>JAVLUX010000051.1:14804125-15424958 GCA_032164185.1 Moxostoma hubbsi | reverse complement strand
GCAGGAAACTTGAGATGGGAAAGCCTCAAACCACTGGTGGTGTAGTGGGCTAAAGCACATAACTGTTAATCAGTTAATCAGAAGGTCTCTGGTTCGATCCCCACAGCCACTACCATTGTGTCCTTGAGCAAGGCACTTAACTCCAGGTTGCTCCGGGGGGATTGTCCCTGTAATAACTGCACTGTAAGTTGCTTTGGATAAAAGAATCTGACAAATGTGTAAATTTAAATGTCTATGCCTAATTCGAGCAGTGGTGGCTCCTGAAAAAATTCTCAGGGGGCAATTTTTCTGATATAGATTAAAGTGACCCATTCAATGGGTACAGATTTCCCCTCTAGCTACATAAGTTACAGGTGGAAAGCTATGTAAGAAATTAGCATCCAGGAGCCTTCATAAGCAAAAATGACATGGCTCTGCATTTAATTATTCCACATATTCATTACTTACATTAATCCAATGTTGTGTGATGTAAAATATATAAACAGGACACATTTAAAAAAAGATATGTCCAGCAACAACATAAAGACGGGGGCAGCATATAAGTCAAAACCAGAAGCAGTTATTGACAGATCTCAAAAATATTGGCTTACAAAAGCAAAATATAACTTATTTTTGTAAGCCACAGTACAAATAATCAAGGGTGTTCTTTCACATTCCTCAACACTGCATAAATAATCTGCATTTCCATAAACACATGAAATATCAGCTGAAAATACAAGTAGACAAATTGTTGAGAGAAGTGGATCTTTAGAACTACATTTTATGGAATGTAGGATATCACCAAGGTGCTACTTAATAAAAGCAAAATAACGTTGTCCCAAATAAGTGAATGAACAAGTGAGGCTTGACCTAGTGTGGTCTGTGCATCTTGGCTTTACACATTGAAGACCAAACCAGAATGATGAGGTGCTGCCAAGTTTAACTAAATAATTCTGATATACACATTAATTACTTACTTCAAAAAGGCCTCATGGTTGATTTGGAAATATGCGCACCAGAGCATAATTCACAACAAACGAGCAGGAGCTTTTGAAAGAGGCTACTGAAAACATTTATGCAAGTTATTGGTAATAAGCAATTTGTATAGACTTCCATATACTGCCCTCTTGTATAGATTTGTGAAAATGAACATGAACAGTGATAGACATTTTGCCTGAAAACAGCATTTGAAAATAATTTCTAGAAAGGTAAACACAGCTATTTGTATGGCTTTGTAAATATGAACAACCATATTCTGGCCAATTGTATAGATTTGTAAAAATGAACATGAACAGATTATTTTATTATTTTTTTTTACTTTTTTTTGAATGAATGAAAAATAACTATTTAAAACAACATCAACTGTGAACTGATTTGGTGTGTGTGTGTGTGTGTTAAAGAAACAGACAGGGAGAGAGAGAGAGAGAGAGAGGCTACATTATTTGTACTGAACCTGTGTTCTCTCTTCTCTCTTCAAATGCAGCAAAGCGGTCAATGACTTTCTCATTGAAATTAGGCATGTTGAGGACTAGTTCCCTCTCCATGGAAAGCATGGCCAGTGCATTCAGATGTTAACTCGTGTCAAAGTTGAGAAACATCTCTCAGCTTCAGCTGTTGTCATGGGAGTAGTTATGAGGATGTTCAACAGAGTCACGGTCTCAGAGAATGTCTCCTGGAGGTTGTAGCTCATGATAACCTGTTACAGTGCCAGTGCACCACAGCAGCCCTTGAATTCAGGATTCTCATAGATCAGAGAGAGTTCTGTCTTGAGCTTTGCCTTGTTCACAGCATGGGGTATGCGTTCACAGTGGCATTCAGAGCCTCATCAGGAAATGAATGGCAGTACCTTTCAAACATATCTGCTTGCCAGTTTCGGCTGCTGGTCTTTCAAAGAGGGGAAGCTCATTTTCGGCCTACATTATAAACTTGTCCATTTATTTAAAAGTAAATTCTGCCCTACGTTCCTTTTCGAGAAAATGCATGTGACCATGTCGTACCAACTAGGCGTCTTTTCCAGTGACTTGACCAGTGTCTTCAATGGCCAGCAGAGTTAGGCTGCTTAAACGGCCTTGGCCCATTGTGTTACGGGGTAGGATTTGAGCCACTTTAAACAGGAGAAGCTCCTTTCTACACCTGCAGATGTAGCTCAAATTGTTGCCACTAATGAGAACAGTTTGTAAAGCTGAGGCATTGCACTGTCCAACTCCATGTCTTTGAGGAACACCAAGTAATCACACAGCTTTCCCCTGTTACCCTGCAAGTCCTGATCTGAATACAGGTCTTGAAGTTCAGACCTCAGTCTCCCTGAATCAAAGTGATGGCCATAACTTTTCAGGACACTTTGGAAGGCCTCCTCTGGAAATTCTTGTCTCATGTCATCAAATTTCCCTGGATTGACTAATTCTAAGAAGAGCATACTTTCCAAATTTGAAAAACATTGAGGAATCTGCTCCAAGATGTTATCAAGGATGGCCATGTAGAGATTTCTGTAGCGCTCTTGGGGATCCTGCAATTGGGTCAGACGGTGCTTTCTCATGGGCTCATCTCGTGGGTCTGATGTGAGATCTGCTGTTTTGGCATAAACAGCTTGGAAAGCCCCCTCTGACCTTTTCTCTTTGACAAATGCAAGAAGAGATTCAATTCTTTTCTTGCAGTAAAAAACATCCATCGCCCTCTGCTGGACAACATCAAAGACCACATCAGTCTCAGAGAAGAATTGTTCATATGTGTACAACATGAACACAAACTCAAAATCCTCTAGTTTCCTCAGAAAGCCTTTGGCACAATCCAGTGTATCATCATCCATTGTCGTGTCTGCAATGATGTTTTCAAATGTCTGCAGGAGGCCATCATAATTGTTTGCCACAGTGCTCACTATCCGTGATGTGAAATTCCATCGAGTAGGAGCGTTTCTGGGCAACCTTGAACAGCCTGCAGACTCCAGAAAAGATGTCCTCTTTGTGGATTTTGAAAAAAATGTGCCAAACCCAGAGAGTGATGCAAAAAAAATTCTGCACTCAGGCAAGCATTTAGCCCCCTGTGACAGCACCAGATTCAGTCTGTGTGCATAGCAATGCACAAACATTGCACTTGGGCCTATTGTTTTCACTTTGGCCTGCAGACTATTGAGAGCTGAAGCCATGACAGCAGCCCCATCATAGGTCTGTGCCACAAGATTATCCTTAAAATGTAGGCCTGCATGTTCTCATTTAAAACATCAAAAACGGACTGAGCATCTCGCCCTCCAGACACATCAAAAAATCCAATAAAGCGCTCCTGAATTTTACCTGCACTATCCACATAGCGAACAATGACAGAGAGTTGGGCACGGCAGGATATATCAGTTGCTTCATCCACCTGCCATCCAAAAAGGGAGCATCCTGAATTTCATCTCTGATCTGATCAGAAATGGTGGCTGCAAGAGCAGAGATCAAGTCATTTTGAATAGTATGGGACATACCAGAAAACACAGTTGAGGACTTGAATTGTGTGGACAGGACAGAGTCATATTTAGCTAATGTTTCTGTGAACTCTCTGTAATTCCCCATGTTGGATGATTCACTACTCTCATCATGTCCCCTAAATGACAGCTCCTGTCGGCCAAGCAAGAATGTTACATCAATAAGGCGGTTTAGGAAGGCCCTGTTTTGTTTGACTGTTTCATTTTTGTTTTGCCACTTGAATGCGAACACCTTCATTAATTGCATGCTCAACCCTGATCCTGCCCATGCAACTTAATCTTGCACATGCACTCACATGTTCATTGCTCTTTTCATGTCTTTTATATGCCCTGTCAAAGTTAGACAGATCTCCAAACCCCACCTTTGACCAAACAACACATCCATGAGATGGTTTCATCAAGAGGCATGGCCAGCAGTACATTTTATTTGTCACAGCACTTCCAGTCAGCCAGCTAACTTTGTCATACCAGGAGAGCTGAAAAGACCTGTAATGTTTCTCTATCTTTTGCACTAAATCAATCTTAGGTGTTGATCTGCCCTGCTGTTTAATTATAATTTTTTTCCTCGTAAGGAAGACTTTCAAATGGCTTCGTCAAAATCAGGTCGACAATATTAGCACTGTATTTGACCATTATTTTTTTGACATTATATAGCCGAGCTTCCCTTGCAGTCTTAAAGAAATCCCCACTGCTGCTTGCAGTAATGTAGCACTCACAAGGTGGCCAGTGAAAGAGAACCTTGCTTTGGTGTGATCCAGGATGGTGTCGCAGACCTCTTCAGACAGCCTGTGCTTCTCCTCTTCTCTCAAAGACATTCTGGGCCTTTTGCCTCCTGTTGCTACTTGCTGCTGCTGTTGAGAGGAGTCCCTGAAGGCAAACAGACCAATGTGTTTGTTAGGCTATGTACAGTACTGTAGTCTATGTAGTGATGCACAGATATATATGAAGTGTATCTACGTATAGTACAAAGATTTCATTTCCACTTAAAATGGGCAGGGATGCATAAAGTCTTTAGTGTTTAAGTTAGCCTTTGTGTCTCACCTAGCCTGGATGTTCAGCACAGTATACAGTATATAAAGTGAGCTAGATTACACCACTGGCCATATATAATGAGAATAGTGTAATTTCTAACACAAATGCAGTCTCCTTTCATGCATACATTTTCAAATGACAAAGCTCTGCTTTGAGAACTATCGAATGATATTGTTTAATCTTACCTTATGGCCTGCACACTGCATGTGAAGCTGTCGAGGGCACGTTTGATGAAGACGGCATCGATGTCCTTCTTCTGGAGCTTCTGGTACGGAGTATCGACGTGGGGCATGATTTTGTGAAAAATGTAGCATCCTCACGTAGCCAGATGCCTCTCTTACGGTGGGCTGGTCAAATGAACCCGTCTTGATGGCTTCAAAACATTGAATGAGGTCGTCTCGATTCTCGTAGACAATGTTCATGACTCTGCTGTTGAAGTTCAACCGTGTGGATGAAGCTTTGGGCAGTCTTCGTGAAACAGTCTATTCAAGAACGCTGGTCCGTTTGGGTGACCGGGGAAAAAAAAAGATCGGAAAACAAAATATTAACTCTTTTGATGCGAGAAGTAGCTTGCTGCATGATCAAATTCAGCTGATGCGCATAGCGATGCACATAATGGGCATTCTTGAAATGCTCCCGCACCTTTTGCTGCACACCAGCCTTCTCTCCCCTTATCACACTGGCTCCATCGTAAGCTTGCGCAATGAGTTTAACTTTCTCGTCATCTGCAAAAAGACCATTCAGTCTCTCCAAAAGCACACTGGCAATTGAGATTGAGGTTGATTCCGAGATGGGAAGAAACTCAAAAAAGCGTTCCTGCACTTTATGGTTGCTATCGATGTAACTCAGCACAAGCACCAGCTGTGTTTGTGTAGAAACATCCGTGGTCTCATCAGCTTGTATGGCTACGAAGTTCACTGACTTCACCTCCTCCACAATATGTTCCCTCACAACCGCTAGCATACACTCCAGTAGCTCATTTTAATTGTCTTTGATGTGCCCTTGAAAACTTCTGTATTTTTAAGATGCTCATCAAACACCTCATCTAACTGTGCCACAAAGTTGACCAGTCCAAGAAAAATACCAGAGTTGGTGGAGCCCAACTGAAACACTCCGCAAAACTTCACACACTGCCGGTTGAGGATGTGGCAGTTCTTGCTAACCTCATCGTTGTGGCGACGGACAGCTAGCCTGTATCCCTCATCCAGTTAGGTGGCAATGTTCACTCTCCCAAAGCAGACAATTTCAAGCAGCTATCCATGTGGGTCTTTGACAGCTCATGTTTCTTTATCTTTTCTGAAAGATGGTGCATGTCTGTTACACCAGTCGATTTCCAAGCAGTGCTGTCTGCCGAACCGCCTTCAGGGTGAAGACAGGGGTAGCAGAAGACTGCATTGGCTACGTCGCAGCCTGCTAGCCAGGTTTTTCATTCGTGCCAATTTTTGGAAAATCCTTGGATGTAGGACTTTCCCCCTTTAAGAGAAACCTGTTTAATTATTAAATTTGGTCTGGGAGGTCCTAATTGTTTCGTTGACAATATATCTTGATTCGTTCGCTGACTAAAAGGAACTTCTTTCAAAGAGACAATCGAGTTGCACTGAACGCTATCCATCTTGACAGTAGTACGTGAATTGATTGACGCTGCTACCCGCTCTTTTCTTGTTCATGGTTACGTTACGTATGACGAAAGCGCGTAAGTGCAAGCCCTCCCTGAACCCATAGAGATTGTATTGAAAGCTCTGATATTTGAAAAAAAAAAAGATTTTACATGAGAGTCTATGAGAGACTTCTGGGGTGATTTTCAACCTGACTGAAATCGCCCCAAAAGGGGCGGGGCCATTTTAAGCACGACTTTAGCCTGATTGGACATTTAGTGGCAGATCATCAAACGTCTAGATTAGAACACTGATAACGACTGTTGCCGTGAGATAATTGGTTAGAAAAAAAATCCCTTCCTTTTCCCGTTTGGCAGTGCGTCGCCCATATCGCCCTAATGAACACACCGCCCCTGAATTCGAGTCTATGCTGAGCACTGAATCTACACCGTACACAAAGTCTATGCCGAGTCTACATTTTAGCTTTTAGCAGTATCAGCCAGTCTTTGTCTTCCACAATGTCTTTCGTGATAGTAGTTTACTTCTCCGCAACTGCCTTCTGCCCTTGAACGTGTTGGTGAAAATCTTTGACGAATCTCTGAGTCCCGAGTTCCAGATGCCAAAGTTGTAGTTTATTGAACACCAACAAACAACATGAGACCGGTCAGCTGTCAGTTCTGACTCTCTTAGTCCAAAACCTCATCTTTTATACAGTTTGTTATCTGGTATTACCTCATTGCTATGCCCCATTTTTATTTTTGTAATCAATGGATACTATTTACCACAGAGTCTTTTGATATCTTTTACTGGTAGAAACTTGGCTTTAGTTTATCTTTTTAATTAATTTGACCACCTGTTGTTTTTACTCCTTATCCACAGCTGTGTTCTCAAGGTCCATAGGCTCCTTTATTTTGTTACAACTGGGTATTTTCTGTGGTTTTTGCAGCAACAACACTTTTAGTAACCTCATATGCTCTTTCCTGGGTCACACAAGGCCACGAAACTCATATAAGTACTTTGATATAAAAACATACTATAATATTGAAAAATATAAAGAGCACTTCAACTTAGAAAAACCTGTGTAAGAGAAAAACAGCCAAGTCCTCATCACATACCTTTTACCTTTGACCTAAATTTCAGTGTACACTTATGAGGTGGCTTCTTTTGCTCATACACCATGTCCTTTGATTAATGAAAGGAAATGCAAGTTCTAAAAATATTCATCACACATCCAGCTCATTAAGGCAAAACACCATGTCAGGAATATATCATATAAGAGATATCTAACTTATCAAAAGTATTTTTGTAAGAAATACATCATGTATTTTAATGAGACACACCATATATTATAAAGGATACATGTCAGCATATATCAAGGATATATGTCAGAATACTGATAGTTCAAGTAAATACATCAAAAATATGTGTCAGGATGCTTCTAATTAACGGAAACACATCCTGTTTTTAAAGAAACACACCATATAAAGAAATCCACCATACATCTCCCCCCTTTGAGACTTACAAAAGTCTCACACTCTATTTCTCTCTACCAGAGTGCAGTCACACAAACCAGCCTGTCCCACTCCATTATGTAGCCGAAAATAGGCCATGCAGTCCTTTAGGCAACGCCGTCTTTATGGGGCTGCACTCTGCAGGACTTGGGACCAAAAATCTCCTTCCACACTTGTCTAGAAAGGAGTAAAAGATCCCAATCCTCTAGCTATCCCTTTTATCTGGGGAGGGTGGCAACAAATCAACTTATTTGTAATAAGCATGTGCATGCAATCGCAAAGCCTTGCGTGACGAAGAGTACAATTGATTAAACATTGTTTAGTAGATAAATTAACAATCACTAGAATAACTAATATAGTAATATGCATCCTTCTGTGCCAGAGGAACTCAAAGACATTTCCAGTAGCCTGGAGCGCTATCTGGTGGTGTGTTGGAGTAGACTTCAGGTTTTTAAACCTCCAGTAGAGTCTTGCTCTTGCTGCTAAGCACTGAGGTGCTCGTCGATCCTTTTCTTTATTTTGTAATGTCTTATTCTTTGGCCCTCCAGTGGTTTTTGTAGTGTTATAAAGTTTATAAATGCATACTATGTTTCATTCTACATCAATTTACTCAGTTAATAGTACCTTCAGAGATGATTTAAACAACAAATTATATTTCTAAAACATTTAAAAATTTAATATTTTCATAGCATTTCTTAACATTCTCTTTTAATTTTGGTTTTCTTGATTATACAGCAAACATAATTTTAAAGGAATAATAACTTCAGAAAGGGGTATATGCCAAAATAATAAACAAAACACCCTCTATCTTCCTGCCTACTCTATCCAATCTAAAATACTACCTAATTTTGTTATAAAAGAAAATACAATGAGCATGCTGACTCCCTTGCTATCCAAAAACAATAGAAAAGTGAAAATAAAGAGTCAAAATAAAAGGCCCCCCTTCCCTACCACTCTTGTGAAATTCCAGGGTTTTTTCTAGAATTCGTCCAGGTCATCCAGTCCAGGGCATGTGGGTTATACAGTGGCCCCAATGTCAATTCCAGATGGTTTTACAGATACATTGATCACCTGTTTGGCTGCAGCTTTGGCCAGCATTGATCTGAGAAGAGGCACAACACAACAAAACAACAACAACAACACAAGTAATAACAACAGCTATGACTATTTTTACATCCACTTTAGTCCAGGATCCAAATAGTTTGTCAAACCAATTTCTAAACAAGCCATTTTACTTGTAGGTTCTAGTTGGCCTGTAGGCTTTCAATGAGTCATCAATGTAATTAATAAATATTTGCTGACTGTAATTTTTTCAATGGAGAGGACGAACATATTATATAACTCATCATATTTGCTTGTTTTTCTATATATTCGGCCCATTTATACCAGTCATTTTGATTTGCGTGTTCTAGTAGTTCCTCCTTTCCTGCTGACTCTACGGGTTCCATAACATATTCTAGGTCTATAGGGTTTGATACCCTCTGATGGGGCACTGTGTCAGGTTGGGTCTTAGGCGGATTGTTCGGTTTGCCCTGTTTAGCCAAATTGCTTTCCAGGTTCACCTTTGTTCAATGATCCAGGTGCTTGTTTCTGTCTGATTTCTCGTTCTATGCTATATTGTCTCTGCTCAGTCTGGGAAATAGAACTCAAGGTCTGTGGTGTCGATTGTAGGAAATTCATCATACAATGTTCATAGTGATGGTCCTTCATCTGAAGAGTCTGATCTTTCCTGGGTCGCCTCTCTGGTAGGCCCTGTATGGGAGGCAATACCTGTCCCAAATATGTTAGTAACAGCATCATCCACACCAATACCTCTTTGAGCTTCCATTCTTTCCTCTGCGTCCCGCAACACTTCGTCCAGTGGCTGCGTTTGCTGGCCTGTTTAAATTCCATCAGTTGTTTCTGTATCTGGTTCAGTAAAATGAGCACTTTCTTCCTCTCCTTCTGCACTTTCTTGGTCCTGTTCTTCTGCAACATGTACTTCCATCTTTCTTTCTATGCTTTCCTGCTCCACTGTGGCACATACTTCAATCCCTCTATCTGCCTCAGCGTGCTCTTCCGCTACGTGCGTTTGTCCTTCTTCTACTTCCTTTTCTCTTTCTTCAGATTCTCTAGCCGGTGCTTGCGGATCTTCTCCTTCCTCGGGTTCTTGGTTTTGTGCTTGCTACTCTTCTTCATCTGAATCTTGCCTCGTATTCATCAATGGGATGTCCATATTCATGGTTACTTCAATACAGTCCGTCAAGTGGTCTGTACTTTCTGAATTCACTTTCTGGTGTATTTTGTTTTAGTTCAGCTTCATTGGAAAGGCCATCCAAGATCCCAAAGGCTGATTGTAGGGAACCCACTCTGCAGTGTGCTTTCTTAGAATTGTTCATCTGGGGATCCTGGTCCTTCTTGGGACGTTTCTGCGGTAGGCCTTGTATTGGGGGCAACACTTGTCCCAAGTATGTCAGTAATAACATCATCCATATTAATGTCTTTCTAATTCATTGGTATTGTAGGCCGCAATTGTTTTCCACCTTCTCTCCTTCAGTGGGTCATCCTGTCCCAACTTGCTTCAATGATAGCAACAGCATTACTATTTCATTTTATATGCATAAAGCACACTGTAATCAACTCATATGGTTACATGTTTTATATTAACTAACAATCATTACATTCTGCATTCATTTGATTAGTATATTAAATGATTTCCCTTATTACAGTCATTGGCTACGCACATTCTTGTAAGAGAGGAAATGTGTACACACACACACATACACTTGTTGCATCTCGTTTGTAGCACTAAATTACACATGGGTCCTCTGCCTCCTCCAGTCAGGTGCCAGACAGAGCCTGACTTTGATCCATTTAAAAACATTAGATCACCCCTTTAGTATCTATACACAACATTTTTCATGGTCATTCACAGAAAGGGTCATTCACAGAGAGGCTATAATTCTCCCCAGAAGAGGGAAACTACCACAGGTGTTCCTTATCTTAAAGCTCATGCACCTATTCATGCACTTATCACATACATTTAATTTCCTCCTGTTTCCCAAGGTCTCTCAATGTCTGTATCATATTAATTAATGTTCCCTACAAGCTAAGTTGTTTTTCATAGCTTCAGACTGCATCAGAGTAATTCAGAGTATTAAATCAATAAAATAATTATCAAATATATAACATATGATTCATCTCCTCATACATATCTTTATTGAAGGAATCAATTTCCTCCCAGTTTGGTCTTTAATAAATAATTATCTAATCAATGGTAACACACAATAGAATATTATTACCCTCACAAGAATTGCTGTTTCAATTATTATATCAATTTTAGCCAACCCTACACCCTATTTCTTAAATAATTCCATTAAATTGTTACAAGCAAACAAGACAAGCAATCTTAATATTTAGTCACCAACATGTTTCTTTTCCATACTTCATTACTTTTAAAATGTACATGAGTTCAAATAAAGCATAAGTAAAAGTAATAAATCATCTTCCAGTCTAAATTAATTATCATACAAACATTCCCATGTTTGTTTAATACTTCTATAAAAAGTCAGGCACTCCTTTGTCTGCAACGGCTCTCAAAACTTTACCCCCAAAACCAATCTATAAATAATCCTCTACACAGGGTATGATCCCCTAATAAGACAGTGACAGAATGCTTTGTTATTAAAATGCAGTTGGGTTCAGTGGAACTTTCCATTTTCAGGCAGGTCTCTTCAGGAGCTCCCTTTTGATGCTTCTGATCTAAGAGCATTCATCCACTTCCTTAACCCCCTTTGAAACCTTCTTGGGCAGGTTTCCAGGGCGGTGACACCCCTGCCTTAGGTCGCTCAACCTTTTTTGCCATTGTCAATTCTTACCTGTCATCGGACCGTCACCTCTTCCCACTGGTCTTGATACTGCTCTGTCCTCAATCCTTAATAATTTGGTATCAGTAAACAGATATTTTCTTTTTCAGGGAGTATCACCAGAGAACTGACAAAGCCAATGGAACCATCTGCAAATGCTTAAATATGGAGACAATTCAAAACATAGTTAAATTCAAAAAGCATTATTAAAAATGCATCAATCTATTAAAATTGTCCAAATTAAAATTTAAATATGCTAAAAATATGCATTCCACTCCCTCACACTGTTTCTAATGTCATTACAGCTATTTCTTCTTCTTTCGTTTTAGAATCTCACAATAATATATTTAATTTATTATTCAACAGTAAAAATAGTGATATTTATAATAACTGATTATATTAACTGCTTTCAAACTTTCTCATCTCACACCATTTAAAAACAAAAAACTACTCTCAAACTACTTACATTTGTCCATTCAAACAACATACATAGAATCTTCAAATCTTTAATAAAACACAAGCTTTAACTTTCGTTTTCGACATTCTCTATATAATCAATATAACTTATTTTTAGCCTTCTGTTCAAGCAGAGCTTTACATTTACAACACCTATCTTATTATTAATATATTATAATCCCTTTATTGTTAAGTAATAATTTATTATTACTACTTTCTCCATTTCTTACACTTTCTCAGGTGAAGGAACTTCCATTCTATGTAATGAAATAATATAAGTCAAGTTTTACAACTAACAGAAAAATAAGTAAAAGTTTAAACAGAATAAAGTCATAAATAGGCACAATGGAAATTCAAACATATCTCTTGTGTTTTGAAATAATTGCTCAGTAAAATGCACTACGTTCTTTTCATTTCTCATTACTCTTTTTTTATCCAAACGTTTCATCATCATTTAACATCATTATCATTATTATACCTATAAAATGATACTTTCACGTATTAACTAGACTAGACACTCAATCAACTCTTTGTAGTACCCACTATCCTTTTTAGATTCCTCCGGTAGGAGGGAATCTATTGTAATTGACAGTATTATTATTATTATTAGATTCCTCCGATAGGAGGGAATCTATTGTAATTGACAGTATTATTATTATTATTATTAGATTCCTCCGGTAGGAGGGAATCTATTGTTATTGACAGTTTTATTATTACTATTATTAGATTCCTCCGGTAGGAGGGAATCTATTGTTATTGACAGTATTATTATTATTATTAGATTCCTCCGATAGGAGGGAATCTATTGTAATTGACAGTATTATTATTATTATTATTATTATTAGATTCCTCCGGTAGGAGGGAATCTATTGTTATTGACAGTTTTATTACTATTATTCTTAGATTCCTCCGGTAGGAGGGAATCTATTGTTATTGACAGTTCTATTATTAGATTCCTCCGATAGGAGGGAATCTATTGTAATTGACAGTATTATTAGATTCCTCCGATAGGAGGGAATCTATTGTTATTGACAGTTTTATTAGATTCCTCCAATAGGAGGGAATCTATTGTTATTGACAGTTTTATTCGTTATTGACAGTTTTATTATTATTATTATTATTATTATTATTATTAGATTCCTCCGATAGGAGGGAATCTATTGTAATTGACAGTTTTATTATTATTATTAGATTCCTCCGATAGGAGGGAATCTATTGTTATTGACAGTATTATTATTATTATTATTATTATTATTATTATTATTATTATTCTCCTTGAGCCCCAATATCTCAAAAAGTCACTGGTCAAAAATTTTCTAAATTGGCACATTGATACTCCATGCCAACGGGTACCCCCAAACCAAGAATGGCCCACATTCGCCCATAGGTGGCGCTACAGGCCACGCCCCAAAAAAATATTTTCAAAGTCATGGCATTTCCAAGCCATTTGTCCAATTATTCTCAAACCTGGTGTACATGCCTCATTTCTCATGGGGAACAGAAAAGCCTCAAGGACCCATAACTTCTGCCCTAATGGATTTTCCTGTACAGTGAAAATTTGCCAAAACCTACAAAACTCTTCTTCTCCTGAACCGTAGCTCCAATATACTTGAAATTTGGTACGCATGTGTAGAATTGATGTCTTTGAAAACGTTACTTAGCAAAAATGAATATGATATAAAATGGCTGAAAGGGGCGTGTTTATGTAAATGTCCACATTTAATCAATATATATGTCAATATATCAAATGTAATTTTGACTGAGGGTTTTTCAAACCTAACATTCATCAAGATAACATCCCTTTGAAGTACTGTGCAAAGAATTGCCCACATTCGCCCTTAGCGGTTCGCTACAGGCCACGCCCAAATGTCACATTTTCAAAATGATGGCATTTTCACCACAATTTTCGAAATATTCTAAAACTTGGTATACTTGCCTCATTTCTCATTAGGAACAAAAAAGCCTCAAGGACCCATAAGGTACGATTAAAAATGGCTGAAAGGGGCGTGTTTATGTAAATGTCCACATTTAATCAATATATATGTCAATAAATCAAATGTAATTTTGACTGAGGGATTTTAAACCTGACATGCTTCAAGATAACATCCCTTTGAAGTACTGTGCAAAGAATTGCCGACATTCACCCTTAGCGGTTCGCTACAGGCCACGCCCAAATGTCACATTTTCAAAATGATGGCACTTTCACCCCAATTTTCCAAATATTCTAAAACTTGGTATACTTGCCTCATTTCTCATTGGGAACAAAAAAGCCTCAAGGACCCATAACTTCTGCCCTAATGGATTGTCCTGTACAGTGAAAATTTGACAAAACCTACACTTGGTATACTTGCCTCATTTCTCATTGGGAACAAAAAAGCCTCAAGGACCCATAACTTCTGCCCTAATGGATTGTCCTGTACAGTGAAAATTTGCCAAAACCTACAAAAGTCTTCTTCTCTTGAACCGTAGATCCAATTGACTTGACATTTGGTACCCATGTGTAGAATTGATGTCTTTCAATTTGTTACTTAGCAAAAATGAATACAATACAAAATGGCTGAAAGGTGCGTGTTTATGTAAATGACCACATTGCCTCAATATATTAGTGTCAATAAACCAAATGTAAATTTGATTGATGGTTTTTCAAACCTAACATGCTTAAAGATGACATAACTATGTTGGCTTGAGAAAGCCAACATATTGTTATGTTACATACATTTATTATTATTATTATTATTAATACTATTTTACTTACTAAAATTTCAACAACCTCACCTCCAAGAGCTTTAATGCTATAAGTACCCAACTTGCCACAGACCTGGGGACTGTTCTGAAGTTTGCTGCTATGTCTTTTTTTACCTGATGCGACTTAAGCTTTTTATATAAATGACGATCAAAAATGTAAAAAATCCCATTGATTTACAATGGCTGAGCAAAAATGCCCCCTCTACTGGATTAATACGGTCTACAAGTAAAATCCCATTCACTTACATTGGCTGAGCAAAGAGGCTCCCTCTGCTGGTGTAACTCTGTCTACCAAATGCACTTTTACTGGAGAAATCTCTCTAATGGAGCAATTCTGTCTACTAGTGGGTGGAGCTCCCGACTTTCTCAGCCAGAAGAATTTTGCCTGCGTTTGCACAAAGGTATGTCAATTGTGTGTTTAATGCTTGACATTTGGAACATTCACGCGATTTTATACTATTCATCTCAACAAATGGTAAAACAACTCATATAAATGTTTTCGAGCAGTTTGTGTGAAACAGCGATAATCGTCGCGTCTAACGCACGAGCCCCAATGAGAGTTCCTGCACAAAGGTCAGTGAGATGTTTTACTGCTTCCCAGTTTGAATATTCAAGCGATTTTACACTATTCAACTCAACAAATGGCATACAACTCAAATAAATCTTTGCGAGCAGTTTGAAATCGGGAATCATTATTGAATTCTGGCATTATTACGGGGGTCAACAATGGCGCTGTGACGTCCTTTTTGATGTATTTCTCTATACAGCGGAAAAAACTTAAACAAAATACTGCGTCATTTTTGCCAATTCAGATATATGGAAGAGATCATTACAAACTATAAAAGGTCTACTTTTATTTGTGTACACTTACAATAACAACAAAACCTTGAGCTTTTTTAAAATAACGAAAATAAACCGGGTGCGCCGAATCTGTCTGATACACGTCAGAAAAATCAAGTGAAACTCCGCGAACACTTATCACACAAACATGAAACATATGTCTAAAGAAAGAAGGGATGGACGGATCGATCCTAAAGTATCAATACTTCCGAGAATGATGTTTCATCTGCGTGTTCTCCGACAGCACGCGATATTGACGCGATCTCATTTTTACTCGCGTCTTCAATGCGAGCAATGTTTGTCTGTTGTATGTGTTTTTAAGACTTTCCTGTTTGAACTTTCAAGCGATTTTACACCATGCAACTCAACAAATGGCAAAACAACTCAAATAAATATTTGTGTGAAACAGCGAGCAGCGTCACGACTAACTCACGAGCCCCGATGAGAGATCGCATTCGCTTCTTCTTGCGTTTGAACGGACAATTTCATACAACAAAATGTCAAATTACATGATATATTTTGGACTCTGTTTTGTCTCAAGTGAACATAAACAGTTGATGAAGAAATCGCGAATCTAAATCTAGTATCAACACTTCCGAGAATGATTATCAGCGTTGTGTCTGACAGCGCGAGGCATCTCATTTTTACTCGCATCTTCATGGAGGTTTGTCGGTTGTATGTAGTTTCACAATCTCAATCAATTAATCTCTGAAATGAATACAGATGTAACAGCACGAAAATAATAAAACTTCACAGTTCTCAAAAGATTAAACTCAATGAAACAAGCCGCACAGACTGTGCCTTGAATGAAATGCGTTTAAAATCCTCTTAAAGAGACAGTAACAATTTTCCAAGTAAAAGCTGGCCTACAAATAGTTTTTACCCCCAAAATACATTTCTCTCATCGTATACTCACCCTCATTCCATCCCAGATGTGTATTATTTTCTTTCTTCTGGTGAACACAAATTAAGCTTTTTAGAAGATTATCTCAACCCTGTTGGACCTTTCAATGACTTGAATGGTGATCAGAACTCAGAAGCTACAAAAATCACATAAAATCCATACCACTCCAGTGGTTTAATCCATGCCTTCAAAAGTGATATTATAGGTGTGGGTTAGAAACAGACCTATATATATATATATATATATATATATATATATATATATATACTTAAAGATGACATCACTCTGAAGTACTGCGTAAAGAATATCCCACATTCTTCCTTAGGGGAATATACAATATACAAATATATCAATATACAAAATTAGAACATTTTTGACCAGAAAATGGGAATTTTGGGCATGGCCTGTAGCGCTACAGGCCATGCCCAAAATTCCCATTTTCTGGTCAAAAATGTTCTAATTTTGTATATTGATACTACAGGCCAACAGGAATCCACAAACCAAGAATGGCCCACATTCGCCCTTAGGGGGCGCTACAAGCCACGCCCTAAATTCCCATTTGCTGGTCAAAAATGTTCTAATTTGGTACATTGATACTACAGGCCAACAGGAACCCACAAACAAAGAATTCCCCATATTCGCCATTAGGGGGCGCTACAGGCTATGCCCAAAATTCCCATTTTATGGTCAAAAATGTTCTAATTTGGTATATTGACACTACAGGCCAACAGAAATCCACAAACCAAGAATGTCTCACATTCGCCCTTAGGGGGCGCTAAAGGCCATTTCCAAATTGCAAATTTTTTTGTAAAATATTTTCTAATTTGGTACATTAATACTACAGGCCAACAGGAACCTACAAACCAAGAATGGCTCACATTCGCCCTTAGGGGGTGCTACAGGCCATGCCCAAATGTCATTTTTTCAAAGTGATTGTATTTCCACCCCATTTATTTAGTTTTTCTGAAACCTGGTGAACATACCTCATTTCTCATTGTAAACAAAAAAAATGAATACGATACAAAATGGCTGAAAGGGGCGTGTTTATGTAAATGTCCACATTTTATCAATATACATGTGTAAATAAATCAAATATAATTTTGACTAATGTTTTTTCAAACCTAACACGCTTCAAGACGACATCACTCTGAAGTACTGCGTAAAGAATTTCCCACATTCTCCCTTAGGTGGGGCTACAGGCCATGCCCAAAATTCCCATTTTCTGGTCAAAAATGTTCTAATTTGGTATGTTGATGGTACAGGCCAACAGGAATCCACAAACCAAGAATGGCCCACATTCGCCATTAGTGGGCGCTACAGGCTATGCCTTAATGTCCTATTTTCTGGGCAAACATTTTCAAATTTGGTACATTGATACTACAGGCCAACAGGAACCCACAAACCAAGATTGGCCCACATTCACCCTTAGGGGACGCTATAGGCCATGTCCAAAATTCCCATTTTCTGGTCAAAAATGTTCTAATTTGGTACATTGATACTGCACGCCAACAGGAACCCACAAACCAAGAATTGCCCATATTCGCCATTAGGGGGCGCTACAGGCTATGCCCCAATGTCCCACATTCAAAGTGATGGCATTTCCACCCCATTTTTTCAGTTCTTCTGAAACTTAATGTACATACCTCATTTCACATTGTAAACAAAAAAGCCTCCAGGATCCATTAGGTCCGGCATCATGGATTTTCCTGTACACTGAAAATGTTTAGTTTAGGATTCAGACAGAAAGACATGTTTTTTGGATTTCTTCATTGGGAGGGTTTAACCCCAACCCTCTACTGACCAATTTTAAATGATTTGCCATTTTGAGGAGGAATCGCATTGCTGCTTGCAGCTATATTTATTATTATTCTTCTTCTTCTCCTTGAGCCCCAATATCTCAAAAAGTCACTGGTCAAAAATTTTCTAAATTGGCACATTGATAGTCCATGTGAACGGGTACCCCCAAACTAAGAATGGCCCACATTCGCCCATAGGCAACAGGCCACGCCCCAAAAAAATATTTTCAAAGTCATGGCCTTTCCAAGCCATTTGTCCAGTTATTCTCAAACCTGGTGTACATGCCTCATTTCTCATGGGGAACAAAAAAGCCTCAAGGACCCATAACTTCCGCCATGATGGATTTTCCTGTACAGTGAAAATTTGCCAAAACCTACAAAACTCTTCTTCTCCTGAACCGTAGCTCCAATTGACTTGAAATTTGGTACGCGTGTGTAGAATTGATGTCTTTGAAAACGTTACTTAGCAAAAACGAATAAGATATAAAATGGCTGAAAGGGGCGTGTTTATGTAAATGTCCACATTTAATCAATATATATATCAATATATCAAATGTAATTTTGACTGAGGGTTTTTCAAACCTAACATTCTTCAAGATAACATCCCTTTGAAGTACTGTGCAAAAAATTTCCCACATTCACCCTTAGCGGTTCGCTACAGGCCTTTCCCAAATGTCACATTTTCAAAATGATGGCATTTTCACCACAATTTTTGAAATATTCTAAAACTTGGTATACTTGCCTCATTTCTCATTGGGAACAAAAAAGCCTCAAGGACCCATAAGGTACGATTAAAAATGGCTGAAAGGGGCGTGTTTATGTAAATGTCCACATTTAATCAATATATATGTCAATAAATCAAATGTAATTTTGACTGAGGGATTTTAAAACCTGACACGCTTCAAGATAACATCCCTTTGAAGTACTGTGCAAAGAATTGCCGACATTCGCCCTTAGCGGTTCGCTACAGGCCACGCCCAAATGTCACATTTTCAAAATGATGGCATTTTCACCCCAATTTTCCAAATATTCTAAAACTTGGTATACTTGCCTCATTTCTCATTGGGAACAAAAAAGCCTCAAGGACCCATAAGGTTCTGCGTGATGGATTGTCCTGTACAGTGAAAATTTGGGGAAACATTGAAAAGTCTTCTTCTCTTGAACCGTAGATCCAATTGACTTGCCATTTGGTACCCATGTGTAGAATTGATGTCTTTCAATTTGTTACTTAGCAAAAATGAATACAATACAAAATGGCTGAAAGGTGCGTGTTTATGTAAATGACCACATTGCCTCAATATATTATTGTCAATAAACCAAATGTAATTTTGATTGATGGTTTTTCAAACCTAACATGCTTCAAGATGACATAACTATGTGTGCTTGAGAAAGCCAACATATTGTTATGTTACATACATTTATTAATATTATTATTATTAATACTA
Source organism: Moxostoma hubbsi (assembly GCA_032164185.1). Lineage (NCBI taxonomy): Eukaryota > Metazoa > Chordata > Actinopteri > Cypriniformes > Catostomidae > Moxostoma > Moxostoma hubbsi. The sequence continues at coordinate 15,405,350 of JAVLUX010000051.1, read as the reverse complement.
TTTTACTTACTAAAATTTCAACAACCTTACCTCCAAGAGCTTTAATGCTATAAGTACCCAACTTGCCACAGACCTGGGGACTGTTCTGAAGTTTGTTGGAATGTCTTTTTTTACCTGATGCGACTTAAGCTTTTTATATAAATGACGATCAAAAATGTAAAAAAATCCCATTGATTTACAATGGCTGAGCAAAATTGCCCCCTCTACAGGATTAATACGGTCTACAAGTAAAATCCCATTCACTTACATTGGCTGAGCAAAGAGGCTCCCTCTGCTGGTGTAACTCTGTCTACCAAAAGCACTTTTACTGGAGAAATCTCTCTAATGGAGCAATTCTGTCTACTAGTGGGTGGAGCTCCCGACTTTCTGAGCCAGAAGAATTTTGCCTGCGTTTGCACAAAGGTATGTCAATTGTGTGTGTTTAATGCTTGACATTTGGAACATTCACGTGATTTTATACTATTCATCTCAACAAATGGTAAAACAACTCATAAATGTTTTCGAGCAGTTTGTGTGAAACAGCGATAATCGTCGCGTCTAACGCACGAGCCCCGATGAGAGTTACTGCACAAGTCAGTGAGATGTGTTTTACTGCTTACCAGTTTGAATATTCAAGCGATTTTACACTATTCAACTCAACAAATGGCAAAACAACTCAAATAAATCTTTGCGAGGAGTTTGAAATCGGGAATCATTATTGAATTCTGGCATTATTACGGGGGTCAACAATGGCGCTGTAATGTCCTTTCAGATGCATTGTTCTAAACAGCGGAAAAAACTTAAACAAAATACTGTGTCATTTTTGCCCATTCAGATACATGGAAGAGATCATTACAAACTATAAAAGGTCTACTTTTATTTGTGTACACTTACAATAACAACAAAACCTTGAGCTTTTGTAAAATAACGAAAATAAACAGGGTACGCCGAATCTGTCTTAGCGATCATATCTGTCTGATACACGTCAGAAAAATCAAGTGAAACTCCGCGAACACTTATCACACAAACATGAAACATATGTCTAAAGAAAGAAGGGATGGAGGGATCGATCCTAAAGTATCAATACTTCCGAGAATGATGTTTCATCTGCGTGTTCTCCGACAGCACGCGATATTGACGCGATCTCATTTTTACTCGCGTCTTCAATGCGAGCAATGTTTGTCTGTTGTATGTGTTTTTAACACTTTCCTGTTTGAACTTTCAAGCGATTTTACACCATTCAACTCAACAAATGGCAAAACAACTCAAATAAATATTTGTGTGAAACAGCGAGCAGCGTCACGTCTAACTCACGAGCCCCGATGAGAGATCGCATTCGCTTCTTCTTGCGTTTGAACGGACATTTTCATAAAACAAAATGTCAAATTACATGATATATTGTGGAGTCTGTTTTGTCTCAAGTGAACATAAACAGTTGATTTAGAAATCGCGAATCTAAATCTAGTATCAACACTTCCGAGATTGATTATCAGCGTTGTGTCTGACAGCGCGAGGCATCTCATTTTTACTCGCATCTTCATGGAGGTTTGTCGGTTGTATGTAGTTTCACAATCTCAATCAATTAATCTCAGATAAATGAATACAGATGTAACAGCACGAAAATAATGAGACTTCAAAGTTCTCAAAAGATTAAACTAAATGAAACAAGCCGCACAGACTGTGCTTTGAATGAAATGCGTTTAAAATCCTCTTAAAGAGACAGTAACAATTTTCCAAGTAAATAAAAAGTAGGCCTACAAATGGTTTTTACCCCCAAAATACATTTCTCTCATCGTATACTCACCCTCATTCCATCCCAGATGTGTATTATTTTCTTTCTTCTGGTGAACACAAATTAAGCTTTTTAGAAGATTATCTCAACCCTGTTGGACCTTTCAATGACTTGAATGGTGATCAGAACTCAGGAGCTACAAAAATCACATAAATGCAGCATAAAAGTAATCCATACCACTCCAGTGGTTTAATACATGCCTTCAGAAGTGATATTATAGGTGTGGGTTAGAAACAGACCTATATATATATATATATATATATATATATATATATATATATACTTCAAGATGACATCACTCTGAAGTACTGCATAAAGAATATCCCACATTCTCCCTTAGGGGGCGCTACAGGCCATGCCCAAAATTCCCATTTTCTGGTCAAAAATGTTCTAATTTTGTATATTGATACTACAGGCCAACAGGAATCCACAAACAAAGAATGGCCCACATTCGCCCTTAGGGGGCGCTACAGGCCACGCCCTAAATTCCCATTTGCTGGTCAAAAATGTTCTAATTTGGTACATTGATACTAAAGGCCAACAGGAACCCACAAACCAAGAATTGCCCATATTCGCCATTAGGGGGCGCTACAGGCTATGCCAAAATTTCCCATTTTATGGTCAAAAAAAGTTCTAATTTGGTATATTGACACTACAGGCCAACAGAAATCCACAAACCAAGAATGTCTCACATTCGCCCTTAGGGGGCGCTAAAGGCCATTCCCAAATTGCACATTTTTTTGTCAAATCTTTCTAATTTGGTACATTGATACTACAGGCCAACAGGAACCTACAAACCAAGAATGGCTCACATTCGCCCTTAGGGGGCGCTACAGGCCATGCCCAAATGTCATTTTTTCAAAGTGATTGTATTTCCACCCCATTTATTTTGTTTTTCTGAAACCTGGTGAACATACCTCATTTCTCATTGTAAACAAAAAACCCTACAGGATCCATAAGGTCCGGCATGATGGATTTTCCTGTACACTGAAAATGTTTAGTTTAGGATTCAGACAGAAAGACATGTTTTTTGGATTTTTTCATTGGGAGGGTTTAACCCCAACCCTCTATTGATCAATTTTAAATGATTTGCCATTTTGAGGAGGAATCGCATTGCTGCTTGCAGCTATATTTATTATTATTATTATTATTATTCTTCTCCTTGAGCCCCAATATCTCAAAAAGTCACTGGTCAAAAATTTTCTAAATTGAAACATTGATACTCCATGCCAACGGGTACCCCCAAACCAAGAATGGCCCACATTCGCCCATAGGTGGCGCTACAGGCCACGCCCCAAAAAAACATTTTCAAAGTCATGGCATTTCCAAGCCATTTTCCAATTATTCTCAAACCTGGTGTACATGCCTCATTTCTCATGGGGAACAAAAAAGCCTCAAGGACCCATAACTTCCGCCATATTGGATTTTCCTGTACAATGAAAATTTGCCAAAACCTACAAAACTCTTCTTCTCCTGAACCGTAGCTCCAATTGACTTGAAATTGGGTACACATGTGTAGGATTGATTTCTTTGAAAACTTTACTTAGCAAAAATGAATACGATATAAAATGGCTGAAAGGGGCGTGTTTATGTAAATGTCCACATTTAATCAATATATATGTCAATATATCAAATGTAATTTTGACCCAGGGTTTTTCAAACCTAACATTCTTCAAGATAACATCCCTTTGAAGTACTGTGCAAAGAATTGCCCACATTCGCCCTTAGCGGTTCGCTACAGGCCACGCCCAAATGTCACATTTTCAAAATGATGGCATTTTCACCACAATTTTCGAAATATTCTAAAACTTGGTATACTTGCCTCATTTCTCATTGGGAACAAAAAAGCCTCAAGGACCCATAAGGTACGATTAAAAATGGCTGAAAGGGGGCGTGTTTATGTAAATGTCCACATTTAATCAATATATATGTCAATAAATCAAATGTAATTTTGACTGAGGGATTTTAAACCTGACATGCTTCAAGATAACATCCCTTTGAAGTACTGTGCAAAGAATTGCCGACATTCGCCCTTAGCGGTTCACTACAGGCCACGCCCAAATGTCACATTTTCAAAATGATGGCACTTTCACCCCAATTTTCCAAATATTCTAAAACTTGGTATACTTGCCTCATTTCTCATTGGGAACAAAAAAGCCTCAAGGACCCATAACTTCTACCCTAATGGATTGTCCTGTACAGTGAAAATTTGCCAAAACCTACAAAAGTCTTCTTCTCTTGAACCGTAGATCCAATTGACTTGACATTTGGTACCCATGTGTAGAATTGATGTCTTTCAATTTGTTACTTAGCAAAAATGAATACAATACAAAATGGCTGAAAGGTGCGTATTTATGTAAATGACCACACTGCCTCAATATATTAGTGTCAATAAACCAAATGTAATTTTGACGGATGGTTTTTCAAACCTAACATGCTTCAAGATGACATAACTATGTTGGCTTGAGAAATTTATTAATATTATTATTATTAATACTATTTTACTTACTAAAATTTCAACAACCTTACCTCCAAGTGCTTTAATGCTATAAGTACCCAACTTGCCACAGACCTGGAGACTGTTCTGAAGTTTGCTGGAATGTCTTTTTTTACCTGATGCGACTTAAGCTTTTTATATAAATGACGATCAAAAATGTAAAAAATCCCATTGATTTACAATGGCTGAGCAAAAATGCCCCCTCTACTGGATTAATACGGTCTACAAGTAAAATCCCATTCACTTACATTGGCTGAGCAAAGAGGCTCCCTCTGCTGGTGTAACTCTGTCTACCAAATGCACTTTTACTGGAGAAATCTCTCTAATGGAGCAATTCTGTCTACTAGTGGGTGGAGCTCCCGACTTTCTAAGCTAGAAGAATTTTGCCTGCGTTTGCACAAAGGTATGTCAATTGCGTGTGTTTAATGCTTGACATTTGGAACATTCACGCGATTTTATACTATTCATCTCAACAAATGGCAAAACAACTCAAATAAATGTTTGTGAGCAGTTTTGTGTGAAACCGCGAGATGCGTCGCGTCTAACGCACGAGCCCCGATGAGAGTTACTGCACAAAGGTCAGTGAGATGTTTTACTGCTTCCCAGTTTGAATATTCAAGCGATTTTACACTATTCAACTCAACAAATGGCATTACAACTCAAATAAATGTTTGCGAGGAATCTGAATTCGGGAATCATTATTGAATTCTGGCATTATTACGGGGGTCAACAATGGCGCTGTAATGTCCTTTCAGATGCATTGTTCTAAACAGCGGAAAAAACTTAAACAAAATACTGCGTCATTTTTGCCCATTCAGATACATGGAAGAGATCATTACAAACTATAAAAGGTCTACTGTTATTTGTGTAAATTTACAATACAACAAAACCTTGAGCTTTTGTAAAATAACGAAAATAAACAGGGTAAACCGAATCTGTCTTTGCGATAATCTGTCTGATACACGTCAGAAAAAATCAAGTGAAACTCCGCGAACACTTATCACACAAACATGAAACATCTGTCTAAAGAAAGAAGGGATGGACGGATCGATCCTAAAGTATCAATACTTCCGAGAATGATGTTTCATCTGCGTGTTCACTGACAGCACGCGATAGTGAGGCGATCTAATTTTTACTCGCATCTTCAATGCGAGCAATGTTTGTCTGTTGTATGTGTTTTTAAGACTTTCCTGTTTGAACTTTCAAGCGATTTTACACCATTCAACTCAACAAATGGCAAAACAACTCAAATAAATATTTGTGTGAAACAGCGAGCAGCGTCACGTCTAACTCACGAGCCCCGATGAGAGATCGCATTCGCTTCTTCTTGCGTTTGAACGGACATTTTCATACAACAAAATGTCAAATTACATGATATATTGTGGAGTCTGTTTTGTCTCAAGTGAACATAAACAGTTGATGAAGAAATCACGAATCTAAATCTAGTATCAACACTTCCGAGAATGATTATAAGCGTTGTGTCTGACAGCGCGAGGCATCTCATTTTTACTCGCATCTTCATGGAGGTTTGTCGGTTGTATGTAGTTTCACAATCTCAATCAATTAATCTCTGAAATGAATACAGATGTAACAGCACGAAAATAATGAGACTTCACAGTTCTCAAAAGATTAAACTCAATGAAACAAGCCGCACAGACTGTGCCTTGAATGAAATGCGTTTAAAATCCTCTTAAAGAGACAGTAACAATTTTCCAAGTAAATAAAAAGTAGGCCTACAAATGGTTTTTACCCCCAAAATAAATTTCTCTCATCGTATACTCACCCTCATTCCATCCCAGATATGTATTATTTTCTTGAATGAAAATTTGCCAAAACCTACAAAACTCTTCTTCTCCTGAACCGTAGCTCCAATTGACTTGAAATTGGGTACACATGTGTAGAATTGATGTCTTTGAAAACGTTACTTAGCAAAAATGAATACGATATAAAATGGCTGAAAGGGGCGTGTTTATGTAAATGTCCACATTTAATCAATATATATGTCAATATATCAAATGTAATTTTGACCCAGGGTTTTTCAAACCTAACATTCTTCAAGATAACATCCCTTTGAAGTACTGTGCAAAGAATTGCCCACATTCGCCCTTAGCGGTTCGCTACAGGCCACGCCCAAATGTCACATTTTCAAAATGATGGCATTTTCACCACAATTTTCGAAATATTCTAAAACTTGGTATACTTGCCTCATTTCTCATTGGGAACAAAAAAGCCTCAAGGACCCATAAGGTACGATTAAAAATGGCTGAAAGGGGCGTGTTTATGTAAATGTCCACATTTAATCAATATGTAAGTCAATAAATCAAATGTAATTTTGACTGAGGGATTTTAAACCTGACATGCTTCAAGATAACATCCCTTTGAAGTACTGTGCAAAGAATTGCCGACATTCGCCCTTAGCGGTTCGCTACAGGCCACGCCCAAATGTCACATTTTCAAAATGATGGCACTTTCACCCCAATTTTCCAAATATTCTAAAACTTGGTATACTTGCCTCATTTCTCATTGGGAACAAAAAAGCCTCAAGGACCCATAACTTCTGCCCTAATGGATTGTCCTGTACAGTGAAAATTTGCCAAAACCTACAAAAGTCTTCTTCTCTTGAACCGTAGATCCAATTGACTTGACATTTGGTACCCATATGTACAATTGATGTCTTTCAATTTGTTACTTAGTAAAAATGAATACAATACAAAATGGCTGAAAGGTGCGTGTTTATGTAAATGACCACATTGCCTCAATATATTAGTGTCAATAAACCAAATGTAATTTTGACTGAGGGATTTCAAACCTAACATGCTTCAAGATGACATAACTATGTGTGCTTGAGAAAGCCAACATATTGTTATGTTACATACATTTATTATTATTATTAATATTAATACTATTTTACTTACTAAAATTTCAACAACCTCACCTCCAAGAGCTTTAATGCTATAAGTACCCAACTTGCCACAGACCTGGGGACTGTTCTGAAGTTTGCTGCTATGTCTTTTTTTACCTGATGCGACTTAAGCTTTTTATATAAATGACGATCAAAAATGTAAAAAAATCCCATTGATTTACAATGGCTGAGCAATATTGCCCCCTCTACAGGATTAGTACGGTCTACAAGTAAAATCCCATTCACTTACATTGGCTGAGCAAAGAGGCTCCCTCTGCTGGAGTAACTCTGTCTACCAAATGCACTTTTACTGGAGAAATCTCTCTAATGGAGCAATTCTGTCTACTAGTGGGTGGAGCTCCAGACTTAGAAAGCCAGATGAATTGCTCATGTATGCACAAAGGTGTCAATTGTGTGTTTAATGCTTGACATTTGGAACATTCACGCGATTTTATACTATTCATCTCAACAAATGGCAAAACAACTCAAAGAAATGTTTTCGAGCAGATTACGTGAAACGGCGAGATGCGTCGCGTCTAACGCACGAGCCCCGATGAGAGTTACTGCACAAAGGTCAGTTTGATGTGTTTTACTGCTTCCCAGTTTGAATATTCAAGCGATTTTACACTATTCAACTCAACAAATGGCAAAACAACTCAAATAAATATTTTCGAGCAGTTTGAAATCGGGAATCATTATTGAATTCTGGCATTATTACGGGGGTCAACAATGGCGCTGTGACGTCCTTTTTGATGTATTTCTCTATACAGCGGAAAAAACTTAAACAAAATACTGCGTCATTTTTGCCAATTCAGATACATGGAAGAGATCATTACAAACTATAAAAGGTCTACTTTTATTTGTGTACACTTACAATAACAACAAAACCTTGAGCTTTTGTAAAATAACGAAAATAAACCGAGTGCGCCGAATCTGTCTTAGCGGTCTGATACACGTCAGAAAAATCAAGTGAAACTCCGCGAACACTTTTCTTCAATGAACACATCTTCAGTGCGAGCAATGTTTGTCTGTTGTATGTGTTTTTAACACTTTCCTGTTTGAACTTTCAAGCGGTTTTACACCATTCAACTCAACAAATGGCAAAACTGTTTATGTGAAACAGCGAGCAGTCACGTCTAACTCACGAGCCCCGATGAGAGATCGCATTCGCTTCTTCTTGCGTTTGAACGGACATTTTCATACAACAAAATGTCAAATTACATGCTATATTGTGGAGTCTGTTTTGTCTCAAGTGAACATTAACAGTTGATGAAGAAATCGCGAATCTAAATCTAGTATCAACACTTCCGAGATTGATTATCAGCGTTGTGTCTGACAGCGCGAGGCATCTCATTTTTACTCGCATCTTCATGGAGGTTTGTCGGTTGTATGTAGTTTCACAATCTCAATCAATTAATCTCAGATAAATGAATACAGATGTAACAGCACGAAAATAATGAGACTTCACAGTTCTCAAAAGATTAAACTCAATGAAACAAGCCGCACAGACTGTGCCTTGAATGAAATGCGTTTAAAATCCTCTTAAAGAGACAGTAACAATTTTCCAAGTAAATGAAAAGTAGGCCTACAAATGGTTTTTACCCCCAAAATACATTTCTCTCATCGTATACTCACCCTCATTCCATCCCAGATGTGTATTATTTTCTTTCTTCTGGTGAACACAAATTAAGCTTTTTAGAAGATTATCTCAACCCTGTTGGACCTTTCAATGACTTGAACGGTGATCAGAACTCAGAAGCTACAAAAATCACATAAATGCAGCATAAAAGTAATCCATACCACTCCAGTGGTTTAATCCATGCCTTCAGAAGTGATATTATAGGTGTGGGTTAGAAACAGACCTATATATATATATACTTCAAGATGACATCACTCTGAAGTACTGCGTAAAGAATATCCCACATTCTCCCTTAGGGGGCGCTACAGGCCATGCCCAAAATTCCCATTTTCTGGTCAAAAATGTTCTAATTTGGTATATTGACACTACAGGCCAACAGGAATCCACAAACAAAGAATGGCCCACATTCACCCTTAGGGGGCGCTACAGGCCATGCCCAAAATTCCCATTTTCTGGTCAAAAATGTTCTAATTTGGTATGTTGATACTACAGGCCAACAGGAATCCACAAACAAAGAATGGCCCACATTCACCCTTAGGGGGCGCTATAGGCCATGTCCAAAATTCCCATTTTCTGGTCAAAAATGTTCTAATTTGGTATATTGACACTACAGGCCAACAGGAATCCACAAACAAAGAATGGCCCACATTCACCCTTAGGGGGCGCTACAGGCCATGCCCAAAATTCCCATTTTCTGGTCAAAAATGTTCTAATTTGGTATGTTGATACTACAGGCCAACAGGAATCCACAAACAAAGAATGGCCCACATTCACCCTTAGGGGGCGCTACAGGCCATGCCCAAAATTCCCATTTTCTGGTCAAAAATGTTCTAATTTGGTATGTTGATACTACAGGCCAACAGGAATCCACAAACAAAGAATGGCCCACATTCACCCTTAGGGGGCGCTATAGGCCATGTCCAAAATTCCCATTTTCTGGTCAAAAATGTTCTAATTTGGTATGTTGATACTACAGGCCAACAGGAACCCACAAACCAAGCATTGCCCATATTCGCCATTAGGGGGCGCTACAGGCTATGCCTTAATGTCCTATTTTCTGGTCAAACATTTTCAAATTTGGTACATTGATACTACAGGCCAACAGGAACCCACAAACCAAGATTGGCCAACATTCACCCATAGGGGGCGCTATAGGCCATGTCCAAAATTCCCATTTTCTGGTCAAAAATGTTCTAATTTGGTACATTGATACTGCACGCCAACAGGAACCCACAAACCAAGAATTGATCATATTCGTGATTAGGGGGCGCTACAGGCTATGCCTTAAAGTCCTATTTTTTGGTCAAACATTTTCAAATTTGGTACATTGATACTACAGGCCAACAGGAACCCACAAACCAAGAATTGCCCGTATTCTCCATTAGGGGGGCGCTACAGGCTATGCCCCAATGTCCCACATTCAAAGTGATGGCATTTCCACCCCATTTTTTCAGTTCTTCTGAAACTTAATGTACATACCTCATTTCTCATTGTAAACAAAAAAGCCTCCAGGATCCATAAGGTCCGGCATCATGGATTTTCCTGTACACTGAAAATGTTTAGTTTAGGATTCAGACAGATAGACACGTTTTTTGGATTTCTTCATTGGGAGGGTTTAACCCCAACCCACTACTGACCAATTTTAAATGATTTGCCATTTTGAGGAGGAATCGCATTGCTGCTTGCAGCTATATTTATTATTATTATTATTATTATTATTATTATTATTATTCTCCTTGAGCCCCAATATCTCAAAAAGTCACTGGTCAAAAATTTTCTAAATTGCCACATTGATACTCCATGCCAACGGGTACCCCCAAACCAAGAATGGCCCACATTCGCCCATAGGTGGCGCTACAGGCCACGCCCCAAAAAAATATTTTCAAAGTCATGGCATTTCCAAGCCATTTGTCCAATTATTCTCAAACCTGGTGTACATGCCTCATTTCTCATGGGGAACAAAAAAGCCTCAAGGACCCATAACTTCTGCCCTAATGGATTTTCCTGTACAGTGAAAATTTGCCAAAACCTACAAAACTCTTCTTCTCCTGAACCGTAGCTCCAATATACTTGAAATTTGGTACGCATGTGTAGAATTGATGTCTTTGAAAACGTTACTTAGCAAAAATGAATACGATATAAAATGGCTGAAAGGGGCGTGTTTATGTAAATGTCCACATTTAATCAATATATATGTCAATATATCAAATGTAATTTTGACCCAGGGTTTTTCAAACCTAACATTCTTCAAGATAACATCCCTTTGAAGTACTGTGCAAAGAATTGCCCACATTCGCCCTTAGCGGTTCGCTACAGGCCACGCCCAAATGTCACATTTTCAAAATGATGGCATTTTCACCACAATTTTCGAAATATTCTAAAACTTGGTATACTTGCCTCATTTCTCATTGGGAACAAAAAAGCCTCAAGGACCCATAAGGTACGATTAAAAATGGCTGAAAGGGGCGTGTTTATGTAAATGTCCACATTTAATCAATATGTAAGTCAATAAATCAAATGTAATTTTGACTGAGGGATTTTAAACCTGACATGCTTCAAGATAACATCCCTTTGAAGTACTGTGCAAAGAATTGCCGACATTCGCCCTTAGCGGTTCGCTACAGGCCACGCCCAAATGTCACATTTTCAAAATGATGGCACTTTCACCCCAATTTTCCAAATATTCTAAAACTTGGTATACTTGCCTCATTTCTCATTGGGAACAAAAAAGCCTCAAGGACCCATAAGGTTCTGCGTGATGGATTGTCCTGTACAGTGAAAATTTGGTGAAACATTTAAAACTCTTCTTCTCTTGAACCGTAGATCCAATTTACTTGACATTTGGTACCCATGTGTACAATTGATGTCTTTCAATTTGTTACTTAGCAAAAATGAATACAATACAAAATGGCTGAAATGTGCGTATTTATGTAAATGACCACATTGCCTCAATATATTAGTGTCAATAAACCAAATGTAATTTTGACGGATGGTTTTTCAAACCTAACATGCTTCAAGATGACATAACTATGTTGGCTTGAGAAAGCCAACATATTGTTATGTTACATACATTTATTATTATTATTATTATTATTAATACTATTTTACTTACTAAAATTTCAACAACCTTACCTCCAAGTGCTTTAATGCTATAAGTACCCAACTTGCCACAGACCTGGGGACTGTTCTGAAGTTTGCTGGAATGTCTTTTTTTACCTGATGCGACTTAAGCTTTTTATATAAATGACGATCAAAAATGTAAAAAATCCCATTGATTTACAATGGCTGAGCAAAAATGCCCCCTCTACTGGATTAATACGGTCTACAAGTAAAATCCCATTCACTTACATTGGCTGAGCAAAGAGGCTCCCTCTGCTGGTGTAACTCTGTCTACCAAATGCACTTTTACTGGAGAAATCTCTCTAATGGAGCAATTCTGTCTACTAGTGGGTGGAGCTCCCGACTTTCTAAGCTAGAAGAATTTTGCCTGCGTTTGCACAAAGGTATGTCAATTGTGTGTGTTTAATGCTTGACATTTGGAACATTCACGCGATTTTATACTATTCATCTCAACAAATGGCAAAACAACTCAAATAAATGTTTGTGAGCAGTTTTGTGTGAAACCGCGAGATGCGTCGCGTCTAACGCACGAGCCCCGATGAGAGTTACTGCACAAAGGTCAGTGAGATGTTTTACTGCTTCCCAGTTTGAATATTCAAGCGATTTTACACTATTCAACTCAACAAATGGCATTACAACTCAAATAAATGTTTGCGAGGAATCTGAATTCGGGAATCATTATTGAATTCTGGCATTATTACGGGGGTCAACAATGGCGCTGTAATGTCCTTTCAGATGCATTGTTCTAAACAGCGGAAAAAACTTAAACAAAATACTGCGTCATTTTTGCCCATTCAGATACATGGAAGAGATCATTACAAACTATAAAAGGTCTACTGTTATTTGTCTACACTTACAATACAACAAAACCTTGAGCTTTTGTAAAATAACGAAAATAAACAGGGTAAACCGAATCTGTCTTTGCGATAATCTGTCTGATACACGTCAGAAAAAATCAAGTGAAACTCCGCGAACACTTATCACACAAACATGAAACATATGTCTAAAGAAAGAAGGGATGGACGGATCGATCCTAAAGTATCAATACTTCCGAGAATGATGTTTCATCTGCGTGTTCACTGACAGCACGCGATAGTGACGCGATCTCATTTTTACTCGCATCTTCAATGCGAGCAATGTTTGTCTGTTGTATGTGTTTTTAACACTTTCCTGTTTGAACTTTCAAGCGATTTTACACCATTCAACTCAACCAATGGCAAAACAACTCAAATAAATATTTGTGTGAAACAGCGAGCAGCGTCACGTCTAACTCACGAGCCCCGATGAGAGATCGCATTCGCTTCTTCTTGCGTTTGAACGGACATTTTCATACAACAAAATGTCAAATTACATGATATATTGTGGAGTCTGTTTTGTCTCAAGTGAACATAAACAGTTGATGAAGAAATCGCGAATCTAAATCTAGTATCAACACTTCCGAGAATGATTATCAGCGTTGTGTCTGACAGCGCGAGGCATCTCATTTTTACTCGCATCTTCATGGAGGTTTGTCGGTTGTATGTAGTTTCACAATCTCAATCAATTAATCTCTGAAATGAATACAGATGTAACAGCACGAAAATAATGAGACTTCACAGTTCTCAAAAGATTAAACTCAATGAAACAAGCCGCACAGACTGTGCCTTGAATGAAATGCGTTTAAATTCCTCTTAAAGAGACAGTAACAATTTTCCAAGTAAATAAAAAGTAGGCCTACAAATGGTTTTTACCCCCAAAATAAATTTCTCTCATTGTATACTCACCCTCATTCCATCCCAGATGTGTATTATTTTCTTTCTTCTGGTGAACACAAATGAAGCTTTTTAGAAGATTATCTCAACCCTGTTGGACCTTTCAATGACTTGAATGGTGATCAGAACTTAGAAGCTACAAAAATCACATAAATGCAGCATAAAAGTAATCCGTACCACTCCAGTGGTTTAATCCATGCCTTCAGAAGTGATATTATAGGTGTGGGTTAGAAACAGACCTATATATATACTTCAAGATGACATCACTCTGAAGTACTGCGTAAAGAATATCGCACATTCTCCCTTAGGGGGCGCTACAGGCCATGCCCAAAATTCCCATTTTCTGGTCAAAAATGTTCTAATTTTGTATATTGATACTACAGGCCAACAGGAATCCACAAACCAAGAATGGCCCACATTCGCCCTTAGGGGGCGCTACAGGCCACGCCCTAAATTCCCATTTGCTGGTCAAAAATGTTCTAATTTGGTACATTGATACTACAGGCCAACAGGAACCCACAAACTAAGAATTTCCCATATTCGCCATTAGGGGCGCTACAGGCTATGCCCAAAATTCCCATTTTATGGTCAAAAATGTTCTAATTTGGTATATTGACACTACAGGCCAACAGAAATCCACAAACCAAGAATGTCTCACATTCGCCCTTAGGGGGCGCTAAAGGCCATTCCCAAATTGCACATTTTTTTGTCAAAAACTTTCTAATTTGGTACATTAATACTACAGGCCAACAGGAACCTACAAACCAAGAATGGCTCACATTTGCCCTTAGGGGGCGCTACAGGCCATGCCCAAATGTCATTTTTTCAAAGTGATTGTATTTCCACCCCATTTATTTAGTTTTTCTGAAACCTGGTGAACATACCTCATTTCTCATTGTAAACAAAAAACCCTACAGGATCCATAAGGTCCGGCATGATGGATTTTCCTGTACACTGAAAATGTTTAGTTTAGGATTCAGACAGAAAGACATGTTTTTTGGATTTTTTCATTGGGAGGGTTTAACCCCAACCCTCTATTGATCAATTTTAAATGATTTGCCATTTTGAGGAGGAATCGCATTGCTGCTTGCAGCTATATTTATTATTATTATTCTTCTCCTTGAGCCCCAATATCTCAAAAAGTCACTGGTCAAAAATTTTCTAAATTGGCACATTGATACTCCATGCCAACGGGTACCCCCAAACCAAGAATGGCCCACATTCGCCCATAGGTGGCGCTACAGGCCACGCCCCAAAAAAATATTTTCAAAGTCATGGCATTTCCAAGCCATTTGTCCAATTATTCTCAAACCTGGTGTACATGCCTCATTTCTCATGGGGAACAAAAAAGCCTCAAGGACCCATAACTTCTGCCCTAATGGATTTTCCTGTACAGTGAAAATTTGCCAAAACCTACAAAACTCTTCTTCTCCTGAACCGTAGCTCCAATATACTTGAAATTTGGTACGCATGTGTAGAATTGATGTCTTTGAAAACGTTACTTAGCAAAAATGAATACGATATAAAATGGCTGAAAGGGGCGTGTTTATGTAAATGTCCACATTTAATCAATATATATGTCAATATATCAAATGTAATTTTGACCCAGGGTTTTTCAAACCTAACATTCTTCAAGATAACATCCCTTTGAAGTACTGTGCAAAGAATTGCCCACATTCGCCCTTAGCGGTTCGCTACAGGCCACACCCAAATGTCACATTTTCAAAATGATGGCATTTTCACCACAATTTTCGAAATATTCTAAAACTTGGTATACTTGCCTCATTTCTCATTGGGAACAAAAAAGCCTCAAGGACCCATAAGGTACGATTAAAAATGGCTGAAAGGGGCGTGTTTATGTAAATGTCCACATTTAATCAATATATATGTCAATAAATCAAATGTAATTTTGACTGAGGGATTTTAAAACCTGACATGCTTCAAGATAACATCCCTTTGAAGTACTGTGCAAAGAATTGCCGACATTCGCCCTTAGCGGTTCGCTACAGGCCACGCCCAAATGTTACATTTTCAAAACGATGGCACTTTCACCCCAATTTTCCAAATATTCTAAAACTTGGTATACTTGCATCATTTCTCATTGGGAACAAAAAAGCCTCAAGGACCCATAAGGTTCTGCGTGATGGATTGTCCTGTACAGTGAAAATTTGGTGAAACATTTAAAACTCTTCTTCTCTTGAACCGTAGATCCAAAATACTTGACATTTGGTACCCATGTGTACAATTGATGTCTTTCAATTTGTTTTTTAGCAAAAATGAATACAATACAAAATGGCTGAAAGGTGCATATTTATGTAAATGACCACATTGCCTCAATATATTAGTGTCAATAAACCAAATGTAATTTTGACGGATGGTTTTTCAAACCTAACATGCTTCAAGATGACATAACTATGTTGGCTTGAGAAAGCCAACATATTGTTATGTTACATACATTTATTATTATTATTATTATTAATACTATTTTACTTACTAAAATTTCAACAACCTTACCGCCAAGTGCTTTAATGCTATAAGTACCCAACTTGCCACAGACCTGGGGACTGTTCTGAAGTTTGCTGGAATGTCTTTTTTTACCTGATGCGACTTAAGCTTTTTATATAAATGACGATCAAAAATGTAAAAAATCCCATTGATTTACAATGGCTGAGCAAAAATGCCCCCTCTACTGGATTAATACGGTCTACAAGTAAAATCCCATTCAATTACATTGGCTGAGCAAAGAGGCTCCCTCTGCTGATGTAACCCTGTCTACCAAATGCACTTTTACTGGAGAAATCTCTCTAATGGAGCAATTCTGTCTACTAGTGGGTGGAGCTCCCGACTTTCTCAGCCAGAAGAATTTTGCCTGCGTTTGCACAAAGGTATGTCAATTGTGTGTTTAATGCTTGACATTTGGAACATTCACGCGATTTTATACTATTCATCTCAACAAATGGTAAAACAACTCATATAAATGTTTTCGAGCAGTTTGTGTGAAACAGCGATAATCGTCGCGTCTAACGCACGAGCCCCGATGAGAGTTACTGCACAAGGTCAGTGAGATGTATTTTACTGCTTCCCAGTTTCAACAAATGGCATTACAACTCAAATAAATGTTTGCGAGGAATCTGAATTCGGGAATCATTATTGAATTCTGGCGTTATTACGGGGGTCAACAATGGCGCTGTGACGTCCTTTCAGATGCATTGTTCTAAACAGCGGAAAAAACTTAAACAAAATACTGCGTCATTTTTGCCCATTCAGATACATGGAAGAGATCATTACAAACTATAAAAGGTCTACTTTTATTTGTGTACACTTACAATAACAACAAAACCTTGAGCTTTTGTAAAATAACGAAAATAAACCGAGTGCGCCGAATCTGTCTTAGCGGTCTGATACACGTCAGAAAAATCAAGTGAAACTCCGCGAACACTTTTCTTCAATGAACACATCTTCAGTGTGAGCAATGTTTGTCTGTTGTATTTGTTTTTAACACTTTCCTGTTTGAACTTTCAAGCGATTTTACACCATTCAACTCAACGAATGGCAAAACAACTCAAATAAATATTTGTGTGAAACAGCGAGCAGCGTCACGTCTAACTCACGAGCCCCGATGAGAGATCGCATTCGCTTCTTCTTGCGTTTGAACGGACAATTTCATACAAGAAAATGTCAAAATACATGATATATTGTCTGTTTTGTCTCAAGTGAACATAAACAGTTGATGAAGAAATCGCGAATCTAAATCTAGTATCAACACTTCCGAGAATGATTATCAGCGTTGTGTCTGACAGCGCGAGGCATCTCATTTTTACTCGCATCTTCACGGAGGTTTGTCGGTTGTATGTAGTTTCACAATCTCAATCAATTAATCTCTGAAATGAATACAGATGTAACAGCACGGAAATAATGAGACTTCACAGTTCTGAAAAGATTACACTCAATGAAACAAGCCGCACAGACTGTGCCTTGAATGAAATGCGTTTAAAATCCTCTTAAAGAGACAGTAACAATTTTCCAAGTAAATAAAAAGTAGGCCTACAAATGGTTTTTACCCCAAAAATAAATTTCTCTCATCGTATACTCACCCTCATTCCATCCCAGATGTGTATTATTTTCTTTCTTCTGGTGAACACAAATGAAGCTTTTTAGAAGATTATCTCAACCCTGTTGGACCTTTCAATGACTTGAATGGTGATCAGAACTCAGAAGCTACAAAAATCACATAAATGCAGCATAAAAGTAATCCATACCACTCCAGTGGTTTAATCCATGCCTTCAGAAGTCATATTATAGGTGTGGGTTAGAAACAGACCTATATATATATATATATATATATATATATATATATATATATACTTCAAGATGACATCACTCTGAAGTACTGCGTAAAGAATATCCCACATTCTCCCTTAGGGGGCGCTACAGGCCATGCCCAAAATTCCCATTTTCTGGCCAAAAATGTTCTAATTTTGTATATTGACACTACAGGCTAACAGGAATCCACAAACCAAGAATGGCCCACATTCGCCCTTAGGGGGCGCTACAGGCCACGCCCTAAATTCCCATTTTATGGTCAAAAATGTTCTAATTTGGTATATTGACACTACAGGCCAACAGAAATCCACAAACCAAGAATGGCTCACATTCGCCCTTAGGGGGCGCTAAAGGCCATGCCCAAATTGAAATTTTTTTTGTCAAAAACTTGCTAATTTGGTACATTGATACTACAGACCAACAGGAATCCACAAACCAAGAATGGCCCACATTCGCCCTTAGGGGGCACTACAGGCCACGCCTTAAATTCCCATTTGCTGGTCAAAAATGTTCTAATTTGGTACATTGATACTACAGGCCAACAGGAACCCACAAACAAAGAATTGCCCACATTCGCCATTAGGGGGCGCTAAAGGCCATTCCCTAATGTCCTATTTTCTGGTCAAAAATGTTCTAATTTGGTATGTTGATACAACAGGCCAACAGGAACCTACAAACAAGAAATGGCTCACATTCGCCCTTAGGGGGCGTTACAGGCCATGCCCAAATGTCATTTTTTCAAAGTGATTGTATTTCCACCCCATTTATTTAGTTTTTCTGAAACCTGGTGAACATACCTCATTTCTCATTGTAAACAAAAAAAATGAATACGATACAAAATGGCTGAAAGGGGCGTGTTTATGTAAATGTCCACATTTTATCAATATACATGTGTAAATAAATCAAATGTAATTTTGACTAATGGTTTTTCAAACCTAACACGCTTCAAGACGACATCACTCTGAAGTACTGCGTAAAGAATTTCCCACATTCTCCCTTAGGTGGGGCTACAGGCCATGCCCAAAATTCCCATTTTCTGGTCAAAAATGTTCTAATTTGGTATGTTGATGCTACAGGCCAACAGGAACCCACAAACCAAGATTGGCCCACATTCACCCTTAGGGGGCGCTACACTCTATGCCTTAAAGTCCAATTTTCTGGTCAAACATTTTCAAATTTGGTACATTGATACTACAGGCCAAAAGGAACCCACAAACCAAGAATGGCCCACATTCACCCTTAGGGGGCGCTATAGGCCATGTCCAAATGTACCATATTCAAAATGATGGCATTTCCTCCCCATTTGTCCAATTCTTCTGAAACTTGGTGTACATGACTCAATTCTCATGGGGAACAAAAAGCCTCAAGGACCCATAGTTTCCTCCATGACAGATTTTCCAGTACACTGAAAATTTGGGAAAACCTACAAAAATCTTCTTCTCCTGAACCGTAGGTCCAATTGACTTGAAATTTGGTACACATGTGTAGAATTGATGTCTTTGAAAATGTTACTTAGCAAAAATGAATACGATACAAATTGGCTGAAAAGGGCATGTTAATGTAAATGTCCACATTTTATCAATATATATGTGTCAATAAATCAAATGTAATTTTGACTGATGGTTTTTCAAACCTAACATGCTTCAAGATGACATCACTCTGAAGAACTGCTTAAAGAATGCCCACATTCGCCCTTAATGGGTGCTACAGACCACACCCAAATTTCCCATTTTCTTGTCAAAAACTTTCTAATTTGGTACATTGATACTACAGGCCAACAGGAACCCACAAACCAAGAATGGCTCACATTCGCCTTTAGGGGGCGCTACAGGCCATGCCCAAATGTCATTTTTTCAAAGTGATGCCATTTCCACCCCATTTATTCAGTTCTTCTGATACCTGGTGTACATTCCTCATTTCTCATTGTAAACAAAAAAGCCTCCAGGATCCATAAGGTCCGGCATGATGGATTTTCCTGTACACTGAAAATGTTTCGTTTAAGATTCAGACAGAAAGACATGTTTTTTGGATTCCTTCATTGGGAGGGTTTAACCCCAACCCTCTACTGATCAATTTTAAATGATTTGCCATTTTGAGGAGGAATCGCATTGCTGCTTGCAGCTATATTTTTTTTTATTATTATGAGGGCACTCTCTGTAAAATTTGGGGGAGTAACCAATCCAATAGGTAACTCTATAACTTTGCCATACATTTGTAATATTTACTCTTCAAATCAATAAATCATTGGTTAGCTGCTGGATTTAAATTTAGACCCTCAGAACAATTTAGACACGGGTTTGAACCCCATTGATGGCATTCTAGAAAATCATAAAGTGATCGTATAAGACTGAAATCAACTTTTCCAGAGAAATTTTAATCCACATCATAAATGGCAGATCAGTAATGATTACCAGCAGTAATTAGCGCAGGAGGATCAATCAGATAATAGCACACATCATTTTCAGTCTTCTTTGTCTCTGGATTTCCTCCTGCAGTATTAGTAACTTCTATAAAATCATCTTGCCCAGCCATCTGCAATGGTGAGAAGCTAGTTCCAGAATGAGTTAGTGAAACAACATACACATAATGATGACAAAAGAAACACAGAATAGACACATGAATATGAAGTTATTAACATTCATATTTGAGGACGTTATGATGTTCAATTTAATCTTAACCTTTCTCCATGGGCTTCACCTGCCCCAGAGACCAATATTTAAATGATCCAAATCATTCTTACATTTATTTTCCCTTGATTTTAGTCTCAAATGCAGCATCTCAGTGTACTCATGATCAACCAAGTCCTATTCTGTGTATATCAAACAAATAAATAAATGAAAGAAAAATAAAATATCTATCTATCTGCTATCTATCTTTTTCTAAAGTTGGGGCCCCTTTTGTCTGTCTGAAGACACCAAGAGAGGCCTGTTTCTCAATGCCTTCATCAAACAGTTCCTAACAAAACTAGAAAATCTCTGTCTATCTTTTGTTGGTTGATCAAGTCTACACCGACAACGCTGCACTCACATTTAAATTGTTCTCCAGACATTTTTCAAATCATAGAAAAATCAAAAACAACTTTCTAGTGTATAATTTAATAATGTTAAAATAATTTTCTCTCATGAACATGACCGGACAGAACATAAAACAGACACATGAATGTGAAGTTTTCACATTTTAAGGTTTAATTTCATAAGATACAAAATATAATTTTCTTATTAGTTATTTTATCATCATATTATTGGCCCTCTTTTGCCATTTGCTTGAATATAACAACATTTATCTTAAATAGAACCTTTGTTTACAATCCAACAATGGAATGGAAATGGAATTCAATCGCTTTAAAATTATCACTTTTCTTTTTTACATTTTTTTTATATAATCTAAATATTCTTACTCATCACTTTGATATAAAAGAATCTGGCACATGTCCATTCAACAGCTGCTCCCTCTCAGTTTAGTTAATCTCACATCAGGCTTCCTTCACGGCATGAAAAGAACAGCCCAAGAATAAACAATGTCCAGTCAGATAAGAGTTAACTTTTTGATTTCATGCACATTTTTGTTTTACAGGTATTTGTTTTTTTTATACTGTATTATATTTATCCTAATACATACACACATATATATATATATATATATATATATATATATATATATATATATACACACATACATATATATATATATATATATATATACACATACATATATATATTTTTATCATTGGTTTTAATTCTACAACCAGAATATTCATTAATTGCCCTCTTTGTTTTTAATCATCAGATCTCTTCTGCCTCTCATATTGATGGAAGTTTGAAAATAGCCTAAATAGATTTTCTTTGCTGTAAATTGCATACATACTCCTCATTAATTACACAGCAGAGGATCAATCTCTCTATCTGGATCCCGTATTCTAGAATTTTGATTATACTAAAACAAACCTATTACTTCTGCCCCTCCATTTGCTCTCCTCCTCTTTTTATCCCTCACCTTTATTTCCATAAAAACCCACTCATTATTTACAGTGGTTGATTACTATATCTGTTACTTCTTTTTTATATTAAAACCCATGTACTTCCACCCACAGCTGTCACATCCATTTTGGGTCTCTTTTCAAGACAATTTCTACATTGGTGCTAATTCTCCTTTTCTCTCTCTATTCAAAATCACCTAAAACATTTTTTCTTTCATTCTTTTTTTTTTTGTTGTAGTTATTGTAGTTCATAACTCCAGAAATTATCACTAATTCCTTGTGTTTCTATTATTAATCTATTTATTTTCTCCTCTCAGCCTGCCACCCCATTAGGATTTCTGTTTCATGAGGAAAACTGAGACAAGAAAAAAGTCTTCTCCATTTCTGTGCATGCTCACAGCCCTCCCTTTACAGCGCCGTCTCTGCTCAGCAGCCCCTCCCCTACAGCTCTTCACAGCACTCAGTCTCTAGTACTGTATGAGAGAGAAATGTTACCTGCTGCAATTTCTTTCCAGACAACAAACGGATAAAACTCTCCTGTCTCTGCATTTTTCTCTAGTCTTGTTCACTGCAATGGAAAACATTTAGTCTTTTCTTTATCTTTTTCCAAATTACTCTATTTTCTTTTCTAAGTTTCCTCTCTTTCTCTCCCTCCCTTGGGGCTGTCCGTTCAGCCAACCAGTGAGCGAGAGCAAGGCAAGGAAATAACAGAGAATCAGATACCATGTGTTTCTATAATTTTCAACAGTTATTTTACTCAGTCAATTTGTTTCAGTTCATTTCTCCCATTTCATTCTTGGGCATTTCTTTATTGTATCTGATTCTCCGCGCCACTCCGCCTCTGCACACAATACCTCATCAACGCTAAAATCATGCATTTTAAACACACACAAAACCAGCGCAATTGGTATTTGTAAGTACACAGGCACTAACAACATAGTTAGTCATGCACATTATTCATTATATCAAACATGCACAGGGTTCAACAATGTCCTTCTGCACAGTCCGGGTTCCGTCAAAACACTGCAATAAATAATCTAATCTACCACCTGGAGGAATTTTGCGCGAATTTTCACTTCTCACCCACGTTAGGATTTTCACCTGTAGGCCTACAGGATTTCATGCCTCACTTCTGGGCCAACACATGATTAAATGCACCTAACACAGGAATTTACACACGCGTCGCACTTCCGACACACCTCTCAGTCTTTTTCTTCCTTCTTTAAATAATTACCCCCCTCCCCAATTTTTTGAAATCTGGAATTCACCTCTATCTTAGCCAATTAGTCCAAATTATTCTATGTCCGGACTGGTAAGGCCGCCAGGGCGACTACCTACCGGTCTCACCTCATCAGATCACACAAAAACACCTTTAAGCAAAATGCTTACCTCAGTTTTGGTACCAGTGACTTTGTGCAATCTGAGTCAGCAGACCGCTCAGCAGCTTCTTCACCCTTTCAGCCTCGACCCAGCCCCACGTTACAGGCGCCAAATATGTCGGGGAAAATCTTTGAAGAATCTCTCTAAAATGCAAGAAAACTCTCTGAGTCCCGAGTTCCAGATGCCAAAGTTGTAGTTTATTGAACACCAACAAACAACATGAGACCGGTCAGCTGTCCGTTCTGATTCTCTTAGTCCAAAACCTCATCTTTTATAGTTTGTTATCTGGCATTATTACCTCATTGCTATGCCCCTTTATTATTTTTGTAATCAATGGATACTATTTACCACAGAGCCTTTTGATATCTTTTACTGGTAGAAACTTGGCTTTAGTTTATCTTTTTAATTAATTAGACCACCTGTTGTTTTTACTCCTTATCCACAGCTGTGTTCTCAAGGTCCATAGCCTCATTTATTTTGTTACAACTGGGTACTTTCTGTGGTTTTTGCAGCAACAACACTTTTAGTAACCTCATATGCTCTTTCCTGGGTCACACAAGGTCAGGAAACTCATATAAGTACTTTGATATAAAAACATAATAATATTGAAAAATATAAAGAGCACTTCAACTTAGAAACACCTGTGTAAGAGAAAAAAGTCCTCATCACATACCTTTTACCTGCATTTCAGTGTACACTTATGAGGCGGCTTCTTTTGCTCATACACAATATCATTTGATTAATGAAAGGAAATGCAAGTTCTAAAAATATTCATCACACATCCAGCTCATTAAGGCAAAACACCATGTCAGGAATATATCATATAAGAGATATCTAACTTATCAAAAGTATTTTAAGAAATACATCATGTATTTTAACGAGACACAGCATATATTATAAAGGATACATGTCAGCGTATATCAAGGATATATGTCAGAATACTGCTAATTAAAGGAAATACATAAAAAATATGTGTCAGGATGCTTTTAATTAACGGAAACACATACTGTTTTTAAAGAAACACACCATATAAAGAAATCCACCATAAACGCACCACAGAAACCTGCCTATGAATGAAACCCGGCTTTGTCTCTTGACTCACCATTCCCGATTGGCTTCTCCAACCCCTCATGTCATCTTTGGCTCGACACCCAGACAGCCAACGCAACAAAGTAAACAACCCATCAACTCACCAAGCAACCAAGTACAGTGTTTCCATGCATCACTAAACTGTGTATTAGATAAAAATCGATAACACTAACAGGCTAATACGGAGGTGAAATGGATAGAATGATAGTTTGTTCTGTCATGGTTTGCTTAATTTCATACATTGCCATAACTCAATATTCAGCATTTCCAGTATTCTAAATCTTGTTTTCTTTCGTTTACTCTGTGTGCTAGATTAGTTTATCTATAGATTAGTATTAGGCTTAGAATAGTTTAATAAAGTCTCATTTGTATTCAAAGAGAAGTGTCTTGCACTTCATGCTCATAAGTTTAATGTCTTAAACTGTCTGATCCTGTTTCTGGCTTATAAACCATGTTTACGTTAAATGTATGATATTATTTAGATGGCAACATATTCCTCCCAGAATTGATAAAGACTCTAGTTGCAACATACCGGTGGACGAACACAATGATTGGGTGGTAAATATTAATTATGTTAGATTCCCTAGAGCCAAGATCATCATTCCCCCTTTTAACCAATAATGAGCTAGAGTTTCTAAACATTTGCAAATATCTTATTTAAAGCATCAACTAATTTTTGGTAGAAAAACGGAAAAACTCTTAATGAATGTAATTCCTCTTTATTAAGCAAATCATATTCATTGGTTATGAACACATTTATTTCGCAACATTTTGATGGTCATATGATTATATAATTTCTGGAGTTCAGTGTTGTACAGCTCCTTTTGGCTTTTCTGATCAGAAACCCTATAGAATATAGAAACCCTATAGAATATGGCTGACAACAGTTATGGTAAATATATACGAATAGAGTCACGTGTAGTTTTACATTAACATATTTTTTGAGGGGTCTCAACAGCTTCCACATCAAATATCCATGTGATTTTTTCCATTTCACTATAGGGAAGCCATGTTATTTATAATTGATCAATTGATGTCTTCTGAATGCAATTCCCAAAGTTTACACAATTAGTTAGACATGGACAACAGGACAGGAAAGATCCCTAATTTTAGTAAATTCTACTCCTAGGGGTGCTATACAAATCCCAACAAAAACAACAACATAAACTGCTCAACTATTTGATTAAGGACATTTTGCATGCTAACATAATCATAAACTATCAACTGGACATATGAACAAATATGGTTGCCAATGGTCAATTTTCATCGGTCAATTTCAGTTGTCAATGGCATAACATGCTTCAAACATGAACTGTATCCACACATCTAATCTATGAAGTTTGGCAAATGTGGTCATTCTTGTCTAATTTAAACACAAATAAAACATACAGCTAAATAATAATTTAATGTTAATTTGTAATTGATTGCCACAAGTTTATATATACTATACTTATGCTTGAACTGTTACAATAGTTTGGTGTGTCCACGAGTGAAACACACACACAAAAAAAAAAACAGCTGCACTTCACCAATTAAGCAATAACTGATAGGTGACATCACACACAGTTAACTGCATAATCTATAGAGTAATACAAACATACAGGAAGTATGTCTACATCAACATAGAAATGCTCAAAGTTTAGCAAAATATGTCTTCAGATGATGCACAGTTCAAATAGCTGATCACAAAAACAATTTTGAAATTATTCTGCTGCTCTACAACTACACACAAATCATCTTTTCACTGTTCGCTGCATCTCCTTCCCATTGCTTACGGCACCTCCTCCCACATCTGGACTAGGTGTCCATCTGTCTCCATTTCCGCTACTCACTCGTCCACTCGGTTGTGCATTAGTGGAGTTACCAGAGCTTTGAGAATTCACCCCATTAGCTGTGTCATTCCCTTTAAACATTGAATCAGTTACTAAAGTTAGATTAAAAATAAATAAATAAATAGATTATGAAAAATTACAATTTTTTTTATTATATTTTCATATTGTGATATTTTAGTATACACAGTATATACATCTTTTCTTTTTTAATCAAATAATTAGGTTCAAATGTTTTAATTAAAATTTGTACAAAGGAAAAGTTCAAATGCCAGATGCCAGTGATCAAATGCAGAAACCACTTGCTAATTATATACTTATACCTGTAGAGGCAGCAGTGCTGCTGTTCACGTTGCTCTGGTCATTCAGTACCTTACAGGAAAAATAAAAATGTGAATTCCCATGACCAACAGGTATAACATTTAAGATAAGATACCACCAAAACCAGACATACTGTTTTATTTGTCTGGGCCAAATATTCTGGATTTGGTTCACTAAAGTTTGGCACCTCAGAGTACACCATGCAGAACCTTAGAAATTGGATACAAAGTTAATTCATTCACAATAAAATATTTCTGGGCAAGATGAAGTTTAAAGTAAATACTATTTGTATTTTCACTTGTATAGATATAGGTCAGTTTTATGTGGTATTTTAATGCAACACAATTCTTCTTTAAATTCTAAATAGTCATGTTTTCCATAAACATTTGTAGCAATGTTGCGAAATGGCAAAAGACATTAGTGTTTTTACTTTTTCTATAATGATCAAATAATATCACAAGTATATACTCTCCGATTTTCTGTAGCTCGCCTCCCCTTCCAGTATACAGTGTCAAACAGCCTTTAAAAACTGAGGCATACCTGCAAAAAACATAAAACTGTAAACTATTACATTTGTATATGAACAGCTGTAGTTGCACTTAGTAATATAATTGATGTTGTTTTTATGCAGTTACTGACTTTTGAAAATAGTATAAAATCACAAGTCTCAGAGAATGAATACAAAAAGACATTCAGTGTGAATCATTGATATTAAACACTGCCTCACCCTCTGGTAAGTCTGATGATGTCACCAGCCTGAATGAGTCCCCCAACCTCATCCCAAACTGATATACTGATGCTGCCTGTCTTGTCAGCCACTTTACACGTGCGCACCTCATGACCGTCTTTGGTCTTCGTCACTCGGCCTTCATAAGATTGTGTAAGAAAAGATTTAGAACGTCATAACACTTTCTGCTTGGCTGTCTATTCCAGACTAAAATTTAAACTGCAACCACTATTTATCTGTCAGTGGAGTTTGCTTATGAATACCATATGCCATTATTATGGGCAAGACCAGAAGCGGCAAAGCCCGATTGTACCTGTTCTCAAGGGTCAAGCCGATATTGTATCTGTTAGTTTTTTTTTTGTTACAGGCCAAGCACCGAAAGGGCATAGATCCTGTTATTATTATTAATGGGGGTGACCTTAAGGGGCTTACCAATTAAAATTTTTCCAACATTGGCCATATTTCTTCTCTGCCATTTTCAATTTTTAGATAAATGATGTATCTTTTGAATGCTTTTGTCAGAATTTAAAGAAAAGTGGCATGCGTCATCAACATCATGCCCTTGGGGTACTTGAACAGTTTGAAAAAGGAGCCACCTAAATTTCAAAAGAAAATTGTTTGGTTAGCATGTTTCACATACTAAATGCTATGCTATCTTATCATGTTAACCAAATTGTAAAGTATTCTATCTTTTAAGGCTATTTGGATACCTTGCCATCCATAGGCAACATAAGCTTAG
This sequence comes from Moxostoma hubbsi, assembly GCA_032164185.1. Taxonomy (NCBI): domain Eukaryota; kingdom Metazoa; phylum Chordata; class Actinopteri; order Cypriniformes; family Catostomidae; genus Moxostoma; species Moxostoma hubbsi. Next base: position 15,377,286 of record JAVLUX010000051.1, on the reverse strand, counting down.
CATCCTATACGTTTAACATGCAAACCAAAGCTTTTGAGTGTTGCCTAAACTTGGTATTTCTCTTTCCTATTTCTGAGATGTGTCAACTAAGTGGCACAGATGCTAAAGCTCAGGACAACATTTCAAAAGGTGCAGTGTTTGAGTCCTACACAGGATGGATTAAAAATGTGTAATTCTGTTGACCTTCTTCACAATATGCTTCCTACAATGTAGGCCATGCTTCATTGTACAATTTCGGCTTCATTAGAAACCTCTTAGCTGTAATAACATTTTCTTAGCAATCGTTTTGTACTCTTAACTTGGAATGTTTCTTTGGCATCATTTAGAGTAGTTGATTGTGTGGCACAGTGGTTAAAGCTCTGGACTACGCGTCCAAAGAATTGGTGTTTGAATGTTGCAATTTTTTTAAAATAATACTTCTGCTGACCTTTGAGTCTTCATGTTGTGCTTACTACAATGAAAGCCATACTTCACTGCATAATTCATGCTTTAATTCAAAACTGCTTGGTTTTAACAACAGTATTTTCTCAGCAAACGTGTTGTACACTCTCAACTTGATATGTCTCTTTGGCTTCATTTAAACTCGTCAAATGTGTTGTGGAGTGGTTAAAGCTCTGCACAATGATTCAAAACATTGGATGTTCAAACCCCGTCTTAACTTTGTGCCTCTGTTAATGTTGTACTAGAGCTCTTTGCATTGTGCTTAGTAAATGCCAGCAGGGCTTGGCCCCAATCAGTGCTGTTTGCATCAATATTTATTTTTGTGGCTGCTCCCTTGTCACTATAAATAATGATGAGGTCAGATGAGGATAAATCTGTACACAAACATTGGTTGTTGTACTGTACTGTATGTGTTAAATGTGTAAGAATGATTATTTGTAACTCAACACTGTCTGCTGTTGATCTGAAATACATAAACACATACTGTTAACCGGCAAACTACTTAACATGATATAACTGTTGGAGCAGCAGAAAAATCGTTTAATATACAAGTTTAATTTTTAATATATTTATGGGTTGGAAATGAACTTTTCCAAGAAAGCGCAATATTTGCACCATGTAATTGATTTCCAGGAGCATACTTTTTCAAGGGCAATTTTCTTCTAACATTATACAATGACTCTGTTTCATCCTTTTATGTAAAATACTGTACTTCAATTTAATTAATTTAATTTGAATAATGGGATGTTTCACAGTACAGAATTGCCTGATCTCTAAACTCCATAATGTGCATAGTGACTGAAATACATTCCTCGTTCACTTTTTCCTGCATATTTTGGCTATTAAGTTCACATAGCATACAAAACTGATTTAATGAAATGACAGAGGAGAAGGCAAGTGTGACGAGGAGCAGGGCAGAATATGCACACCCGGCCCCAAATCGTGCCAATCAGCTGAGGAGTGTGATAAAGGCAGCTGGATGCGTCAGTTCGAGAGAGAGAGAGAGAGAGAGAGAGAGAGAGAGAGAGAGAGAGCCACACGCAACTGCCGTGTGTGTTTATGTTTTCTCTTTATGTTTTAATTTTACATTAAATATTACTTTGACTGTTCAGCTGGTTCCTGCCTTCTCCTTTCCCATTTTAACCCCCCCCCCCCCCTGTTCCAAGGTTTGACCAAATTTGTAATGAAAAGTTTAATTATAAACCCAGCCCCTTACATGCCAGTTGAAAAAAAAAGACAAAAATAAACATTTCACAATTAACATTAGTCAGAGATATAATTAATTCACTAAAAGTGGTTGATGTTATTCTTAAGTATTACTGTATCATTAATATAATTTTAGCTATCTTTAAAAATACAGACATTATTAATTTATATTGTTATTATTAATTTATATTGTTATTATTAAGTAAATTTTAACATTTGGTTACATAATATTTTGTGATTTCTCAGACATTCCTAAATATATTCCATCACTCCCACACTTTTGCCCTCAAGCAGTTGAGGATTTTCAGACAGACAGATAGCAGCATACAATAAGTGAGATGGGCAGGGAAACAGCAATAGTACAGGGAGTGATGATGTTACTTAGGACTGTTTATAATGAACGAGATGGGCGAACATCACGGAAATGAACACTGGAGCAAGACAGAATAGATTCAAATGAATCTGACGTTACACCCCAGGAAACCACGCTTCCAGGTTCTTTCCAGCAGCAGATTTCAATGGTGGAAATAAGAAGCACTGCAGTTTTAATAATCTTTTCAGCTTTATTGTATACAGATATAATTGTCTATGCGCTGTGGTGGTGGAAACGGTTCCCATCCTAACGTTCTATCGTATATGGTGGTCTTGATCAAAAAAGACCTAATATCTGACCTAATATCTTTCACAGCGACAGCACTTTGGAAATTAAAAACAGCCATTTGTGCCCTGAGTTTGTACGATTTCTTCGTAAAAAAAAATTCCACCAACAGCTGATGCAGGTCAATTGTTTCCAATAAAACAGACGCGATAACAAAGACGGTGATCCGTGAATTATCATAATTTATGTAAAATCCTGAGTTTACCCTGATGCACCGATCTGGTGGTCATTTAAAGAAGCACTAATCTCCAATGATCTGTGGGAAATTAGGTGTTTCAATGCCACAAACAACACTTTTTGGGCAGTTTCAGAACAATTGAAGCGCCCAAAGACAACTGTTCTTTTCTGGGCTACTAAAAGAACCCGGAAGTGGCAGGGCAGAGCATTTGTTTGTAAACAGTAAATTCATGTGGAGCAAGAGAAGCAGAACGTCCATCTATGCGGGTCGATGATGCTAGGATCCACCAGACTCATTATCTAGCAACATTTGTATGATGGACGACACACAACAAATAATGTTCAGCGAAAATTTAAATGAAGAATGTGATGTAGCCTAGGCCCTATGTATTTGTAACTATAACACATGTTACTTATATTTTCAAGAATCACTGACTAATTTTTTGCCCTCTTTTGTTGAATTTCAGGGGCATTTATGTTCATTTAATTTGCATTTTTGCAATTTGCCCCCATTCATTTCCGACCATGATATATACTGTATGTACATTAAGCAAGTATATTTTTATTATATTTTACTACTAACTAAATACAATGACAAATGGAGCCACTTATAAACAGGTACCAAAAAGTAAGCTAACTTAAAGTGCCTTCTAGATACCATAGTACATAAATATGATAAAAAAAAATACAGCACTATGGCATATGGTTCCATTGTTTTACCATGGTTTAATATATAATGCATATATGCAAGTTTTGAAATTTTGTATTGCGGAACTACAATTGTTGGCTTCTGTATAACAAATTGATCATGTTTTTTTTTTTTTTTAATGTTTTTTGTAAATCACTTTTGATAACGTCTGCTAGATACCAAAAAATTACTTTTACGCCATTTCTTTGACTACCCACTGTATGTTATGTGATGTGAGGACACCTGTTTCCAGCACAATGAAGATGACATTGAGATTCTTGAGTCCAGCTTTAATGTCCTTGACATGAGTCTCTGTGCTCATGATCAGTGTGTGGCTGTCCAGATCCAGCAAAACCTGAGATACAACACAGTGTGATGCATTCTACACATGCTAAATCAACATCTCATTAAGACAATATAAATATTTATCTACAGAAATTAACATTATTTTGGCGACTTAAGTTTGAAGCTGATATCACACATTTACAAACAAGGAAACTAATGTAAACACTTACTGGTTAGCATCGAGCGACAGTGGCTTTCTGTTTTATCAGTAGTTATGCTATTCATCTGCAGTGCCTTCTATGAATAATACTCTACACGCTCACTACTCCTGATATGAATGAAAGCGCTAATTGTTCTGACAGCTGTCAATCATCTCAGTCAATAGGCTCGCTTGAAATGCCAAACGCCTCGCCTAGAAAGTAGACGAGAGTAGGCGGCTGCAGACAGGGGAGGAGTGAAATATATAACAATTGTCAAGTCGGACAGTTCTCACATCTCGTGGTGGATCAGACAACTTCGAGATCAAAGGCAGATATCGCGCGATTCACGTTCATACGCTGTTGCTTCTTCTTCTTCTGATTTATTGGCAGATCGTAACTTAACAGTGCATTACCGCCACCTGCTGTTAAACTCTGTTGCTGAAAAAGTGGACATAATTTAAACGAATGGAAGAACAAACCACATTATTTAAATATATATATATATATATATATATATATATATATATATATATATATATATATATATATATATATATATATATATATATTTTATTTGTAGGTCAAAGATTGAAAGTGGATGACTTCAAGCATTATATTTTAATTAAAAGGTTTGCAAAATTATTTAAAAAATAAACAAAGTATATATGTTATATAGAACCAAATCTGATATTTCAAAAATAGGTAGTAATGAGTTTTTTTTTATGTGATTTTGATATTAACAAAACTTATAACAAACAGGTATTATTTTCATGGACACGTATGTACAATCATAATTTCTCCCCCCATAAATGTACAATTTGGAACAATATAAAAGAGTTAGAAACAAAACACTTTTTTATGAAAATTGGTTTAAAAAAGAAATAATTTGGGTTAAGCAACTGATTAAAAATTAGGATGTTTTATATAGTTATACTGAATGTATCTCTATTTATAATTTCTCAGTTAAACCCAGCCAATAGGCTAATTAATGGTATTGCATGCAATTCCCAGGAACATGGCTCAGGAACAAGGCTTTTACAATGTGGTCAAATGTATCCATTAAAAACAGCACAGCCAATGATTTGTCAAGTTATGGATGTAATAATATATCTATATATATTTTTATTTTAAAAAAATTACATCCCTTATGCAAACAAAAGATATTCTTGCTGTTATAGCTAAATGGAATGTTCTATATGATTTGAGTAAAATATGGATGACACCTTACAAGTAATGTGCTACAAATAAGGTGAAGGTTTCATATAAGTTTGTACATTGAGTATACCTAGTTATGACACTAGAGACAGTCCATTTGTGCTTTATAGTTAATGATAATTGTGTTTTTTGTAAAAGTGCCCCTGAGTCTATTAATAATTTATTTTGGGAATGTCCTAAGGTACAAGTCTTTTGGAGAGAGTTTTGGAGGAATTATTTACAAAAAGAAGCTTGTATTGTTGTTAATTTTGAAGAAAGTGATGTGATGTTAAAATGTTTCTCAACTGATAAAGATAAAAATCTTGTATTTATATGTGATTTCTTATTATTATTATGGCACGCTGTTATGTCAAATGGACTGAAAAAAACATGTTTTTGAACAATTTAAAATTTACATTAAAACATATTTGGAAACTATTAAAAATATGAAAGCAATACTTTGCAATACTGTTTACTATGTACAAACACGTAAATATATTTTTGTTGCTTTTTAATGTAATGTCTCATATAAACCTCTGACATGCATAGTTATATGTACGTTTGTTTGTACAATTTTCATTGTTGTAATATATATATATATACCGTAAACTCTAAAACGACTGTAAAAATTACAATTTAAACAACTTAACTTCTCAAATAATACACAGGTTTTAACAAAATAATTGCTGCAAGTGCTTTTTTTTTTTATTAGATCACATTTACATTTATGCATTTGGCAGATGCTTTTATCCAAAGCAACTTACAGTGCACTTATGACAGGGACAATCCCATTGGAGCAACCTGGAGTTAAGAGTCTTGCTCAAGGACACAATGGTGGTGGCTGTGGGGATCGAACCAGCGACTTTCTGATTAACAGTTATGTGCTTTAGCCCACTACCACCACCACCACTCCGGTATCCTGTAACATTTCTCTTTTAACTCTCCAAAAATTGGCCACACTTACTTTCATAGACCCCATATACTTCCATTGTAAGTGCCTCAGATTTTTTTTAAATTTCTATAATTTTTTTTAAGAAAAGGAGGAAAGAGTCTCAAGTAATTTTTGTTGTAATCAGCATTATTCCACAACTACTGTCGATTGAACATAACTTGTATTGAACCCATAAATTTCCTTTAAATTCTGTTTCTTTAAAATTAAAGATTATTAGCTGTATCCAAAATCAATCCCTTTTTCACTCATTCCCCATTTCCTATATAATGGATGTCTGTGAATGCCCTATATCAGGCAAGGAGTGTACCAAATGAAAGAGTGAATTTGGACGCTGACGTATACACAGAGCATCGGAGAAATCGGGAGAGAGAGCGCTGAAGATGATGCAGAAACAACTTCATCACACACAACTTCATGTACTTTTATCTTACATGTAGGATACAAATAATCAGAATTACAACAATAACTTGATTAAAAAGTTTGAGGACAAACTTTAGGTTGGCTTGAAAAAGCCTAGCCTGAGAGATTGAAGTGGTTGAAAAGCTTGTAGTTTTTTTTAGAAGCTTATAGAAGGTTTTATAGAGAGCAAGATAGAGAGCAAGATAGAGATGTTCTGGTTCAGAGATGTGATTTGTTACTTGGTTGCTAGGGTAACCCCATATGATTGTGTTTGGAGGTCTTCACTCCTGTCCCAGCCAACAACTACCACCGTAACATGTTTTTTTTCCTCTTATAAATACAAATAGGGAAGCATAAAGTCTTCAAGAGGGGATCAGGCCAAAATAACAAACAAAAATTAGTCTAACTGAAAGGGAGGCACAAACTACTTACCCTTACCACAAAGAAATAGAACATTAACAACATAAATCTTGCCTCACTCCCTATCTAGCCATAAACAGGAGAAAACAGGTTTAATAGCAAAGAAAATGGCACCCACCTCTCTAACGCTTCCGTAGACCAACGGGTGGAAAAGGTTGCACACCTCAACTCAATAATATCAATACATTGGTCATCAGGTAGATAACACAGATGCAAGTGCAATGTGGTCAGAACAGAAGAATTTGATAATCTCCCACAAGAGATTTGAGCATTTTTATCTACCAAGTCATCCACTTTACATGGATAATCAACAATAACTGGTAAATCAGGTTTAGATGAATCTCAAGTCAAGTGAAGTGGTTTTTATTGTCGTTTCAACCATATACAGTTAGTACAGTACACAGTGAAACGAGACAACGTTCCTCCAGGACCATGGTGCTACATAAAATAACATAGGACAAACACAGAACCACATGAAACTACACAGACTAAATAAAATACCTATATAAAATACCTATATTCTCTTGATACATATGACTTCATCATATTTATGTGAGAGACTCGGGTCTTACATGCCGATCAGGAGTACTTACAACATTGTTAGTGTCACTTAGCTTTTTCCTCAACTACGTAAGGACCAGAGAATTTTGCTTGCATGGCCGAGCCAGGAACAGTGAGTAGTATTAACACAGAATCACCTGGTTGAAAACTGCGAACAACACTTCGCTGGTCATAACGGGCTTTCATCTTAGATTGAACTAAAGCAAGATGGGCCTTAGTAATTTCCCATGCCTTGTGAAGTTGTTTGCAAAAAGAGCTTACATAATCGAAGATAGACACTTGAGAGGAATCTTTGGTTAAAAACTGCTCACTTAAGAGTTTTAATGGCCTTCGCACTGTGTGACCGAACACAAGCTCGGCAGGACTAAACCCCAGAGATTCCTGAACTGTTCCCCTTATTGCGAATATTAACAAGGGTAATCCTTCTGCCCAGTCTATACCACTCTCCACACAGTAGGTACGCATCATCGACTTGAGAGTCTGATGGAACCGTTCAAGTGCACCCTGTGACTCTGGTTGGTATGCACTTGACAACTGGTGTTCCACGCCCAACTCTTTTACAATTTTCTAAAACTTAAATTTTACCCTTGGTCAGTTTGAATGACCTTAGGTAAGCCAAAAACAGCAAAATCTGATTAGCTCTTTCACTACTGCCTTGGTTTTGATTGTACGCAGTGGTATGGCTTCAGGATAACGGGTGGTTGTACACATAATGCTTAAAATGTACTGATGGCCTTATTTGGACTTTGGCAATGGACCTACACAGTCAAGGACAAGTCTTTCAAAGGGTTCTTCCATTATTGGAATGGGGTGAAGTGGAGCTTGTGGAACTGTCTGATTGGGCTTTCCAGCCATTTGACAAGCATAACGTGATTTGATAAACTTAGTCACCGCAGATTTTAAACTGGGCCAAAAGAAGTGTCTAGTGAAGCTATGATAAGTCTTAGTTACCCCAAGGTGATCAGAACATACATGCTCATGAGCCAGCTGCAAAACTTGGTCATGGTAACCAGAAGGCAATACAATCTGATATATCAAATGACAATCAACATCAGCATCTTGCGGCTCCCACCAACACATGAATATGTTGTTATCCCAAAAATAACCTACCATACGTTTTGAGACTTGTGACTTATCTACTACAGCATCAATACACAGGACCGGCGATTGCTATAGGTGAACTAGGCGGTTGCCTAGGGCGACAAATGTGTTGAGGGCGCTGGCGCCCTCTAGGGTCGCCGTTACGTTACGTTAGGAAAGTGCGCAGCTGCTGGCGCGTTGATGAAGAAAATGAAGTGGTCTAATAAACCCTCCGGTGCACAGGGACGAAAACGGAGAAAGGAAGAAGATGAAAGGAAAGCCCAGTATAGAGGTAAGTCTTCTCATCTCAGCCATTAAGGTGTTAAATGAAATAAATTTGCTTAGTATTGTGCATCATCACCTAATATTGAACGTTTCATTGCTGTCACTAAGCTATCACTAGCTAGCTAGTTACTTTTCTAGTTAACTTCACTGATAACCTACATGGATGTAAATATCAAAAGTATTTGTATAACGTATGCATGCTAGTTATGAAAAGTACAGTTGCTCTCTACATTAATTATAAATGCATAAGTTCTGTTTAGTGAGTTCACATCAGCCAGAGGGAGATGCGCTAAAGAAATTGGAAATTTCCTTTTTCAATGTCATTGTTGATGTGTCAGTTACATCACTGCAAGAACGCTTCAAGCTCTTGGGTGATGTTGAGGACAAGTTTGGAGTGTTGGTGAACTTTCTTAATTTGCCAGAGGAAGAACTTGCAAAGGAGTGCGAAACCCTCAGCAACACTCTGAGCCACGGTGACCATAAAGATGTTGATGGGAGGGAACTGGCACTTGAGTTGAAAAATGTCCCAGTGTTGCCAAAAGCTGGCATGACGACAATGGAAATTCTGAATTACTTGAAGGAAAAGGAACTTGAAGAAGTTTTTCCTAATATGTGGGTGGCCCTAAGAATTGCTGTCACACTACCTGTGACAGTAGCTTCTGCTGAAAGAAGCTTCTCCAAATTAAAATTACTTAAGACCTACCTGAGGTCAACGATGAGTCAGGAACGCCTCAATGGGCTTGCACTGATGAGCATCAACCAAGAGGTCTCAAGTAAAATATAATTTGATGATACAATCAACGAATTTGTCATTAGGAAGTCCAGACGAGTCAAATTGTAATGCTGCGTCAATTTTGAAGGTGAAAGCCAAAAGGGACTTTTGTTTGTAGAGGGTATAGTTTTGCACAGTTAATGGAGTTTATTATTTAATTTGGTAAATATCCTCGAACATTCTTTGTAGCATTTTTGTATGAACAATTTATTACTGTTGATCCTTCAAGTCATAATTTGCTTGTTGAAGTGTTGGAGTGACTATAAAAGCATTTTTGTTTGTTCATCCATTGTTTGAGTCATAATTAAATGTCCTTGAACATTCTTTGTAGTATATTTGTATATGCAATTTATTAGTTGGGGGGGGGGGGGGGCGCAAAACTCAATCTCGCCTAGGGCAACCAAAGGGCTAGAGCCGGCCCTGTCATTACATCTTGTCAAATTTGGTCTTCCCTTTGAGCAGTAGCTAACTGCTCTCGGCTTACCTTTACCTCCTAACAACTGTATATATATTTTTATATACTCTTATTTTTTGTATTTTTTTTATATATATTTTTTTATTTTATTTTATTTTTTATTGTATGTGTATTCTATATTGTGTGTATTGTTTACTGTAAATTGTATAATGGGATTGTGTTGTGTAAGTATGTGTACATTTGATATGTAAATTGTGTTGTGTAAATATGTTGTTTATTGTAATTGGTATATGTCTCGTCACTGTCATGACTGCTATGTTGCTCGGAACTGCACACAAGACTTTCACCTATTGCTGCAATTGTGTACATGGTAGTGTGACAATAAAGTGATTTGATTTGATTTGATTATGGGCTGATGGACTGAGATGGAAGGCTCAGCGGTTTCTGGATGCTGGGGTGTATAAACATCTTTCTCTGAGTTGTTAGGAATGTATCTGAAATGTCAACTACATTTCCAAATTTCTTTGCTTGAGCATGAGTTACGGCACAAGATGGAAAAACAGAAGGAAACTGTCTAGAGACATCAGATTGGTCATAAGCGTCAGGTTTAGCAGACACAATGGGATGAGGAAAAACCTTTCCAGGAGATTCTGATCCAAAGATATCTTACTGTAATTGAAATCAATAAATCTGTTGCTAGGGTGCTCTAAATTGTTGCTAGGGTGTGGCAAGCCAATGAACAGAGTGATTCTTATTGGCTGCTTACTATCCTGACTCAAAAGAGCCAATCCCCAAGTTTTTATAATATTGTGTTCTGAAGATATCATCTGAGCCATTTTGAATGGAAGTGTATGGGGGCTGTTGCTAGGGTGTTGTAAATGGTTGCTACTTCATTTCCAAAGTGATAGTTAAAGACTGATTGGTAGCCTGAGTGAAATGAGCCCACCCCCATGTTTCTACGACATTTTGATTGGGAGATATGATCCCACAAAATAAAGTGTCTTGTCATAGTAGGGAAAAAACAATTGCTTTCATGGGCGAGACCCATGCCATAGTATGCCTATGGGGCATATTTGGGCCCGTTTTCCCCCTCAGGGGTAAATCTTACCCCCAAACTCATGTCATGCTCCACAACTGCTTTTGCTAGTCTGCATCAAATAGTCCACCAACATGTCTTTATGAAATTTTATGTCATTACATATTGGCTGCTTGATAATATAAATCCTCTGAGGGAGAGACACAGGGCTGTCAGGCCCATTGGTGTGTGTGTGTGAAAACCTCGGTTGGTATTTAAATTTCTGAAAATTCTGCAATGTTAAGTCAATGGGACTTTTTTGGCCGCTTTTTTGTCTGCTGTGCGAACCCTTATAAAAGTCATAGCACAGGTGTCCTCAATAGGCCGTTCGATTTGACACCTCATTCATGGGTTTATGCCAAACGGTGCAGGACGAGTTAGGTGCCAAAGTTTTGTATAGAGAAAAAGAGATATTGGTATTGTTCCATGGTTGCTAGGGTAACCCCATCTGGTTGCTAGGCAGTAACCAAGGTGCCAGACATCAATGCTCCTTGCCATCATGAGTGAAATAAGTCAACCCGGAAGTCTCTACAATTTTCTGGTGCAGAGATATGTGATGTGTTATTTTGTTGCTAGGGTTACCCCTTCTGGTTGTAAGGCAGTTTTCCAAGGTGACAGCCAACAATGCTCCCTGCCATCCTGAGTGAAATAAGTCATCCCGGTACTCTCAATGATTTTTTTGTGCAGAGATATGTGATTTGTTACTTGGTTGCTAGGGTAACTCCATCTGGTTGCTAGGCAGTTACCAAAGTAACATGCAACAATGCTCCTTGCCATCTTGAGTGAAAAAAGTCAACCCAGAAGTATCTACGATTTTCTGGTGCAGAGATATTTGATTTGTTACTTGGTTACTATGATAACCCCATCTGGTTGCTTGGCAGTTACCAAGGTGACAGCCAACAATGTTCCTTGCCATGCTGAGTGAAATAAGTCAACCCGTAATTCTCTACGATTTTCTAGTGCAGTGATATTTGATTTGTTACTTGGTTGCTACGGTAAACCTATCTGGTTGCTAGGCAGTTACCAGGGTGATACTTATCATATCTGCTTTCCATCCTGAGTGAAATAAGTCAACCCGGAAGTCTTAATGAATTTTTTTGTGCAGAGATATATGATTTGTTACTTGGTTGCTAGGGTCACGGGCGTAATTTCCTATGGGGACGGGGGGACATGTCCCCCCCACTTTTCAAAATCCCGTTCGTGTCCCCCCCACTTTCAAATTCGTTTGTTATGATTTTTTAACCGCACGCCGTCATCTCCACGGAGGAGCAGGACCGAGCAGAACACAGACATCCTGCCTGTCTCTCTCAATGCGCGTGTCCGCGTACAGGCAGGAACGTCTAGTGCACACTCTTAATAGTGTAAGCGCACTGAAAGTTCTACTGAGCATCCGGTATCGCAGTCAGTCATGAAACGCCAGCAACAGGTGACTTTAATATCTTCATGGATGAAAAAAAAGAAAGGAGATGTGAGTTGGCTGATTCAGTAAATTAGCTCAGGGTAATCACATTTTTTTGTCAACACCTGTTGATACATTGACTGAGCTAACGTTAACGTACACTGTTGCTAGGTAACTTCAGACTGTTTTGCTAAACATTTAATGTTGCCTAGAACATTCTGTGTACCATGAAAAAGTCTTACCAATAAATGTTTTTTCTAAACTTCAGCTATTGTTGTTCACTTACAATATTTGTTCATTTAAAATGTAAGTTAATTTTTAAAATATATCTGCCGACATTCGGACTGCCAACCAATCCGCAAACAACCGCTGACTGTCTGACGGTAACAACAAGCATAGGTAACCAGGTTGTGCTGTTTAGGATCTCCCCTCATGAGGAGAAATGAAAACAAATGAGCGCAGCTCACACACAGAAACTCACTGAAGCAACATCACACGACCAAGAGTGTGGAATACCATCACAATTGAAAATGTGACACCAATTTCATATGACAGTTAAATAAACAAGAAATTAATATTAAGTCACTTACATTTTATACGCTATATTGACTGTTTTTCTTTATTTCAGCATCGAAAATAGTTCATAACAAAGATCACAGCAGAAAACTATGGAAGCAATTCAAAGCCATATATATTTGCAAACAATATAAAGTATTGCAAAAGAAAATAAAGTTTTGCAAAAGAAAAAAAGTATTGAGCAAAAAAATAAATATTTTTTTTCAAACAAAAATGAAGTATCACAAAAGTAAAATAAAGTATCGAGGAAATAAAAGAACGTTTTGCAAACAAAAATAAAGAATTGCAAAATAGAAATTAAATATAGCAAAAACCAAGATATAATTAATTGCAGCATTGATTTTGCCACACATATTTTTCTTTGCAATGCCTACTAATTATTTTGCAACACTCCTTTTAATTTGCATTTCCATCAAGTGTGAGCTTGTGATACCGTTTTGCCTTTGCGCTTCACTTTTTTGCGCGTTTCAGTATATGGCACTGTTTTGACGTGGGGGTGGAGTCAGGGGATTGGGGCGTGTACAACGGGCTCAGGGATGCCTCCCTGGAAGTTACGTCATTAGCTTGAGATACAGATCAAATCATCATGGCTGAGCAGAGGCATCGCGGTGGATCTCAGGTGTGTAAAGTTGATTATTTCCTTTTATTTAATTAGCATTAAATGTGTATTAACAGCGTTTGCTTCAGATAAAGATGTTAGAGATCAGTTAAAGTGGTGGATTTATTAGCCATACTCGCTAACGTTAGCTAGCAGCTTTGGATAATGTGCATATTTGTAAGGAGTTATTAGTGTTAACAGATAATTGACAATCGTGAGAGGATCCTCTGGTGTTAAACAACAAATACGCTGTCAACAAGTCATTTTTATTGCAGCTATAAATTAAGTAATATAACAAACTAAGCTGTCATTTCCATAATATCTTGTCAAAATATCATACAAACCTTATTTTGCGTTTTGTATATGTAAACTTGCTTTCTGACCCCTGTTGAGTGCACAAGATAGCGAGTCTTACTACATTGACGAAAACAGGTTTATTTAGTGTTTGTGATGTGCTGGTGTTTATTAATATGTAAATAATTTATAACCAAAGTTCACTATATTAAATAACATTGCATTTACATATTACATATAATTCATTTTACTTTTTTGCCAAGGATCTCTCATTGGCATTCATATGTACCTTGTAATAAACTTTCAATTGTAAATCCTGTAACACTTGGATAATTTCCTCACATTCAAACACTCATGAAAAGCTTTCCTTTATATGTTTGCTCACATTTTCAAAGGATTATTGATTAGAGTGACCATTACTGTTAGAGGTTTGGAAAAGGTACCACAGTTTTAGGGCTCATGATGGCCACTGAAGTAATCCAAGAGTTGGAGTGCCTTAATTGCACACTGCAGAAGCGAACAGAAACAGTGTCTGGTATGCTCTCTGCAGCAGATTGTGTAAGGACCACCCTGAGGGCAAAGAGAACTGAGGAGAAGTTCCAGGAGATAAACAGCCACGCAACAGAGATGATTACCAAGCTAAATATTGAGCCCATAACCATGCCCCACATCCGCCGTCCACCTAAACGCTTCATTGGTAATGTCACTACTGCACACACACCTACAACCCCAGAAGAACACTACAGAGCTGATTTCTTCAAGGTGCTGGATACTGTGGACATCCAGCTGAAGGAGAGGTTTGATCAGGGTAGTCTGAAAACACTGACAAAGCTGGAGGAAGCCCTCCTAACTGGGGATGTAGACACTGCTATTGTGGACCAGTATCCTGAATTAAACGAAAGGTCACTGAAAGTGCAGCTGAATATGTTTAAGCTCCAATACTCATACACAACCACTTCAGAGGCCGCTAATACTCTGAGGAATCAGTTGCCTGAAGTCCGTGGACTTTTCAACCAAGTTGAAGCACTTGTTCGACTACTTATGGTTGTTCCTACTGCCTCTGCGGAAGCAGAGAGGAGCTTCAGTGCTCTGAGGAGGTTGAAGACCTGGCTGAGAAGCACAATGTTGCAGATTCGCATTAACAATGTAGCAGTCTGTCACATTCACAAAGAAATGCTGGATAAAGTCAGCAAGGAAAACATTTGCCAGGAGTTTATCATGGTGAATGAGTACAGGAAGCATGTGTTTGGTTTTTTCATGTGAGAAGAGGAGAAAGGACAGTATAGAAGGGTGGATAGTATATGGAGAGATGGGATTGAATTGATAGATGGAGGACAATAAAAAAAAAATTAAAATTAAAGTTAAATGTTTGTTTTTATGTTTGTGAGATTGTGTGTCAATTTTGCATCTTGTGTAACAAATAATCTTGTGTACCTGCGGTTTGGTGGATGTGTCTCTGACTAATGTCAGATTTAACGGTTTGTTTGAAATAAAATTTTGTTTAACAGTGGAAATTGTGTCTCACATTATTTAAATTGTATTCACACACAAAATGTGAAAAATGTTTGTGAAAATTTTTGACTTTATAAAATGATTCTCTCAAGACTTGGCTATTAAACAATAAATAAAGTAAGACATTTTTCTTATACATAGTTTAGTAGCCTATTATTCTTTTTGGCAGAATTTATCATTATAAACAACTTAATTATTTCCTGGATTTTGTATCACCATAGTCCCTAAATGTATGTAAATGGGATTCAAATCGAAAACATTTTCCCCCGTTTTGTGTCCCCCCCACTTCTCAAACCAAAGTTACACCCTTGGCTAGGGTAACTCCATCTGGTTGCTAGGCAGTTACCAAAGTAACATCCAACTATGCTCCTTGCCATCTTGAGTGAAATAAGTCAACCCGGAAGTCTCTACAATTTTCTGGTGCAGAGATATTTGATTTGTTACTTGGTTGCGAGGGTAACCCCATCTGGTTGCTAGGCATTTACCAGGGTTATACTTATCAAGGCTACTTTCCATCCATAGTGAAATATGTAAATCCGGAAGTATCTATGTTTTTCTGGTGCAGAGATATTTGATTTGTTACTTGGTTACTAGGGTTACCCCATCTGGTTGCTTGGCAGTTACCAAGGTGACAGCCAACAATGCTCCTTGCCATCCGTAGTGAAATAAGTCAACCCAGAATTCTCTACCATTTTCTAGTGCAGAGATATGTGATATGTTACTTGGTTGCTAGGGTAAACCTATCTGGTTTCTAGGCACTTTCCAGGGTGATACTTGTCAAGTCTGCTTTCCATCCTGAGTGAAATAAGTCAACCCGCACGTCTCTACGACATTCTGATCCTGAGATACACATCTTAGTGATTTTGAATGGATGTCAATGGTCTTTTGTTGCTAGGGTGCTTTAAATGGTTGCTAGGATGTGGCTATGTAGTTCCCATGATGACACTTGAAGACCGATTACTCATCCAATTAAAACAAAGCAACTATCTTGTCTCTAGGACATTTTGATCCGAAGATATCTTACTGTAATTGAAATCAATATATCTGGTTGCTAGGGTGCTCTAATTTGTTGCTAGGGCATGGCTAGCCAATTAACAGAATGATTCTTATTGGCTGCTTACTATCCTGACTCAAAAGAGCCAATCCCCAAGTTTTTATAATATTGTGTTCTGAAGATATAATCTGAGCCATTTTGAATGGAAGTGTTTTGGGGCTGTTGCTAGGGTGTTGTAAATGCACTAAAATAATGGTCATAGAATGTTGCTAGCATGTGTTATTCATGATAAAAGTATGTAGGTGTTATGTTTGTGTTAGCAAGATGCTATCACGTTTTTAGAATGTTTAGCACTTCGCTAGGAGATGCAAGCATGTGTTAGCATGATGCTAGCACATTTTTATCATGTTTTAACACTTTGATAGGCGATGCTAACATGTGTTAGCATGTTGCTAACATGTTTTTAACATGCTTTAGCACTTTGCTAGGCAATGCTAGCATTTGTTAACATGATACTAGCACATTTTTTACATGTTTTAGCACTTCGCTAGGTGATACTAGCATGTGTTAACATGTTGCTAGCACATTTTTAGCATGTTTTAAAAGTTCGCTAGGCGATGCTAGCATGTGTAAGCATGATTCTAACATGTTTTTAGCATTTTTTGGACTTCGCTAGGCGATGCTAGCATTTGTTAACATGACGCTAGCACGTTTTTAACATGTTTTAGCACTTTGGTAGGCGATACTAGCATGTGTTAACATGTTGCTAGCACATTTTTAACATGTTTTAAAAGTTTGCTAGGCGATGCTAGCATGTGTAAGCATGATTCTAACACGTTTTTAGCATTTTTTGGACTTCGCTAGGCGATGCTAACATGTGTTAGAATGATGCTAGCACGTTTTTAGCATGTTTTAACACTTCGCAAGGCGATGCAAACATGTTTTTACATGATGTTAAAACGCTTTAGCGTGTTTTAGCACTTCACTAGTCGATGCCATCATGTGTTAGCATTATGCTAACAAGTTTTTAGCATGTTTTAGCACTTCACTAGGTGATGCCAACATGTGTTAGCATGTGGCTATCATGTTTTTAGCATGTTTTAGGGTTTGGCTATGAAGATTTTATGTAATTTCTTATTGGCTGCTTGATAATATAAATCCTCTGAGGGAGAGAGAGAGGGACGCAGGGCTGTCAGGCCCTTTTTTGTCTGTGTGTGTGATGTTAGGATTGGGATTTACATTTCTGAACATTCAGCAATGTTAAGTCACTGGGACTTTTTTGGCCGCTTTTTCGTCCACTGTGCGAACATCGTACACCCGGTATAGCAAACATATAGCACACCTCTCCATTAGCATGTTTTAGCACTTCGCTAGGCGATGCTAACATGTGTTAGCATGATGCTAGCACGTTTTTAGCATGTTTTAGCACTTCGCTAGGCGATGCCACCATGTATTAGAATGATACTAGCACGGTTTTAGCATGTTTTAAAACTTTTCTAGGCGATGCTAACATGTGTTTGCATGATGCTAGCACGTTTTTAACATGTTTTAACAGTTCTCTAGGCGATGGTGGCATGATGTTAGCACGTTTATAGCATGTTTTAACACTTCGCTAGTCCATGCTAACATGTGTTAACATGATGCTAACGTGTTTTAAGCATGTTTTAGCACTTTGCTAGGCGATGCCAGCATGTATTAACATGATTCTAACACGTTTTTAGCGTTTCAGCACTTCGCTAGGCGATGCCAACATGTGTTAGCATGATGCTAACGCATTTTAAGTATGTTTTAGCACTTTGCTAGGCGATGTTATTATGTGTTAACATGATGTTAGCACGTTTTTAACATGTTTTTGCACTTCGCAAGGTGATGTTATTATGTGTTAACATGATGCTAGCACGTTTTTAGCATGTTTTAGCACATTGCTGAGCAATGCCAGCATGTGTTAACATGATGCTAGCACGTTTTTAGCGTGTTTTGGGGTGTGGCTATGAAGATTTTATGTCATTACTTATTGGCTGCTTGATAATATAAATCCTCTGAGGGAGAGACAGAGTGAGAGACGCAGGGCTGTCAGGCCCTTTGGTGTCGGTGTGTGTGAAAACGTCGGTTGGGATGTACATTTCAGAACATTCCTCAACGTTAAGTCAATGGGCCTTTTTTGCCGCTTTTTCGTCCGCTGTGTGAACATATTACCCCCCATCCCTTAGAAAAGTCCTTGCACAGGTGTCCTCAATAGGCCGTTCGATTTGTTACTTGGTTGCTAGGGTAAACCCATCTGGTTGCTAGGCAGTTACCAAGGTGACTCTCTATGACCAAGCTACGTAATTTTGATGGAACCACAATCTGTAATCTTGGTTCACACAAAAAAAACCCCAATGTTGGACAAATTTTATTTAATATTTAATCTCCATAAAATATTATCATGAACAAAATAAACTTGAACAACATCTTGCATGGGACTACGGGAAGAGCTACACAACCTCTGGCTGCTATGTGAACTAGGCCCTGGGTCCACGGCTTTGCCTGATGCCGCTGGCTGGGATAGAGTGCGGCAGAAACGGTGTGCGAGGCAGTGGAAGCACAGTAATCGAGCCGATGTCCATGCTAGTCTCAAGGATAACCCAAGCCGCACGGCTCTACCATCTATTCTCCTCTCCAATTTTTGCTCCCTCGACAATAAAATTGACTTACACTACAACTAAGTACCCAACTGTGTTCTCATTTTTATGGAAACATGGCTCAATGACAGCACTCTGGATGCAGCCATTGAACTAGCCAGACTAACTGCACATTGCTCTGCAGGAACAGTATGTGTTGTAGGAATTAAATTGAACTGTCCACATTCTACAACATTATTATGTAGGGAAATTTATAACAGAATAGTCATGTTCGACAACAATTACAAGAAAGATAAATGACAAATAATTAGATTATTAATCTGAATAAAATTCTCCACCATTAAAATTGTAATATAACATCTCGTTGTATCTGCTCACAATTTCTATTGTAAGGAATTAGCTTTAATAAGGGAACGTCTAGGTTACGTATGTAAACTACGTTCCCTGATGGAGGGAACGAGATGTTGTGCCGAAAAAGCAACACTAGGGGTCTCTCTTGAGCGCTTTTTGCCTCTCTGATCTATGAGAAAAGATGAGAAAAATTGAGCAGACCGAATTTGCATCTCCCGCCCCCAGACATACGGGTATAAAGGGAGGGACATGCGTCTGTTTCATTCAGGAATTTTCTGAGGAACCGACAATGAGGTTCAGCCGCAACAGTGGCTCGGTTCAGCAACGTGGCCGGGAGGACACAACGTCTCGTTCCCTCCATCAGGAAACAGAGGTTACATCCATAACCTAGACGTTCCCCGTCTGTCACTCACTTCGACGTTGTGTCGAAGAAGTGACACTAGGGGTCCAATTTAAATCACGCCATGTGCTGAGACATGTATGTGTACTGCGGGCAGGTATTTTACGTGCCAAAGCAACCGGCTGTGTCAGGCTGCACGTACCCTTCCCCAACGCCCAATAAAATCATCAAAGCCTTCTGGTTCTTTACCCCTGACAGGGGGGAACAAGGCGACGGGCCAAGCATGGGAGCAGGCCGTGCCAGCTGTGCCTTTTCTCTCTCTATGTTTCTCGCATAGAGTTAAAGCGGCTGGGGCCATCTTAACACTATCATACACATCTTGGAAGGTGATCTTTCTCAGTTTTACTATTCTTTCAGAGGAGAAAGACCCTGCTGAGACCACACCTGCCCAGACTGGGGGAGGTAAAGAGTGGTGAAATACATAACATGGGCTTTTAGGTCACATGTGGAGAATGGCATGGTGGTAGATCCTACCTCATTGGGAGGAAGGATATGCTACTGACATGGCGACCAGGGGCCAGTGGCAACTGCCCAAGGGAGACGTGGGTGGGAAGTCAGGGGGGAAGTCCACGTAGGAGCCTGACCTGTGGAGCACTTATTCCAGTACAGAGTAGATTGAGTACCAGCATTGGATTTGGTCGGTGTATTCCTCTGCTGAATTTGCGGACCAGAGGGCTAGGGAGGAGTCATCCAGGGAGCCAAGTTAGTGGGATCTCATGGGATAAGAGCACATGATTTTACCTCAGCAGAGGGAAAGGGCGCTAGGTGCAAGTGATCAACCCGGTCAGTTTGTCAGCATGTTACCGAGTTCTACCGGCTCAGACATGAGAAAACATGGGACGAAACTGACTCAACCCTGAGATTGTAAAATCTTGCGAAGGTATTGGGTGTTGCCTAACCCGCTGCTCTGCATACGTCTGCTAGGGAGGTGCCCCTGGCCAGTGCCCATGAGGAAGCAACACTTCTTGTTGAGTGTGCTCGGACCCGCAAGGGGGGGGGGGCACAGCCTGGGTGTGATAGGCCAATGTAATGGTGTCCACTACCCAGTGGGAAATCCTCTGTTTGGAGATAGTGTTCCCTTTCCGTTGTCCACCAAAGCAGACAAACCCTGCTCAGAACGTCTAAATCTCTGCGTACGGTCCCAGTAGATATGCAAAGCATGTACCGGACACAGCAATGAAGAGGCTGGGCCTGCCTCCTCCCGGGGCAGCTCTTGTAGGTTCACTGCCTGGTCCCTGAAGTGAGTGGTAGGAACCTTAGGCATGTAGTCCGGTCGCGGTCTTAGGTTCACATGAGTGTCAGCCGGACTGAACTCCAGGCAAGTGTCACTGACAGAGAACGCTTGCAGGTCCCCGACCTTCTTTATGGAGGCAAGTGCGATCAGGAGGGCCATCTTCAGGGAGAGGGCCTTGAGTCTGACTGATTCTAGCAGCTCGAAGGGGGGTCTCTGAAAGTCCGAGAGGACCACTGAGAGATCCCAGGAGGGGAACAGGCTTGGTCGGGTGGGAGTTTACCTCCAGGTGCCTCTTAGGAAGCTGATAATTAAGTTAATAACTTATTAAGTTATTAAGTTAAGTCAAGCTTACCCCATGACTTGCCGTCTACTGTGTCGTTGTGGGCCGCGATAGCGGCTACATACACCTTCAAGGTGGAGGGGGACACCCTCCCCTACAATCTCTCCTGCAGGAATGAGAGCACTGACTTAACTGCGCACCTCTGTGGGTCTTCAGCCCGGGAAGAACACCAATTCGTGAACAAGCGCCACTTCAGGGTGTAAAGTTGCATGGTAGAGGGGGCTCTGGCTTGGTTGATTGTGTCTAAGATGGCAGGTGGTAGATCAGCTAGATCTTCCGCATCCCGTCCAGGGGTCAGACGTGGAGGTTCCAGAGATCTGGGTGTGGATGCCAGAGCGTGCCCCGTCCCTAAGAAAGAAGGTCCTTCCTCAGAGGAGCACCTGTGTAAGAAGGCTCACTGGGGGAAATGCGTACTTGCGCAGCCCCGCAGGCCAGCTGTGTGCCAGTGCGTCTGCCCCGAGGGGATCCTCTGTTCGGGCGAACCAGAGCGGGCAGTGGGAGGGCTATCGGGAGGCGAACAGGTCTACCTGAGCCTTGCCGAACCCTTCCCAAATCAGCTGGACCGACTGGTGTTGTAGCCTCCACTCTCCGCTGGGCAAGCGGATGGTGCCCATTGCACACGGCACCCCAACACAATTAAGAGGCGTCGGTAGTGACCAGGATGCGTCGGGACACCTGCTGCATGGGGACTCCTGTCCGCAGAAAGCAGAGGTCTGTCCAGTGTTTGAACGTTTGGCAGCAGGCGCACGGTGCATGCCACGGAGCAATGCTCGTCTCGGGACTCGAGTCTGGAGCCAGTGCTGAAGCGGTATCATATGCACCAACTCCAGCGGCGCGACCGCCACAGAGGACGCCATATGCCCCAGGAGCCTCTGGAAAAGTTTTAAAGGGACCGCTGTGCCTGGTCTGAAGGCGGCGAGGCATTTCAGCACTGACTGCGTGTGCTCGTTGGAGAGGCACGGTGACATTGAGACTGAGTCTAACTCCATGCCGAGAAAAGAGATGCTCTGAACTGGGGTGAGCTTGCTCTTTTCCAAGTTGACCTGAAGCCCTAAACGGCTGTGGTGCCTGAGCACCTGGTACCTGTGGGCGCATAGTAACTCTCGGGAGTGGGCCAGGATGAACCAGTCATAGTTGAGTATGCGGATGCCTGCTTCCTGAAGCAGGGCAAGGGCTGCCTCTGCGACATTCGTAAAGATGCGAGGGGACAGGGACATGCCAAAGGGGAGGACCTTGTACTGATATGCCTGGCCGTCCAACGCAAACTGTAGGAAGGGTCGATGTCGAGGCAATATTGAGAGGTGAATGTACGCATCCTTCAGGTCTACCGTTGCGAACCAATCTAGATGCCGGATGCATGTTAAAATTAGTTTTTTCGTGAGCATTTTGAACGGGAGTTTGTGCAAGGCCTGTTGAAAACTCGCAAGTCCAAGATTGGTTGTAAGCTGCCGCCTTTCTTGGGTACGATGAAGTAAGGGCTGTAGAAACCCTTCTTCATCTCGGTTGGAGGGACAGGCTCTATTGCGTCTTTGAGTAAGAGAGTCGTGATTTCCGCACGCAGGGATTTTGCCATGTACTGCGGTAAAGCAGACGCCCCCGAGGGGGGGGGGGGGGGGGGGGGGCTGGCAAATTTAATTGCATAACCGTGTCGAATGGTCCTGCCCAGCCAGCATGACATATTGGGAAGTAAGAGCTACGCGTCCAAACTCCGAGCTAGGGGCACTAAGGGGACGTTTTTTTTTTTTACGTACCCGGCGGGGCGGAGCAGGTAATGTGGCGTCGGGAGGCAAGGGTGCGTCCCGAGGCTCTGGTGCTGAGAGAAGTGCTGAGAGAAGCACTTACCTAGCTCCACACATCCGGCAGGGGTTGGGTTAGTGACTGAAGAGGAGGTCTCGTGGGGCATCCTCTGGACTCATCAGAACTGGCCAGCCGGGGTACAGTGGTGGGGTTGAAGGCGAGAGGTCTGTGTCCAGCGTGCCGGGACTGTTGAGGTGTGGCGGAAGAGTGCCGTGAAATAATTTCAACAAAGGATGAAATGAAATAAATTCAACAAAGTATTCTCCTCCCGGCCCTCCACCATGGGATGGAGTGGTCTTGTTACCAGCTCCGGAACAAATGTCTTGGTCCCTGGGTCAGGTGTCTCAGGGTTAGGGTTAGGGTTAGGGTTAGGTGCTTCTTGCGGGGCCCGGGTTGAGGCGGAGCTGCACGTTTATTAGCCACAGGAGAACGCCCTCAGCGAGCAGACAGAAGTGAGTCCTGTCCACTTCACGCATCTCAATCAAGTTCAGCCACAGATGACGTTCCTGAACCACGAGAGTGGCCATCGCCTGACCGATTGACCGCGCTGTGACCTTCGTGGCCCTGAGGGTGAAGTCAGTCGCTGAGCGCAGTTCCTGCAGCACGTTGGGATCAGGACTACCAAAGTGCAGATCTTTAAGTGCCTGGTGGACTTGCAGGAGGGCCATGGCATGCAGGGCAGAAGCGGCCTGTCCGGTGGCGCTGTAGGCTTTGGAGGTCAGTGAAGACGTCATCCTACAAGCCTTGGAATTGCACAGGTAGATCACAACCACTCTGTCCACCTGGTGGACCACCGTGTACCCGTGGGCCAATCCACCGTCGAGGGTAGTGAAAGCGGATGAGCGAGAGGATGTGATGGGTGGAGAAGGGTGTCCTCCACGAACTCGTCAGCTCATAATACACTTCCGGGAAAAAAGGGAAGGGTGGGGGCGTGGCTTTGAGCAGCGCGCAGACCTGAGGAACCAATCATCCAGCCACGAAGGCTGTGGGGAGGACGGAGGGTTCCAGTCCAGCCCCACGCTGACAGCGGACCGGGCATGTCGGACATCTGGGCATCAGCCTCAGACTGAGCGCGCTGGCCCGAAGGTGGCAACCCAGTTGAGTTATCCGCGTCAGACGCCGGACCGCTCTTTGATGCAGCGGCGAGCTCATTTGGCTCGTGGGGCTCAATAGGATAGACAGGCTGGCTGTGAGGCGAGCCGCTGTTGCCTCGAGCCTGGATGGAAGTCATCGAGAGTGCAGGGGGGCGGGTGGATCACAGGGACATACCCGGCAAAACCGAGCCTGCTCCAAATCGCCTCCATCGCCAGCCGCGTCATCCTCAAATCCTTTTAACTGCACTGTCGAAGTGCCCAGGGGCAAAGCTGCACTGGCGTGCAAAGAAGGGAGAAAGCCACTGATATTCGCCGTTAATCCAACAGCAATCACACTGAGAGATGGTAGGAACAGTGTGTGACTGTTGCATACACAACCAGTCGGCTCCGAAGAAAATTTCTGAATGAAACAGACGCATTTCCCTCCCTTTATACCCATATGCATGGGGTGGGACATGCAAATTCTGTCTGCCAATTTCTCATTGGCCTTTTCTCATAGATAGAGATTCAAAAGGCTTCTTCGCTTCTTCGAAGTGAGCGACAGACGGGCTTCTTGAATTAATTATGATTAATTCACTTATTTGAGTGATATTATTCTCATGGCTTATTGAAAATAATATCACAAATATTTTAGGGATGAGCTTTGAAGCAAGATCTTTTAAAATCAAGTGAAGAGATTATTTAACAAATTATACCACAGTCAAGTTATCTTTGAAGACAAACAAGCTTTATTGCTATTTTAAACATAAAAACGAATCTAACACATACAAACTTGAAACAGGTTGGTGATTAAAGTGTCAGAATGGAAAATAAATGATCAATACGGAGAAAATGAACTTTATGGAGTCTATAGACCAGTGGTTTTCAAATTTTTTTAAGATTGACCTTTTTTTTTTTTTTTTTTTTTTTATTAACATGACCCATATACACAAACATTTAAAAAGTTGCAAGCTATCAAATCAAGCAATAATACTAATATATATATATATATATATATATATATATATATATATATATATATATATATATATATATATATATATGTTATCTGTTGTGTCGATGGATGATGAGGCGGGCTTTGAAGCAAGGCCTTTCGCAAGGAAGACTTGTGGCTCCCGTTACATGTGTGAGCCGTAGAGCAGAGAGTGAGTGGCTTCCTTGGACTTTACATGGCACAGGAGCTGCAATGGAGCTGCAGAGGAAGTGGAAGAAGCAAGAGAGCCGAAGAAGAGTGGGGACCATCACCAAAGACTTCTTCCATGGTAGGAAACTTTTGAGCTGAAAATGGCCGCACCCCAAAGGTGTCCTGAACCAATCAGACATGGCTTTTCAGAGTCACATGGTCAACTGGTCTGTCCTTTTCAAATTTGATTTACAATCCTTTATGAAAATGGTTCTTGACAATTCCTGCATGAAATAGTGCATGTTTTAAACGTACATTTATGTCTTGAAATCGGTGTAAGAGAAATGATATCTGTTAACATCAACATTCTCTACAAAAACAGGAAAACATTTACAAACTAAATATGACATTTTCATGAATATTCCATGTGTAGTTAAAAAACATGAAAATACTTGATTACAAATCATACTGGTTAATTTATTGGTTTTACAACATGGATAATACATTACACGTTATGAGAAATCTGATTGTCAGGGTATATTATCAGGTTAAGCCTTGAACAGTTACCATACTTAGTAGAATTACATGAATAATATAAGATTAAAGATCATACTTATCGATTTGTCAGTTATAAGAGATTAAAAATCACTAAACATTTTTTAAAAGGTACATCAGGCTATAATCATTAATTTGTCAGCTATAAAAGTCATCACATTTCATAAAGTAATTTTGAGATTTATCTAGAAGGCTAGATATTGTGTACATTTTGGGTCCAAATGCATTCTGTACATTTTAGAGGGTTACATCACAAGTACTGGGACTTTGTGTGAAATGATCATGGATTCCTTTTTAGCAGCTGTTTGCAGAATACTGATCAGAGAGGTTCTCATGACTAACTTGGAGCCTAGCCAAACAGTTTTTTTGTCCAGAATAAAGAGTCATAGAATTGGCAAGGGAAGCTTGTTTAACTCTGTATTTTATTGCCCATCACCTCTGCCCTTAGTGTCTTTTGCAGAGATGGTCTTGATGGCAGTGTCAGGCGATGACCATTAAATGTGGGGTATTTCCAGATTTACAAAATGTGTGAAGAAATATCTTGTTGCATCCACAGAGCTCTCATTGTTTCAAAGAGTTTGACACTCAACAGATGTTATGGCCGTTGTCATAATGGCTTCAAGCTGAATTTTATTATATGCCATCTTTTTATAAATCTGGTGCATCTTCTTTCAGCATGGAAATTTACATTTTCTTCTGCCCATGAGATACTACAGCACCATCAGGATAGCAGCACTGTCTGGTAAGACTCGAGGCGGTGATCCATGTGTTTACACAAACAACAAATGGTGCAGGAATACTGTTGTGGTCTCAAGCAACTGTTCGTTGCTGGTGGAGTTTTTGCGGTGTCCACCTGGCACTAATGCAAGGGAAGCGCTAAGTTTACTCTACGGAGCTATCCATAATTTACAGAGAGTGCACTCTGATGGATTTTTCACCAAGGAACACAAATCTGAAATCAGTGCTGCCAAAATTCCACCAGCATGTTGATATTGCAACCTGTAGTACAAACACTTTAGACCATATTTACACAAATATTCAATGTGCTTACAAGGATGCACCCCACCCCCACATTGGGTGGTCAGACCATATCTCTGTTATGGTAATCCCAGCGTACAGACCACTCCTGGAATGTGCCAGACCAGTTCTGAAATAGGTGAGAACCTGGTCTGAGGGAGCCATTTCAGCACTTCAGGACTGTTTTGAACAAACAGACTGGAATATGTTCAGAGAGGCTGCAACACACCACAACACCACAGACTTGGGAGAATACACAGCATCAGTGTCTGGCTACATCAGCAAGTGCATAGATGATATGACTTCCTTCAAGACCATCACCACACATGCAAACCAGAAACCATGGATGACTGCTGAAGTGCTCTCACTGCTGAAAACACAAGACACTCAGGTCTGATTATAAGGCAGTCGTCTGCACAACAAGAGCCAGTCTGTCTCGGGCTATCAAAGAGGCGAAGCACAACTACACAACTATAATCCATGCTCACATGCTAAACACAGAGGACACAAAGGGCATGTTGCAAGGCATTCAGGCCATCACAGACTACAAAGCTACACCACTTGTCTGTGATGGTGATGCCTCACTTCCAGAAGCAGAAAATCTGCAGGTCCTGACAACATACCTGGCTGGGTGCTCAGGCAATGTGCTGATTAGCTAGCAGATGTCCTCATAGACATCTGCAACATTTCCCTGAGCCAAGCTGTTGTCCCTGTGTGCTTCAAGATGACCACCATCATCCCTGTGCCAAAGAAATCATGTGTCTTGCCTGAATGACTACTGGCCTGTTGCACTCACACCAATCATCATGAAGTGCTTTGAGTGTTTAGTTATGAAACATATAAAGAGCAGTCTTCCCACCACACTGGACCCATTTCAGTATGCCTACTGTCCCAACTGCTCAACAGAGGATGCTTTATCTGCTACCATCCACCTTTCTCTGACCCATCTGTACAAAAACGACAACTACGTAATGATGCTATTCATATTCTTCAGTTCAGCATTCAACACAATCATCTCACAACAACTGATAACAAAGCTGAACCTGCTGGGTCTGACCACCTACCTCTACAACTGGATTCTGGACTTTTTGGCTGGGAGACCCCAGTCCATCAGGATCAGTAACATCACTTTCAGCACCACCACACTGAACACCGGTGCTCCCAAGGGGTGTCCACTGCTGTTTACGAGTCAATGTACAGAGAGGAGGTGAACCAGCTCACAGAATGGTGTAGAAACAAAAATCTATCTCTTAATGTTGATAAGACTAAAGAGATGATTGTTGACTTCAGGAGGACCCAAGCAGACCAACACATCAATGGAACAACTGTGGAGAAAGTCAAAAGCTCCAAGGTTTTTGGTGTGTACATGACGGAGGACCTCTCCCAGACTCTCAAAACCACCTGCCTAGTTAAGAAGGTTCAGCAGCATCTCCACTTCCTGCAGAGGCTGAAGAGAGCCAATACTTTTGTTATACCTAAAAATAGTTATACATATAATTATGCTATACTTATTGCTGCTACACTACAAAATTGTTTACATTCTACAGATCATTTTCTTTGTATTTATTGCCCTGTGTATGAAGTGCCTATGTATCTATTGTTCTGTTCTGTGTATTTATTGTCCTGCACTCTGTTGTGTATTGCACTTTATGTCGTCTTCCATACTGTTCTGTGTTGCACCATGGTCCTGGAGTAACAACATTTCGTAACAATGTGTAAGCTATAGAGAGGAATGGCAATAAAAACCCACTGTATCTGTACTAACCTGATCAAACAAAAATTTTAAAGTCAGATATTCTCTCTGCTCTTTTCTCAATTAGCTGCGAGACACAGACCATTGTATAGAAGAAAATGTTGAATCTGTAACCTTAGAATTGAAGACTTAAGCAGAACGAGTAGCTGTGTGCATTACCGCACAGGCTTTAACCACTTTGGGCATCTTTTGCATGCTCATTTCCCCCTCATCTTGGGGTGTAGTCCATCGGGAACATCACACCTTACCTTAGATCCAGTAAGATTATTTCCCAAAATTATCGAAACACTTTCCACAGGTAATGTGGTCAGAATACAATTAGATTAATGTACTGAAATGACAGTGCTTCTAATCCAATTCCACAAATCAACAGAGTCTTCCCTGTATTTGACTCAGAGGAGAAAGGGAGAGCAGACTCTATTATAAAAGATTCAGCTGTGCCTGTATTATGTAGAATTTTTGGCTCTTTTGGCTACTGTCTATGAGAGATACTAATCCCTTGGAAATAAAATGTGAAAAATCTGAAAATTTATCAGACAATGGATTTTCCTTTTCTCGTTGCTGGTTTAGCGGAGTCTGATCATGAACCACCAATGCGCAAGTTGGAACCAGAGCAGTATTCGTATTTGTTCTTGGTGGTTTTTCTTTCCCCTTTAACAATGAGCAGTCTACTTTCCAGTGCCTAAACACTAGAGACAGACTAAAGTGAGGTCAGGCTTACCTTGATCACAGATGTTTACTTTAAATGAGGGAGGAGAAGGGGGCAGCACACCCAGAAAAATAACCCGGGTGGCAGCACTCTTCTGCTCTCTGTTGGCTTTAGCCGCAACAAACTTTTTGGAGTGTGATGGACTGATTCATATTTGTCAGCCATAATGGCCTTGTTCATTGTATGCATCTTTTGTTTCAGAATGGGAGGGACTATGTTTTAAATTGCTCCAAAACAATCAAGATAAACAGATCGTCAAAGGTGGTAACACTGGATGCTTCACACCAACGTGTACAATGTAGAGTTAATTCACGTTGCCAGTCTACACAAGTCTGCCCAGAAAGTTTTGTTTGCATACGAAATTTCAAATGGTAAGCTTCAGGCACAAATTAATAGGATTTAAGAATGGCCTCTTTCACCATTTCATAATCCTGTCTTTCAGCTATATTGAGAACAGAATAGGCTTTCTGAGCCTTACCGAAAATATGCACTGGACAAATTTGACTTTTAGCAATTAGCTATATAAATAAAATAATTTATAAGTAGTTTTAAATATAAATGCATAAAGCCCTCTCTTTACAGTGACAAGTGTGGAGGCCTTTCCAATGTGTACTACATTAACGATATTATATTAGAAAAACATAGCATTAAAAAAAACACAGCGCATTGCAAACAATTTGTTTATTTTTGAATCAAATATGCAGTGAGACTGGAAATGCTGGGCAAATGTTTTGTGAGGTAAAGATTGCTGTATATCATAATAATGCTTAAAAATTATAATATTATAAAATAATTAGAATATAAGTAACCTAAGCTTCCACGTCCACTGTGTCATTATCAAAAGGGTATGTATGTACTGTAAACCTCTGAAATTTAATAACATTTTAATTGGGAGCAGATTAGGTTCATAGAGTAAGTTATTGTGGTTATTTACATTCTCTGAAAGATAAAAATCAAAAGTTGAGGCAAATGTTTATTATGTGATATATGGCCTTATTTCAATTACTTAAAATTTTAATATTCTTTTAAGCAACTGAAAAAAGCACAAATGTCAAGGCATGTCAAAACTTCTCCAGGGCCCAAAACACCCTCAGACCCCAGCTCATTCGGTTTAGTTGCTAACTCCTGCTTCCTGGAATACATTGGTCACTGTCCACATTTGAGGTTTAAAAGAAGAAATAATCATTCTGAATATATATTTTTAAATTACATGAGGAATTATTGTATTTTTTTTAGAGAGCATGAGTCAATCTATTCAAATTAATTAAAATTTCGGTTCAAATTTCTTTCTGCCATCATACACAGTACCATTCATCTTTTGTTTGCTATTTGACATTAATAGCAAGTGACAAATGAAACATTGGCAGACCTGAGATGATTGTGTTGAATAAAGTTTCCTTTATAAGAGAAATTTTTCAAGTAACAATGCCATTATTCTACCAAAAATATAGTTGGTGTTAAAGCAAAGAATACATATAATTACACACAACTGATGAAAAACATAATATTTTCCAGTTTGACAAAAATTGACCAAATTTTACTTTGTTTCATTCTGCTACAAATATATTTTGATTTAACTGAAACTTTTTTTTTTTTTTTTTAATTCAGTACAACTAATATTACTTTAATTGTGGGTAGAAAAAAAAGATATGCTGTCAATTTAATACAAGTAAATATATAATTAAATAAGTAAATATATAGATTATTTCTTTTGGCTCTAGTAAAATGACAACATTAAAATGTATTATTATTTTGCAAACAGTGTGTTGTCTTTAAAATATCAAGCTTATTATTTTTTTCTTACAGTATAATGGTATTTTTATCTGAAATATATAAAGCTGTCTTTTTATTTTAAGAATCAGATCCCTCTCAAGGGGATCATCATATTTTGAAGACAATCCTGAAGTATAATAAGCATTATTAAGACGTTTCAGTAAACGTTCTGATTTACTACATTTCTGATTTGCTGCTTTCGAAACACAGTATCTTGAAATCCGAAGTTCAAAATCTTAATGAGAAATCCCCTTCTCCATACTACCAGAAACAAATAAATATACATCAGTTTCAAAACAATCCTGTTGCCTTCTTAATGTTCGTCTTTTTCCATGGAGGTAAACTGTTAAACTGTTCTTTGGACATTCCAAGTATTGCCTTGAAATCTTCATCAGAGAGATATTTCTAGAATACCAGAAAAGGGAGACAGAAAATGTAACACCAATAAGCAACTCACAAACACTAAACAATGTTGGTTTCAAATATCTAGATAAAAAATGTCTTAAATTAGAATATTGTTTGTGAATTTTGTCCTGCAAACTTAAATTTAAATATCATCATAGTTTTGTAATAGCTGTTGCTGAACACATTAAAATTACATTTGCATACATTCAGGCAAGGCTGAACTATATAATAGAATAATAAAGAAGGTATAATTTTACAGAATCTTTGAATAGTTCTTTCATAAATATCATGTTAGGGCAGAGTTGCCACTGTTTAATTTGGGTACGTTGTCATTTGTTTTAAAATGTCAAAAATTTCATAAATCATCATAACACATTTTTTGGCTAAAACAATATTACCTTTTCCATTTTTGTGAATCTTTTATTTTAAAACTGAGCTGAAAAGCCTTTAATATTTTGTTGAATGCAGATGTAGATTTAAAGAGAGGAACTATATTTGGTTTTGATTTGGTGGTGGTTGCAGTGCACATGAAACCTACACCATTAACGTCTCGGTGACTTTCATAACCTCCATCAGGGAACGAGACTTTGTGCTGATGAAGTGACACAAGGGGTTGATTTTGAGAGCCCGAAACACTTTCAGATCTTTGAGAAAAGGCCAATGAGAATTGGCAAGTTGAATTTGCACGCCACTCCCCCAGACATACGTGTATAAAGGCAGAGAATCGTGCATCTGTTCAGTCAGGTTCTGAACTGAGGAACCGAGAATAAGTTTCAGCCATTACAGTGGCTTGGTACAGTGTTGTGGCAAGGGGGACACAAGGTCTCGTTCCATCCAGTCTATGGGTTTACAATAGTAACCTAGACGTTCCCCGTCTGTCACTAACTCAAAGTTGTGTTGATTGTAGTGACACTAGGGGTACCGTTAAATAACACCACTTACACTGCACCATGTTATGTGATCTGCTGATGCCGGTGTAAGCAAGCCATTGCATGCCAAAGGAGCATGGGAATCAGACTGCACATAACCTTCCCCAATGCCCCACTAAGACGTCATATTGTTTTTACTAGGTTCCAGGCATCCGAACAAGGATTTTCCACACCAGCCGTGGCCTTTTCTCTCTCTATGTTTCTCCTCATAGTGTGTTAGATGCGGCTGGGGCCATCTAGCTATAACACGTATTGGGGAAGGTGTTCTTTTCTAGTCCTATTCTTTAAGGGGTAAAGACCCTGCGGACACCACATCCTGCCCAGGCTGGGGAGGTGAATATGTCACATGGGCCTGTTACGCCACACATGGAAGTAGCGTGGTGGTAGGTCCTGCCTAATGAGGGAGGAGGTCTACAAACATGGTGACCAGGGCAGCAGGGACTACCCAAGGGAGACACAGGTCCGCCTGACAGGGGGACCATATCGCGGAAAATATATCACAGGGGGTTACCGTGATAACCAGAACCTATGGAGCACCTATTCCAGTACAGAGTAATTAGTATCTGTAGTGGGTCTGGTCAGGAATTCCTCAGCTGAAATCATGAGCCAGAGGGCTGGGGAGGAAGAACAGCCAGGGAGTGTGAGTTTGTGGGCTCAACTGGGAGTAAAAGCACATGTGTTCCCCTCAGTGGAAGGGAAAGGCGCTAGCACAAGTGGTATACCCAGTCAGTTGTTCCACATTACCTTGTTCTACATGCTCGGACCTGACAAAACATGGAACGAAACTGGGAAATTGTAGAATCTTGCAAATCTCCTTGTCCTCCCTGACCTTGCACAGCACCTGTGCAAGTAGGCTCACTGGGGGAACTGTGTACTTGCGTGTGCCAGCGCATCTGTCCCGAGAGGACCCTCTGACTTGAGGGAGTACCAGAGCGGGCAATGGGAGTTCTCTTGGGAAGCGAATAGGTCTAACTGTGCTTTGCCATAAATGTCCCAAATCAGATGAACCACCTGGGGGTGACAGCATGTCCGCTGCCATGTTGAAACTGCCCAGGATATGAGTGGCATGCAGCGACCTCAGTCGGTGCTGACTCCAAAGGAGATGGCGGGCGAGCTGTGTCTCTGTGATGAGAGCACACGCTGCCTTGGCGATTTATGCACGCTACCATTGCGGTGCTGTCTGAACAGATCAATACATGCTTGCCTAGGATCAGTGGGAGAAACCTCTGCGGGGCAAGAAATACAGCCAGCAACTCTAGGCAGTTGATGTGTCAATGTCACTATGGGCCTGTCCAGGAACCGGCGGCTGCGTGCCAGTTGCACACGGTGCCCCAACCCTGTTTGGAGGCATCTGTGATGACCACGATGCGTCTGGACACCAGGGTGACTCCTGTCCACAGAATACAGAGGTCTGTTCAAGGGTTGAATAACTGACGGCAGAGGGGAGTGAAGATCACACGATATGTGCCGTGGTGTCATGCCCATCTGACTCGAGTCTGAAGCCACTGCTTAAGCCATCTCACATGTATCAACCCTAGTGGCGCGACCACGGCTGAGGATGCCATATGACCCAGGAGCCTCTGGAACTGTTTTAGAGGGACCACAGTGCCTATTTTGAATGATGAGAGGCAATTCAGCACTGACTGTGTGCGCTCATTTGTGAGGAGCGCTATCATTGAGACTGAGTCTAACTCCATGCCGAGAAAAGAGATGCTCTGAATCAAGGAGATCTTGTTCTTTTCCCAGTTGTCCTGAAGCCATAAATGGCTGAGGTGCCTGAGCACCTGGTCCCTGTGACCGCATAGTGCCTCTCAAGAATGAGCTAAGATCAGCCAGTCATCGAGGTAGTTGACTATGCAGATGCCCACTTCCCTTAGTGGGGCAAGGGTGGCCTCTGTGACCTTTGTGAAGATGCGAGGGGACAGGGATGGGTCCAGGATTTGGCACAATCCACTGACTTTCTTGGGAACAATGAAGTAAGGGCTGTAAAAGCCACTCTTCATCTCGGCTGGAGGGACAGACATTATCGCATCCTTCTGAAGAAGGACAGTGATCTCCACATGTAGAATGGCGGTGCTCTCGTTCTTCACTGATATGAAGAGAACGCTGTGTAGCACCTGGCAAATTTAATCGCATAGCCAAGTCGGTTGGTTCTGGCCAGCCAGCTTGACAGTTTGGGAAGCGATTACCATGCCCCCAAACTCCGGGCAAGGGGCACTAAGGAAAGGATTGCATCCGAAGTTCCTTTGGGTGGGGCCTCGTAGCGGGGGGAAGCAGGGAGAGCCGCGTAGGTGAGGCGGGAGCACTGAGGAGACCCTCCAAGCACTTACCTTGCTCTGTGCATCCGGCACAAGTCGGGTGGGTGACTGAGGAGGAGGGCCTCTGGGGGCTTCCTTGAAACTCTTCACTGGAAGCTGGCCGGGGATATGGTTTGTGTGGTGCAGCAGGGTATGTGAAGGCGGGGTTTCGTGATGCAGAGGCTGTAATTGCTCGAAACTGCTCTTTTCTTGACAATGTGGGTACCGCAACCCATGCTCCTGGGTTCCTGCAGTCATATCCTTTCTCAGGTGGCCCGTCTCAGGGATGCTTGGGAAAACTCTAAGGGGTCTTGGCGGCCGGCCGAGAAGCGGGGGGCTCTACGCCATGGGCTGAGTGCAGAGTGGAGAGAGACTGGAAAGCGCCAAAGATCCAACAGCAACGCTCTTGAGAGAGACGGTGAATGAGTGAGCAGATGACTTCAGCTAGCTGTAGTGCGACCACTCGACAAAATCTGAATGAACTTGCCCGCTGGCCTTCCTTTTATACCCGTATGTCAGGGGGGAGTGGCATGCATAATCAACTTGCCAATTCTCATTGGCCTTTTCTCAAAGATCTGAAGGTGTTTTGGGCTCTCCAGATCGACCGCTAGTGTCACTTCATCGACACAACATCGAGTGAGCGACAAAAGGGGAATTACAGGTTCTTTTGTGACATCTTACCACATAATGTGGCCAAAAGGTCAGTGTACGTTCAATGAACTGTATCTTTTTTTTCCCTGAGCAATAATGGTGCAAATGTACAGTAGATATTTTGTATTTATAGTATTTTATTGTATGTGGCTATAAAAAATGTACTTTAAAAAAAAAACATACAGTGAGAAATAAATTTGAGTACAAAGTTAATTGGGGCATGTTGTCACATAAGGTCAACGTGTGATCAATAAACTGTATCATTTCTTTCTGGACAATAATGGTGGGAGTGTTTTTTGTATTTTTGTAGTAGTAGTAGTAGTACATCATACAGTATAATAGTGTTTGAATAACAATTTAAATGATAGGCTGATAAAAAAGGAGGAAAAAGCGTACCAAGTTTCAACCTATTTGGTCAAAGAGTATTTTTTATTTGTTGTTGACCCCTAGGACTGAACTTTGATAAATTTAGCATCTGTCCTCAGAATGTGATGGAGTCTATGTGCACCAAGTTGCAATTACATTAAACACTGAATTCAGGATATAGGTCACATAGTCAATATGGGGCAGGCTTGAAAATGTAACTTATTTTTCGTAAATAAATACAAATTCGCAATTTTTGTTAATTGTACATGGCAAAGTTTGTGCGAATTGGATAATTGGATATGTCAGTTTTCCTTGGTGGAAATTAAAAATTATTTAACCTCAAGATTCAGAGCGAGCAAACACAGAATTTTAATTGTAGCGTAATTTTTTAATAAAAGTGCAAATTTGTTTATTTTAGCACCACCTAATGTTGCTTGAATGTCAGCTCGGGCCCCTAAACCACCTAGTGTTGCTTGAATGTCTGCTCGGGCCCCTAAAAATTTTTTTGCCAAAATAAAGGGCCCTAAAGCTTGACCAACCTCTCTGTTAGCTGGGTCCACTTTCTCAGGTAGTTCTCCAGTCTGTTTGTAAAGCAGCATTTCTGGTGGATATTCTGAGACAGTCTGACTCTCTAGGCCAGCAGATCCCTGAAATTATATTTTAATGCAAATCAAGAGATAATCAGGAAAATGTTGATGGAAAAGTTTATGTTGTATGCAAGCAGTACATCATACCGATTCAACTTTAGTTGGCAATGTAACCTCTCCTAATTCTTCCTTCAACTGCTCATAGGTTTTGCCTCCCTGGGACAAAAATAAAAACAGTGTTAGAGTGAAACTAGTCAATGAGCTTGTTAATATGAGGAGAAAGATTCTTAAGGGATAGTTCACCCATAAATGTACTAATTTACTCACTATTTACTCTTTTACATGCAATTACAATGTATAGACCAGAGCATTCAAGCATTAAAAAGGATGCAAAAGCACCATAAAAGTATCATAAATACACGATCAGCCACAACATTAAAACCACCTGCCTAATATTGTGTAGATCCCACTCGTGCCACAAAAACAGTACCCACCTGCATCTCAGGATAGCTTTGTGAGATGCTATTCTTCTCACCACAATTTTACAGAGCGGTTATCTGAGTTACCATAGACTTTGTCAGATCGAACCAGTCTGGCCATTCTCTGTTGACCGCTCTCATCAACAAGGCATTTCCATCTGCAGAACTGCCCCTGATTAATTGTTTTTGGCACCATTCTGAGTAAACTATAGAGACTGTTGTATGTGAAAATCCCAGGAGATCAACAGTTACAGAAATACTCAAACCAGCCCGTCAGGCACCAACAATCATCCATGCGATTATCTAATCAGCCAATTGTGTGGCAGCAGTGCAGTGTATAAAATCATGCAGATATTGGTCAGTAGCTTAATTTAATGTTCACATCAACCATCAGAATGGGGTAAAATGTGATCTTAGTGATTTGGACCATGGCATGATTACTGGTGCCAGATGGCCTGGAATTAATATTTCTGTAACTGCTGATCTCCAGGGATTTTCACGCACAACAGTCTCTAGAATTTACTCTGAATGGTGCCAAAAAAACATCCAATGAGCGGCAGTTCATGCAAGCTTTGTTGATGAGAGAGGTCAACAGAAAATGCCAGACTGATTTGAACTGACAAGGTCTACGGTAACTCAGATAACCACTCTGTACAATTGTGGTGAGAAGTAAAGCATCACTGAATGCTATTTTGAGATGCGGATCGGTGCTGTTGGTGGTATGAGGGGGTCCTAAACATCTTGATATCCGCCATAGTTCCTCTTTGCACATTCGTGAACAAATGGTTCTTATGATTCAGAGTTTTTCTTTTGATTTCCATGGAAGGCATAACAAGTCCTTTAATTATTAGATTTTAAACTAAGGTGTAATCAAACTTACACTCCATTTTGTAGAGTCCCAGGCAGTGAACCAGCCAGTAAAGGTGGGGGGTTCAAAGCCCTGCCTCACCAGCATTACAGGGGTGTCAGGGTCTCGGGATCCAGGATGTGTCCGCAGGTATTCCTGGCAGGTCATAACAGATTCACTACGCTCCACTTCATTTGCATCATTTCCAATCCAAAGGAATACCTGGGAGAGACCAGGCCAAAAGACTTGTATTTTTAAGCTTCTACAAGCTTGTCATGACTTTCAATTCTTCCTCAAAAGCAGCTATTTTGTTAGGATATGGATAGTAATCTTTTCTTAAGCTGGTAGCGATGTTTTTGAACATAATAGCTGTTTTTTTGCTGGTTAAAGGTTGTTATTAGCTGGTTGGCCATCTTGGACTAGCAACAAACCAGCTTCCCGTTACCCTGCACACTTAATTAGGAGTCCAAGCACTGAAGGTGCTGGAACCTTATTGTAATTACACTTATTTTCCTCTTCTTCTTCTGACCTAAAAGGGATTGGTCCTACCAAACCCAATATGGCATGATGGTCCCACTACTTCCCGACTACTCAGGTGCACACACCCTCATCTGACCCTAGATGGTGCTATAACAATCTATTTAACATTTAGGCAAATATTTTCGCAACTTCCTGGGTTAGATTC
The DNA here is from genome assembly GCA_032164185.1 of Moxostoma hubbsi. Lineage (NCBI taxonomy): Eukaryota > Metazoa > Chordata > Actinopteri > Cypriniformes > Catostomidae > Moxostoma > Moxostoma hubbsi. Next base: position 15,339,092 of record JAVLUX010000051.1, on the reverse strand, counting down.
CAAATGATTTTTTTCCTCTGATTCCCTGAGTCAAGAGAACTCTGCTCAAACACACCTGCCTGTAAATTTCAAGTAATCCTGAAGACTTTAATTAGCTGGTCTGGTTGTCTTTGATTAGGGTCACATTTAAACTCTGCAGGAAGGTAGCTCTCCAGGAACAGGGTTGGCTACCCCTGATCTAGAGACTTTAAGACAAAAAAATATCAAAATAATTTTTATTCATCAAATCTTTCAGAAGATATGTTGATAAGTTAATTGGGCTACAGCCAAAAAACAAACAAAACAAAAACAAATATTGACACATATCTTCTAAACAATTTGACAAATCAAAAACCTTTTGATACATTTTTGACATGTGTGTCTAGATGATATATGCAAACTTTTTCAAACTACTTGGACCCTGATAATTGCAGCTTGTGGCTATATTTTATTTGATCAAGCCATTAGTTAGGTAACTTCAGAGAAACAGAGTAAAGTTTTAGTTCAAATTATGATGTCTGATAAAATGTAGAGTTAGTGTACCTGATCCCATGTGTCTAATAGCATGACATCATCCTCTCTCAGATCATCCTGCGTGAACTGGGTCACCTCAGTGGCTATAAACTGACCCGTCTTATTGGAGCATTCAAAAAGACGTGGCTGATGATCTAGAGACACTTGTTGTAATCTTGAAGAGAAAAAATCCACAGTTTAGAATGCTAAAGTTTCTTCACTGTTTTGAGTGTGTCTACAAAGAACAAAATAAACAACAGGTGTTCTTCGATCAGTATACTGTACCTTCTGTCACTTGCATAAGGTCCCTTTCCACCTAAGAGTTCCCAGAATTCATTTGGCTCCTGCCCCTCAGCCATGACTTCCTCAGATAAACCTCGACCAATAAAGGAACTCACCACTTTTGCCATTGCCCTTTCATCCCCACTGGACCCCTTTGAGATTGTGAAAGGTAAGTTTGTGGGTCATATATACACCAATCAGCAACACATTAAAATCACCTGCCTAATATTGTGTAGTTCTCCCTCGAGCTGCCAAAACAGCGCCAACCCGCATCTCAGAATAGCATTCTGAGATGCTATTCATCTCACCACAATTGTAAAAGCAGTTACCATAGACATTATCAGTTTGAACCAGTCTGGCCATTCTCTGTTGACTGCTCTCATCAACAAGGCATTTCCATCTGCAGAACTGCCCCTCATAGATGTTTTATTTAGTTTTTGGCACCATTCTGAGTAAACTCTAGAGACTGTTGTGCGTGAAAATCCCAGGAGATTAGCAGTTACAGAAATACTCAAACCAGCTCGTCTGGCACCAACAATTACCAAAGTGTACGGTAACTCAGATAACCACTCTGTACAATTTGGGTGAGAAGAATAGCATCTCAGAATGACATTTTGAGATGCAGATTGGCGCTGTTTTGGTGACACGAGGGGGACCTACACAATATTAGGCAGGTGGTTTTAATGTTGTGGCTGATTGGTATACATATCCTGGGATTTTCAAACACAACAGTCTCTAGAATTACTCAGAATGGTGCCAAAAACAAAAAAAAAAACCAGTGAGCAACAATTCTGTGGACAGAATGCCTTGTTGATGAGAGGCCAATAGAGAATGGCCAGACTGGTTTGAACTGACAAAGTCTATGGTAACTCGGATAACTGGTGAGAAGAATAGCATCTCAGACTGGCCCAAATGTTGTTGAGCGGGCGGTCGCTGTCCTTTTCTGCATATAGTGGTGCCGTTTTTGGTCGGTTCTGCATAACGTGGCAGCTCATTTTTGCTTATCGCGGCCCATTTGGCATGTTTCCTGGCCGACCCACCGGAACACTCAGTTCTCCCGATGGCCAGTCTGCCCCTGATCGGCCCCAAAGTGCGTTGGCCCACCGGGTAATACCAGATTGCCAGTTCAGCCCTGGTTGGCGCTGTTTTGGCGACATTAAGGGGAACTACACAATATTAGGCAGGTGGTTTTAATGTTGTGTCTTATATATATATATATATATATATATATATATATATATATATATATACACACTGGTGGCCAAAATTTGGAATAATGTACAGATTTTGCTGTTTCGGAATTAAATTGGTACTTTAATTCACCAAAGTGGCATTCAACTAATCACAAAGTATAGTATGGACATTACTGATGTAAAAAAACAACACCATCACTATTTGAAAAATAAATTTTTTATCAAATCTAGACAGGCCCCATTTCCAGCAGCCATCACTCCAACAGCTTATCATTGAGTAATCATGCTAAATTGCTAATTTAGTAGTAGAGAATCACTTGCCATTATATCAAACACAGTTGAAAGCTATTTGGTTAATTTAATGAAGCTTAACATTGTCTTTGTTTTTGAGTTGCCACAGTATGCAATAGACTGGCATGTCTTTAGGTCAATATTTGGTCAAAAATGGCAAAAAAGAAATAGCTTTCTCTAGAAACTCATAAGTCAATCATTGTTTTGAGGAATGAAGGCTATACAATGCTTGAAATCATCATTAAGTTTGCTGACGATACGACGGTTGTAGGTCTGATCACTGACAATGATGAAACAGCCTACAGAGAGGAGGTGCACACTCTGACGCGCTGGTGTCAGGAGCACAACCTCTCCCTCAACGTCAGTAAAACCAAGGAGCTTGTGGTGGACTTCAGGAAGAAAGACAGAGAACACAGCCCCATCACCATTAATGGAGCACCGGTGGAGAGAGTCAGCAGCTTCAAGTTCCTCGGTGTCCACATTACTGAGGAACTCACATGGTCCGTCCACACTGAGGCCGTTCTGAAGAAGGCTCACCAGTGCCTCTTCTTCCTGAGACGGCTGAGGAAGTTTGGAATGAACCACCACATCCTCACACGGTTCTACACCAGTACTGTAGAGAGCATCCTGACTGGCTGCATCACCGCCTGGTACGGCAATAGCACCGCACACAACCGCAAAGACCTGCAAAGGGTGGTGCGAACGGCCAGAAACATCATCGGAGGTGAGCTTCCCTCCCTCCAGGATATATATAACAGACGGTGTGTGAATAAAGCTCGGAGGATCATCAGAGACTCCAGTCACCCGAGTCATGGGCTGCTTTCACTGCTTCCATCAGGCAGGCGGTATCGCAGCATCAGGACCCGCACCACCCGACTACATGACAGCTTCTTCCCACAAGCAATAAGACTTTTGAACACATGATCTCTCACGATCAACAATCAGCACTGCACTTTATTAATCATCACTCTGTCAATATATTCTCCCAATTCAATTAGTGTTTATATATATTTATACCCTTATCTAGTGTATGTGTATTCTACATTGTGTGTATTGTGTACATTTGTTATGTAAATTGTTGTGTAAGTATGTGTACATTTGTTATGTAAATTGTTTTGTGTAAATATGTTGTTTATTGTAAAGTGGTTTATGTCTCGTCACTGTCATGACTGCTATGTTACTCGGAACTGCACACAAGAATTTCACCTACTGTTGCACTCGTGTACACAGTAGTGTGACAATAAAGTGATTTGATTTGATTTGATTTGAAATTGCCCAAAAAACAAAAAACAAAACGTAAATATTTCATACGAAGGTGTACACTACAGTCTTCAAAGACAAAGGACAACTGGCTCTAACAAGGACAGAAAGAGATGTGGAAGGCCAGATATACAACTAAACAAGTGGATAAGTACATCAGGGTCTCTAGTTTGAGAAATAGATGCCTCACATGTCCTCAGATGTCAGCTTTATTTAATTCTACCTGCTCAACACAAGTTTCATGTACAACAGTAAAGAGAAAACTCTTTAAAGGCCTTATGGGAAGAGTTGCAAATAAAAAGCCACTTTTGAAACAGAAAAAAAACCACTTTTATCAAAAAGTATCATATTTTATCATAGAGTGTCAAAGAAACAAAGACATTGGACAACATATCACTGGAAAATAGTGTTATGGATCTTAACCCCATTGAGCTTTTGTGGGATCAGCTAGACTGTAAGGTGTGTGAGACTTGCCCATCAAGACAGTCACATCTATGGCAAGTGCTACAGGAAGTGTGGGGTGAACTGTCACCTGAGTATCTGGACAAACTGACAACTGGAATGCCAAGGATCTGCAAAGCTGTCATTGCTGCATGTGGAGGATTTTTTGATGAGAACACTTTGAGGCAGTTTAAAAAAATCTTTTTTTAAAAAAATTGTAATAGTAATCTTTCACATTATTAATGTCCTGACAATACATTGTGATCAGTTGAATGCCACTTTGGTGAATAAAAGTACAACTTTTTGGCCACCAGTGTATACAGAAAGTATTTAGACCCTTCGTTGTTTTTCACATTTTGTGATGTTGCACCCTTATGCTAAAATGCTTTGAACATTTTTTTTTCACGTCAATATACACTCCATACCCCATAATGACAAAGCAAAAACACATTTTTTTATAACTTTGCAAATTTATTGAAAATAAAAAATTGAAATATCACAATATCAGTATTCAGACCCTTTTCTTTGACAATGATATTTAGCTCAGGTGCATCCCATTTCTCTGGATTATCTTTGAGATGTTTCTACACTTTGTTTAGAGTCCACCTGTGACAAATTCAATTTATTGGACATGATTTGGAAAGGCACACACCTGTCTATATAAGGTCTCAGCTGAAAATGCATATCAGAGCAAAAACCAAGTCATGAGGTCAAAGGAACTGCCTGCAGAGTTCAGAGACAGGACTGTGTCAAGGCACATATCTGGGGAAGGATACAAAAAAATTTCAGCAGCATTGAAGTTTCCCAAGAGCACTGTGACCTCCATAATTCCTAAATGGTAGAAGTTTGGAACAATAAGGACTCTTCCTAGAGCTGGCCACCCAGCTAAACTGAGCAATCGGGGGAGAAGGGCCTTGGTAAGAGAGGCGACCAAGAACCCGATGGTCACTCTGTTTGAGCTCAAGAGATCATGTGTGGAGATGGGAGACAACCATCACAACAACACTCCACAGATCTGTGCTTTATGGCTTAGTGGCCAGATGGAAGCCTCTCCTCAGATTAAGACACATGAAAGCCTGCTTGGAATTTGCAAAAAGCACCTAAAGGACACTCAGACTGTGATGAAGATTGAACTGTTTGGCATCAATTTCAAGCATCATGTCTGGAGGAAACCAGGCACAGCTCATCACCTGAGCAATACCATCCCAACAGTGAAGCATGGTGGTGGTAGCATCATGCTGTGGGGGTGTTTTTCAGTAGCAGAGACTGGGGACTGGTCAGGGTTGAAGGAAAGCTGAACGCAGTAAAATACAGAGATATCCTTAATGAAAACCTGGTCCAGAGTGCTAAGGTTCTCCTTCCAACAGGACAATGACCTTTAGCACACAGCTAAGACAACGCAAGTGTGGCTTAGGGACAACTCTGTGATTGTCCTTGAGTGGCCCAGCCAGAGCCTGGACTTGAACCCAATCGAAAATCTCTGGAGAGACCTGAAAATGGCTGTCCACAGATGGTCCCCATCCATCCTAACAGAGCTTGAAAGGATCTGCAGAGAAGAATGGTAGAAAATCCCCAAAACAACTTGAAGCTGTAATCGCTGCCAAAGGTGCTTCAACTAAGAAATTAGTTAAGGGTCTGAATACTTATGTCAATGTGATATTTCAGTTTATTCTTTGAAATAAACATTTTTTTTTTGATTTAAAGCATTTTAGCATAAGGCTGCAACATGAATGAAGGGGTCTGAATAATTTCTGAATGCACTGTATATATATATATATATATATATATATATATATATATATATATATATATATATATATATATATATATACTGTACATTAATCTATACATTTGTATATATAAATACAGTATATACACATTTATTTACAAATTAATTTGAGCAATGAATATCAACATGTTTTGTTAAGTTTACTCCATTTTGAGATTCTAGAGAACATTTGACAGGACAAATTATTTGTAGTGAAAGATGAATCAATACTTTTGGTCCATTTTCTCAGAAGAGAAAGACTATATATTTTAAATGTTTATATCTGCTGAAAGACAATTTTGTCAACAATTAGGAGTACACTAGCATACAGAAGTCCTCAAAATTAATAGCCATGGGCTAAAGGCCACAAAACAATTTGATGTCATGGGGTCTTTAAGTGTCAAAATATTTTTTTTTTTGGGACACTGAATATAAAGTATAATACCGCCACTCTCCAGTGAGAAGTGGAGTAGTGGACATTTTATATTGTTCTTGACAACTGCTGGTGGACTTTACAATAAAACAATAAAAATGTCATTATTTATTCAGATGTTGAAAAAGGACTGCTTACTTTGCCATACCACAGGTAAACACCAGACTGACTTTTCAAAAGGAAGACATCATTAGAGTTGAGAGAGGCCGTTAGTGCTGGTACTTCTATAGCTTTTGAATTGGTTGGGTGAGAGCCACAGATCTGGAATAGACGGACAGGGGGCTCTGGTTCTGAAACACTTTTTCTGGAGGTACCCCCCTAAAATAGAAACAAGTTTCACAAAGCTGGAATTGATTGCATAGATGAAGTTTTACTATTGAAAAAAGTAAAAAAGGATGCCTTTAATCAGGGGCGCAGCTAGCCATTTACAGGGGTGTATGCAAAAGCAACTTTGGCACCCTCCCTAAAGTTGGTGCCCCCTTAACGTTTGCTTCATACCCCTTTTTGCCCCACTACCTTTGACTGACACATGTGATGAATTCACTAAGAATTAATTGTGTGTTATTTACATTGTTTTAGCATCAGAATCACTAAATAAATTATGCAAATCAGGTAACGATGAAAATGTGGCCAAAAATATGTGATGAACACAATTTGTATGGCACAATTCCACAGTTCTGAGTGCTAGGATGTGGAGGATGAGCTTTGTACTTTTTTCATTGTTAAAACAGGTTTGCCATATACATTTTTTGCCAGAAGTGGCAAATTGTCCACTGCCAAATATATGCTGCAGGTTCACCACTACCAGTGCAGAGGTGCAAGCATCTGGTAATAGCTGCACATTTACCACATAATAACTTCCACTTTGTCACAAATTTTTTGCAAGGAATCACACCATCAATGTGATTCAGACATCTGAATTATCTATTTAAAATGCTGAAAGTTTGGTCAACTACACAGCGCATCTGGATAAATGCCTGGTTATAACACTCTTCTCCATCATCTGATCATTATTTGATGAATTTCTGCTGCCATGATCAACAAAAAATATACACAAACATCTCTTAAATAAAATTCTGTTTACTATCAACTTTACATGGGAAGTAATAGCACAAATTTATCAAGCAAATAGTGCTAAGATTTGTGGATAACGACATGTTTTTGCAGTAAAGCCACTTTTTTCAACTGTATTGTAAATTCACTCCAATTTCTTTTACCTGCTGTTAAAATTGTGAGGGATCCATCTTATGAGTAGACATTTGCTAAATAGCAAGAGTGTCAAAACTTTTTTTAATTGGGGGCCAGTGTCAGGATTCAGGTTTCGTTAATGAAAACTACTAATTCTCCCATTGATGTCATACCATCATGGCTTCTCAAAGATGATTTTATTTCTGTTGCCCCCATTATGCTAGCCATAATCAAAAGTTCTTTGAGAAATGGAGTAGTCCCTGCCAGCTTTAAACATGCTGTGGTTCAGCCTCTGTTGAAAAAACCTAACCTTGACTCTACAGTTTTTAAGAATTATAGGCCTATTTCAAAATGGACTTTTCTGTCCAAAATCTTGGAAAAGGTGGTTTATTCGCAGCTCTATTCTTATCTAACCACCTTCAACATTTTTGACAAATTTCAATCAGGCTTTAGGTCACTGCATAGTACTGAGACTGCTCTAATAAAGGTGACCAATGACATTCTAGTCTCCCTGGATTCTGGCAACGGGGCCATTTTAATTCTTCTAGACCTCAGTGCAGAATTTGACATGATCAATTACTCCATTCTTTTACATCGTCTTGAGAAGGTGGTTGGCATCCAGGGAGTTGCATTAAACTGGTTTTCCTCATATCTAAAGGAAATAACTTTTTCTATCAGTATTGATAATCACTTACTTCTCTTCCTCAACACTGCTCACATGTGGTGTTCCACAAGGCTCCATGTTGGGTCCTCTGCTTTTTTCTCTTTATATGCTTCCTTTAGGCTCTATCTTTCAGAAGTACAGTGTAGCCTATCATTGTTATGCTGATGATACACAATTTTACCTTTCTGTCAGGTCTAACGATTGTTGTTCTATCAGTAATCTCATCTCCTGTCTTGAGGAAGTTAAATTATGGATAAAACTTCCTCATGCTAAATGAGGATAAAACCGAGGTCATTGCTTTTTGGTCTTCGTTACGTATCAATGAGATTGAAAACCAATTAATTACTCTGTCTTTAACCCTGCACAATAGAGTTAAGAACTTGGGTGTCATCTTTGATTCTGACTTATTATTTGATAAGCAGATAAATGCTGTTGTTAAAGGAAGCTTTTTTCATCTAAGGTCCATTGCTAAATTTAAAACAGTTTCTCTCATAGAAGGACTTGGAAATAGTGATTCATGCTCTTATTACATCCTGTCTGGATTACTGCAACGACTTATATGTGGATCTGTCTCAATCTTCTTTTACATGTCTGCAAGTAGCCCAAAATGCAGCAGTTAGACTTCTAACGGGTACCAAGAAAAGAGAGCATACTACCCCAGTTCTCGTTTCCCAACATTGGCTTCCAGTTAGCTACAGAGTTAAATTCAAGGTTTCTTTCATGGTTTAGCCCCTCAGTATATTGCTGATTTACTTCATTAACATTCTGCACCTAGGTCTCTTCGATCAACAAATCAGTTACTCCTCTCTGTTCCTTGTTCCCGTTTGAAAACTAAAGGTGATCGGGCATTTGTGGTTGCGGCCCCCAGGTTGTGGAATGCACTCCCATTTGTTGTTAGGTCTTCTTCCTCATTGCCTATATTTAAATTTAGATTGAAGACACATTTTTTCTCTTTAGCCTATAATGTTGTTTGAAAATCATGTGTTTTTTGTGTAGGTTTTATAGTGTTTTTATTAATTTGTTGTGTAAAAAATGGAAAAATTCTAAAAAAAAAAAAATTCTGTGTTTGCATCCAATTTTGAACCTGCGAGTTCTGAACCGAGCCTTGCACAGATACCCATTCAAGATGCTGACACAGAAATGCATTTTAACAGTATCAAGATTGGTTTGCGGCATAGACCTGAAGGACGCGTACTACCACGTCTCGGTTCTACCTTCAAACAGACCCTTCCTACGGTTTGTTTTCAAGGGCCAGTTATATCAATACAAGGTCCTCCTCTTCGGCTTGTCCCTGTGGCCTCGCATCTTCACGAAAGTTGCGGAGGCAGCCATTGCCCCTTTAAGGGAAATGCCATTCGCATCCTCAACTACCTCGATGACTGGCTGATTCTAGCTCATTCTCGAGACCTGTTGTGTGCGCACAGGGACCTGGTGCTCAGGCACCTCAGCCAATTATGGCTTCAGGTCAACTGGGAAAAGAGCAAGCTCTCCCCAAGTTTCGTTTCGATGATAGCATGCCTCACGAGCAAGCACGCGCAGTCAGTACTACACTGCTTGAAGTCATTCAGGCAGAGAACAGCAGTTCCACTGAAACAATTTCAGAGGCTATTGGGGCATATAGCATCCTCGTCGGTGATGGACAGGTTCTCATAGGCAGTGCATTTTATATCTCTGCTCAAGCATATGAGATCTGAATGTGACCGGGTCAAGTTTTAATGTTTGGTTTGGCTCTGGGCTCAGTGGGAGTGGTTTTGTTAAATGGGATAGCTCCAATGAGAAGGCACACCCACTGGCATTTAGCCGCGGCTCTATATTGAACACCTGTGTGGCTCAATCAGGAAGGTGTGTTGGGTTCTGGTGGCTGTATAAAAAGGTTGTCTCAATGTGGCATGGTTGTTCTTCTCTGTGCTGCGAGTAGAAGGCTGTTTGTTTATATTTCCTGTTGCTATTCCCTGGTGAGTCATTTGATTTATTGCTTTCTCATAGTGTAGATCACTGTCTAAATAGGTGTTTGTTAGTAGGAAGGCGTGTGTGAAGTGGCGAGCGCAGGTAGCATAAAGCTCACTGTAGTCCAAATATTCCAACTATGAGGTAAGAAATGTTATTGTGGGTTTTCTCCTCTTTTTGGAAGGGGTGAAACCATTTTTAATTAATTCACTATTTGTGCTTTTATTGCAGGTGTGGCCCAGAGCGCTAGCTGCTGTTTGTTCTTACTTCGTTTTTCTTTCTTTTGGTTTTCTTTCGTTGGTATTATAAATTTCTTTATCAGTGTATATCCACATGTGATTATTTGAACCGTGATACCAAAGCTAAACAGAAGGGAAGGGTATTTTGTTATTTTTCAGTATTGTTTCTTTATTTGATTTTCTATCACTTGTTGCAAGTAGTAGAACTTTTTATTCACTTATTTGCTGTGTGGTTTGTGCCTTCTGTGAAAGTGGGGGAATTCTGGTCTCTTATTGACTGTGGGTAGGTAATTGGTAAATTGTGGATGAGATCTATTTTGACATTTTAAATGAATGATTCTCCTTGTGTAAAATAAATTGTATATTTTTTTGAAAGTCACGTTTCTGGCTTTGATGCAATCCGAACCAGCAGGGTCTTTCTTATTTTTGTAATTCTTTTTGGTTTAATTCTTTCGGGGGTATTTTGATTACTTTTACTTTCCTGGGTGGAGAAGTAACCTAGGTGGCGTAGTCGGGTTTTGTAATAGGTATCCAGAGAGGTTACATAAGCATGTGCAATTACAGGCAGCAATGAGAGTTTTGAGCAAACTCTCCTATTTGTACTCACTCTCAAGTAAAATTTTGAAATTCATGAATGATTTTTCTTTTCATTAAAACATAAACCAATTATCACATCTTCTACGCACTACTTGTGCGTAGAAGATGAGTTTTTTCTGTATACTCAGTTCTACCTCTGAGCGATCCGATTATTGTGCCCCCTGTTTGCAAAGACAGCTCTACACAGTTGTACAATGCATTGTATTGGAGCAATCTGATGAGAATTAGTCAAATATAGAGTAAAGTATCCAAATATCCTTTAAAAAAGATCAATTTACCTGAGAAACATTAGCCTATTTTATAACATTTTAAGATGCGTTTGCATAGAATATATATTGAATAGGCTAAGTGTATAATTCTTACCCCATTAGCAAACCTCTGTGAATTTGGCACCCATATAATTCAATAATTACCAGGTACTGCATTTATGCTGATATATGCTGCAAGATGAACGTTTGTGTGATGTCACTTCACACCCCATGTGGTCCAAATCGATCCAAACAGGTGCTGTTCATTTGTGCTCGACTTGTGCCAGTCAGTCAAACTTGCGCCTACTTTGAACATTGTTCTATTTCCCCCACTTAAGAAAAACAATGTGTTTTATGGGGGCCCTTTACCCCAAATACTATCCTTCCACATATTGGACATTGATTAAAAAACTTTTGATTTAATCGACTTGAAGATTACTGAATATGAAAAATAAGTATTTTAAGGGATTCTTATTAGCTACACAAATATGAAACCATTTAAAAAAGATTGAATATTAGATCAAATTATCTCAAAATGTATCTTTAGACATTGCGCACAATGATGTCATGGATCAGAAAGATTTTGCAGACAATAGTGATAAACAGGTTTTAAGGAAAGTACTGTGATAGTTTTTGTTGCTGTAAGTGTTTTGGTAGAAAATACCATTAAAAGTGCCTTTTTTCCCCCCAGGGGTCCTTTAGCCCTGTTGTGCCCTAATGTTCAAAATATTCATTTGAAAATTCAGCACAATGTTTGAAAACATGTTAGGGGCTGTTCACATCCGAAAAAGCATTGTTAGATTAGATGCAGCGCCACAAAAAGTGCAAAACGTAGGTGTCTTGAGAAGCACTTTTACCAGTTTATGTTCTTTTTAACATGACATGGCGTCTAAAAATGCGAACAAGCCATCAAAGACGTCCGTCTAGTGCACATTTGCATTGAAAGAAAACTTTCAGAAAACATTGTATTATTATAATTTTTTATTGGGAAAATTTATTTTCAGCCTCAGATGACCCCCATGGCACTACTATTTTATACTAGCCAACTACATATAGTACACAACCATGAGCAGTTACAGTGCTATATTTCAATGAGTGAATCTCAGTTCATAGACATGTATTCTGTTTTTTTAACCCATCCATCCACAATATGCTACAAACGTCTTGGTTACTTTTGTAAACTCTGTTCCTTGATGGAGGGAACGAGAAGTTGTGTCGATGTAGTGACACTAGGGTTCGCTCCTGAGAACCCCGAACACCTCTATTATTTTGAGAAAAGGCCAGTGAGAGTTGGCGAGTGGAATATGCATGCCACTTCCCCAGACAAACGTGTATAAAAGGAGAAGGAATGCGCACTCTGATTCAGGTTTTGTGCTTAGGAGCTGAGACAAGATCCAGCCATTTCAGCGGCTAGTACAGCCTTGTGGCAAGAGGGACACCAAATCTCATTCCCTCCATCAGGGAATGGAGGTTATGACAGTAAACAAGATGCTCCCCTTCTGTCAGTCACTCGACGTTGTGTTGATGTAGTGACACTCGGGGTCCCTATAGAAAAACGCCACAACAGCTGAACTGTGTTACATGAACTGCAGGTGCAAGAAAGCTGCTGCGTGCGTAATAGCAGGTGCATCAGTCTGCACGTAACCTCCCCCAATACCCCAAAAAGACGTCATGTAATTCCCCACATCCCTGTGGGGGCGACATAACTAGCATGGGAGCAGGCCGTGCCATCCACTGCCTTTTCTCTCTATGTTTTCTCTCCACCGAGTATTAGATCCGGCTGGGGCCATCTAACGCTATTATACACATCAGGGAAGGTGTTCTTTTCCATTCCTATTCTTTCAGGGGGAAAAGGCCCTGCAGAGACCACATCCTGCCCAAAGGGTGAGGTAGGTAGGTCCTGCCTCGAAGAGGAGGAGCTCTACAAACACGGCGGCCGGGGGCAGAGAGGGCTCTGCCCAAGGGAGATGCAGGTCTGCTGACAGGGAGACCATAGCATGGAAAATACATCACAGGGGGTTACCTGAGAAATCAGCACCTGTGGAGCACCCATCCCAGAACAGGGCATATTAGTACCTGTAGTGGGTCTAGCTGTGAAGGTATTGGGTGTAGCCCAGCCCGCTGCTCTGCAGATGTCTGATACAGAGGTGCCATGGGCCAGTGCCCACAAGGATACAACACTACTAGTAGAGTGTACCCATATTCTGAAAGGGGCAGGCACGGCCTGGACCTGGTATGCCAGAGTTTTGTCATCCACGATCCAGTGGATAAGCCTCTGTTTTGAGACAGCGTTCCCTTTCCGCTGTCCGCTGAAGCAGACAAAGAGCTGCTCAGAGTGTCGGGCTCCCCGAAGGCCGAAGCTACCTCTGCAAATTTCGTGGTGTTTTTCAAACAGTTTTTTGAGGCCAAGAACATGATTATTACTGTAATTAGGGTCGGAATGTGAGGCCACACACTTTATTTTCAGTGTTGTACATGTACTGCACCTGTGTACTGCTGTACAGTACTGTTTCCACCAATAGTCTGTTCGACTAACTGAGTCAGACAGTGTCTGTTATTATACCCTCTGTTTTCCCAATGGAAGTGCACATTACAGATCTTCTTTAGAATGTTGTCTTTATCGAACAGCATGATGCATGATTTCTGTTGGCTAATAGAATAAAATTCTTAGTGTATGTCCTTTGGAATTCTAAAATACTACAAGCCAAGAACTCAGTCCCTCAGTCCTTCCATAATAATGCCATAGAAAGTCTTCCAAAAACAGCATCCATCACTAATATCATTACCAGTATTTTCTTTTTACAGCTTAAATTTTATTGTCTTTTCAATTAGTTACATAAAATCAATATAATAATACATTTATAATATATTTACATCAAATACTAAATGTAGTGTATTAATTGAAAAACAAAGTTTGGAATGAGTCTGCTTAGTTCATTACTTGATCATTTGGAGTCACCAATTCACACACACTAGTAGAGTGCATACACACATTCAAGAGTGTGTGGATGGTACGGATGGTGCATACTCATTTAGTGCAAAAGTTTATTTGTTTAAATTCTGATGGGTGCGAGGGAAATTGTGTATACACATTTCAATGCCTGTTTTATGCATAATAAACATTTATAAATCAGGCCCCTGGAGTTTTCCAAACCACTTTTGAACTAGGGCAGTCAGTGGAAGAAGTTGTGCCAGACTGTGAAGAGACCTGCACTGGGTGGGATGGTGTAAGTTATACGCTGTGAGCTTTGGCTGTACGTGATGTTGACTATAAGTGTAATTGTCAAATAATTTCTCAATAGCAGGCCAAATCTGGTTCTCAGTGGAGCGGAGAGTGAGCCACCAATAGGCCATAGTTTCAACACCCCTGCTGTACAAGGTGGTATAATCACCAAGAAGATGAGGCAATTTTGGAAAACATGATTCTTTCTTGACCTCTGTGTTCCAGGGTAATTATCCCTCTATACTGCTAAACACAACAATTGTTTATTTGAAACAAAGTGGTATATTTGCACTAATTATTGTCAGAAGTATGCAGCTCTGCACCGGTAGTGGTGAATCTGCATAAAACCTTTGGCAACAATGGACAATTTGCCACTATTGGCAAACACTTCTATGGCAAACCCGTGGCAACATTGAAGAGTTTGGAGCTAAGCTCATTTGCATTTGAAAATAACGAGTGGCAAATTTGTGGCATGTTTTCCACAGGGGTTTGCCAGAACTCTTGATTTTTGTAAAGGCATTCATGGTTTTGTGAACTTCAAAGAACTAAGGGATTAGGTCCTTGATATTATAATATTATTAGTTGGAGGAACCATCAAACAAATAGTAAATTAGTGAAGTGTATATTAAAACCGTCACCACTGACTTGCACAGACTAGCGGCATCTGTACAAGATACATCCATAAACTTTGGGAAAAGTTGTTTTATTATTGCATCAGTGTACTGTAGGTTTGAGTTCTGTGTTTGCATTTCCCCTGAGTTTAAATCTACATTATGAGCATCATTTATGCAAATTACAGAATCTTATAATTACAAAGAGGCCTATTTTGAAGTTTTCTTGGAACTAAATGTGTGATTGTCAGCAAAAGCAATAAATAATAATTTGCTACCTCAAAGATAACCATATTGCCCTTGAAAATGGTCATGAAGTGGCGTGGTTCCTTCCCCATAGATACACTGACTTGAACAGGTTGGCCACCATACTGCTGATCCAGAGTCACAGCCTGATATGCACACGCCGTCACTTCATCCTGAGTAGCATGGCGTCCCTGTGAGAGAGATATCATCACATTCAACACTATATGACTTCAAACCCTAACTGTAACCAAAACAATAGGTTTAGGTTCATTTTCATGAGTAATGTACCGATAGACATTGTTGTCATTTAGCACACATACATTACAGAAAAGCTATATTCAAAACTTGATTGTCCTGAGAATCGACTTGTATCTTGAATTTTTTTTTATATATATATATATATATATATATATATATATATATTGTTATTCACTTCACCTGTCAGTGTATTTAATGTTGTGGCTGATCATTTTATATATATATATATATATATATATATATATATAGAGAGAGAGAGAGAGAGAGAGAGAGAGAGAGAGAGATTTGCTGTCATGTCATTTGTTGAGATTGTTGTCATGTCCTAGTTTAGTTCCTGTTCTGTTCTCTATGTAATTGCTTTGGCAATACAAAATGTCTTTGTCATGCCAATAAAGCTTGTTAAATTGAAATTGAATTGAAATTGAATTGAGAGAGAGAGAGAGAGAGAGAGAGAGAGAGAGAGAGAGAGAGAGAGAGAGAGAGAGAGAGAGAGAGAGAGCGCGCTCTGGAAACAATTGCAAAATGCAAATTATCTGGCAATTGACCACTGCAAAATTATCAGTTTCTCTGGATTTACTATTTATAAGTATGTGTTTGTGTAAAATGAATCATTTTGTTTTATTCTATAAAGTACTGACAACATTTCCCCCAAATTACAAATAAAATATTGTAATTTAGAGCATTTATTTGCACAAAACTCTAATTGATCAAAATAAAAATAAAGATGCTGTGTTTTCAGACCTTGAATAATTCAAAGTAAACTACACAATACTAATGTTTTAACTTAGGATGAGTTCAGAAATCAATATTTGGTGGAATAACCCTGATTTCCATTCAAACCTTTCATGCATTTTGGCATGCTCTCTACCAGTCTTTCACATTGCTGTTGGGTGATTTTATGGCACTTCTGGCACAAAACTTCAAGAAGCGTGACTTTGTTTGATGCTTGTGGCCATCCATCTTCCTCTTGATCACATTCCAGAGGTTTTCAATGGGGTTCAGGTCTGGAGATTGGGTTGGCCATGACAGGGTCTTGATCCGGTGGTCCTCCATCCACACCTTGATTGATCTGGCTGTGTGGCATGGAGCATTGCCCTGCTGGAAAAACCATTCCTCAGAGTTGGAGAACATTGTCAGAGCAGAAGGAAGCAAGTTGTCTTCCAGTATAATCTTGTTTATGGCTTGATGAACAAGATTACACAAAGACAAATCTGCCCGATGATGAAGCACCCCCAGATCATCACAGATTCTCCACCAAACTTCACAGTGGGTGCAAGACATTGTGGCTTGTAGGCCTCTCCAGGTCTCCATCTAACAATTAGATGACCACGTGTTTGGCATTCTGAAAATTGGACTCATCAGTGAAGATGACCTTATTTCAGTCCTCTACGGTTCAATCCTTATGGTCCAGCCTGGCTCTTCTTTGCTTCTCATTGATTAAGGGATTTTTTTTCTAGCTTTGTACGACTTCAGCCCTGCCCCTAGGAGCCTGTTTCGAACTGTACTCACCATGAACTTCACCCCAGCTGCTGTTTGCCATTCTTTTATAGGACACTTGATGTAATCCTACAGTTCTTGAGTGACATTCGAATGAGTTGACGGTCATCCCGGTCAGTGGAGAATAATTTTCTGCCAGTCTGTAGATTTGTTGTCCACAATGTCTGCTGCTTGACCCTGTCCTTATGAACTGCAGTCTTTGTAATATTAAGGATGGAAGCAACCTGACACTCACTGTATCCCTCTGCCAGTAAAGCCAGAACTGAACCCTTCTTTTCCTCACTGAAAACTTTTCGTTTCAACTCTTTTGGCGTGGTCAGTGGTTATTTTTATTATTTCCAATTACTTTTGAGGTACTATTACTTTTAAGGGCCTGGACACCTCCCTCTGCAACTGGATCCTGGACTTCCTGAATGGGAGACGGGAACAGCATTTCCACCACCACACAGAGCACTGGGACCCCCAGGGCTGTGTGCTCAATTCACTGCTGTTCACTCTGCCGACTTATGACTGTGCAGCAATACACAGCTCGAATCACATCATGAAGTTTGCAGATGACACGACCGTGGTGGGTCTCATCAGCAAGAACGACGAGTCAGCATACAGAGAGGAGGTGCAACTAACGGACTGGTGTAGAGCCAACAACCTGTCTCTGAATGTCGACAAAACAAAAGAGATGGTTGTTGACTTTAGGAGAGCACAGAGTGACCACTCTCTGCTAAACATTGACGGCTCCTCTGTGGAGAGGAAATAATTAAGTCTCTTAATTTTTTTCAAGAGCTGGCACCAACAATCAAGCCACAGTCCAAATCACTGAGATCAAAATCTTTCCCCATTCTGATGGTTGATGCTCCCAACCCGTATCTGCATGATTTTACGCAATGCACTGCTGTCATATAATTGGCTGACTAGATAACCGCATGGATGATTGTTAGTACTTGACGTTCTGGTTTGAGTATTTCTGTAACTGCTGATCTCCTGGGATTTTCACATACAACAGTCTCTAGAATTTACTCATAATTGTGCCAAAAACAAAAAACATCCAGTGAGTGGCAGTTCTGCAGATGGAAACACCTTGTTGATGAGAGAGATCAACAGAGACGAATGCTATTCTAAGATGCAGGTTGGTGCTGTTTTGGAGGCACGAGGGGGACCTACACAAGATTTGGCAGGTGGTTTTAATGTTGTGGCTGATCGGTGTGTATATATAATGAGTAAAGCCTTATATTTTTAATGTGAATTGCAGAGGGGTGGGGTTAATATTTGGTAACATTTATTTTGTTATTAAAAATAAAAGTTTAAAACTTTATTCTAATGAATCCCTTTTGGTCTTGAACCAGATACTGACTTTTCTTGTATAAATGTAAATTTGTCTGGCCTGTGTGCTGTTGCTTTTTGTGTTCTATGCAATGCCTGTGCCAGTCGAAATTCCCATGGGATATAAATAATAAACCAAACTGAAGAGGTATACAAGAGAGGACAACATACAATGGCCCTTAAGCCACACTTTGTCATATTTCAAAATGACTGATAGACAGAGAGACAGACAGACAGACAGACTTAAAGACTTAGATTAACAGAGCACAGCCCCATGTCTCTACAATGTTCTAGTGCTGAAATATGGAAGTTTCATGTTGCTCTATAGATGCTAGGGTGCTTTTGATGGTTGCTTGTATGTGGCTAGGCAGTTGCTATGGTGTTACCATTGCTGTTTGTTGAGTCAAAAGAGCTCTATCCCATGTTTCAATTATGTTTTCGTACTGAATTATAAACGTTGCTGTGTGGGTGCTAGGGTGGTTGCTAGGGAATAGTTAGGCAGTTGCTAGGGTATTACTTATATGGCTGTTTCTTGGCCCCAGTCAAAAAAGCTCAACCCCATGTATGTACAATATTCTGTCGCTGAGATATGAGTGTTGCTATATAGTTGCTAGGGTGTTCCAACTGGTTGCAAGTGTGTGGCTAGGCAGTTGCTAGTGTATTATGGAATGGTTGTTACTTGGCCTGATTCAAAAGAGTCAACCCCCAGGTTTTTACAATATTGTGGTGCTGAGATATGTGTTGCTACAGATGGTACTCAACCAGAATAGGCATACTACTGCCGCAGTCACCATGTAGATTAATAATTAGCAGCTCTAAAATGTGCTAACAGGTGCTATAACCATATAATTTTAAAAGGCCATTCAGATGGAGGCAGTGTAATGCAAGTTATGCTTGTTTTGCCATCCAACATAAAACAGAAGTAGAACAAGTAGAAAACTAAATCAAGAACACCAACACAACATTGACTTGTTGGTTGAACATTGCAATGGAGATGCATGATAAACACTTTTTAGTGCACATTGCAACACATTTAGTGTTCACGAGAATGACCACGAGAGGCTTATTTGTTAGCATTTTATTTATTCACATTTCATTAGAGATAATTGTAATTTGTGAGTATTTTAACATAAACATATGCACAGACGTTATGAGCGAGCATCATTAGGTAACATTCAAACAATTGTAACTTTCAAAAAGTGTGAAGCCTGTGCTTTCTTTAAATGTGCCGATTGGCTAGCCCATATTTTCTATTTTTAAACTGGATTATCAAATGTGAATTAATTAATTTATAAGTATATCTCAGTATCATATGTTATATTATCCTGGCAATATCAATGAAAGAAAAAGTGAACAGAATTATTATCCATGGGAGCAGAAAGAAATCGACAAGAAAAGAGCCAGGGGAAAAACACGAGAGGTAATCTCACCCAAAAAAAAATTCTACTCTAGAACTAGAGTACATTGCGTTTAAATTGTTAAGTTGTACACTGAACAAACTAAAGAACTTAAGTAAGGGGTTATCTTTTGTACCATATAATGTTACTAATCCATTTATGGTAAAAAATTTAATAATTTTTCAGAAATGTTAAAGAGTTAATTTAATCCAAAATTTGATGCAATATCATACATGCAAAGATTTAAGCTGAAAGGTACTTTTATGACAGTAATCATTATTCATTTGTTGAACACTTTTTGCAGACTAGTCTAAAATTACAAATTGTTGCATGAACTTTATGGCACAGCTCGTAAACAACAACATTTTAGGAAAATGCAGAGAGAGGCCTTAAAAACACTAATCAATGATCCTTCCTTAAAAATAAATTGAGCAGATAAAGGAGGAGAGATATATTGCAAAAATAAAAGAGATGTTGGAGGAGTTGTTTTATAAAAAAGACTTAATCAATTAGACTTACAACTACAAAAAAAATATCGATGAGATATTACAATTATGTTCAAGTAACAAATGAATTAGTGAACAAGAATTAAACTTGAAAAATATCTAAAAAAGTAACACCCCATAATTCCAGTTCCCCTTCTGTCACTCACTCGACGTTGTGTCGATGTAGTGACACTAGGGGTCGCTCTAGGACACTAGGACCTCCCATTCATTGAGAAAAGGCCAATGAGAATTGGCGAGTGGAATTTGCATGCCACTCCCCCGGAAAAACGGGTATAAAATGAGCTGGAATGCGATTCATTCATATTTTTTCTTCGGAGCCGAGCGGTTACTATAAGCGAGCTGAATACTACTGCTGTTCCATTCACCAATTAAGAATCCGATGCTGTTGGATATATGGTGCATTTCCAGCAGCTTTCTCACCTTCTGCACGTTGAGTGCAGATTTGACCCCTGGGTGCTCCGACAGCGATAAAAGAGTGTATATTCCTGCTAAAGAGTATATTTTCTCGATTAGAGCACACACATTGTCGTTGAATGTCTTTTTAAAGATGCATCTTTATAAAGATGCCTTTCCGTCTTTGTGTGATTCCTGGATGCGTTCATTATCTCTCCACTTCCGACGGCCATGGGCACTGCCTCACGTGTCTGGGCAGCAATCACACTGAGGCAGCATTTGTGGATGGTTCATGTTCTCATTGCATGAATATGACCATGGCAACTTGCGGTCGTGGCATTCCTTCTTCCGGGGGAAAGCCACTCTAGCTGCCCCCCATGCTTCACATTCTACCCGTGGGTATGAGGCCGGCCCAGCTGGCGCTGGAGGCGATTTGGGGAGTTCAATGGCTGCAGTTTTGCCGGGTAAATCCCCGTGGACCTCCCGTTCCCAGCATGCTCTTTTGCTCCCATCCGGTTCCGAAAAGAGACCAGCCCAACCCATGGCCAGCATAATGTCTCCTTCAGGCCTGCGAGCAGGATGAGTCTTCGATCGTTGCATCAGAGAGCACACTGGCAATGTAGGATGCCAATGACTCAACTGCCCGGGCCGCCGCGAGCATCGGGTTGGACTGGAACCCTCAATTCTCCCCTAAGCACTCACGGCTTGATGATTGGTTCCTCGGATCAGGGCACAGCTCAGGGCGCAGCTCACGGGCAGCTCACGGGCAGCTCGCGGGCAGCTCACGGGCATCCCACCCCAGTACCTATTTTCCTGGAGGGGCACGATGAACTGACAAGGTCGTGGAGGGCACCTTTCGCTGCCCGAACAGACTTCCAGGTTAACCACTCTCAGTACCCTTGACGATGTGGTGGTCCACAGGTACATGGAGGTCCAACAGGTAGAAAAGGTGGTTGTGATGCACCTGTGCCCGCAAAACACTGCCACCAGGCAGGATCAACCAGCGCTCCCCTCCAGAGCCTGTAGGTCTATGTCGTCTCTGGCGACCAAAGTCTACAGTGTCGCTGGACAGGCCGCCTCCGCCCTGCATGCCATTGCCATACTGCAGGTACACCAGGCCCAGGTGTAAAAAAACTGCACGTGGGTAGTCCTGATCCGATGTGCTGCAGTAGCTGCCCTCGGCGACCGCCCTCGCCCTCCGGGTGACGAAGGTCACAGAGCAAGCACTCAGGCAGGCGATGTCCACCTTGCTTTCTCAACGCAGCTATCTCACAGATTAGACTATTCGGCGACACTGTCTCCCAGCAGTTCTCGGCAGTGAAGAAACAGACAGAGGCCATCCAGCACATCTTGCCCTGGGGTGGCTCAAGATCCCATAACCGTCTGTTTGCCGATGGCGTTCCCCTGCAGTGGCGAAAGCCCAGGCGGCTCTGCCTCAACCCGAGCCCAGTTTTTAGAGCCCCCCGCAGGCAGTCACGTCGCTTGGGTTGATGCATATGAGACCGCTTCAGCCTCGAGTCCCGAGATGGGTATGGCGCCAAGATTGTTTGCGCTTTACGTCTGGAAGAACCAGACAAAAATACAGAAAATCACTGTACAGAGAATTGGCATGATCAGTAGAGCGTCAGCCTGTAATGATGGTTCTGTGTGTGATGCAGGTTCAATTCCACCTTTTCCCAAATCCACTTTTTTTCATGTCAGCAAAGACAGACACTTTCTTTTAATAAAATTTTACATAAAATATTTGAAGGGGTTTTGCTGAGACACGTGTAAAACTTGTTTAAACACATAAAAGTCCAAATACCATATATTACCAAATATTACAGGACACCAGCCGTGGCACAAACTGTCTTTTTGTGAAAGGATAAGAACTAAAAATCTTCCAATGCTGAAAAAAATGTTATCTTAGTATTTGTTTTAAATGTTTTAATTGACTTTTAAGTAATCTATAGAAAATATTGATATTTATGCTAATAAATGTGTATTTATGCAATAAAGGCATTTCACATCTCTGTTGGGTACATTTTACTTGTCCACATGTATCAACAAAAATAAAAGTTAAGATATGAACGAGTTCCATGATGACAAAAATCAAACACACGACCACATGACCAACCTTGTGATAAATGTAGGCTATATTTTATTGGTCCCTGTGACGAGGAGGAGGGCAGGGCCGGGCCGTGAGGACACATGCCCAGCCCTGAATCGAGCTAATCATCTGGGAGGGGGATAAAGATGAGAGAGAAAGCCAAATGCAGCTGCTGTGTGTGTGTGTGTGTGTGTGTGTGTGTGTGTGTCTATGTTCATTTATGTTATTAAAAGTTACATTGAATTTTCAGCCCGTTCCTGCCTCCTCCTTGTCCACCTTTACCCCTCTACAGTCCTACTTTTCTTTTTCATCCCCCATGTCAACACAGACACTTTCTTTTAATAAACAATAACAAAGTAATTTAAAGGTTTTGTGGAGACATGTTAAATGTATAAGACATGTTAAAATTTTCCTGTAACACATTTTAGTACATTACTTAGGAATTTAAGTGGAGATTTTTCTATTTAATTTTTTTTAAACAGACACCCAGAAAAGCCTCACACCTTACTGGAGGGAGCTGTTTAGATCATTGTTTGAACTGAAAAAGGTTATGTGTGGGGGGGTTGTGACACTGACAGTTGAGATTTAGCTTGTTTAGATTTTCACCCATATCAGGACAAACTTGAAATTTTACACAAATTAAAAATTGGTTAAATTTACACACTATCTATTTAGACCACTGGATTCGTATTTCATTGCAGTGGTGGGGACTCACGTGTTGCCAGGCAAGATCAAACATGATCGATTAACAAAAACTAATCACAGTTTCAAATCACAGTAATAAAAAATTGTTACATTCTTTATTTCTAACAAAAAGAGCCTCACAAAAAGAACTCATGGCATTTTTGTGAATTAATGTGCATTAAACATTACATGAATGAAATAAACATTAAATCTAAAAGCAATGACAATGCGTGGCCAGAGTTTGTAATTCAAAACACTGAGACATCAAGTTCAATTTAATTGCATAAAACAAAAGCAGCATTACGAACATTAACAACCATAAAATCAGCATAAAATGATGAACTAAAATTATGACCAAAAAACCAACAGCAATGACATTACCTAGGTCAAAGCTTTCGTCTAAAAACATTAAAACACTTAACCCTTACTGCTTACTGATAGTCCATTGCCTATTCCAAAGCTGAGGTGCAAAATATTATCTTTTGAACAGCAAGAATATTCTAAAACAGCAGAATATTTGAAAACATCAGAGTCCCACAGATTCACACAAGGAACAATTGTGTCAAGTTTTATGTCAAGTTTCATGCAATGGACTCCACTGCATCAGCAGCAACAGTAGAGCATTGGGCTTTGTTCCATATTGCTGAACATTATGCAGTTGAACTATTGTGTACCCTGTGGGTAGGACCCTTATAGATGGCATCCACTAGATCCTTTGAAGCAAATAAGTTCAATGTGTGAGGTGCACACCATTGTGAGATAGTAAGAAATAATAATAATTCAAAATTAAAACATATCTAGTTCATTTTAAGTGAATTAAACAATAGAAACATTGAACAAACAGTACTGAACCTAAAATCAACAGCTAAGATATTGCTAGGTCAAAGCTAACAGCTCAAACCTCTGACACTCATACTTATAACTCTTACTACTAGCTGAGGTGCATATCTTACAGTTGTAACGTAAAAGGAGCACATGCTCAAAATTTCATCTGTGAGGCTATTGCACTTCGAGGCCAGAATATGCAGATATTGATATGAAAATGATCAATAATGAATTAACAATTTACTTGCCTTGTTAATATGTAATCATGTAATCTAAAAAAGTAATTGTAGTCCATTTACAAGAATTTTAAAATGTAAATTACTCAATTACAAGTTATTTTATTTTTGTAATTTGCATAATCCAGATTACATGTAATCCTTACCACCCAGCATGTATATATTATGCATTTGTTTAAAATCACTGCGCAATGCACACTAAAAATGACTGTTAAAACTAATTTAATCTTATTGCCATGTACTGTACATCTACTTGTGTAAATTGCTCAGAATCCTGCATGTTACTAATTAAAAGTCAAATCATTTGTATAGCACTTTTCACAACACAATCGATTATATTGATATAATATTATTGATTTCACAAGACAAGCATATTATATTCTGACTCTGATTTGACGTGTTAGTCAGAATATACGTAATTTGCATTGTGATTACACTACTTCCATTAGAAACACACTACACGTGATGTAATATCCTTTCACAGAAAATTAATAAGTCTCTAAAGCATGAAGATTTTAGAGTAAACTTGAAAACTCAGTCTATCCATAATGATTTTAGGAGCTCAGTTTTTTTCACAACATGGACAGTAAGCTAGTTATACAGTCAGGTCCATAAATATTGGGACATCGACACAATTCTAATCTTTTTGGCTCTATACACCACCACAATGGATTTTAAATGAAACAAACGAAAAAGATGTGCTTTAACTGCAGACTTTCAGATTTAATTTGAGGGTATTTACATCCAAATCAGGTGAACGGTGTAGGAATTACAACAGTTTGTATACAGTATGTTCCTCCCACTTTTTAAGGGACCAAAAGTAATGGGACAGATTAACAATCATAAATCAAACTTTCACTTCTTAATACTTGGTTGCAAATCCTTTGCAGTCAATTACAGCCTGAAGTCTGGAACGCTGGGTTTCATCCCTGGTGATGCTCTGCCAGGCCTCTACTGCAACTGTCTTCAGTTCCTGCTTGTTCTGAGAATAATATTGCCAGAAACACTTCAGAATTCATCCTGCTGCTTTTGTCAGCAGTCACATCATCAATAAATCCAAGAGAACCAGTTCATTGGCAGCCATACATGCCCACGCCATGACACTACCACCACCATGCTTCACTGATGAGGTGGTATGCTTTGGATCATGAGCAGTTCCTTTCCTTCTCCATACTCTTCTTTTCCCATCACTCTGGTACAAGTTGATCTTTGTCTCATCTGTCCATAGGATGTTGTTCCAGAACTGTGAATGGTTTTTTTTAGATGTTGTTTGGCAATCTCTAATCTGGCCTTCCTGTTTTTGAGGCTCACCAATGGTTTACATCTTGTGGTGAACCCTCTGTATTCACTCTGGTGAAGTCTTCTCTTGATTGATGACTTTGACACACATACACCTACCTCCTGGAGATTGATCTTGATCTGGCCAACTGTTGTGAAGGGTGTTTTCTTCACCAGGGAAAGTATTCTTCGGTCATCCACCACAGTTGTTTTCCGTGGTCTTCCGGGTCTTTTGGTGTTGCTGAGCTCACCGGTGCGTTCTTTCTTTTTAAGAATGTTCCAAACAGTTGATTTGGCCACACCTAATGTTTTTGCTATCTCTCTGATGGGTTTGTTTTGATTTTTCAGCCTAATGATGGCTTGCTTCACTGATAGTGACAGCTCTTTGGATCTCATATTGAGAGTTGACAACAACAGATTCCAAATGCAAATAGCGCACTTGAAATGAACTCTGGACCTTTTATCTGCTCCTTGTAAATGGGATAATGAGGGAATAACACACACCTGGCCATGGAACAGCTGAGCAGCCAATTGTCCCATTACTTTTGGTCCCTTAAAAAGTGGGAGGCACATATACAAACTGTTGTAATTCCTACACCGTTCACCTGATTTGGATGTAAATACCCTCAAATTAAAGCTGAAAGTCTGCAGTTAAAGCACATCTTGTTTGTTTCATTTCAACTCCATTGTGGTGGTGTATAGAGCCAAAAATATTAGAATTGTGTCGATGTCCCAATATTTATGGACCTGACAGTATGTTTGATACATTTTTAAATTAAAAATGCTTGTACATTTCTTTCCATAAATGTTTGAATATTTGATTAAAGTTTGGTCTGTTACAGTTTGACACTTTTTTGTCCATTTTGCACATCGTCATCAACTAAAGGATTTTATTTTCATTTACAAAAAATATATGTAATTTCATCAGACTAAAACTAATGAATATTAGATGACGAAATATTTACTAATTATAAATTACATTTTCGTCAAAAGACTAAAACTATGACCAAAACAAAAAAACTTTGACACTGCTGCCAGTTGCTGCACGTATTTAGTTCAAGGCTCTGATGCTGGCATACAGAAAAGTCACTGGAGTCTGCTCCAGTTTACCTAAAATAATTCCTGCAGAGCAACAATACCACCAGAAGGCTGCAGTCTGCAAATGAGCTGTGCCTTGTTGTACCAACACAAAGAGGTACCAAATCACTTAATTAAGTGGAAATACATCACATGGTCTTGCCGAGTCTAGTCAGAAGTATATCATGTGGAGAAGTCCCATGGTAGGTCCTGCCCAATGGGGGAGGAAGCTCTACGAGCATGGAGACTGGAGCAGAGGGGTCTCTGCCCAAGGAAAACACAATTTGCCAATAGGGAAATGTGTTTCAGTTGAATATACATTGCAAGGTTTTGCCTATGGCGAACCAGCGCATGCGGAGCACCTGTCCCAGTACGGGACGTAGTTAGCACAACTACTGGGCTGGCAGTGAGTTTCTCCACAAACTCATCTTCCACAGGGCTAGGAGGAAATCAGCCAGGGAACACATCTGTGAACACTGCAGGGAATCAACAATGCAAATGTTCAGCTGAAGGGAGGTGAAAGGTGCTAGGTGCAAGCTGTAACCTGGCAGGTTGACCTGGCTTCCCCGTTCGCTCCTGCTAAGACGAGGTACGAGACCGGCCCAACCCAGATATTGTAGAATCTCTCAAAGGTGTTAGGTGTAACCTAGCCCGCTGCTCTGCAAATGTCAGCTAGAGAGGCACCACTGGTCAGAGCCCAGGAGGCTGCCACACTCCTGGTGGTATGGGCTCGTAGCCCTGTACGGGGTGGCACGTGCTGAGCCTGTTAGGCGACAGCTATGGCATCGATGATCCAGTGGGCGATCCTCTGTTTGGAGACAGCTCTTCCTTTCCGCTGTCCACCAAAGCAGACAAAGAGCTGCTCAGAGATCCTAAAGCTCTGCGTGCAATCCAAATAGATGCGTAAAGTGCGCACCGGACACAGCAACGCTAAGGCTGGGTCTGCCTCCTCCTGGGGCAGTGCTTGCAGGTTCACCACTAGGTCCCTGAAAGGGGTTGTGGGAACCTTGGGCACATAGCCTGGTCGGGGTCTCAGGATCATGTGAGAGTAGCCCGGACTGAACTCCACGCACGTTTTGCTGACAGAGAACGATTGAAGGTCCCCTACCCTCTTGATGGAGGTGAGCGCAGTCAGGAGGGCAGTCTTAATGGAGAGTGCCTTAAGCTCTACTGACTCTGAGGGCTCAAAGGGAGCCCCACACAGGCCTTGCAGGACTACGGAGAGGTCCCACGAGGGAACGAGGCATGGTCTGGAGGTATTAAACCTCCTTACGCCTCTCAAAGAACATGATAATCAGGTCGCTCTTTCATTAAGACACGTGTCGTGGTGCGTAGATATGGCAGATACGTACACCTTCAAGGTGGAGGGGGACAGCAGTTCCTCCAACCTCTCCTGCAGAAAGGAAAGCACTGACTCAGGGGGTCTTCGTGTTGGGAAGAACACCACTTGGCAAACAGATGCCAGTTGTGAGTGGCTCACAGCAATTTGAGGTGCTGCTGACTCCAAAGGAGGAGACGGTGGGCGAGTTGTGACATGCAAGGGGAGCATAACCCACCTTGGTGGTTGATATTTGCTACAGTTGCCATGTTGTCTGTTCAAACCAACACGTTCTTGCCCTGGATCAAAGGCCGGAACCTCTGCAGGTCAAGCAGTATTGCCAACAACTCGAGGCAGTTGATGTGCCAAAGTAGCTGCAGGCCCGTCCCCAGCCTGTCCACTGCCGAGAATGCCATATGCCCCAAGAGCCTCTGAAGTAGTTTCAGTGGGACCACAATCTTCTGTCTGAATGCCTTCAGACAGGTCAGCACCGACTGGGTGTGCTTGTCGTGAGGCGTGCCATCATTGAGACTGAGCCTAGCTCCAAACCGAGAAAAGAGATGCTCTGATCCGGGAGGAGCTTACTCTTTTCCCAGTTGACCTGAAGCCCTAGCCAGAACCCTGGAGTGAGCTAGGATTAGCCAGTCATCGAGATAGTTCAGAATACGGACCTTAAAGGGGCAAGGGCAGCCTCTGCAACCTTCTTGAAGACGCGAGGAGACAAGGACATGCTGAAAGGGAGGACTTTGTACTGATACGCCTGACCCTCGATTGCAAACCGCAGGAAAGGTCTGTCTCAAGGTAGAATCGAGACAGACCGTTCCTGTGGTTTGCAATCAAGGGGCGGGGGAGCTGCCGTCGGGGTGTTGAACCTGCTAGAGTGAGAGAAAAGCCGGTGGTCGGGATGACGGCAGAACACACCAGTTATGTGACCCAGGGACTGAGGAAACTGCTCTTTTATTGAATGTTTGGATACCGCAGCTACTGGAGCATGCAGCGAAACAAAAGGAAAAGGGAACAAAAGATTCTCCTCCTGGCCCTCCACCGGGGGATGGAGTGGTCTGGTTACCAGCTCCAAGGCAGTGGCTTCTTGTGTCCCTGGGTTGCCCGTCTCAGGGGCGTTTTGTGGTCTTCTTCCTAGTGGCCAGATGTGGGACGCCCTTGGCGACTAGCAGACAGGGTGGGGGAGCCGAGAGATCGGCAGAGAAAGGTGCCTCCCATGAACTTGTCAGCTCCTTGTGCACTTCCGGGAAGAAAGGCACTGGGGTAGGGCATGGCTGTGAGTGGCGCTGCGAGCCCAGATACCAATCATCCAGGGTTCAAGGGAGAGCGGAGGTTTCCACTCTTGCCCAACGCTTGTGGTGGCCCGGAAAAGCATGTCCTTAATTTTGGTGTCTGCCTGTGACTGGTGACCACACACAAGGGGGGAAGACCAGTGGAGGTTTCTGCATTAGACAGGCCAAGCCCGCTCTCCGATGCTGCGTTCGAGAGCTCATCACCTTCAAGGGCACCAAATAAGAGGTCGAACTCGCCCTGGGACGAGCCGGCGCATTAACAAGCGTGCCAGGTCCGCAGGATTTAACCGGCAGAGGTGATCCCATTGTGGTCCTCAAATCGCCCCCAGCGCTCACTGCGCTGGCCTCATACCCGTAGGTAGAAGGACCGAGGGAGGGAGCTGCAGGGGTGGCTTAATTTCTTACGAAAGCAAGCCGTGACTGAAACATTGCCATGGTCATTGCCTCGCAATGAGGACAAAGACTGCAATCGTGGCTGTCAGAAGACGAGAGGTGTCGACCGCAACCAGGAATATCACACAAACTGAATCTGATTAAATTTGCTGAAGTGCCCAGGGGCGATCTCTGCAGTGCACCCGTGCAGAGAGGGGAGAGAGTCGCTGTAATGTGCACAAGGGATCCAGCAGAGGTGAGGGATGCTCAGCTAGAACCATCGACCATTCGGCTCAAAGAGAAAATCTAATGAGCGGTATGCACGTCTCCTTTAGGGGGAGGGGACATGCAAATACCACTCACCAATTCCAATTGGCCTTTAATCAGAGATCAGAGCTGTCTTGGGCTCTCAAGAGTGACCCCTAGTGTCACTAAATCAACACAATGTCAAGTGAGTGACAGATAGGGAACAATAATGTTCCAGCACATACACACATGACTACCGACATAAATGTTAACTTGTTCATTTACTTTATTTACAACCATAAATTAATATCAACATAGTTAAATCTTAAGACTTGCCAGTAAAAAGTGAGAGGAATCATGTGCCTTTGTTCTACAAGCAGTACTGTACTTATAGGAAATATGTTTCTTTACCTTCCACATGTAAAGGAGGTAGTTATTCCTTCCATTAACATCATAGCTGTAGAGAATCAGATAGCAGTCACCTCCATAGAAGTAACCATGCATTTCAGAACTCACCTCCACCATCTCCAGATTCTCAATACGCCACACCTTAGGATGTAAAATATATCTTTTAGATGTCACATTGGCTTCTTTATTCTCACTTATTGTGTATTCTCTTTTATTTATTTAAATACTGACCTGTATTTTTCCACTGCCATCATCCACCATACGCTCTTTTGCAGCAACTTCAGGCATTACATGCATCCTAGAGGCATCAAACTTCTCTTGAGGGACATCAGCTAATTAAAGAAAAATATATTCGTATATTTATCCATCCAGTCTCATTTCAAACAGAATGCACACTGTGAACAAAATTATTTTTATTTCACAAATGGATTTCTTACAATAATTACAGTATCATTACAATTCATCTAAACATTTACAGTATGGCTAATTTAGATTTAACCTTTACTTGCTAACTTGCAACAATGCAATATTACAGCATTGAAGTAGAGATACATAACTGGAAATGACTAACTGAAATAATAATAATAATGAAAAAATAAAGGCGTGATTTTTATTGATAGTCAGCAAGCGGGATTAATATAGTTATCCATTCATGTGAAAATGATAATATTTTTGAAAAGCATAACACTCAATTTGGTGTGTTTTACAATTCAAAACAATGTTTCCATCCAAACACCTAAGCAACAACATGATACCAGACTTTGATCTATTTAAGGATTTGTCAGCTGTCTCTGTTGTCATCAATAATTCATCTCATTTAAAGTGGAAAAGATACAAAAATTCAGGAACAGTTCTCTGGTGATAAATGAGATTCTTTCTTCACTCGTATACATATTGGTGCCTAACCTCTATTTAAAATGTTCTATATTTTCTAATATTTTGTAATTGTTGTTTTGTGATGTAGGGAACGAGACATTGTGTCCATGTAGTGATACTAGGTGTCGATCTTGAGAGCCCCGATCACCTTGGATCTTTGAAAAAAGTCCAATGAAAATTGCCAACTGGAATTTGCATGCCACTTACCTGGACATAAGGGTATAAAAGGGAGCTGGAATGAGGATTCATTCAGGTTTTGTGCTGAGGAGCTGAGACACGGTCCCGGCCATTTCAGCAGCTAGTACAGTGTTGTGGCAAGAGGGATACAAAGTCTTGTTCCCGGAGTAATCGCACCATTGGAGCACCTATCCCAGTACATTTTAGACCCTGTAGTGGGGCTGGCTGTGAACTATCTAAAATCTCACGAAGGTATTGGGTGTTGACCAGCCCACAGTCTGTTAGAGAAGTAACATTGACCAGTGCCCACGAGGATGCCACAATCCTTGTAGAGCATGCTCGAACCCGCCAACCCTGACCAAGAACCGGTGGCTGCGTGCCCATTGCTCAAGGCGCCCCAGCCCAGTTTGGAGGCATCTGTGGTGACCACAACACATCTGGACATTTGCTGTAGAGGACCTGCCTGTAGAAATGCAAGGTCTGTCCAAGGGCTGAATAAGTGGCGGCAGAGAGGCGTGATAGCTACACTGCGGTGCCATGCCCATCTCGGGACTCAAGTCTGAAGCCAGTGCTGTCGTGGTCTCATATGCATCAACCCGCATGGCATGACTGCCGCTTAGGAAGCCTTATGCCCCAGGATCCTCTGAATGGGTTCCAGTAGAACCGCTTTCCTCCACCTGAATGACTTCAGGCAGTTCACAGACTGTGTGCGCTCGCTTGTGAGGTGTGCTATCCTTGAGACCAAGTCTAACTCCATGTCGTGAAAAGAGATGCTCTGAATCAGGGAGAGCTTGCTCTTTTCCCAGTTGACCCAAAGGCCTAGACGGCTAAGGTGCCTGAGCACCAAATCCCTGTGCACGCACAGCAACTCTCAAGAGTGTGCTAGATTCAGCCAGTCATCAAAGTAGTTGAGAATGCGGATTCCCACTTCCCTTAACAGGCAAGAGCTGCCTCTGTGACATTCATGAAGATGCAAGGGGACAGGGAGAGGCCCAATGGGAGGACCTTGTACTGATATGCCTGGCAGTCGAAAGCAAACCGTAGGAAGGGTCTGTGTTGAGGTAGAACTGAGACGTGAATGTACGCATCCTTCAGGTCTACAGCTGCAAACCTCGATGCCGGACGCACGTCAAAATCTGTTTCTGCATCAGCATCTTGAACGGGAGTCTGTGTATGGCCCGGTTCAGAAATCACAGGTCCAAGATTGGCCGCAACCCACAGCCTTTCTTTGGCACAATGAAGTAAGGGCTGTAGAACCCTTTTCCCATCTCGGCCGGAGGGACAGGCTCTATCATATCCTTGTAAAGAATGGTCACCATCTCCACATGCAGGGTGGTGGCGTTCTCACCCTGCACCAAAGTGAAGCAGATGCCACTGAACCGGGACGGGCGCTGGCAAACTGAATCGTGTAGCCGAGTATGATGGTCCTGACCAGCCACCGCAACAGGTTGGAAAGCACTAGCCACGTGTCCAAGCACCGGGCGAGGGGCACTAAGGGGACAATCATGTCTGATGTACCTGGGGGGTGGGGCCTCGCATCTGGGGGGAGTAGGCTATGCCACATCAAGGAGCGTTGCTTCGAGGCGGCTGTGCTGAGAGGGAGCTCAAAGCACTTACCTTGTTCTGTGAAACCGGCATCCTTAGCGACTGAGGAGGAGGGGCTATTGTGCCGTCTATTGTGGTTGGGATCCATAAGCGGTTTTATTGAATTAAGCAGTCTCAGGTAAATACAGGTGAAGTTCAATAGTCAAGCAAACAGGGTTATCACAGATAGGCACAATCGTAGTCAGGTAGGCAAAAGATCAGGGCAGGCAGCAGACGGCAAACAGTTCAGTGACAGGTAATAATTCAAGAAGGGCAGGCAGATAAAAGACGTAAACGAAGATACAAGGCAAGGTCAATACACAGTTGGTCAGTAAACATAGAAGTAAACGCTCAGTAACACACAACACGTGCCTGTCTGGATTTAAATGTTTTGATACATATCTCGGGCCGCTTTAAAAAAATCATAAGAGAAGCTCTCGTTCATTCAGCTGAGCACAAAAACTATTTTTAGTTGTTGGGATGACTTCATGACAACATGAAGGAATGATACTGGAAACTGGATGTGGATGTGTCTTAAAATACCAGACAATTCAAGCTTTGCAAGCAACTGTTTTTAAAGGATGGGACCGTTAAAAACACTTGGATGTGATCACAACAAATGTGAGTATATAGTTTCACTCATAAAAAGTACATATGCCATGAGTGTGTGATAGTTTATAGTGCTGACATCGGGTGCATCCATTGACATAACACAAAAGCTTGAGGCTGTCTACACCATTCGCGTCTACACATACTTTCTAAACCGTTTATTTGTGTTGTTGGCAGTAGTAGCACCTCCACATGCATCACAAAATGGAATGGAACATCTGTTTACTGTCGGCGCAATCCAATGCAATGCAGTGGACACATCCATGGCAGACAGCATCATTGATTATAATGGGTTCTATTGCTTTTGATGTCACGCAACTCTCGCATCCGGTGTTGTTACGATTCCCCATTGTCTGCCTTGTGTTTTTCCCTCACCTTCACTCCTAACTACGTTTCCCACAATTCCTGGCCCTAATCACTCCCTCATTATCCCCACCTGCCTGTCATTCCCTCGTTTTGTTCTGTGTGTGTATATAAGCCCTGTTGTTTCTCCATTCCTTTGTCAGTTGTTGAATGTCGTCTCTGCCCGTCACCTTGTTCCTGCTTCTACCCCTCATGGTTATTTTTGTAGCGTTTGCCTCAGTTTTCCCATCGTGGATATTTCTTTGTTCCTGTGTTTTCCTTTGATTTGCTTTCAATAAAAGGGCTGCATCTATATCCTCACTCCTCGTCTCCTTATTCGTTACAGGTGTAGACAGGGTGTGAGCATTAACTGTTGTGCTTCAGATGAACAGCTTAATATATTCTGATGCAATGTGTTGGATGTGCATTATGTGTAAACCCTGACATTTAGTTAGCTGACTGGGTTTCAAAAATGGCTTTATTCGAGGGGCTGTATGATGTTATCCAATCGTAACAGTGGGCATTTTCGTTGAAGTTTTAAGGAGGCACTTAAAAAAAAAAAAAAAAAGAAAGAGGCGCTTAGGCCAAAACAGAGCATTTCAGGCAGAGGGCCAAAAATAGAATGGAAAATGATCATGAATTACTAAATTATGATTGTTTTAATGCAAAATTGTTTTTACTAACATTATCAGTGGACCTCAGGGAAGATAATATAACTATAAAAAAAGAGCATTTCATGACCTCTTTAATATTATCATTATGTGGTGACCAATTTATAAAAGCAATAAGGCACTTGAGGCTATGCCATATTTATTAATATAGTCAAGGCTGAAGGGGTTGCAGGCACTCTGCTTCACGTCATACCTAACAACACCCTTCAGTCGTATGTTAGTATGTTCACAATATAGCATGGTCTCTTGTGCCATATTGCTTAATTCTACCCTTCAAACTAAATTTAATTTATATATATATATATATATATATATATATATATATATATATATATATATATATATATCTTGGGTAAAAACAAAGGGCAGGTTGACAATATCATTTAATCAATGAGAATATTTGTTTGCCGGCCAAGTAATCTAGAATTGGCTACAGCACCTCTGGGACCCATCATTGGAAAAGCGGGTATAGAGAAAGGATTAAATATTTGTTGACCAGAAAAAAACTATTTTGATATTTTTGTACATTACCTTTTTACCTTTTTGTTTTTTTTTTTGTGAATTTTTTGCCTCATAATTGTTTTACTTTTTAAATTTAGCTGAAAATCCGATTATAGGCTGTTTAATGCAGTTGTAAATTTATAGAGAGGCATAGATTTTGTTTTGCTGGTGGTGGTGGTGGCAGGGGAACAAGACTGTTTAATAGAAGGTTCTTATCCCAACTTACTACATATATTGTGACAACCCGCTATGTGGGTTGTGTAAAAAAAAATTTATTTAATTTTTTTTTGCTTGGTAATAACGGTGGAAATGTTCAAGACCTCTGTTTTAGCCAAAAATTCAAGGTACGCATCAATACAAAATATTATTTAAAAAAAATAAACCTATTCTGAGAAATTTTCTCTAGAATAGTGAGACAACAGGTCCTGTAATCCCCAATAAGCAGATATATATACATTGCAGCTAAGTAAAAAAGGAAGGCACATACCGACTCTCCCTACAGTGTGTATGCGCCCCAGCCCAGCTGTCTGGTCTTTAACAGTCCATTCCTTGAAGAGTTGTTTAAAGAGAGCTGACTCACCCCCATCACTGATAATCTCCACTTTAGTAGTAAGTGGATAACCCTTCAATTTAATGAACTCCTGGAAAAATCAGTAAATAAATAAAGATTAATACAGGTATTATCATCACTATGACAGTGATGATGTATTTATTATGACATATGAGATTTATTATGACACCATTTCTTCTTTTCTTGACTAAAAATAATAACAACAGTCAATTATCTGTGGATGCACTTTGCTTGAACATTTGAAATGAGTTTGATTTTTGAATATTATTTTTTTTTACATGGATTGGTGTGACCTAGTGGATGTACCAAGGGATTATCTGGCAAGTAGAAGTTGAGAACCCAAATGCAGATTTTATTAAACAAACAAGAGCAAAGACACAAAATGAAACAATGCCGGACTCTCCACAAGAACCAAACACATCAAACAATGCTAGACAATGACAAGGAGAACATGCAGTCTATTAAAAACACAGGAACTAATGACAAGACAATCAGGTGAACAATCAGGAAGGGAAACAGGATGAGACAAAACAAGGACCAAGAACTTTAAAATAAAAGAATCACAAGACAAGCAGACCCTACTGGCTGCTAGGGGAAAATCCCATGCATAACAGTTTTTGGAAATAACAGGGCTGAAGTCAGAGATGTAGTCCAAAGGGTCACAGGGGGTCACAGAGGGTTGCTCTGTCAAGTTGAGTGGTGAGTCATTTCCAGATCCTCCCCTCTCTCTTTTCCCTATAATTTCCTGTCTTCTCTAGATCAGTAGTAAAGACAACAACAAAAAAATCTCAAAAATAAAATAAAGTACAAAAATATCTGGGCTGCAAACCAAAAGGCTTATAGGGATATTTCCTTCTAGGCTGTCCATTTAATATAACTAATGTGAATTTGAGCAAGACACTGATCCTCAGGCTGCTTCAGGGTTGCTGTCCCTTTGATACTGTAGATTGGTGGTTCTCAATTTGTTTTTCTTGAGCACTCTGATATTACATTGGACCTCAGGTGGTGACCCAACACTGAAGTGGTGATCCCAGTACTTAAATTCAGAATCATGCACAAGTAAACAAACATTTTCTAAACATCAAACATTGAAATGCATTATTACCAGATTTATAGGCCCAACAATATGCAGAATTATTGAGTGCTTGGTTCCTTAATGTCTATTGAATTAAGGGGTTTCATGTTCTCTGCATCCAATAATTCACTGCACGAAACACATTGTTGTCAGCACAAAATCTTTTTTTAGCCTCATTACAAGTTAACTTGTATTTTGTGTAGTCTAAATGTCTTTTACCTTGTGAACAACCTGTCACAATATTTGGCTAGCTCCTACCAAGTCACAGATTCTCTCAGCAAATTTGTGGCAAAATACTGTAGAGTTTGATTAAACAAATGTTTTTTCATGTGAGCGTTTTCTACACCATATGTTAAAATTCATAGCAAAAGCAATAAATAAACAAACTGGCAAGAGACCCAAAAAGCACGTCCCAATAACACAGATTCCATGCGGGGCTAATTAAGATATTCAGGAACATTTGTTTAAAGATATGTCATTGCAGTCATTCTTCTATAGACATTTTATCATGGCAAAGTTTAATAGTTTGAGCTGCAGGATTCAATCAGGTAAGAAGATGTGCAGAGTTGTTAAAAGTAAATGCAAAATGGGCAGAATTTTCTCTCCACTCCAAAACACTGAAACAGATGAAAACATAAGTAAAAGAGAAGGTAGAAGGTGTCACGAACACTGGTGGAGATTCCTCAATCGGCCACCGGAGGTCGCACTCACCCGAATATTAACTCTGGACTACATTTCCCATGACCGCTCACCTGGTTGATTACCCCTCAACTGTTCCCCATTCATCCGACTATTTAAGCTCTGTCTGTTTGTTTCTTCATTGCAATATTTCTACACGGCTATATTTCTTGACCGTTATTATATCTTTTGCATTGCCTACCCTGTGTTTTGACCCTGCCTTGTTTGACCACATTATGATTGTTTGCTGCCTGTCTATTGATTACTCTTCCTGGAATTTGATTACAGCTGTTCTGCTGCCTGCCCCAAACCTCTGCCTACTTACCCTGGTTCTGCCCTGCCTTTGTCATTGTTTGGTTGCTCTGTGTATACGGCCCTTGCCTGCCTGTACTCTGAATTTGCCTGTTTAATAAACCGCATATGTATCCAACTCAACCTGAGTCTCCATTACAGTAGGGCTGGGCGATATGACGATATATAACGTGGCGACGATATAAAGTAAAGTGTCTACCGATGGAGATTTTGCTATGTCGTGATATGTAAATATCCATGTGTGCAGTGTGTGCGTATCTATAAGTGAGCAGGGCTTCACATGAGACTGAGAGAACTGAAGAAACATGGACAGGGTTTTTCCGACATCGAACATTTTTCTGTGTCCGCCCAAGCAAACCTAATGAGGTTCATAGTGCGTTTAGTGCTTTAAAAGCACAAAATACTCTTCTCAACTGACTTTGTCTGGAGCTCCAATGTGCATGCGAATCCAGCATATTTTCCGGTATTTGTGCTCCAGAGACAAGAGAGCTCAGAGCGGGATCACTCGCACCACTCAATCATTTTTGACCCAGGAAAACCCCAAATGGAGAACAAAATCTCCACAAAGCGGGACGACTCCCAAACAGGTCAAGAAAATTAAGCGTAGCTTGTTATTAAAACAGGTGCGACATGGTGTACAAAGCAGAAAATGTATCTGTAATGCAAGCAATCTGTTTTACCACCTCAAAATGAAGCACACAAAATAATATTATGAAAGCCAAAAGATGAACTCATTTCTCATTTATGTATTTATTTATTTTGCAAGAAGTGGTATTTATTTCATATTTATTTTCTTCAAAGAAGTGTTTATTATTACTTATGTTTTATTTTCTTTGTTGCATTGCTTTGTGAAGATCTTGCATTTCTTGAGAAATTTTATAATAGGCATAATAATAATAATATTGGTCAACAGCATTTTAAGCTGAAATGTGGCATACTGTTATATTAAGCATTTTGATAAGGTTGATTTTTGAAAACAAGTTTATTATTAATTTACTTACTTGGACATTGTTTGTCTTGTTCCAAATAAAGAGGAAGTAGTATTAATTCACTTACTGGAGTTCCAACAATAGGCATTACAATAGGGTCATTTAATATATAAAAACATTTACAATATCGTGATATATATCGTTATCACAATATAAAATTACTCATATCATGATATAAGATTTTGTTCATATCACCCACTCCATGATGGTAGTAGTGTTTTAAGTAGCATATTCAGAGAATTTTGCCTATACTAAGTACTATAAGCAACCAGTTGATTTTCTGTTCACCATAACATTATCGTGGTACTCTAAGACTGCTGTCACATGCAACTAGTCACATCAACACAAAATGATGTTTCATCAGTAAAAACATTCAGTCAGTGAACATGACAATTATTGCATAGCAAATAGGGTTGCAAAGTTTAGAAATATTCTTGAACAACAGTCATTAAAAATAAATTAATTGAATACAATCATATTGTTTCACTCAGAGGCTATGAAGTTTTTCTTTGTATTTCCAAACACACAGAGTTAAATGTGTTAGAATGGATGTGGATTATTTTTCAAACGAGATGTTGTGTTGAATGAAGTGACACAAGGGGTCTTCTTGGGATGCCAAACGTACATCTGAAATTGAGAAAAGGCCAATGTCAAGAATTGGCATGCCCCGCTACAGACATAAGGGTATAAAGGGAGGCGGGGCAGCATCTGTCAGTCAGGATTTTGCACTGAGGAGCCGAGAATAAGGCATGGCGGTTTACAGTGGTAGGTGTAGTGCTGTGGCTGGAGGGACACAACGTCTCGCTCCCTCCCTCAGGGAACGGAGGTTACAAAAGTAACCATGACATTGCCCTTCTGTCATTCACTCGACGTTGTGTCAAATGAAGTGACACAAGGGGTCCCATCTAAAAACGCCATGCACTGACCGTGTTACGTGGACTGTCGAGATAGGTGCAAGTAGGCTACTGGGTGCTAGAGGCAACTGTGTCGGCTGCACGTAGCCCTCCCCAACGCCCCCAGAAGAGATGTCATATACAGACCATAGGTTCCCCGCACCCCAGAGGGGGGGAATAGGAGTTACATGACTAGCATGGGAGCAAGCCCGGCAGCCACGGCCTTTTCTCTCACTATGTCTCTCGCATAGAACGTGAAGCGAATGGGGCTATATTAACGCCCGGTCGGTTGTGCCGCGTTACCGAGTTCTACCGGCTCGGACCTGACAAATCCCACAAGGATGCCACAATTCTCGTCGAGTGTGCTCGAAGCCGCAAGGGGGCAGGCATGGCCTGAGTCTGGAAGGCCAAGGAAATGGTGTTGACGACCCAGTGGGCAGCCTCAGTTTGGAGACGCGTTCCCTTTCCACCACATGCCAAAGCAGACAAAAAGCTGCTCAGAACATCTAGAGCTCTGCATGCGGTCCATATAGATACACAAAGCACGTACCGGACACAGCAATGAGAGGGCTGGGTCTGCCTCCTCCCAGGGCAGCTTGCTTGCAGGTTCATGACATGGTCCCTGAAGGGGGTCGTAGGAACCTTGGGCATGTCACCCAGTCACGGCCTCAGGATAACGTGAGTATGTGCCGGACCGAACTCCAGGCAGGTATCACTGACAGAGAACGCTTAAAATTCCCCAACCATCTTGATGGAGGCTAATGCGATCAGGAACGCCGTCTTCAGGGAGAGGGCCTTGAACTCAACTGGATCAAGTGACTCGAAGGAGGGTCTCTGAAGGCCCGTGAGGACCATTGAGAGATCCCAAGATGGGAACAGGCTTGGCCGGGGAGGGTTCAGTCTTCAGGTGCCTTTAAGGAACCTGATAATCAAGTCGTCCTTACCCAGGGACTTGCCATCTACTGCGTTGTGGTGGGCCACAATAATAGCTACATATACCTTCAAGGTGGAGGGGGACAGCCTCCCCTCCAGCCTCTCCTGCAGGAATGAAAGCACTGACCGCACTGCGAATCTCTGCGGGTCTTCGGCTCGGGAAGAACACCAATTTTCAAATGAGCAACACTTTAGGGCTTAAAGTTGCCTGGTGGAGGGAGCTCTGGCTTGGTTTATTGTGTCAGGTGATAGATCTACTAGATCTTCCGCATCCCATGCAGGGGCCAGACGTGGAGGTTCCAAAGGTCTGGGAGCGGGTGCCAGAGGGTGCCCGTCCCTGAGAAAGAAGGTCCTTCCTCAGGGGAATTTTCCAGGGAGGTGCTGTCACAATGAGCGTAAGAGCCGAGAACCAGATCCGGGTCCTCCCTGATCTTGCACAGCACCAGTGCAAGGAGGCTCACTGGGGGAAATGTGTACTTGCGCAGACAAGGTGCTGTCTGAACGGATCAAGACGTGCTTGCCTCGAATTAGT
Source organism: Moxostoma hubbsi (assembly GCA_032164185.1). Taxonomy (NCBI): domain Eukaryota; kingdom Metazoa; phylum Chordata; class Actinopteri; order Cypriniformes; family Catostomidae; genus Moxostoma; species Moxostoma hubbsi. Next base: position 15,298,030 of record JAVLUX010000051.1, on the reverse strand, counting down.
GGGAGAGACCTCTGCCGGGCAAGGGCTGCCTCTACGACCTTCGTGAAGATGTGAGGGGACAGGGACAGGCCGAAGGGGAGGACCTGTACTGATACGCCTGGCCGTCGAACACAAACCATAGAAAGGGTCGGTGTCGAGCAAGATCTTGACGCAGAAGTATGATTCCTTCAGGTCTACCGCTGCAAACCAATCTAGCTGTCAAATGCAGGTAAGAATCTGTTTTTGCGTGAGCATTTTGAATAGAAATCTGTGCAAAGCCCAGTTGAGAACTCGCTGGTCCAAGCTTGGTCGCAACCTGCCACCTTTTTGGGTATGATGAAGTAAGGGCTGGAGAGATCCTTCTTCATCTTGGCTGGAGGGACGGGCCCTATCATGTCCTTGAGAAGCAGAGTCATGATCTCTACCCGTAAAGCGCTGGCTTTTTTGTCGCGTACGGAGGTGGAGAGAATACCGGCGAAACGAGGAGGGAGCCGGGCAGACTGAATCGCGTAGCCGAGTCGGATGGTCCTGGCCAACCAACGTGACGGGTTGGGCAGTGAAATCCACACGTCCTGTGCAAGGGGCACTAACTAGACGATCACTTTTGACGTACCGGGTGGGGCTTCAGAGCTTTCCCGGTCCTGGAAGGGGTCCTGGAGATGGGGGGCGTACGCCACCTGTGAAGTGCTCGACGCTGGGGCTGAGAGCTGGGCCCGGGTTGAGGTGGAGCTACCTGTTGTTTAGCCACAGGGGGACGCCCCTGGGTAAGCAGGTGCTGGTTTGGTGGTGCCACGACACAATGTGGGATATTGCCTCCGTCTGCTTCTTCACTGCCGAAAACTGCTTGGTGAAATTGTCGATGGTGTTGCCGAAGAGGCCTAGCTTTGAGACGGGGACATTGAGAAATGCGCCTTGTCAACGCCCAGATGCGCCTTGTCAACGTTGCGCATCTTGACCATGTTCAGCCAGAGGTGACGATCCTGGACCACGAGGATGGCCATTGCCCGTCCAAGTGCCTGCGCTGTGACCTTCATGGCTCTGAGAGCAAGGTCGGTGGCAGAGCGCAGTTCCCAGGTGCCGACCTTTGAGTGCCTTGGCTTAGTGGACTTGCAGGAGATCCATGGCATGCAGGGCGGAGGCGGCCTGTCCGGTGGGGCTGTAGGCTTGGAGGGGAGTATCGGGCGGTCCCACCAGGTGGCGGCGTTCTCGGGACACAAGTGGATTGCAACCACTCTGTCCACCTGGGGGACCTCCGTGTACCTGTGGGCCGCCCCGCCATCCAGGGTAGTGAGAGCGGACGACCGGAGGGGTCGGTTCCGGGCAGTAAAATGTGCCCTCCATGACCGCGTAAGCTCGTCATGCACTTTTGGGAAGAAAGGAACCGGGGGGGGGGGGGGGGGGCTATGAACGCCACCCTGACCCGAGAAACCAATCGAGTAGCCGTGAGGGAGGGATGGAAGTTTCCAGTCCAGCCTCGCGCTCACGACGGCCTGGGACAGCATAACGGACATCTGCGCGTCAGACTGGACGAGCAGACCCGAAGGTGGCAGCCCAGACAAGTGTCATCATCCAATTGTCGTCATCCAATTCCGGGGGCTCAAGGGAGAATGCCGCCTGGCCACGAGGTGAGCCGCACACATCCCGAGCTCGGACGGAAGCAAGCAAGTGTGCCGGAGGGCGGGTGGTTCGTGGGGATTTGCATGCCGAAACCGAGCCCGTCGTCATCCCCAAATCACCTTCATCGCCAGCTGGGTCGTCCTCAATCCTGTGGGAAGAAGGAAAGATGTTCTCTCGTGAGAAAAGAAAGCACTGAGAACATGAACCATTCATAAAACACTGCCTGCATGTGATCACAGCCCAGGCACGCGAGGCAGCTTTTATGACTGTCAGAAGTGGAGAGAAATCAACCGTATCCAGGAACTACACAGTGGCAGAAAGACATCTTTAAAAAGACGTGTCCTGAAAAGGTTGGTCAACGCCTGCTGTTTATTGCTCTTTTATGAGTCGGAACTCAAATTCTTTTAGAGGAAATCAGCTCTTTTTAGGAGAAGAAACACTCTTTCAGGCAATGAAAGTGCTGTCGAAGCACTCAGGGGCGTGGACTGCACAGTGTGCCGTAGATCCAACAGCAGCGCTTCTTGCCAACAGAGGTGAGTGGAACAGTGGTGAACTCAGCTTTGCTGTTGCACGACCGCTCGGCTTCAGAAAAAAAATTCTGACTGACAGACACTGCCCCGTTTCCCTTTATACCCGTATGTCCGGGGTGGGGCATGCAAATTCTGTCTACCAATTTGCCTTTTCTCAAGTTCAGAGGAACATTTGGCATCCCAAGAAGACCCCTTGTGTCACTTCATTCGACACAACATCGAGTGAGTGACAGAAGGGGAACAATAACTTAAATGACTTAAAGTAGGTGCTCCTGATTAAAACAAACCAGAATAAAACAGCAGGGTTTGGGCTACGATTTCCGATTTCAACAGAATTTTGACCAGGTGCGACTTATTTCTGGAAAATAAGGTACTTATGAAAAGTAGCTGATACAACAGTTCAATGTGAAAAGTGTAAGTTATAAAAAACAGTATCTTACCAGAGCCCTGGTCATGGCCGCTTGTCTCTCGGATTTATTAGCTGTCTTCCCCTTCCACACAAACATTGACATTCCACCCTGATCCAAAATATAACAGTCCTGCAATAATAAAAAAAATATTTAATATGCATACATTGTTACATTAAAACGTATGCTTGGTCAAACAAAGTTTTTGATTGAGTCACTATGGTCTAATGGGAGTAAACAAAATAAGATGGCAGTTCAGGGATAGTTCAACCGAAAATTAAAATTTTCGTAGCTCTCATATGATCTTTGGCCTTTGCATATGTTCAAATGTGCCATGTGAAGATGCATTGTGCCAGGTTTGACATCAATGATACTGAACGGCATTGGTTCTCTCATGTCATGTCACAAATTGTGACATGGCAAGTTTAAGTATGCAAGATAAAACTTAAATTTGAATAAATTTAAATGTAATTTTGGGTCTTTTCCTCATGCAAAACTGATGCATGACTACAGAAGACTTGGAATATCATGTACAAGTCATATTTACTACTGTTATGATACTTGTGTTGTCTGTTTTTTTGTCTTTTTTTTATTTTTCCATCCATCCATCCATTTCCGTCTTTAAATTTGTGGGTGGACTAATTCCTTTAATATTATTCCTGCAAAGTATATTTAAAAATATTTAAAAAAAAAAGGCAGTTTCAATATATATATGACCAAAAAATTATAACCCCTGATGTATCTGCCTATGCATTTTTGCACATATTACACATTGCAATTTAGATCAGTTTTTTATGTACTTACACTGTGATTCAGCATATTCTGAGTTAGTGGACTAGTTGCAATCTCTGTAATGTTCAAAGATCCATTTGCATCTGAAACACTTCAGGGTTGGAGATTAATTAAATAGAATATTAGGCAACAATCCTTTTGATAAAAATTCTTATGATTAAGTCACTCCATTAATCAAAACACAGTAGCACCTTTACATATACAGAATGTAATATAAGCAGTTCACATGTATGACATTTTGGTTGGAATTCACTAATAATTATTTGTGCTCACTTAAAGTCACTTTTACTTGCATGGGTTTAGCAGCAGATTCACAAAAGGAATGATACAGATCACTTAATGGCACAAATGCACCCACAAAATCTGTTCTTAACTCTTTTTTCGATCTTGCAGGCCGGTTCTGAGGGCTATATAGTGGAGGATGCAGCAGACTATCATGATCTGGCATACTTCACTGAGACTGTAAATTATTGGTCCACCACTGTGATCCAGACACCTGAATTATCTCTTTAACATACTGAAAGTGCACTTGACTGCACTGCATGTCTGGATATATGCTCACTGAGCATATTATTTTGAACACTATGGTCCTAAAAAGTGCCCAATGTGGTCTTATGCTGCCTCAAGGTTCGACTTGCACTACAATTGTACAGATTGTCAAACCACTATCCATGTGTCAGTGAATATTTTTTCTTTATTGATTTTGCTTTAAAAATTACATTAATTTATAGAGTCACGAAAAACATATAAGACATTTCTAAATTGAAATTACACTTTAAACAAAACGAAAAAAGCAATTAAAATAATTAAGTGATTAAAAATATAACCAAATCCAAATTTACCATCTCCAACAGCCCCATTTGGCATCACGCAAGTATTCGTCAACGAAACCAGATGATAAATTACTAATAGCTACAAATTAACAACTAAAGACAATTATAAATGTAAAGATAATAATAATCATAATAAATAATCCTAATTAATTCTGTTCCCAAACAATGCTGCCAAATGTGTGTTCTAATCGAATGTGTTTGTATTATGTTTTGGTAATACAGTTAATGCTGCCTAAAGAAAAACAGAACTCAATTTTAGGTTCAAGGTGAATGTGTCTTGCTTACTTTATGACTTTATGGTTTCTTTAATAAAACATCCATGTATATATTTCTGATCCTGCAGAGTTGCATTCAGAATGCGTAAGAGTGAACTGCTTCGTGGAAATAAAGCAAACTAAACTCACAGCACCTCACAAGATGATCGAAGATCATTTGCAGCATTCCCATAGAATACATTATTCTTGCAAACAGTCTTCGGTCAAATGAAACAGATAAAAAGGAGTGATAACTCTTTACATGCGCTTGATCCACAAGACAGGGTCCCGTTGCACGCCTCTGAACAAACAGTGAATCAGACATGAGCATTGACTGCTTTTCTTTTTTCTGTTCTTAAAAATGTAATAAAGTGTATTTCTTCAAGTGCGTGTCTTATTGATAACAGCATTTCTTGTCATGTGTCATTCCGAGACGTCTTTCAGGTCACTCACCTGTTGCGGGTAGAGCAAAATTACTCATGCATGAAATACTTTTGGAGCTTGAGAATTGGATTGAGCCTTCTCACATCTGAAGAATGGCGGGTGCTATTTCACACCCTGGGTGCACATACAAAATAACAACGTTAAAAATGTGCTCGTAGAAAATGCTCTTCACCGCTAAGATCAATAGTTATTGGGAAATGAGGCCCAGAACTCTATGCATGTGCGTGGCTTGTAGAAGCGTTTTCATTGCACTCGTGAACAGCAGCGCACACATATCAAATCAGACACACATCGGTGTTTTTTCTTTCGCCTGTTCTTCAAAATATAATCAGGTTTCATCAAACATGCGCATTGTGTCTAATTTGTTGTAATGTATCACTCCGAAAAGTCTTACAGGTCGCCTTCCACAGTGGCTGGTACATAAGCAAAATACTCCACATGAAAAATATGCATTTGGCGGGTGTTCGTTTCAAAACTTGTTCACCAGGATTAGGGTGTACATCAAATTCAGGAGAAAAGAAATCAAAACAGTGTCATTGACTTCAAGCTTTGCAATCTCACCCAAACTTTCTAAAGGAAAATGATCTCTAGAAACTTTTAAAGGATCATTTGTTGGTGAATGGTGAGACACCTGGCGAGCCACAAAGAGCTACTTGTAGCTCACGAGCCATAGGTTTCCAAACCCCTGCTCTAGAGACTGTTGTGCATGAAAATCTCAGGAGGTCAGCACTTACAGAAATACTCAAATCAGCCTGTCTGGAACCAACAATCATGCCACGGTTGAAATCACTGATTTCCACCCCATTCTGATGGTTGATGTGAACATTAACTGAAGCTCCTGAACTTTATCTGCATGATTTTATGCATTGTACTGCTGCCACACAAATGGTTGTTTAGATAAATGCATGAATAAGTAGGTGTACAGATAAGTAGGTGTACTTTATTAGTAACACAGTAGGTGTTACTAATAAAGTGTTCAGTGAGTGTATGCACAGTTGAAATGTACTAAAAATTCTCTTTTAAATAAAATGCAGTTCTCTGTCTGTCGCTCACTTCGAAGTCGTGTCGAAAAAGCGACACTAGGGGTCTCTCCGAATATGCGCCGAATATGCCTCTGATCTATGAAAAAAGGTCAATGAGAGTTGGCGAACAGTATTTACATACCCCACCCCCAGACATACGGGTATAAAGGCGAGGGAAATATGCACGTTCATTCAGAAATTTTCTTCGGAGCCGATGGTCGTGTATGCAGCCAGCTGCGAGTAACACACCAGAATCCTGCTTCTATCCTCTGACGCTCTGCTTTGCTGTTGGATCTACGGCGCACTTCAGCGGCTTTTCTCCTTCTCTGCATGGCGTGCAGTTTGCCCCTGGGCGCTTCGACAGTGCAGAGTTTTGAAAGAGTTTATTTCTAAAGAGCAATTTTCTCTATAAAAGAGTTTATTTCTTTAAAAGACCAGTACACAGCGGTGTTGAATGTCCTTTTCAGGATGCATCTTTTTAAACATGCCATTCCGCCCCTGTGTAGTTCCTGGATGCGGTAGAGTGCTCTCCACTTCAGACGGCCACAGGCATTGTCACGTGTGTCTGAGCACCGATCACACTCTCATTGCGAGAGCATGACCACGGCAACGCTGTGGTCGCGGCTTGCTTTCCAGCCGCCCCCGTGTCGCTCCTTCTTCCCATGGGATTGAGGACAATGTGGCTGGCAATGGAGGCGATTTGGGGAGGGCAGCGGGTGCAGCTCCGCCGGGTATGCCCCCTCAGACCATCCGCCCCCTGGCACGCTCGTTGACTCCCGTCCGTGCTCGAGGCAACAGCGGCATGCCTCACGGCCAATCTGCCTATCCTCTGGAGCTCGAGGTGGATGAGCTCGCCGCTCCATCGGAGAGCACGGTGTCTGACGCTGATACCTCCCCTGGTCTGCCGCCTTCAGGCCAGCACACCCAGGCTGAGGCTGATGCGCAGATGTCCGACATGCTTGCCCGGGCCGCCGTCAGTGTGGGGTTGGATTGGAACCCTCCGTCCTTGGGTTGGATGACTGGTTCCTGGGATCTGGGAGCCGCTCACAGCCTTGCCGCCAAAGCCCCCCCCCCCCGGTCCCGTTTTTCACGGAGGTGCATGACGAGCTGACGTCTTCATGGAGAGCCCCCATCTCCACTTGTCAAAAGCCCCGCTCGTCCGCTCTCACCCTTGAAGGCGGAGCGGCCCACGGCTATACGGCGATTCCCCAGGTGTATAGGTCTGTTGCGCTCCACCTATGTCCCGGAAATCCTACCACCTGGCGCGGGCGCCTTATAGTCCCTTCCAAGGCCTGTAGGAAGACATCCTCGTTTAACTCCAAAGCCTACAGCACCACAGGACAGGCCGCTTCCGCCTTGCACGCCATGGCCATCCTGCAAGTCCACCAGGCCAAGGCACTCAGGGATCTGCACGAGGGTAGCCCTGACCCCGATGTGCTGCAGGAACTGCGCTCAGCAACCAATCTCGCCATCAGAGCCATGAAGGTCACCGCGCAGGCATTCGGGCAGGGAACGTCATCTGTGGCTCAACCTGGTCGAGATGCGCGAGGCCGACAAAGTTTGCTTCCTCAACACACCGTTCTCCCAGTTTGGCCTCTTTGGCGACACCGTCGAGGACTTCGCCCAGCAATTCTCCGCAGTGCAAAAGCAGACGGAGGCCATCTCACACATCCTGCCCAGCCGCAAACCTGCCCCCACGGGCACTGCCCTGTCTGCTCGCCGAGGGCATCCCCCTGCGGCTAAGAAACCTGCTCCGCCTCAACCCGGGCCCAGCTCTCAGCCCCAGCATCGAGCACACCGCAGGAAGCAGACGCCCCCCGTCTCTCGGACCCGTAAGTCTCCCAGGCGCTCCTGAGATGGATGACCCAGTGACTGAGATGTTAGCTCCAGAGGTGGTAAGACCACTCTGTCCCCCAGTGGAGGGCCGGGAGGAGAATCTTTTGTTCTTAAAAAGCAATTTTCATTTGCCGCCCCCCTTAGATGGGGCTGCGGTACCCACATTCTCAATAAAAGAGCTATTTCCTTTGTCTCTGGGTTACCTGGCCCGCAAATGCCATTCTCACGTCACTCTGCCACCAGATCTCAATAGTCCCGGCTTCCTGGACACAGACCACCTGTCTCCAGCCCCATGACTGTCCCCCAGCCGGCCGGTTCTGACGAGTCTAGAGGACGCCTACCCTGGACCTCCTCCTCAGTCGCTAACCTGCCCCCTGCCAGGTGTGTGGAGCAAGGTAAGTGCTTTGAGTCTTTTCTCAGCACCCCAGCCTCAGGACGCCCTATCGTCTCCCGATGCTGCCTTACCTGCTCCACACCGCTGTGAAGCTCTGCCGGGTACATCAAATTGAATCATCCCTTTGGTGCCCCTAGCGCAGAGGTTGGACGCGTGGCTTTCACTTCCCAACCCACCTCGCTGGCTGGCCCGGACCATTCGACTCAGTTACGCAAGTCAGTTTGCCAGGCCCCCACCCCACTTCATGGGCGTTTTCTTTTCCGCAGTACACGGTGAATATGCCCAGTCCCTGGGCACAGAAATCGCCACTCTTTTGCTCAAAGATGCAATAGAGCCTGTCCCTCCAACCGAGATGAAGGGTTTCTACAGCCCTTACTTCATCGTACCCAAGAAAGGCGGTGGCTTACGACCAATCTTGGACCTGCAAGTTCTCAATCAAGCGTTGCACAAACTCCCGTTCAAAATGCTCACACAGAATCTTAACCTGCATCCAGCATCATAACATGCGTCCAGCATCTAAATTAATTCGCAGCTGTAGACCTGAAGGACGCATACTTCCAAGTCTCCGTTCTGCCTCGACACCGCCCCTTCGTGTGGTTCGCGTTCGATGGCCAGGCAAATCAGTACAAAGTCCTCCCCTTCGGCCTGTCTCTGTCCCCTCGCTTCTTCACGAATGTTACAGAGGCAGCTCTTGCCCTGCTCCGAGAAGCTGGCATCTGCATTCTCAATTACATCGACGACTGGCTTATCCTGGCCCACTCGCAAGAGTTACTATGCGCTCACAGAGACCAGGTGCTCAGGCACCTCAGCTGTTTGGGACTTCATGTCAACTGGGAAAAGAGCAAGCTTACTCCAGTCCAGAGCATCTCTTTTCTCGGTATGGAGTTAGACTCTATCTCAATGTCAGTACACCTCACCAACGAGCATGACCAGTCAGTGTTGAGGTGCCTCGCCGCCTTCAGGCCAGGCACAACGTTCCCCTTAAAACTTTTCCAGAGGCTCCTGGGGCATATGGCATCCTCTGTGGCAGTCACGCTGGGGTTGATGCATATGAGACCGCTTCAGCACTGGCCCGAGACGAGCATGGTGCCGCGGCATGCATCATGTGACAATCACCCCCGCCTGCCGCCAAACATTCAAACCGCAGTTAGGTCAGTGCTCCTGTTCCTACAGGAAAGGTTGGAGGGGAGGCTGTCCCCTTCCACCTTGAAGGTGTATGTTGCTGCTATCGCAGCTCACCACGACCAGTAGACAGCAAGTCTCTGGGTAAGCACTACTTAATCGTCAGGTTCCTAAGAGGTGCCCGGAGGTTAAATCCCTCCCAGCCAAACCTGTTCCCCTCCTGGGATCTCTCAGTGGTCCTCGCCGGTCTTCAGAGATCCCCCTTCGAGCCACTAGAATCAGCTGGACTCAGGGCCCTCTCCCTAAAGATGGCCCTGCTGATCGCGCTTGCCTCCATCAGGAGGGTCGGGGACCTGCAAGCGTTCTCTATTAAGGACACTTGCCTGGAGTTCGGTCTGGCAGACACATATGTGATCCTAAGACCCCGACCGGGCTATGTGCCCAAGGTTCCTACCACACCCTTCAGAAATCAGGTTGTGAACCTGCAAGCGCTGCCCCAGGAGGAGGCAGCCCCAGCCCCCTCATTGCTGTGTCTGGTATGTGCCTTGCGTGCCTACCTGGAATGCACTCAGAGCTTCAGGCGCTCTGAGCAGCTCTTCTTCTGCTTTGGGGGACAGCAGAAAGGGAACGCTGTCTCCAAACAGAGGCTGTCCCACTGGGTGGTGGACGCCATCCTGTTGGCCTTTCACACCCAGGCCGTGCCACCCCCCCTACGGGTTCGAGCCCACTTTTCCAGGAGTGTGGCATCCTCATGGGTTACTGGCTAGGGGCACCTCCCTAGCAGACATTTGTAGGGCTGCGGGCTGGGCAACACCTAAAACCTTTGCAAGGTTTTACAATCTCAGGGTTGAGTCAGTCTTGTCCCGTGTTTTCTCAGGTCTGAGCCGGTAGAACTTGGTACATGTTGACGGTCTGACCAGGTTGATTCCTCCCTAGCCCTCCTGGGTCCGCAGTTCAGCGGAGGAACTCGCCGACGCAGTCCACTCCGGGTACCCCAGGCTATCCCTACTGGAATGGGTGCCTATGCGGACTCCTCCTGTGTGTACTTCCATGGTACAGTCACCTTACGAGCTGACCCACATCTCCCTTAGGCAGTTCATTGCTGCCCTCCGGTCGCCGTGTTGTAGCAACTCCCCCCTCCGCGAGGTTGAATCTACCAACCCGCCATTCTCCCCACATGTGACAGAAGAGGCCATGTGATGAATTTCGCCACCTTTACCTCCCCTTTCGTGCAGGTGTGGCCCCTGCAGGGTCTTTTCCCCCTGAAAGAATAGGAATTCGGGTAAGACCCCCTTCCCAGCGATGCGGTAAGGGCCCCGGCTGCTCTTGCTCTATGCCAAGAAAACATAGAGAGAAAAGAGGCCCAGCCAGGCTTGGCCCGTTCCCAAGTTGGCAAGCATCGCCTTGTTCCCCTCTAGGGTAACCAAAAGCGTTCCGACGACTTTTTGGGGGCATTGGGGAAGGGTACGTGCAGTCTCAAACGCAGTTGGTCACTTGTGCACGTAAAATACCTGCCCGCTTCTGTGTCAGCAGTACACGTACACGGCTCAGCGCATGGCGTGATTTGAAGTGGACCCCTAGTGCCACTTCTTCGACACTAGTCGAAGTGAGCGACAGACTCAGAAGTATGTAACCTCCGTTCACTGATGGAGGGAACGAGACGTCGTGTCCTCCCGGCCACATCTCTGAGCCAAGCCGCTGAGGTGGCCGGACACTCCCGGCTCCTCAGAAAAATCCTGAATGAACGTGCGTTTCCCTTGCCTTTATACCCATATGCAAATACTGTTCGCCAACTCTCATTGGCCTTTTTTCATAGATCAGAGGCATATTCGGCGCTCAAGAGAGACCCCTAGTGTCGCTTCTTCGACACGACGTCTCATTCCCTCCATCAGGGAATGGAGGTTAACATACGTAACCGAGACATTTAATGCCTGCTAATATCACAGTGTTAACAGCTGTTCTGATCAGGGACTAATAACTAAATGTTTTTCATTTTGGTTCGTTCTGAGCAACAATCATTCTATCAATAATTCAGTGAAGACTTTTTAAACTTAAAACAACTGAGAAATGTACATTTTTTTACATCTAATCATGTTTTCCTTGTATCTAAATTAGCTGTGCATGTACACTGGCAGCCAAAAGTTTGTAATAATTTACAGATTTTGCTGTTTTGGAAGGAAATTGGTACATTAATTCACCAAAGTGGCATTCAACTGATCACAAAATGTGGTCAGGACATTACTTATGTAAAAAAAGAGCAAAAAAGAGCACCATCACTATTCGAAAAAATCTAGACAGGCCCCATTTTCAGGAGTCAACACTCCAACACCTTATCCTTGAGTAATCATAATAAATTGCTTATTTGGTTCTAAAAAAAATCACTTGCCGTCAAACACAGTTGAAATCTATTTGGTTCAATAAATGAAGCTTAACGTTGCCTTTGTGTTTGTTTTTGAGTTGCCACATTATGCAATAGACATGTCTTAAAGTCAATACTAGGTCAAAAATGGCAAAAAAGAAACAGTTTTCTCTCGAAACTCATCAGTCAATCATTGTTTTGAGGAATGAAGGCTATAAAATGCTTGACATTGCCAAAAAAACTGAAGATTTCATTCAAAAGTGTACACTACTGTCTTCAAAGACAAATGACAACTGGCTTTAACAAGGACAGAAAGAGATGTGGAAGGCCAGATGTACAATTAAACCAGAAGAAAAGTACATCAGAGTCTCTAGTTTGAAAATAGACACCTCACATCTCCTCAGCTGACAGCTTCATTAAATTCTACCCGCTCAACACCAGTTTCATGTACAAAAGTAAAGAGAAGACCCAGGGGTGCAGGCCTTATGGGAAGAATTGCAAAGAAAAAGCCACTTTTGAAACAGAAAATCAAAAAGAAAAGGTTAGTGTCGGCAAAGAAACTGACACTGGACAACAGATAATTGGAAAAGAGTGTTATGGATCTTAACCCCATTAAGCTTTTGTGGGATCACTTACTGCCTAATATATCCCACCCCTTGACAGGTGCCATTGTAACGATATAATGAATGTTCCCCTTCTGTCACTCACTCAACATTGTGTCACAAGGGGTCTTCCTTGGAATATGACCATGGCAGTTTTGCGGTTGGTAAATCCCCACGAACCACCTGCCCCCGGCACACTCGCTTGCTTCCGTCCTAGCTCGGGATGAGTGCTTTCTACTTTTAGCCCCCGGAATTGGATAACGACATCGCCGCTGCATCGGAGAGCATCCATTCATCTGACAGAGAGGACTCGACTGGGCTGCCGCCTTCAGGCCAGCCTGCCCAGTCTGAGGCTGACGCACAGATGGCCGACATACTTGCCAGGGCTGCCGTGAGCTTAGTTTGGAACCCTCCATCCTCCCCACACCCTTCATGGCTCGACGACTGGTACCTCGGCTCAGGGCGCCGCTCCCAGCCACACCACCCCACAACCCCACCCCCCCCCCCCCCTCCCCCCGGTACCGTTCTCCCCAGAAGTGCATGACGAGTTGACGCGATCGTGGAGGGCACCTATTACTGCCAGAACCGGCTTGTCCGCTCTCACTACCCTGGATGGCGGGGTGGTCCATGGGTACACGGATGTCCCCCAGGTGGACAGAGCAGTTGTGATCCACCTTTGACCCGAGAACACCGCCACCTGGCAGGACCGCCCGGTACTCCCCTGTAGGATGACATCGACACTGACTAAGAAAGCCTACAGCATCACCGGACAGGCCGCCTCCATCCTGCATGCCATGGCTCTCCTGCAGGTCCACCAAACCAAGGCACTCAAAGATCTGCACCTGGGTAGTCCCAACCCCGTCGTGCTGCAGGAACAGTGCTCTGCCACCGACCTCACTCTTTCATAGCCACGAAGGTCACAGGGCAGGCACTCAGGAGGGCCATGGCTGAACATGGTCAAGAAGTGTGACGTTGACAAGGCATGCTTTCTCAATGCCCCTGTCTCTCAGCTTGGCCTTTTCGCCCAGCAGTTTTCAGCAGTGAAAAGGCAGACAGAGGCGATCTCTCACATCATGCCTTGGTGTCGCCAAACCTGCACATCCCGCACCCTGCCTGCCTGCTGAGGGCATCCACCTGTGGTCAAACAACAGGCAGCTCCACCTCAACCCGGACTCAGCTCTCAGCCCCAGCGTTGAGCACCCCACAGGCAGCGCATGCCCTCAATCTCCAGGACACCTTCCAGGACCCGGAAAGCTCCTGGGCAGTCATGACCCGGGCAGTCAGATGTTTGCTCCAGAGCTGGTACCAATACCACTCTGTCCCCCGGTGGATGGCTGGGAGGAGAAACCTTGTTTTCTTCATTTTCCTTTGCCACATCCCCTTTGGGTTGCGGTACCCACATTCTCAATAAAGGAGAGTTTTCCTCAATTCCTTGATCATCTAGCCAGTGTGTGCCGTTCTCACAGCTCCCCGGATGCAATCGCTTCGCCTCCGGACCCGTGACTGCTCAACCCCGGCAGGCCAGCGCTGATGAGTTCAGAAGACGCCTTTCCAGGACCTCTTCCTCAGTCTCTAACCCACCCCCTGCTGGGTTTGTGGAGCAAGGTAAGTGCTTTGAGTCTTTTCTCAGCATCCAAGCCTTGGGACGCTCTTCTGCTCTTACCTGCTCCCCACCGCCACAAAGCCCCACCTGGTATGTTAAAAGCAATCGTCCCTGTAGAGTCCCTTGCGCAGAGTCTGGATGCATAACGTTGGTTGGCCAGGATACTCCTCTTCTTGCGGCTACGCAATTCAATTCGCCCAGCTCCCACCTCATTTCAGCGGTATTAGCTCCACCTCCGTACGCGGTGAAAAAGCCAGTGCTTTACGGGCAGAGATCATGACTCTGCTCCTCAAGGATGTGATAGAGCCCGTCCCTCCAGCTGAGATTAAGAAGGGTTTCTATAGCCCTTCTACATGAGATTGGATCACAGTGGTAGACCTGAAGGACACGTACTTCCACGTCTCCATCTTGCCTCGACACGACACTTCCTACGGTTCATGTTCGATGGCCAGGAATATCAGTACAAAGTCCCCTCCTTCGGCCTGTCCCAGTCCCCTCGCGTCTTCACCAAGGTCACAGAGGCAGCCCTTGCCCTGCTACAGGAAGTGGGCATCCGCATACTCAATTACCTCGATGACTGGCTCATTCTCACAGGGACCAGGTGCTCAGGCAGGGCTAGGGCTGGCCAGCTGCCTAGGGCTTCAGGTCAACTGGGAAAAGAGCAAGCTCACCCCAGTTCAGAGCATCTCTTTTATCGGCATGGAGTTAGACTAAGTCACAATGACAGCACGCCTCCCCAACGAGCACACGCAGTCAGTGCTCAGGTCCCTCGCTCTCTTCGAGCCCAGCACAACGGTTCCTCTAAAACAATTCCAGAGGCTCCTGGGACTCATGTCATTGCGCATCACTCATATCCCTGGCAACTGGAATATGACGGCGGACGCGCTGTCGTGACAGGTTTTGCACAGCAGAGAGAAGAGGCTCCACCCCTAGGTGGTCCAGATAATTTGGGGCCTATGCGGCATGGCACAGGTAGATCTCTTTGCCTCCCAGGACAACACTCACTGCACGCACTGGTACTCCCTGACAGATGCCCATCTCGGAACAGACGCGTTGGCACACTGCTGGCCCGGGGGCTGTGCAAGTACGCATTTCCTCCAGTGAATCTTCTTGCACTGGTGCTGTGCAAGATCAGGGAGAACGAGGAACAAGTCACCTTGGTGGCTCCTTTTTGACCCACCCGGACTTGGTTCTCGGATCTCACGCTCCTTGCGACAGCATCTTCCTGGAAAATCCCCCTGAGGAAGGACCTTCTTTCTCAGGGACGGGGCTCCCTCTGGAGCCCAGACCTATGGAACCTCCACGTCTGGCCCCTAGATGGGATGTGGAAGATCTGAGTGACCTACCACCTGCAGTCGTAGACACGATCAACCAATCCAGAGCTCCCTCCACCAGGCAATTTTACGCCCTGAAGTGGCGTTTGTTTGCAAATTGGTGTTCTTCCTGAGCCGAAGACCCACAGAGATGTGCAGTTTGGTCAGTGCATTCATTCCTGCAAGAGAGGCTGGAGGAGAGGCTGTCCCCTTCCAACTTGAAGTGTATGTAGCTGCAATCATGGCCCACAACGCAGTGGATGGCAAGTCCTTGGGTAAGCACAACTTGATTATCAGGTTCCTTAGAGGGGCCCAGAGACTGAACCCTCCCCAGCCAAGCCTGTTCCCCTCCTGATATCTCTCAGTGGTCCTCTCGTTCCTTCAGAGACCCCCCTTCGAGCTGCTTGACTCAGTTGAGCTCAAGGCCTGCTTCCTGAAGACGACCCACCTGATAGCGCTAGCTTCCATCAAGAGGGTTGGGGACCTGCAAGCGTTCTCTGTCAGCGACACCTGCCTGGAGTTCGGTCCTGAGGCCGCGACTGGACTACGTGCCCAAGGTTCCTACGACCCCCTTCAGGGATCAGGTTGTGAACCTGCAAGTGCTGCCCTGGGAGGAGACAGACCCAGCCCTTTCATTTCTGTGTCCTTTGGTTATCTATTTGGACTACATGTAGAGCTTTAGATGTTCTGAGCAGCTCTTTATCTGCTTTGGTGGATGGCAGAAAGGGAATGCTGTCTCCAAACAGAGGTTAGATCACTGGGTCATTGACGCCATCTCTCTGGCTTACCAGATCCTGGCCGTGCCCGCCCCCTTGTGGGTTCGAGCACACTCGACGAAAAGTGTGGCGTCCTCGTGGGCACTGGCCAACAGCACCTCCCTAACAGACATCTGCAACACCCAATACATTCGCAAGATTTTACAATCTTAGGGTTGAGTTGGTCTCGTCAGGTATTTTGTCAGGTCCAAGCCGGTACAACTTGGTAATGTGGAAAAACCGACCAGATGTTCCGCTTGCAACCAGCGCCCTTCACCAAGTTGATCCAGTGCACTTTTTCTCCAAGGTTAGCCACTAAACGTCGCTTCCTGGATGTTCTCCTCCCTAGCCTTCTGGCCTGCGAATTCAGCGGAGCAATTTGTGACCAGACCCACTATGAGCCACAAGTGTTCTGTACTGGGGTAGGTCCACAGGCTTAATTCCCTCCTCAGGCAACTCCCTGTGATGTATTTTCTGCAGTACGGTCCTCCAATCGGCTTCACAACCCACGTGGTGTATTAGCCACATGTCACCTCCCCCTAGTCTGGGCAGGATGTGGCCTCTGCAAGGTCTTTTCCCCCTGAAAGAATAGGATCGGGAAAGACCACCTTCCCTGACCCATTTCATAGCATTAAGATGCCCCAGCACTCTATGCGAGAGACATAGAGAGAGAAAAGGCCACGGCTTTCGGGCTTGCTCCCATGCTAGTCATGCTTACTCCCTCAGGGAACGGAGGTTACAACAGTAACCATGACGTTATTCACTTCACCTGTCAGTGATTTTAATGTTGTGGCTGATCAGTGCATGAAGTGAATGATAGAACCCTTTAGGGTTCTATATGGAACCTTTTCTTCTAAGAGTGTGTTTGCTATGTGTGGTTGCTACGACAGCACGCATTTCTCGCAACCTGCGCAAGTGAGAAGGGAATCTCTGAGGTAAACATTAGAAGGGTAATAAGAAAGAATAGAAAATTGATTTTGCAGCTGTACTTTTATATTCACTTTATAATACTTTATTTTACACTATATATTGTGATATATTACAAATTACATCTTTTCTATCCATCTGCTTCAACTTGGAAATTAAAATTACTTGCATTTGTGAGTGCCAAAGAAGAAAAAGAAAGCACTAAAAACTGGCACACAGTTGCTCATAATTAAACTTGCATTTAATATTAGCGTAAATGTGAAGTTTACAGCAGAATTTATTTTAGTTAAATACATAATAACTGAGCATCTAAAGTCCCATATATGTGTCCCTGCATATGTTTATATCAGGCACACTGAAGAATTTTGTGAAGTTCTTGTGCATGTACAATGTACAGTGCATCAGGAAAGTATTCACAATGCTTCACTTTTCCCACATTTTATGTTATGTCACAGCCTTATTCCAAAATTGATTAAATTAATTACTCTCGCTCCTCAGCCAGATCTATGCGAGAGCCCCCTGATGAAAGAGTGGGTGCTGGCTCTTGGAAGTAAGCAAGATGAGTGTGAAGCATTTTGACTGTAAACAGATCGCAATGCTCGCGTCCGCCCTGCCCACATGCAAGAGCAGCATGCTCTTCCCCCAAACACACAAAACAAAACTGGTGTGTGTCCGTTTCAGCCATAGAGCATAAACATGGGAACGCAAACTGCTTGCTTTGTTTATCAGTCATTCTTTTTCTTCTTTTTTTTTAAAGAAAAGAGAAAGAGAAAGTTTTCTGCGCACTGCCTAACAGTTCTAACTCCTAACAGAGGAAAGTAGGATGTTCTGACAGTCAAGAAACACAGCACACACAGAATGATCTGAAGACAAAAGATCTGATGATGCACCTGTGATGCATCTATTTATAGACCTGCTACAGGTGCATCCAATGATGTCACCAGCAGAGGCTATAAATTCTGGTCAATTTCATTGACGTGTTGCACACATATTCACACCTAAAGTTGTTCCCATAGTGCTAAATCAGCGCAGCATCAAAGTGTAGCTTTTTGACAGGGAACCATCATTGGCCATGTGCTCAAACACAATGACAAGACAATAGAGCAAATGGGAAGAGACCTGAACATGAACCCATGCGTTCATAAAGATGAGACATGGAGCATGAGTGTCTGGATTCCAAACCAGAAATTAAACCAAACAAGATCGAAGAGTCAGGATTCAAACACCATGCTCCAAACATGAAAACACAGACTAAATAGAACAGCGCATGGCAAGCAAATAATACCCGAAGCTGTGCGCTCACACAGAGACACAGAACATAGGTGTCAGGATCCAGTCACCACAATAAACAGGACTGACAAAATGACAGGATCCTGACAGCACTAGGCTTTAATGAAGGTTTATTTGCTGAAATATCATGAGCAAAAGTGGCACAACTGTTTAGTGAATTCCCACCTTAATATTGTTTATAGATCTGATAACACTAACTGATAGAGTGTAAGTTTGGCCATCTGCTCCCGGTCTGTTATTTCATCAGGTGTTCCACTGGGCAGCTTAGCAGGCCGTTCACCTAGAGTGCCAGTCATAATATCCATTAACAGAGTAGTTTTTTCCTCTGCATCTCCCTCTATCACCCCGATTTCTGCTCGTCCGCCTCTCTCACGATCCCGGATGTCCTTGGCCAGCATCATACCCTTACAAATAACAATAAACAGCAAGTTATGATCTAGAAAAAAATGAAACTTTAAGGTCACAGTGGCCCATAACAGCATCAGAAATTTTATTTACTAAAGAAATAGTTCACCCCAAAAACGATCAATCTCTCATAATATACTCACCCTTGCTGTCTCAAACTCGTGAGAGCATCTCTGTGGAACACATGAAGGGAAAATATCCATACCAAGTCAATGAAATCCAACATTTCCAAGCTGCAAAATGGACATAAAGGTAACATAAAGGTATTCCAAAAGGCTCCAGTGGTTTAACCCATATCTTCTGAACTAATACGATTGGTTTTGGGTGAGAACAGACCAAAAACTAATTTTCACTATAAATCTTGATATCTGCAGTCTCCTGTGTCAAGCTTAAGAAAGTACAACCAAGCTTCAAATCATGATCATACCTAGGAGACTGCAACGTCAATATTTATAGTTAGTTATAGTTATAGAGTGGATTAAACCACTCGAGTTGAATGGATTAATTCTATGCTGCAATGATGTCCTTTTTAGAGCTTGGAAATATTCGAGCTCATTGACTTAAATTGTATGGATATTTCCACATCATATCTACATCAAAATATCTTTATCAAAATATAGTTTGTATTCCGCAGAAGAAAGTAGTTTGAGTTTGAGATGGCATAAGGGTGAGTGAATGATGGGAAAAATATAATTTTTGGGTGAATTAATCCATTTATTTCAAACATTTCAATTTAATCAGTTAACTAAAATGAATTCCCATTCTGAACAATTATGACTGTCACTTACAAAAATAAATACCATACTAGCTGTAAACAATGCACAAAAGTCTGTAACACAATAAGTGTATCTCTGTTAGAATGTTATTTTAACAGATGGCTATGTCATTCATTATGTCTGTCATTGTAGATTTTGATGTAATCACTGATTCAAGTTTTCACATTTTAAGTAATCTGACAGCTACAGATCACTACAGTCGGCACAAGATGTTGTGACTTTACATTGCCCTTTTAGCAGGTAGTGTTTAAATTGAGTTAACAATTTAAAATTGCATCCAAAAGCCACTGTCGGTAAAGATACAGTATTTTTTTTTAATAAAGCATTTCATTTAAATAAAGCTTATTTTCAAAAGTAAAAATAATACACTTTATGCATCTAAATTATGCAACACAATGTGAATTGTCACGGTCCTGTCTCTCAGTCAGTCTGGGTTTTTGTGTGGCAGGATCGTGACATCATTGTTCCCTATCTGTCACTCACTCGAAGTTTAGTCGATGTAGTGACACTAGGGTTCGAACTTGGGAGCCCCAAACACCTCTGATCTTTGAGAAAAGGCCAATGGGAATTGGCAAGTGGAATTTGCATGCCACTCCCCCGGACAGGTATAAAAGTGCTGGCTCACAACAACTCATTCAGATTTTTCTTTCGGAGCCGAGTGGTCTCAAGCAGCGTGTTACGCCAATGTTCCATTCACCTCATTGGGAAGTGTATGCTGTTGGATATATACGGTGCATTTCAGCGGCTTTCTCCCCCTCTGCACGATTGATGCAGAGTAGGCCCCTGGGCACTTTGACAGCTAGAAGAGTATATATTCTTACAGAAAAATAGTATATTTCCTCTAAAAGATTGCGCACTGACGGACAGCGTCTATTTAAAGATGCCTATTCAGCTGTATGTAGTTCCTGGATGTGGTCGCTATATCTCCGCCTCTGACGGCCATTAGCGCTGCCTCACATGTCTGGGCCGTAGTCACATTGAGGCAGCATTTGTGTTCTCACTGCGAGAACATGACCATGTCAACATTGTAGTTGCGGTTTTCCTTCTTCCAGGGGAAAACCATTCCAGCCTCTCCCTGCCCCAGGCCTTCTACCAACGGGTACGAGGCCGGGTCGGTTAGCGCTGGGGACGATTTGGGGACCCCATTGGGGAGTGGTTCTTCCAGGCAATAACCCACGGACCTCCCATTCCCCAGCATGCTCGAGTTCTGGGATGAGACAGGCAGCTCGCCTCAGGGTGAGTTTAATGTTTCTTTTGGAGCTTGTGAGCAGGATGAGCTCTCGATCACAGCATCGGAGAGTGGGTAGGCGCAGTCGGACACTAAGGACTCGACTGGGCTTCCACCTTTGGGTGTGGCCACCCAGTCTAAGGCTGATGCGGAGCTGACTGCCATGCTTTTCCGGGACAGTATCTGCTCACCTTGTTAAAACAGTATTGCATTGACCCCTTTTTCCACATTTGGTTAATATTTCAACATATTGTGGGTATAGTCATTACACATTGAATGACGTCTCACTGAGAGATACTTGAACTCAATCAAACAGATTATCTCCATAAGAGATGTTCTCTTGAACAATACTGCACTGAGAACGGCCTTTGCGGGTCAGGTGACCCAGAGACAAAGGAAATAGCTCTTTTATTGAGAATTTGGGTACCGGCAAATGAAATAAATTGAACAAAGGATTCTCCTCCCGGCCCTCACATGGGGACCATCTCCAGAGCTAACATCTTGGTCTCTGGGTCGAGTGTCTCAGGAGCGCCTGGGAGCCTTATGGGTCCTCGAGGGGGTCCGTGAGATGGGGGGGGGGGCTGCTTCCTGCGGTGTGCTCGACGCTGGTGCTGAGAGCTGGGCCCAGGTTGAGGTGGAGCAGGGTGTTTCTTTGCTGCAGGAGGACGCCCTCGGAGAGCAGACAGGGCATGGCCTACGGCGGCAGGCTTGCGGTGGGGCAGGATATGTGAGATGGCCTCTGTCTGCCTCTTCACCGCGGAGAACTGCTGGGTGAAGTCCTCGACGGTGTCGCCGAAGAGGCTGAACTGGGAGACGGGGGCATTGAGGAAGCGAGTCTTGTCGGTCTCACGCATTTCGACCAAGTTCAGCCACAGATGACGTTCCTGGACCACAAGCGTGACCATCGCCTGCCCGAGTGACTGCGCTGTGACCTTCGTGGCCCTGAGGGTGAGGTCGGTCGCTGGGCGCAGTTCCTGCAACACATCGGGATCAGGGCTACCCTCGTGCAGATCTTTGAGCGCCTTGGCCTGGTGGACTTGCAGGATGGCAATGAGCATATCGGGGGGTCCCGCTGCCGTCCCCAGATCGCCTCCAGCACCAGCCGCATCGCCCTCAATCCTGTGGGAAGAAGGAGCAACACGGGGGGGGCGGCTGGAGTGGTGTGCTTTCTATTGAAAGTAAACCACGACCGCAACATTGCCATGGTCATGCCCTCGCAGTGAGAGCATCAACCATTCACAAACACTGCCTCGGTGTGATCGCTGCCCAGACACACGAGACAACACCTGTGGCCGTCTGAAGCGGAGAGCACTCTACCGCATCCAGGAAGTACACGGGCGGAATGGCATCTTTAAAAAGACGCTCTTTCAGAGGAAAATACTCTTTTATAGAGAAAATCACTCTTTTAAATATAACTCTTTTAGCTCTATGCGCTGTCGAAGCACCCAGGGGCAAATTGCACTCCCATGCAGAGAAGGAGAAAGCCACTGAAGTGTGCCGTAGATCCAACAGGAAGCAGAGCGTCAGACAAACAGAAGCAGGAACTGGCAGCTGAATGCATACACGACCATCGGCTCCAAAGGAAATTTCTGAATGAATTTGACGTATTTACCCGCTGTTATACCCGTATGTCCGGGGCGGGGTATGCAAATACTGTCTGCCAACTTCTCATTGGCCTTTTTTCATAGACCAGAGGCATATTCGGCGCTCAAGAGAGACCCCTAGTGATGCTTCTTCAACACGACGTCAAAGTGAGCGACAAACGGGGAAACATGGATCAGTAAGAATTAGCCAGAAAGACTGATTGGTCTTTTGGAAAGTTTTAAACTTTAGTACAAGGAGTTCTGGCTTCTAATCCACCTTAATATAACTTTTCAATTTAACAAACAAAGATTGCATATGCAAGTCAGTGGATGTATGCTTGGACCAGCATATATTCTTATATACAGCAGTCTCGCACCAACATAATTTCATCATAAAATGAGAAATTGAAACGTTTTTGAAGTTAAGAAAAATCTAGTGGTGAGAGAGAGCCTACTTCACAAGTTCAAGGATTGTTAATTTATTTACACCAAACTGATTGATCTGACTCCGACGCTTATTGATTTAAAAGTGAATTGATGTAGGCTAATTTACAAAAATAGTTACAAACTTGGATGCACTCGTTTTCAAATAGTTTTTTTGCTTACTAAATCTAATGAATAGGATTTAATCCATTAATTATACTACTAAATTTAATATTTGTTAATACTATTATTATTTTAGAAGACATTCTCCTTACACGTACATGCAGCGATCAGCCACAGCCACTCAAGCGATATAAGATGAATTCTGATGGATTGTGAAGGGGAAGCGGATCCCCAACAAGAGTTACGAATTGCAATCAGAATTGTATTATTTTATTTATATAGGCCTACACATGCCCGTGCCCTACACAAGTATACACATCTGAGGGGTGACTGAGGGTCTGATTTATGTCAAGAATGCAGTAACATTGCTTTATCATTTAGCCCGGCTCCCAGAGATGAATATACATATGAGTTATAATTGATTCATTGAGCATTGGTCAAAGTAAGCATTTTATTGTGTTTAAGTTTTAGGTCAATAATTAATCTTCTGTACCCTTTTACCTAGAAATATTTGGAGTCTTCAGGCCCTAAAACTTTGTGCGTGTGAGCTGTGGTTTATCTCAAAGTTTTGTTCTAGCAGAGAAAGCCAACATTCAACCAGGGTTTAGATGACATTCAGCATTGAGGAGATACAGCCTTTTCTTTCTCTTCAGATGCAGACTTTTCTTTCTCTTAACATTTCTCAATCTCTCCTATAGTCTTTATCTGACCGATTACAGGAAATGTTGGAGTGATAGGAGCCAGGTGATTGGATGTTTGTCAGTCACCCTCTGGCACCAGAAGAGTCCTGTTGGATTTACCAATACTTCTGACACTTATTTGCTGACCAGCTGAGACTAAGTGTTTCTGAATAACAAATGTTTTTGTTCAAAAGTTATATAAGGATTGACAGATAATTTGTTAATGATTCATAAATGAACTCATGCATTTTTTTTTTACATACAAATGTTTTCTGAAATTATTAATATTTTTCATCACTTCAAACACTATTCATGTTTACAAATTATATATTAGTGTCCAGTTAATTAGTACCACTGTCTTTAAAAGCCACACATTTGCTGTTTGTTTGTTGTGGTATGTAAACATGCTTTAATTATTTTCACTAGATGTCGACCGATATATCAGTTTTATTTACCAGTCAATATATTTGCAGCAATAGTTTTTTTTTTAGCTATTGGAAAAAATCTACAGATATTACTTTTTTTATTATTCCTCCTTTGCCAGTGCTAGAGGTTTCTACGGTTGGAAAAATAGTGCCCTCTAGAGGTTAAATAAAAAACAATCACTGACTCCTCATGGAGTTTGTGTCATGTGACTAGGCTATGAAGAGAGACAGACACTTCAGAAACTGATTTAAAACATTGATGGCAGGGCCTCATTAAAGTTGTCCTGGGCCCCGGTGCTTATTGTTTCGCTGGGCCCCTATCAGTTTTCACTTAATCATCATGCACTACACGGATGGGTTTAGCCATTATGCACACTCTCTATGTTTACATCAGCATCAGAACGCATTTACATACACCCTCCCGAGAATGTTGACGGAACAATCCTGTGACTGGGCCCCCGGGTGGGTTGAAGGCCATCCAATTTGTTTTATAACCCAATCAGGTTATAAAATTTAAACATAAGTGCTCTGAAAAGTTTTTATTGCTAAGTAGATAAATTAGTTAATCATCAGTAGCCAGTCATAATTTCATGTTAATGCCAACCTTATAAATGAGTTTTTGCATTTGCTCAGCTGATCACTTGCTTCAGAAGACAAAGAGCATTCACATTGCATGAATGTATGCGCACAGGAACAGACAATTTTTCATTGTATATAATTTTTTTACTATAAAGTTTTACAAACTTTTCTCTGCTCTGACTGAATAAACTTCTGTCTGAGCATTCAGCATTATGACTTGCTAAGAAATGTAAGAGTATGGTAAAATATATAAATCTGAAATCTAAAAAATAAATCTGATATTCATGAGAGGGCATATTGTTATATAAAATATACTGCATCTTGGTTACCTCTGAACTGGAGAAAATACCAATGGGACATTGGCGAACAGAATTTGCATGTCCCTCCCCCGGACATACGGGTATGAAAGGAAGGAATCATGCATCTGTTCATTCAGGTTTTGCACTGAGGAGGCAAGAATAAGGTTTGGCCGTTACAGCGGTTGGTACAGTGTTTAGGCAAGAGGGACACAACCTCTCGTTACCTCCATCAGGGAACGGGGGTTACAACGGTAACCTAGATATTCCCCTTCTGTTACTCACTCAACGTTGTGTCGATGTAGTGACACTAGGGGTCCCTATCCAATAATGCCACGACAATGAAACGTGTTACGTGAACTGCTGATGCAGGTGCATGTAAGCTGTTGCGTTGCAAAGGAGCAGACCGCATCTGTCTGAACGTAACCTTCCCCAGCGCCCCATAAGACGTCATATACACTTTAGGTTCCCGGTATCACTAGAAGGGGTGGCAAGCGACGTGCCAGCCGTGGCCTTTTATCTCTCTATGTTTTCTCTCCATAGAGTGTTAGATATGGCTGGGGCCATCTAGCACAATCACACACATCAGGAAAGGTGTTCTTTTCCAATCCTATTATTTCAGTGGGAAAAGACCCCTCGGATACCACATCCTGCCCAGGCTGTGTAGGTCACCATGTGGGGCTTAAAAGCAACACATTGAAGTGGCGCGGTGGTAGGTCTTGCCTTGTGAGGGAGGAACTCTACAAACACAGCGACTGGGGGCACCGGGTCCACCGAGAGGGGGACTATACCATGGAAAATATGACACAAGTGGTTACGGTGATAACCGACACCTGTGGAGCACCTATTCCAGTACAGAGTAATTCATAATTGTAGTGGTTCTGGTCAGGAATTCCTCCGCCAAATTCACGAGCCAGAGGGATAGGGAGGATGGACATCCAGGGAGCACGTGTTTGTGGGCTTGCTTGGAGTAGGAACGCACGTGTTTGCCTTAGTGGAGTGGAAAGGCGCTATGCGCAAGCAGTACACCTGGTCAGCTGTTACGTTTTACAGAGTTCTATGTGCTCTGACCTGACAAAACATGGGATGAGACCGACTCAACCCAGAGATTAAAGAATCTCGCAAAGGTATTGGGTGTTGCCCAGCCTGCCACTCTGCAGATGTCTGCAAGAGAGTTGCCGTTGGCCAGTGTCCATGAGGATGCCACACTCCTTGTAGTGTGTTCGAACCCGCAAGGGGGCGGACACGGACTGGGTCTGATAGGCCAATGCAATGGTCTGAGCACGGTTGCCAGAGGGTGCCCCATCCCTGAGAAAGGAGGTCCTTCCTCAGGGGAATTCACCAGGGAGGTGTTGTTGTGAGGAGTGTGAGTTCCGAGCACCAAGTCTGAGTGAGCCAACAAGGGGCTACAAGCCTTGCATAGGGCTTTTGCAAGTAGGCTCACTGGGGAAAATGCGTACTCGAGCAGCCCCCAGGGTCAGCTGTGCACCAGCGCGTCTGCCCAGAGGGGGGCTGCCATCAGGGAGTATCAGAGCGGGCAGCAGGAGGATTCGAACAGGACTACCTGTGTTTCACCCCATCAATTCTAAGCCAGCTGAACCACCTGGGGATGGCAAATCGCCTTGGTGAGCGGACGAACTAGGAGGTCGGTTTTGGGCAGTAAAAGGTGCCCTCCAAGAATTCGTCAGCTCGTCGTGCTCTTCCGAAAAGAAAGGAACCAGGGGAGGGCGTGGCTGTGAGTGGCGCCCTGACCCGAGGAACCAATTTCGTAGCCGTGAAGGCTGAGGGGAGGACGAGGATTTCTAGTCCAGCCCAACACTCACAACGGCCCAGGCAAGCATGCCGGACATATGCATGTCGACATTTTGGCCTCAGACAGGGAGAGCAGACCGAAGGTGGCAGGAGACATCAGACTGGCCTTGGGGTGAGCCGGTCTTGCATCTGACCCGGATGGGGCAAACGAGCGTACTGGGGGACGGGTGGTTCATGGGGATTTAACTGGCTAAACTGTGCATGCTGCATTCCCAAGATTGCGTTCACCAACAGCCGCGCCGGCGTCAATCCCGTATGAAGAAAGCGCGGTGCGGGGGAGCAGCTGAAGTGGCTTTCCCTTGGAGGAAGGTTCTCGCAATGCCATCTCTTGCAGAGCACCCTGTTCTTTTATTCTAATCTTTTCTATTTGCAAAGTAATTATTGGGAATCTAAAATGTATTTTTTCCTTTTGACACACTACAGCTGAAGATATAAATAACCATCATAAGACAAATGTTTTTGTGAAACATCTTAAGTGCCTAAAACTTTTGTTATATATATGTGTGTGTGTGTGTGTGTGTGTGTGTGTGTGTGTGTGTGTGTGTGTGTGTGTCTATACAGAGATGAAAACACGTATTTTCTTCAGGCAGTAAATCACATGAAATCACTCAGTAGGCGGGCTTCCAGGTGGCCCCTCTATACTGTTACAGTTACAGGTCACCTGCTGCATCTTTTGTGGGTGCATCATACAGTATTTCATGTGCAATTTCATTTAAAACTTTGTAAGAAAGGTGTAAGAAACTATTTCATTTATAAGCAACAATTAAATTTGGTTTGATCTCGTCTAAGTTACAATAGTGAACAAACACAATCTGCTTTAACTATAACACACACATTATTGTATTGCTCTTGTAACTATTGAATACATCATTCAAACATTCACAGTGTAGGTTGGAAAAAGTATGTGAACCCCTAGGCCAAAGATGCCCGCCTTGACGTATATGACATTAACTTTAATATTTTAATATAATACAGTTTGCAGAGCCTGAAATTCAGCACAGGATTGCAGGTATTTGGCACAATTTTAATAATTCCCGCAATCATAATAGTGGAAATTCCCGCACACTTTTATTCAGTTTACAGTGCAGCTGTGAATTAGAAAACCAATAGATACGTATGATCAAATATAATCAATAAACATGTTTTAGTATCAAACTGTAATTCCCGAAGCTGGCAACTAAATCCATGTCTTTCACTTTCTCTGTCATGCAGATGTCAGCAGAGTCAGAAGTGTGAGTGTGCGCAGTAAGAGTAAGTGCTTTGTCGCATAGGTACTGCACTTAAGATGTTACAGATGTATAAATCTTTCTAAACCTGTTAATTTGACATGCAAATTGTGTTATACCACGTCTCCGTTAGTGAGCGATGCGATAAAACTATATCGTTCCTCCTTGTAATCAATAAAGCTGTCAACATTGCAAGCACGTGTGCTTTTCCGCTCCCTCATTATTCAATATGCAGCACATTGGCAAGAAAGGCAGAAATAGCTAATATACTTTGCGTAATGTAACAGCTGCATGGTGAAGAGATGTGTAATCACCTGTTACATCTCTCAGCTCCATCTCTAGTTTAAGTTTTTTACATTTATTTTATTTAAAAAAGGGACAATGCACATTAATTTACATGAGCACTTGTGTCCATCATGTAAATTTTCCATATTTAGCCTGATTTTCATCTGCAGTCCCAACCAGGGTCAGAAATTAACGGAAGCTCTGGGCAAAACAAAATTTTAAATCCCCTGCAATCTGATATAGTTCCACATTTATATATACATTGTGATCTTCATTTGAATTTTCACTAAACATTGTTTTTTTTTGTGACATCCATTGTGCAGATGTTGCTGAGTCAGTGGAGGATGTTTGCGCAATAAACGAGCACAGACGGGCACTCCGCTTCTCATGCTCCACATCAGATGGTGTCGTGCTTGCATGCTAAAAATATAAAATGTTAAAATGTAGTTAATAATAATAATAACAAAAATAATATCTGGATGTGTTAAATAGCCTTGATGTTAAATAAAACATTATTAATGATACAATAATAATTTTCCAGAACATGTGTCATGTTTATTCTGTTGGTTCCTGTTTTTCATGTCTCTTATTTTGAAAGTTCATGTCATGTGCTTCCCTAGTCATGTGATGCCTTGTTTTCCCTCCATGTTCATGTGTCTTGTTTTCATTGGTTCATTGTTTGATTACCTTGTTATTAGTTCTTGTAATTGGTTTTAGGTTATTAGTCTTGTTATCTTGTTTAGTGTTCTGTTTGATCATTGGTTTATGTTCCCCCATGTCTGTGTACTTAAGCCCTCATGTTTGCCATTGTCTCTTGTCTAGTATTGATGTATGTATATGTAGCCATATTTAAGTCAAGCCATGTTTAAGTCTAGTCATGTTTATGTTTAGTTTAGTTAGGGTTTTCACGATTGTAAATAAACTGCACCTGGGTTCTTCAATTCATGTCATCGTCATCGTGACATCGCCATTGCCAGCTAAAACGTTTCAGAATACTAGACCGCACCATTATGGACCCAGCAGTTCAGCTATCACATCTTCATCAGGGGAATCAACCCCTGGAGGATTATGTGGAGGATTTTTGTGCTCTGGCATGCCAGGTGAACTTTAGTGAGGTTGCCCTCAAAGACATTTTTTGTTTTGGACTAATTGAGCCAACCTCTTCCTTAATGCCGCAGTCCCCTCAATCTGACCCAATATATGAACCTTGCCCTGCAGATTAGTGGTTCCACATTCTGTGTGGGGGAGGTGAACAGCGAGCCAGAGTTCCTCTACATGTACGTCGTTGTGTCAGAGTTCCTCAACATGGCCGCCGCCGAGCCAGAGTTCCTCAACATGGACATCACTAAGCCAGAGTTCCTCGACATGGCCACCGCTGAGCCAGGTTTTCACATCATAGCCGCCAAGCCAGCATCCCACATCATGACCACCAAGCCAGCATCCCACGTCATTAACAATGAGCCCATGCCTGCCATGGCCAATGAGCCAACGCCCATGTCTGCCACAGCCAACGAGCCAACGTTGCCAGCCTCATCTGTCCCAGAGCCTCTGCCAACTTCGTTCTCACAGTTAGGAGGAGGAGAAGGGATTTCTTCTCTGAGTCTCAGCCCATGTTCACTGCCACAGAGGTCGTACCCGAGACTATGTCCATGCTTACAACCACAGAGGTCACTCTCGAGACTCAGTCCATGCCCATGACCACAAGGGTCACTACCGAGACTATGTCCATGCTTACGACCACAGAGGTCACTCTTGAGACTCAGTCCATGCCCACGACCACAAGGGTCGCTCCCAAGACTCTGCCTATGCCCACGACCACAGAGGTCGCTCCCGAGACTCTGCCCACGAACAAGACCACAGAGGTCATCTCCAAGTCTTAGCCCATGTTCACAACCACAGAGGTAATTTTCCAGATATCCATGGCTCCGCCTTCCATGACTTTGCCCCACATCATGGAAGCCAAGCCAGAGTCTGCTCAAGGTCATGTCAGAGCCAAGCCAGAGTCAGCTCCAGGCCATGTCACACCCAGGTCAGAGTCAGCACCAGGTCATGTCACAGCCAAGCCAGAGTCAGCACCAGGTCATGTCACAGCCAAGCCAGAGTCAGCACCAGGCCATGTCACAGCCAAGCCAGAGTCAGCACCAGGCCATGTCACAGCCAAGCCAGAGTCAGCTCCAGGCCATGTCACAGCCAAGCCAGAGTCAGCTCCAGGCCATGTCACAGCCAAGCCAGAGTCAGCTCCAGGCCATGTCACAGCCAAGCCAGAGTCAGCTCCAGGCCATGTCACAGCCATGCCTCAGCCTGCTCCATGCCATGTCACAGCCGAGCCTCAGCCTGCTCCATGCCATGTCACAGCCGAGTATAAGCCTGATCCATGCCATGTCACAGCCGAGACTCAGCCTGCTCCATGCCATGTCACAGCCAAACCTCAGTCTGCTCCATGCCATGTCACAGTCAGGCCCCAGACTTCTCCATGCCATGTCACAGCCGAACCACCGTCCGCTTCATGCCATGTCTTAGGCCCGCCTCTGCTCCACGGTCCAGGCCCACCTCTGCTCCGTGGCCTGGGCCCACCTCTGCTCCATGGTCCAGGCCCCCTATTGCACCTTGGTCCTCAGCCCCATCGGCTCTGGCCCTCGAGCCTCTCATGGCTCACGTTTGTTCTTTTATGTGTTTTTCATCAGAGGGGGGATATGTCATGTTTATTCGGTTGGTTCCTGTTTTTCATGTCTCTTATTTTGAAAAGTTCATGTCATGCGTTTCCCTAGTCATGTGATGTCCTGTTTTCCCTCCATGTTCATGTGTCTTGTTTTCATTGGTTCATTGTTTGATTACCTTGTT
The DNA here is from genome assembly GCA_032164185.1 of Moxostoma hubbsi. NCBI lineage: Eukaryota > Metazoa > Chordata > Actinopteri > Cypriniformes > Catostomidae > Moxostoma > Moxostoma hubbsi. Next base: position 15,267,269 of record JAVLUX010000051.1, on the reverse strand, counting down.
ATTAGTTCTAGTTTGTAATTGGCTATAGGTTTTAAGTCTTGTCATCTTGTTTAGTGTTCTGTTTGATCATTGGTTTATGTTCCCCCATGTCTGTGTATTTAAGCCCTCATGTTTGCCATTGTCTCTTGTCTAGTATTGATGTATGTATATGTAGCCATGTTTAAGTCTAGTCATGTTTATGTTTAGTTTAGTTCATAAGTTGAGTTAGGGTTTTCACGACTGTAAATAAACTGCACTTGGGTTCTTCGTGTCATCGTCATTGCCATTGCCAGCTAAAACTTTACAACATTAACCACTTTTGGTGTATGAATCATATCTCCGATGTTCATTGTTAAATGTTTAATTTTGCATTGTTTTATTAAATTGGTTTGGAGTTTTCATAAGCCGGTCTGTGTTGGTGCATTTCCTTTTCAGGCTGATATTTTTATAGCCAAAATATTTGGAAATATGTGAATGAGAAAAACATTAACAATGCACATTAAGCAATGTACAGATCATATAATTTTGTAATTATTGAAACATGCCATTTTAAAATTGAATGAATTGTTTAAATGAAAGTATTTGACATAAAGTGATATTCATCTGTCCACAGTTAGACAAACTCTCTATAAATGGAGTCAATTTAGTACTGTGGCTACTCTCCCTAGAAGTGGCCGTCCAGTCAAGATGTCTCAAAGGGGACTCCGCAGAATGCTTAATGAGGTAAAAAAAAGAACCCTACAATGAAAGCTAAAGACTTGAATAAATAATTGGAACTGGTTAACATAACTGTTCCTGAGTCAACTATACGGAAAACATTAAACAGACATTGTGTCAATGGCAGGACACCACAAAGGAAGACACTGCTTTCCAACAAAAACATTGCTATGTGCCTGAAATTTGCCAAAGACCACACTGACACTCCACAACCCTACTGGGAAAATGTTTTGTGGACTGATGAATCTAAGGTTGAATTGTTTGGGAAGAACATGCAGCACTATGTATGGTGTCAAAAGGGACCGAATACCACCATGAAAACATCATCCCAGCTTTGAAATACTGTGGAGGGTGCATCATGATTTGGGGCTGCATTGCTGCTTCGGGGCTTGGACCACTTGCCATCATTGAGAGAAAAAAATTATAATTAAGTTTATCATGATATCCTACAGGATAATGTCAGGGTGGCTGTGTGCCAACTAAAGCTCAGTAGAAGTTTGTTGATGCAGCAGGACAATGACCCTAAAAATAAAAATGACACCAGTACAGAATAGCTTCAATAAAGAAAATCCACCTTTTGGAGAGGCCCAGTCAGAGCCCAGACCATAACCCAATAGAGATGCTGTGGAACGACCTCAAGAGAGCCTTTCACACCAGACACCCTTTTCTTGTAAGGCTGAGCTGAAGCAGTTCTGTAAGGAAGAATGGTCCAAAATTCCTTCAGAACATTGCGCAGGTCTAGCAGTTCAAGTGAGTTTGATGAAAATTAGATCACATTTAATGACCAATTAATGCAGAAAACCAGCTAATTCCAAAGGGTTCTTTTTCTTACCATTGTAGTACACTCCCTCATTAAAGGTGTTAAGAACACAGTTTTGAATGCTATCGTTTCGATTTTAAAATATTTTTGCTTGGAATTATATATTGTAAAGCGATTCATTTCAAACCTTGTTGATTTGTTTTACGGCTCACAAGCATAGTCGGAGTGTGTGGCTGGCCACGGGTGATGGGCATGATGTGTGTATTGATACAGAATTAAAATTGTCACTCCAGGAAAACGCTGGCTCGATCAGCAACCCCACCTCAAATTCAAACCTTAATAACTAGTGAGAAGTGAAAGGCTGACTGTAGATCAGTGGCTTCAGACAAATTATTTTTTAATGAGTGGTATGTGTTGGAAAGCATAAGCGATGTGTCCACGCTCCGAGCGGGGGGCACTAAGTGGATGATCAGATTTGACGTACCTGGTGGGGCTTCGCAGCGCAGAGAAGCAGGTAATGTTATGTCGGGGACCAAAGTTGCGTACCGAGACAGTTGTGCTGAGGTAAAACTCAAAGCACTTACCTTGCTCCGCGTACCTGGCCAGGGGCAGGAAAGTGACTGAGGAGGAGGTCCTGTGGAGGCATCCTCTAGACTCATCAGAACCGGCAAACCAAAGTCTACAGTCAGAGGCGTGAAGGTGAGGGGACCGCGCCCATGGTGCCATGACTGTAGATGTTTGGCGCCAGACCGCCGTGAGAACGGCATGTGTGGACATTGGTAAGGTGACCCACGGAGTGAGATAGCTGCTCTTTTGGGTACTACAGCCTGGTCGGGGTGTGGCAAAAGGTTTCCCTCCCGGCCCTCCACAGGGGATGGAGCGGTCTGGAGGCCAACTCCGTTTTGGCCGAACGCTGTGTCCATGTGATCATGGAGAAAGTCTACATATATTCAAGAATTTTTCAACAAATATTAGATAGTGCAGTTCCTGGATTAAAACTGTAAAATGTTTAATTATATCTATTCACATTTAAATCATAAAGCATCCAATCAAACACGAAATGAGCAAGCACTGAGATGACTTTGTGTCTGATCACTGTATTTCCACCATTCTTTAAACTTGTGAAGAAGACACTCTCCTATGGATTTTACTGTATCTTAACTTCCAAAACTTTTCAAGTCATCGCTGCATGATATTGTGGAATGCATATGGTGTATAGGATCCAAGCGGTTCAGACATTTCTATTTCATTTTATTTGAAAAACAGCACTTATTATTCAAGTTTGCTGTGAAAATAAATGACTCATATATGCTTGCTCTAGAGTCGCAAAAATAATTAACAATACGCACTGGCGTCTGTCTAAATAGCAATAATAAACGATTTATTAAACTGGAGTGTTTGTATGTCATGTGAACGTTACACAGTAGGTATTAGCTAGGCCTACTTCCAATTTGAAAAAAAATATTTTAACTAATGGTAATGGACATTATATAACTTTTGATTTAAAAAAAAAAAAATATTAGTATATATTGTAATTACCAAAACCAAGAGAAGTGTTGTTCCTTGTTAGTTCATGTAAACTAATTTTGTTAACAACTGTTAAGAAATGGCCCTTGTTTTAAATGATACCAATTATTGTATTATTACAACATATGCAATGAAGTTGTAAACCAAAATTAAATTAAGTGCATTTTAGATGCATTTTATCATATCTGTCATGTCCTGTGCAATCCTTTTTTCCCCTCCCCTAATCCAAGATGGCAGAAACTATGTTTGTCCTGTATTGTTTGGTTCTTGTTTGGAAATGGCATCTCTTTAAAATATTATTTTTAACCTTGAAAATTACAACACATGGACTTCTAAAGCATACTGAGTGAATTACGGTGTTCTGCTGTGTAGTTTACTTGCTTGATTCCTGGTACTTTTGGGCCTCTGGATCTCTGCACTACTGACTCACAGTTTGCATCATTCTTTGGAACAGCAAGAGATGTGGCCCTCACCTCCTCACTACCACCATCTCAGTGGGCCTGCTTATTATTGGCCTCAGCTCCCTTCATCACACCAGTTTATCATCTGCTGCAGCCTAAGTGGCAACAGCCTCAGCTGCTTTAACCGTCAGGCTGTCATCTGCTACAGTCTCAGCTGCATCTTCCCTCACTGGGCTTGTTGTTTGCTACGGCCTCAGCTGCCTCCATCACTGGACTTGTTGTCTGCTACGGCCTCAGCTGCCTCCATCACTGGACTTGTTGTCAGCTACAGCCTTAGCTGCCTCCTTCTCCACCACCGCATTTGTCGTCTGCTAAGCCTCAGCTGTCTCCATCACCACCGGGCTATCGCCTGCCTCAATTTAACGGTCTTCTGTTAACTACTCACCGTAATATCTATTTCATTTTTTGTCACACAAAGCTGTCTGTAGTGTTTTAAAAATGAAGTTTTATCTAGCCTTGTTTATCTTTCTGATCCCCCTTAACAGTGGGGTTGTCCATTTGCAGTCAGAAAATGAGTTCAAAGTAGAAATGTTAAATTATTTTAATAAGCATTTCATATCATTTGGGTTCTTGTTTAATTCTGATGCCCCGATAGTGTCGGTGCCTGTAAATGATACCTTTATTACTGCTGACAAAACTTTCAGTTTTAGCTCCTTCTCTGTTGCTGATGTTCATAAAGCCCTGAAGCAATTGAATCCTCGAAAACCTGCGGGCCCCGTTCACTTGAACCTTTCTTTTTGAAGTTAGCTGCAGATATACTAGCTGAACTTCTGACTCATCTTTTTAATCGTTCACTGGTCACAAACAAAATTCCCAAGGTTTGGAAGTCTGCTTATGTTTTACCACTTTTGAAAGGAGGTGACCCTACCTTGCCTAATAATTACAGACCCATTTCCAAACTTTCAGCATTGGCCAAAGTGTTGGAATCTTTGGTTAGTGAACAAGTGAAAGAGTATTTAAATGCTCAGTCAATTTTATCTAAGCATCAATCTGGTTTCAGGAAAAAACACAGCACTACCACTGCTGCTATAAAAGTAATTAATGATATAGTCAAAGCACTTGATGACAAGAAACATTGTGTGTTTCTGTTCATTGATTTGTCCAAAGCATTTGACACTGTTGACCATAGCATACTAGCTCAGAGACTGATCAGTATAGGTTTGTCTCAGCACTCTGTGGGCTGGTTTATCAACTACCTCGCTGATAGGACTCAAGCTACGCAAGTTGATGGCCTAACGTCAAAATTTTTATCAATCTGTAAAGGGGTCCCACAGGGCTCCATTCTGGGGCCACTTTTATTCACTATTTATATAAACTGTCTGGGGGAAAATGTCCAACATGCATTTTTCCATTTTTATGCAGATGATACGGTTATTTATTGTTGTGCAGCTACCATTAGGAAGGCGTATGAATGCTTGAAAACTGCTTTCGATATAGTGCAAGCACAGCTTTATCAATTAAAGCTTGTGCTTAATGCAAAGAAGACCAAAGTAATGGTTTTTTCTAACTCAAGGAAAAATTAGTTAGACCTGAATATTGTTACTGATCAGGGTAAAACAATTGAGGTAGTTTCATCTTATAAATATTTAGGATTTTTAATTGATGATCACCTTTCTTTTAAGCTTCCTATACAGAATCTAGTAAAAAAGTTGAAATTAAAGCTAGGTTTTTCTTTAGGAACAAATCTTGTTTTACTTTTTCTGCCCAAAAAAGGATAGTCGATGCCACATTTCTCTCTATTATTGATTATGTTGATCTGTTGTATATGAATGCCCCATCTAAGTGTCTTCAGAGGTTGGATGTTGTGTTTCATGGAGCTTTAAGATTTATTTCAAATTGCAGACCCCTCACTCATCACTGTACACTTTACTCCACAGTAAATTTGCCTTCTCTATCAAATCGCCGGCTTACTCACCTTTATATTTTTATATGTAAGGGCATTATAGGCAGGCTTCCATGTTACATATCTGAATTTCTTTCTTTTACACAGAGTACTTATGTTTTACGGTCCCAGAAAACTATTTCATTGAATGTACCTCAAGCCCGGTCTGAGTTGTTCAAAAAGGCTTTCATGTTTGTTGCACCTTCTACTTGGAATGACCTACAGAAAACACTTAAACTACAGTGTCTAATTTCTTTAAATGATTTTAAAGGTTATGTTAAAACTATAGAACATGAGTCCATCCACACGTGCAAATGTTTTAATTAATGGCACTTTTTATTTAATTGGAATGCACTTGAGTTGTCTTTGCTTCTTTTGTGTTTGTTTTGTGATTGTGTGATTTTAATTTGTTCTGCTACTTTGGCCAGGTCTCTCTTGAAAAAGAGATTTTATATCTCAATGAGACAAACCTGGTTAAATAAAGGTTTTATATATATATATATATATATATAAATATTAGTTCCTGTTCATGTCATGTGTTCCCCTAGTCATGTGATGTCCTGTTTTTCCCTCCATGTTCGTGTGTCTTATTTTCATTGGTTTATTGTTTCATTATGTTTTTATCAGTTCTAGTTATTTAATTGGTTCATGGTCATTGTCTTGTTATCTTGTTTATTAGTTCAGTCTTGTGATTGGTTATTTTGTTCATGTGTTCTCCCAAGTCCATGTATTTATACCCTCATGTTTGCCATTGTCCTTTGTTGACTCGGATCATCAGACGAGCCAGGGGATTTAGTTTTTTGCGCGGAATCGGTGGTGGAAACATGCATTAACCTAGCAGCTCGGACGGCTTGTTTGAACGTCACAAAGATTTGGAAGAACAAATCATGGAAGAAGACTCAGATGGGTCAATAATGGACGAAAATACTACATTTTTGGAAATACATTAAAGGGAAAACATTCCAAAACAAAAAAATTCAGGATCTGCAAAGGACTTGGAAGATAGCGAGGATATGATCCCGGTGGCTCAAATAGTGAGTAAAAAAAAAAAAAAAGTAAAAGAAAAGGTGAAATCAGAATAGTATTGGAGATGGAAATACATCAACAGAAGAATTGAATAGTATGTATAAAGTAATGATGACCTTTGAGAAATTATCAGGAAAACACATGAATCCGATAGGACTGACAAAGGCCATAAATAAAACAGTTGGTGCTGTGAGTATGGCTCAGTGTTTGGGACAGGGAAGAGTACTGATAATTGTTAAAGATATTGGACAACAAAATAAATTGTTATGGCTTAAAGATTTAAATCTGGAGAAGATATCAACTCGAGAGATTTGTGTCTCTAACGTAGTAAAAGTTGTTATCACTGGAATTCTGTTGGATATATCAACGGAAGAAATTACAGAAAATATAAGAGGAGGAAAAGTAATAAACGCAAGAAGATTATTCAAAAACAAAGAGGGGCAGAGACTTGAAAGCATGTCTATTCTGCTGACCTTTGAAGGTAGTCTCCCGGAAAAAGTTCAAATGGGATATATAAGTTATCGAATAAAAGAATATGTCCCAAAGCCACTAAGATGTTTCAAATGTCAGCATATAGGGCATGTTGCTGCAGTCTGTCGTGGGAAAATGAGATGTACAAAGTGTGGAGATGAACATGAATATGATAAATGTCCAGAAATACTGTGCTTAAATGTTGTAACTGTGGAGGCCCTCATAGTGCCGCATATGGAGGATGTGAAGTGCAGATAAAAGCAGGAGAATTTCAAAAATACAAAGTTGAAAATAAAGTAACTTATGCAGAAGCAGCAAAGGCTTGTGGAAGTAGAAATGACATGCAGAAATAGATGATAGTCAGGAACAAACCAGATATTTTGGAGAAGAGAGAGGAAAAGACAGAAAGAAACAAATGCAGTCATCAATGCTCTATAAAAGAAAACAATATATTCAAACAACTAAGGAAAAACCTGAATATGACTAATCTTTTGAAATACAAGAGAGCTAGAGCAAATGTAAGAAGAAATACAGCTGCAAGCAGCGATACCGGGGTCAAGCCAATAATTGGCACGAGCAGCAAAAGAAGGATTGTGACATATTTTTGGTTAGAGTCCGATGAACAGTGTATGAGGAGTCAGAAAAAGCAAACTTTCAATCAAAAAAAATTTATTTAAAAAAAAAAACTAAACATTGCTATTTCACTTTTGTCCAGTATGTGGCACTGTTCTGAAACTGCTGAGAAAGCATTCAAGAGTTATAAGCCAAAATAGCTATTTTTCTATCTCCATACCATTAGGGACAGTGTGCCAAAACGCTGCCTTGGGACTTAATGGTGATAACACGTACAAAGTTTCATTCCAATCCCTCAAAATTTTATTCACAGAATTTTGCAAATTCTTCTTAGAATTTATTGAAGTGTCATTCGAAAACTGTATCATTTATCAAAATTCTGTGAATAAATCTTTGTCGTGAGTGCCTCTAGATGATGCAGAACAATTTTCATGCAAATCGGACGAACAGTCTAGGAGAAGTTCGAAAAAGTATGTTTTCAAAACATTTAAAAATGGCGGACAGGAAGTTGGCTCGATCATGACATAATTGGTTTCATTGTTCTCGGTATGAATCACGGAATCTATCAAGACCAGACTCATGACAGTGTCACGAAGAGATTAGACGGAAGCAAGTGCAGATTAAACTCTTTAATGAGTAATAATATATATATATATAGGAAGTCCAACACAGAAAACAGGTAAGTAGCGCAGGGACTCCGATGGTTAGATGATGATGGTGCAGAGACAGTGGTGCGGTGATAAGAGTCCAGTGATGAATTAATATCCAGAAATAATCCACAGAAAACGAGAACCGGAACAGGAGGGTTGAGACTAGAACACGACTGGAACACAGACACACCGAGGAAACCACATACAACGATCTGACAAGGAAGATGAGAAGGTGGTGAGTATAAATACACATGATCAGATAAGCTGCAGCTGGTGATGGGATAATGAGGAGATGGCTGATGAACACTGATGAGCGGCCACCCCCATCTAATCAACGCACACACATACAACCACAGAAACACGAGACAAGAAAAAGACATAGAATTTACCAACCGTGACAGTACCCCCTTCCCTAGGAACGCCTCCTGGCGTTCCCAGACTCCCTTACCTGCCGATTGTAATCATCGATAAGGGAGTGATCCAGGATGTCTCTAGCCGGTACCCAACTTCTCTCCTCCGGACCGTAACCTTCCCAGTCCACCAAGTACTGGAATCCGCGTCCCCTCCGTCTTGAGTCCAGAACACGATTGACCGAATATGTAGGTTCCCCATCTACGAGACGCGGCGGAGGGGGAACCGGAACTGGCGGATTAATGCGAGCAAAAAATACGGGCTTAACTTTGGAAACATGAAATACGGGATGAATCCTCCTGTACACTGGAGGAAGGTTGAGGCGGACTGTCACCGGACTAATGATCTTAGTGACAGAGAACGGGCCAATGAATTTTGGTGCAAGCTTATTCGAAACGGAGCGGAGAGGAATGTCCTTGGTTGAAAGCCACACTTTGGAACCGACGACGTATACGGGAGGCCTCCGCCGGTGGCGATCAGCTTTGGCCTTGGTGCGCGCCCCCACTTGGAGTAAAGTCTCACGGGCTCTAGTCCAAGTGCGGTGACACCTCTGGACGAAGGCGTGGGCGGAGGGGACCGCAACTTCGGACTCCAGACTAGGAAAAATAGGTGGCTGGTAACCTACACTACACTCAAACGGTGATAGGCCCGTGGATGACACTGGCAACGTGTTGTGGGCGTACTCCACCATAGACAGTTGCTGACTCCAAGAGGAAGGATTCTTGGACACTAAACATCGCAACGTTCGCTCCAAATCCTGGTTGGCTCGCTCAGTTTGACCATTGCTCTGGGGATGGAACCCAGAGGACAGACTGACCGTCGCACCCAGAAATTTACAAAACTCTCGCCAAAATTTGGACACAAATTGGGGTCCTCTGTCAGAAACCACGTCTGTCGGGAGGCCATGAAGCCGAAAGACGTGGTTAACGACAATCAACGCTGTCTCCTTGGCTGAAGGTAATTTGGGCAAGGGAATGAAATGGGCCGCCTTCGAGAACCTGTCCACCACGGTCAAAACTACCGTGTGACCCTGGGAGGGTGGGAGGGCAGTGATAAAATCTAGCGCGATATGGGACCAGGGTCTCGAAGGCACCGGCAGCGGTTGAAGTAACCCATCTGGAGGTTGATTGGAAGTCTTACCCGTGGCGCAAACTGAGCAGGCCAATACAAAATTGTGAACATCACGAGCCATGAGAGGCCACCAGAATCGTTGCTTAACTAAAAATTTAGTACGATTGACTCCAGGATGACAAGCCACATTGGAACAATGTCCCCACTGAAGAACGCTGGACCGTAACCCTTCCGGCACGAATAAACGATTCGGTGGACAACGAGTCGGAGGCGTTACCCCTTCTAAGGCCTTCTTGACCTTCGATTCGATCTCCCATGTGAGTGTAGAGATGAATAGGGTCTCTGGTAAAATGCATTCGGGAGTAGACGGGCGTTCGGAACGGTCAAAAATGCGCGACAAAGAGTCGGGTTTGATGTTTTTGGAACCCGGGCGGTACGAGAGAGTAAAGTCAAAACGACCGAAAAAAAGAGCCCACCGAGCCTGCCTGGAGTTAAGTCTTTTAGCAGTACGAATGTATTCCAAATTCTTGTGGTCGGTCCAGACGATAAAGGGTACCCCCGACCCCTCTAACCAGTGGCGCCACTCTTCCAATGCTAATTTGACCGCAAGCAACTCTCTGTTGCCAATGTCATAATTGCGTTCGGCAGGAGATAAACGATGAGAAAAAAACGCGCAAGGATGCATCTTGTCGTCTGAAGGAGAGCGCTGGGATAACACTGCCCCTACCCCCACCTCTGACGCATCGACCTCCACCACAAACTGACGTGATGAATCAGGGGTTATCAGAATGGGGGCTGAAACAAAGCAACCCTTAAGTTTGGCAAACGCAGCTTCGGCTGCGTCTGACCACCTGAACGTCGTTCTGGGGGAGGTCAATGCGGTCAGAGGCGCGGCTAGTCGGCTGAAATTGCGAATAAAACGCCGGTAAAAGTTGGCGAACCCCAGAAACCTCAGTAGGGCCTTACGGGAATCTGGACTTGGCCAATCCACCACAGCCTTAACTTTCTCAGGATCCATGCGCATTCCCTCAACCGAGATGATGTATCCTAGGAAAGGAACAGACTGTGCATGAAAGGCGCATTTCTCCGCCTTGACAAAAAGCCCATTCTCTAGCAACCTCTGGAGCACCTGTCGGACGTGTTGCACGTGTTCCTGGAGAGACGATGAAAAAATCAATATATCATCCAGGTAGACATATATGAATCGATCGACCATGTCTCGTAAAACGTCATTGACAAGTGCTTGGAAGACCGCTGGGGAGTTGGAAAGACCGAACGGCATGACCAAATATTCAAAGTGCCCCCTAGGGGTGTTAAATGCGGTCTTCCACTCATCCCCCTCCCTGATGCGGACCAAATGATAAGCATTCCGTAAATCCAATTTCGTGAAGATAGATGCTCCTTGCAACCTCTCGAACGCTGAAGACATCAACGGCAAAGGATAAGTATTCTTTACTGTGATGTTGTTCAACCCCCGGTAATCAATACAAGGTCGCAACGATCCATCCTTCTTCCCCACAAAAAAGAACCCCGCCCCCGCTGGAGAAGAGGAAGGACGGATGAACCCCGTTGCTAGAGAATCAGAAATGTATTTCTCCATGACCTCTCTCTCTGGGACAGAGAGTGAATATAATTTGCCCTTAGGCGGAGACGTACCTGGCAGTAACTCTATGGCACAGTCATAGGGACGATGCGGAGGAAGAGAATCAGCCCGAGACTTACTGAACACCTCCTTCAGGTCCCGATACTCCGTGGGCACGTTAGATAAATCCACTGTCTCCTCCTGAAACATAGGAACAGAAACAGACGGACAGGCAGACACAAGACAGGACTTATGACAAAAACTGCTCCACGCAACCACCGACTTGAGCTGCCAGTCTATTTTGAGGTTGTGACGGTTGAGCCATGGGTGACCAAGGACGATGGGTGCAAGCTGAGTGTCCAGGATGTAAAAGGAGGTGGTTTCAGTATGGTTACCAGACGTGATGAGAGTGATGTCTTCGGTGATCAGTGAAATAGTGGGGAGTCTTTGACCATTGAGTGCGTGTACATCAATCTGGTGTGACAGGTGTCGGAGGGGAACTTGATGTCTTAGAGCAAATGAGTGATCCATGAAATTACCTTCCGCTCCTGAATCCAGTAGTGCCCGACAGTCGTGGAGGTGAGTAGACCATCGGAGTCTTACCGGGAGGAAGGTAGATGTAGATGAGGTCTTCTCGGCAGAAATCCCACCCGACCGTAGCCTTATACTTACTGTCGGGTTGGGCCTTTTAACGGACAATTGTAAGCGAGATGTCCAGCTCCACCGCAGTACAGGCAAAGACCCAGGGATCTCCGCCTCTCCTTCTCCTCCCGGGAAAGCCGGACTCGACCCACCTGCATGGGTTCGTGATTGTAGACGGAACTGACAGCGCCCCCGCCTCCCGAACGCTGACCCTCGATCCCTCCAGAAAGACGGTCCGGTTGAAACCGTCTGCTGCTACGTGATAGACGTGCGTCCACTCTCAGAGCCAGCGCAATGAGATCATTAAGTCTGGAGGGTAGGTCCATGGCGTAGATCTCCTTTTGGACGCGGTCAGCCAGCCCATGCAGGAACATGTCCCACTGAGCCTCCTCGTTCCATTGGCTCTCAGCTGCCAGGGTGCGAAATTCGATTGAAAAGTCTGATACGGACCTCTCTCCTTGTTGTAATTCAGCCAGCACCCTGGCAGCTTCTCTTCCCGTCGCGGCCCGATCAAAGACCCGCCGCATCTCGTCGGAGAGCCTCTGGAACGATGAACAGCATTCGTCTTGATTTTCCCACACCGCCGTTCCCCATAGCGCCGCTTTCCCCGTCAGAAGCGTCAACACAAACGCGACCTTGGTCTGCTCCTCTTGAAAAGTTCTGGGCTGGAGAGAGAAATGCATATCACATCTGGTTAAGAACGCACGACAGTAGTTGGGTTCACCTGAGTATGATTCAGGGACCGGTAGACGAGGCTCTGACGGGCATGGGTCCGCTGGTGGAGATGGGGGAATCGGTGGTGCGGGTGGCGCAGTGGAAACACGAAGCTGTTGAATTTGTTGGGTGAGCCCGGACACCTGCGCCACTAAAGCCTGAACGGCACGAGCCGTATCACTGAGATTCTTTTCTTGAGTGTCCATTCTCTGAATGCTGTTACTCACGAAAGCCTCCAATGAGTTTGAAGAGTCACCCGCTGCTTCCATGCTTGTTGGTCAGATCGTTCTGTCACGAAGAGATTAGACGGAAGCAAGTGCAGATTAAACTCTTTAATGAGTAATAATATATATATATATAGGAAGTCCAACACAGAAAACAGGTAAGTAGCGCAGGGACTCCGATGGTTAGATGATGATGGTGCAGAGACAGTGGTGCGGTGATAAGAGTCCAGTGATGAATTAATATCCAGAAATAATCCACAGAAAACGAGAACCGGAACAGGAGGGTTGAGACTAGAACACGACTGGAACACAGACACACCGAGGAAACCACATACAACGATCTGACAAGGAAGATGAGAAGGTGGTGAGTATAAATACACATGATCAGATAAGCTGCAGCTGGTGATGGGATAATGAGGAGATGGCTGATGAACACTGATGAGCGGCCACCCCCATCTAATCAACGCACACACATACAACCACAGAAACACGAGACAAGAAAAAGACATAGAATTTACCAACCGTGACAGACAGTAGGCAAAAGCAATTAATAGCTATTAGCATTTTTATGAAATAGCATTCAAATTTTTGACCACAAGGTGGTGCTGTCCCGAAACTTTGTGAGTCCCTACAAAGCATGGTGCCAAAGTCACATACTGAGTTTCGTAACGATATGCCAAATCGTTCATAAAATACAGCATTTTATGGGTAAATTCAAAATGACCGATGTCAAAAATGGCCGAAATAGGAATTTTTATAGGAATAGGAATATCGTTGGACTTGCTATGCCCTATTAAATCTAATGAGACCAATTTGATGATTTTATGACAAACTTTTCAGAAGTTATAAGCAAAAATGTGCTTTTTCATATCTTGTGACCAGTAGGGGGCAGTGCAACAAAACACTGCAGGTAACCTCAGAGCCTAATGGTGATGACACATACCAAGTTTCGTCCCAATCACTCGTACTCAGAGTATTACGGAGATACAGCCTCAAGTTCAATTTTGCACGTTCTTTGTCAAATTCTTTGAAGCGCCATTCGCCATTGACGCAGACCATTTTTCGTGCAAATCGGACAATCGGACTAGGATGAGTTTGCAAAAGTAGGTTTTTCAGGAAATTCAAAATGGTGGAGAAATTTTCATGATGGAAAATTATGTCATAGGATGCAATCAATTGAATCGTCTTGAGCCATGGAATCAAATGAAAAAGAATTTCAATTCTAGAACTCACGGTACAAAAGTTATTAACATAAACGTGACTGCAAGTTTGGGCAGTTGGTGGCGCTAGAGGGTTTGAGGTAGAGATGCCAAATTTGCTGTGGTGACACATGAGAATATCCTCTATGTGTGCCAAATTACATTACTTTCCTGCAAGTGGTTCTATGGGCTGCCATAGACTCAAGAGCAGAAGAAGCAGAATAATAAAAATAATAATAATAAGAAGAAGAAAACTAACAGAAACAATAGGGGTCTTTTTCCCCTTCGGCGCTTGACCCCTAATAATAAGAAACTAACAGAAAAAATAGGGGTCTTTTGCCCCTTCTGGGCTTGATATATCAGATTGCAGAGACTGAGTGTAATATGTCACCTGTATGGGGAGAGGTAACGTCATGGACTTTTCCTGAGGTTGAAATTGATCTGGAGATGTTAGAAAATATAAGGGATTGGGAGGAAATGGGCATGATAACATCTAATGTAAAAAAGCATGTTCATGGAAATTGTTTTGAAAGTCTACAAATATATACAGATGGATCAAAAGATCCAACCACAGGAATTACAGGAATAGGAGTGTTCCCCATCTGTCACTCACTTCGATGTCGTGTTGAAGAAGCGACACTAGGGGTCTCTCTTGAGCGCCAAATATGCCACTGGTCTATGAAAAAAGGCCAATGAGAAGTTGGCAGACAGTATTTGCATACCCGATGATCCCGATGTGTTGCAGGAACTGCGCTCAGCGACCGACCTCACCCTCAGGGCCACGAAGGTCACAGCGCAGTCACTCGGGTAGGAACGTCATCTGTGGCTGAACTCGGTCGAGATGCGTGATACCGACAAGGCTCGCTTCCTCAACGCCCCCCTCTCCCAGTTCGGCCTCTTCGGCGACACCGTCGAGGACTTTGCCCAGCAGTTCTTCGCGATGAAGAAGCAGATGGAGGCCAATGGGCCATGCCCCATCTGCCCGCCGAGGGCATCCTCCTGCGGCAAAGAAACACTCTGCTCTGCCTCAACACGGGCCCAGCTCTCAGCCCCAGTGTCGAGCACACCACAGGAAGCAGACGCCCCCCATCTCACGGACCCCCTCAAGGGCCCGTAAGGCTCCCAGGCGCTACTGAGACACTCCACACAGGGACCAAGACGTTAGCTCCGGAGATGGTAAGACCACTCCGTACACCGGTGGAGGGCCGGGAGGAGAATCTTTTGCCCCCCTGCCGGGTGTGCGGAGGTAGGTAAGTGCTTTGAGACTTTTCTCAGCACCAGAGCCTCGGGACGCGCCTTCACCTCCCGACACATCCTGACGGCGTTTTACCTGCTCGCCCCGCTGCGAAGTCCCACCGGGTATGTAAAAAAATAGTCCCCTTTGTGCCTCTAGCACGGAGTTTGGACACGTGGCTCTCACTTCCCAACCCATCTCGCTTGCTGGCCCAGACCATCCGACTCTGTTACGCAATTCAGTTTGCCAGGCCTCCGCCCTCCTTCACAGGCGTCCGCTTCTCAGCAGTACACGGCGAACATGCCAAATCCCTGATTGGGGAAATCGCTACTCTCTTATTCAAAGATGCGATAGAGCCTGTCCCTCCAACAAAGATGAAGAAGGGTCTATACAGCCCTTACTTCATCATACCCAAGAAAGGTGGCGGCTTGCGAGTTTTCAACCAAGCGTTGCACAAACTCCCGCTCAAAATGCTCACGCAGAAACACATTCTAACCTGCGTTTGGCATCTAGATTGGTTCGCAGCGGTAGACCTGAAGGACGTGTACTTCCACGTCTCAATTCTGCCTCGACACCGACCTTTCTTACAGTTCGCGTTCAACGGCCAGGCGTATCAGTACAAAGTCCTCCCCTTCGGCATGTCTCTGTCCCCTCGCAAATTCACGAAAGTCGCAGAGGCAGCCCTTGCCCCAGTCCTTGGGTAAGCACAACCTAATCATCAGGTTCCTAAGAGGCACCCGGAGGTTGAACCTCTCCCGGCTAAGCCTGTTCCCCTCCTGGGATCTCTCAGTGGTCCTCGCGGGCCTCCAGAGTCCCCCCTTCGAGCCGCTAGAATCAGTTGGACTCAGGGCCCTCTCTCTAAAGACGGCCTTGCTGATTGCGCTCGCTTTCATTAAGAGGGTCGGGGACCTGCAAGCATTCACTGTTAGCGACACTTGCCTGGAGTTCGGTCCGGCAGACACATATGTGATCCTAAGACCACGACCGGGCTACGTGCTCAAGGTTCCTACCACACCCTTCAGAGACCAGGTAGTGAACCTGCAAGCGCTGCCCCGGGAAGAGGCAGACCCAGCCCCTTCATTGCTGTGTCTTGTATGTGCTTTGCATACCTATTTGGTCCGCACACAGAGCTTTAGGTGCTCTGAGCAGCTCTTTGTCTGCTTTGGGGGACAGCGGAAAGGGAATGCTGTCTCCAAACAGAGGCTCTCCCCCTGTGTGTATTTTCTGTGGTACGGTCCCCTTATGAAGTGGACCCGCGTCTCCCTTAGGCAGTTTTTGCTGCCCTCCGGTCGCTAAGCTGTAGCAACTCCCCCCTCCTTGAGGTTGGATCTACCACTGCGCCACGTTCCATATGTTGCCTAAAAAACCCATGTGATGTATTCGCCACCTTTACCTCCCCTTTTGGGAAGGTTTGGCCTCCGCAGGGTCTTTTTCCCCTGAAAGAATAGGAAACTGGGTAAGACCCTCTTCCCTCGATGTGTGTAAGGGCCCCACTGTTCTTGCTCTATGCCGAGAAACATAGAGAGAAAAAAGGCCCAGTTTGGCAAGCGTCAACTTGTTCCCCTCTAGGGTAACCAGAAGGATTCCGACGACTTTTTTGGGGCATTGGGGAAGGGTACGTACAGTCTGAAACACAGTTGGTTGCTTGTGCACGTGAAATACTTGCCCGCTCCTGTGTCAGCAGTACACGTACACGGCTCAGCACATGGCGTGATTTGAAGTGGACACCTAGTGTCGCTTCTTCGACATGAGGACGAAGTGAGCAACAGACTGGGAATGTCGTGTCCACTGCAGTGGCCGGACCATTTTTTGGCTCCTCAGAAAAATCCTGAATGAACTCTATGTATTTTCCTGCTTTTATACCCGTATGTCCGGGGCGGGGTATGCAAATACTGTCTGCCAACTTCTCATTGGCCTTTTTTCATAGACCAGAGGCATATTCGGCGCTCAAGAGAGACCCCTAGTGTCGCTTCTTCGACACGACGTCTCGTCCCCTCCATCAGGGAATGTAGGTTACATACGTAACTGAGACGTTATCTCTGTAGAGATAACTGCCATCATAATAGGATTAACTTGGCCAGAGGAAACAAGACCTGACAGAGTAGTTATATGTTCTGATTCAGAGAATTAACATCTTTAGCTACCCGAAGATAATGCAGAGAAGATTTGATAAATTAAATATTCATGCTCTTGTATCGTAAGAGGATATTATATATTTCTGGAAATAAAGTGGAAATAAAATCTATTATTAAGAAAAATATTAAGAAAGAGTGGCAAGAAATATGGGATAATGACAAGAAGGGAAGCATTTATATAAAATATAAAAACAGGTAGAAATGTATACATTTTTTTGTGGCAGAAACAGGAAGGAAGAGATTATAATAACTAGATTAAGTTTTGGTCATACAGAATTGAACTCTTCATTGGCTTTAATAGGAATCCAAGGAAATGATTTATGCAAATATTAAAGAGAAAAAGAAACTGTAGAGCATGTCATATTTGATTGTAGAAGGTATATACAGGAGAGAAGGGAATTAATACAATATTTAAAATACAATGGACATAAAGATAGGAAGTTGGAGTATCTATTAGGAATAGAGGTTAATAGAGATAGGTTATGATATAGGGTTTTAATACAATACATGTATACGACAGGTTTGTTATTTGCTTTTACACACGCATTGAGAATTTTAATATATCAAAGAACAGATTTGTGTTGTAATGCGTCAGTCTGGATCCAGAGGAGCTGAACACGCAGAGCCAGCTGACACCTGGGTCATGATGGATCTAGACTTGGGGTAAACGAGTATATATATATATATATATATATATATATATATATATATATATATATATATATATATATATATATATAAAAGCGCAGTGTGGGGCGCGCTTGTGTGTGTATCGTTGGTTACTGAGATGAGTCCTGAATTAAAGAGAACATCAAGATTGAACAGTTCTCTCTGAATTGTCCTTTGTGTCTAAGATACAACAATGCCTAAACAATTAATGGTTTAACTGACAGCTGGAACTCTTAAAGAAACTAGTCTCCTTACAGTTTGAAAAGCAGCTTTTTTTTCATCCTGCTTCCATATACAGCCTCCGAAGGCAGAATTTTCCTGGTTTCGGAAGCAGCTACAGAATATCTGTGATGGAAAAATATTAGATGCGAAATTCATCCGCTGTTGATTCATTTTAAATGAATGTTTCTGTCAATAGGTGTTCATTCATTTTAGTTTGTATTGCAAGACCAGTAGAACCTGCATACAAATTTAACAAGTGAGTTATATTGTTGCATTTTAAATTCAGTTGTATACTGTATACATTTCTGTACTTTAGTTGCACTAAATAATATGTTTAGATACTAAATAATATTTTTTTGTAAACCTTTAAAAACATTTACAATGAATGAATAGCTTCAACTTTAGATTGGGAACTGCAAAAATGTAAACAAACAATTACAAAATATTTATAAATTAGCACATTATCTAATAATTTTAACTATTTCAGTATACATTAACTCATGGTCTGTTAAGCATATATTGTTTGTTAATTATTTATTAATGGAATGGAAGTTATTATGAAGAGTTACCAAATAATTTTTATTTTATTACATTGAAATTTTCTTAAAAATAATAAAACATTTAAATAAAAATTTTAATGAAAAGAAATGAATAATTTCTTAGTGGATTGGAATGGCAATGTTTGTATTGAGAGCTAGCTATTCCAGTTTAAAGTGTTAAAACACAAAAAGTAAAATCATCGGTTTATCATTATCAGCCCAGAAATTCCATATTAGTGCATCTCAAGCAGCAGAAAAAGTGAGATCACATAACAGTGATGAAAACATATTCAAACCTTGAGACGTTCTTGTTTGTTGCTCTCAGGGCCGTTCCACTGGATAATGGTCTTACCAAGATCCAACAGAAACACACTCCCCGTATCAAAGCTGCCCCAACTCATCTCCACCTGCACAAGGCACAATATTTAATCAGATCTTTATAGCTTGTGCTGTGAATTATTTCACCCCCCCCCCCCCTTCTCCTCAATTTGGAATACCCAATTCCCAGTGTGCTCTAAGTCCTTGTGGTAGCGTAGTGACTCGCCTCAATCCAGGTGGCAGAGGATGAATCTCAGTTGCCTCCACATCTGAGACTGTCAATCCACTTATCTTTATCACGTGGCTTGTTGAGTGTGTTACCGCGGAGAGTATAGCACGTGTGGAGGCTTCACGCTATTCTCTGCGGCATCCACGCACAACTCACCATGTGCTCCACCAAGAGCGAACAAGGAACAACAAGGAAGTTACTCCATGTGACTCTAAACTCCCTAGCAACCGGGCCAATTTGGTTGCTTAAGAGATCTGGCTGTAGTCACCTGGCACGCTCTGGATTTGAACACGCAACTCCAGGGGTGGTAGTCGGCGTCTTTATTCGTTGAGCTACCCGGCCCCCATAAATTCATCATTAAAAATAAATTTTAGAATGAGGTAGAAGGCAGATTATTTGTAGAATATCCAGTGCAGCAGATGACAGTTTTGCAGCTCTGCAGTGACTGATCCTTTTATTGTATTGTGCTTGCAGTAAACATTTTAAAATACCAAAGACTACTTGGAAAATATAGACAAACAACATATTTTTGTAATCATCTGTTTATTTTAACATATCTCATTGGTCAAAATGTTATTTGTATAGTTTATAAGGCTAATATCATAATATGCTATGGTTTGCGAAAGTCTCTGTTATGTGGGAACTGAGGTAGGCATGATGCAATAACTTCTACTTTAATGACCATATTTGCATAAAACAAAATATGCATGTGAGAACTGCCTGGCTTCCTAGGTGAATGGAACACACAAAATATGAGAGTATTATAGCTTTAGCTCTTCATATTGCATTATATACTGGAGAATGGACATATATAATTATTTATGAAGTAAACATATGAGAATCATTATGTCTCTAAATGTGCAGACTTTTGGACTAAACATTCTCTGGATTTTGTTCACTAAAGCCTGCTAACGTGTCTTTATAATAGTTGCATTTTCATAAGTCTCATTTGAAGTTTTGATTTGTTAACATAAATTAAGAAAATATTCTTGCAGTAATAGTATTAGTACAAACAACAAAGTTGTTTTATGGTGCAGGGAGACCAACTCCATTACATTATTCAGAGGTTAAAAGGAGAGGAAAGTCACTGCTCTTTTGACCATGGTTTTCATTTCTGTGGTTACAGAGACTTCTCTGATTGATGGAGCTTGTATTTTAGATTATGGGTAGTGTAGTTCTTAAATTGGAACCAAATTAATTAGTGGCTTTTACAGAGGCATAGCAACACTTAACATCCTCAGAGCTCATGGTATGTCTGTTTTGAAACAGTTTCATTAATATAGTTTAAAATTAGAGAGCAGTAACAGGATTCAAAGAATTCAGTACATAACACAGAAAATCTGTGGTCAATAGCAGAAGACTAAGAACACTTAACAACAAATTAACCATTCACTCACCTCAGTTCCAGTCACTTTTCTCTTTCCTTTCACATGCAGCAGTCTTGAAATATTATTAGTATTCGTCTCAACATGGCTCATTCCTGATGAAACGCCTCCTGATTTATAACTGACGGAACATAAATACATAGAAATGCATATTGGTGTGTGATGTTTGCTTGTATTTCTAGTGTAAAAACGTATGTCTTTTGACAATAATATTAACAACGACAATACAACAAATAATTAGATAAAAAGGTATTAAAGTAATGAGCCTGAAAGCTTAATAAGTCTCATTTACAAAATGTATATACATATTTGTGCACAAAACCTGTATGCAATTGTCTTCTGTGTGCAGCAATCTTGTACAATTTAATGTACAATTTTGAGCCAACTCAAACCACACATAGACAAAAATCACAGACTCTTGTCAAATTACCCACTGTATTTTGGTTCAGAGGGTCAACAGTTGTGACACTCTAATAAATCCTATCCTGTCTCAATTTAATTATCAGATGATAATATATTATTATAATTGTTTTCCACAATCCTTCTCATTTATTTTGAATTCTGTAACTAAAGCTACATTTTTCATTGTGCTGCCTAGTATACCTTCATTATGGATTCAGAACTGTTTTGACCATAATTTATTAATTTATTTACAGTTCATCTCATAAATTTCCTTACCCCTTGTAAAATTTGCAATATTTTTGTATTTATATATTTTTTTATATAAGAGATTAAGTTGGCCCAGCAGACACTGCCACAGGTGTTGCTGATACAGTTATGCTCAGCAATCATTGACTCTATCCTATGCTCCTCAATAACTGTCTGGTTTGGATACCAATATGGATATAAGAAGACTACAAAGGGCAGTCCGGACTGCTGAGAGAAATATTGTTGTTCCCCTGCCCACACACCAAGACCTGTTCACCTCCAGATTGAGGAAATGGACAGGAAAAAATCAGTGTGGACCTCACACATCCAGGCCACTGCCTCTTTTAACTGGTGCCCTCTGGCTTGCACTACAGAGCACTGAGTACCAGAATACCCAGGCACAAGAGCCTGGGTTTTCCCCTCGGGCCATCTACCTAATGAAACATTAAAACAAGGATTTACCATAGTGCAATATATCTTAGTCAAACTTATGAAACATACACTACCTCTTCTGTACATTACATTCCCTTTGCACATTAATGGACTCTGAGAGAGCAGAGTGAGTGTTCCAGAACCTCACCTGATCCCTCAGCACCAGCTCCATTACCAAGAGAGCCCAGCACTGTCTCTACTTTCTTCGAAGGCTGAAAATTACATCTCCTACCCCCCCAGCCTCACCACATTCTATAGAGGGACTCTTGAGAGCATCCTGAGCAGCTGCATCACTGCCTGGTTTGGGACCTACACCATTTCGGACCAAAGCCAAGTCAAGTCAATTTTATTTGTATAGCGCCTTTCACAACACACATCGTTTCAAAGAAGCTTTACAGAAGATAAGGCATTAACAGACGATAAAACTGAATTGTCTATAATGTTGATGAATCATCATTGTGTAATTAGATAAAATACAATTGTAATCGTGTTTAAAATAAACAAATAAGTCATTAAATAATAATTGTATTAATAACCCCAGTGAGAAAGCTGAAGGCGACTGTGGCAAGGAACACAAAACTCCATAAGATGTTGATTAATGGAGAAAAATAACCTGGGGAGAAACCAGACTCACTGTGGGGAGCAGTTACCCTCTGGCTAACATCATAAATATAATGTAAATATTACTTATGTATGGTTAAAGTCATGGTTTAAAATTATTAAACTAAGTAAGTGTTAAGGGTCAGTGTTAAAACATCGATTTTGTTTGAACTGTAAGATTAATGAACAATGTCTTTGAAGTCCATCCTGAGAGTTCACATAGATGCAATTGTCCTTGTTAATTGGCTGATGAAGGCTTTTGTTGGCAATTGTTAGTCTATGCATTCCATTTCAAGATCGTAGTCCATCAATAGACCGAGGTGATGCAGGCAGAGATCAGGGATGTGAAACGCAGTTCATCATGGCCGGAAATTTCGGTGAGGTTCGGTGTGGTCCATCCTAAATCCAAGGTTCAAACAATGGCATATGAAGTATCCCATGACTTATGGTTGGAATTGGCATCAGTTCATCCTCTGAAGTCCATCATAATAGACTGAAGTAATGTTTGGCTGGCACCGGCTGCATTTAGTCATCATCACACAGAGACACGTAGCAGTGGAGTCCAACACGAAGCAGGAATGGTGCTGGATCCAGCCGGTTCTGGTGACCTCAGGATAGGAGTCCCGAGGTTAAGACTGGGAAACAAATAAAATTATATAAGCATAGATGCCATTCAATTATTTGCGTTATAAATCATGATCAATGTTTCTGGTTTCTGGTTCCGGCAGACCCAACTAAAGCAGCCTAATTGTGGGTTGGAGGATAAATTAGGTGCATGCCTGGCTAAATAGATGAGTCTTTAGTCTAGACTTAAACTGAGGGAGTGTATCTGCATCTCGAACAGTGTTAGGGAGACTATTCAATAGTTTAGGAGCCAAATATGAAAAGGATCTACCTCCTTTTATTGATTTTGATATTCTAGGAACTATTAACAGGCCAGAATTTTGTGATCATAATGAACGTGATGGAATATAGCGTGGTAGAAGGTCACTTAAGTATTGCGGAGCTAGACCATTCAAAGCTTTGTACATAGTTAACAGAATTTTAAAATCAATACGGAATTTAACAGGAAGCCAATGTAACGATGATAAAATTGGGCTAATATGATCATATTTCTTGGTTCTCGTTAGCACTCTGGCTGCTGCATTTTGAACCAATTGAAGTTTATTTATTGATCTTGCTGGACATCCTCCCAGTAATGCATTACAATAATCTAGTGTTGAGGTCATGAACACATTAATTAGTTTTTCAGCATCAGCAACAGAGAGCATGTGCTTTAATTTAGCAATATTTCTTAGGTGGAAGAATGATGTTCTACAAACATTGGTAATTTGATTTTCAAAGGACAGATTGGTATCAAATATAATGCTGTTGAAGATGATGTAACAGTACATCCATCAAGAGTCAGATTATATTGTGGTGTTTTTTTGGTCCAATAATCAGTACCTCTGTTTTGTCAGAATTGAGTAGAAGGAAATTTCTGGCCATCCAATCTTTTATTTCATTGATACACTCTGCTAATTTCGAGAATTGTGAAATCTCATCAGGTTTTGAAGAAATATAAAGTTGTGTATCATGCATAGCAGTGGAAACTTTTCCACGATTCCTGATAATATCTCCCAGAGGAAGCATATACAAGGAGAAATGCAGAGGCCCTAAAACTGATCCCTGTGGCACTCCATATTTTACATATTTTAGTTTGATAATTCCACATTTACATAGACAAAGTTGTAGTGGTCTGCTAAATATGACCTAAACCATGCTAATGCAACTCCACAAATGCCAACATAATTCTCTAGCCTATTCAAGAGAATGTTGTGATCTATCGTGTCGAATGCAGCACTAAGATCTAAAAGCACTAGAAGAGAAATGATACTAGCTGCGATCAGATGATAAGAGCAAGTAATTTGTAACTCTGATAAGTGCAGTCTCTGTACTGTGATGAGGCCTAAATCCTGACTGAAATTCTTTGTATATACTATTTCTCTGTAGAAATGAACATATTTGGGAGGATACTACCTTTTCTAGTATTTTTTGACATAAACAGGAGATTTGAAATCAGTCTATAATTAGCCAGATCTCCAGGATCAAGTTGTGGCTTCTTAATAAGCAGTTTGATAACTGCCATTTTTAATGTTTCTTGGGACATGTCCAAAGCATAGTGAGGAGTTAATAATATTAAGAAGAGGTTCTGAAATTACAGGAGATACCTCTTTAAGAGCTTAGTTGGTATAGGATCTAACAAACATGTTGTGGCTTTTGATGTTTCGATAAGTTTTGTTAGCACTTCATGACCTATGACAGAGAAGGTTTGAAGTTGCTTGTGAGGAAAATTATTAAACACTGTTTTCTGAGCTGCTATGACAAATGATTGCATAATTCCAATTTTATTTCTGATTATTTCAATTTTATCTGTAAAGAAATTCATTTAAGTCATTACTCTTGTGCTGTGACGTATTATCTGGTTCTGTTGAGGCTTTATTCCTAACCAATTTAGCCACAGTACTCAATAAACATCTAAGATTGTTGTGGTTCTTTTATATGAGTTTACTAAAATATGCTGACCTGGTAGCTTTTTATGCCTGTCTGTAGCTACAGACACTATCCTTCCATGCACCACGAAATACTTCTAATTTTGTATTTTTCCACATGCGCTTCATTTTCCGAGCTGCTCTCTTGAGAGCATGAGTGTGATAATTGTACCATGGTGCAGGGCTTATTTCTTAAATTTTCTTTAATTGAAGTGGGGCAACAATATCAAGAGTGCTAGAGAAGACTGCATTTACATTTTTTGTTATTTCATCAAGTTATTCTGGGCTTTGGGGTTTATTGAGTGTATGAGATAGATCTGGAAGATTATTAGTAAAGCTATCTTTAGTAGTCGAAAGAATAGTTCTACCTGAACGATAGCATGGTGTAGATTGAGTAACATTAGCTGATTGCAGCATACAAGAGACGAAGTAATGATCCTAGATGTCATCGCTCTGCTGCAGAATTTCTATATTATCAACTCCATATAACAGAATTAAATCTAGCATATGACAAATTCACCAAGGAAATCAGAATAAGGCCCGGGTGATCTATACATTGTAGCAAGGACAAAAGACGACAGAGAATACTTATTTATATTTATATCTGACGTTGTCACATTAAGCATTATTAGTTCAAAAGACTTACATTTATATCCTGTCCTCTGAGTAACACCAAAAACTTCACTGTAAATTGTAGCAACACCTCCTCCTCGACCCTTCAGACAAGGCTCATGTTTATAACAATAAACTGGGGAAGTAGATTCATTTAAACTAATATATTCATCCGGTTTAAGCCAGATTTCAGACAAACAGAGCGCATTCAATCTATGATCTGTAGTCATTTCATTAACATTAAGTGCTTTGGTAGAAGCAGATCTAATGTGTAGTAGCCCTATTTATATTTTGATGTGTACTTTCAATTTGTTTGTTTTGTTCAAGTTTGACCTTAATCAGATTTTTTCTAAATGATTTAGTGAGTGTATTGTGTTTGGTAGTTCGGGGAACAGACACAGTCTCTATGAGATATCTAGGTGATATTGTCTATATGTGTTGTAGTTTATGTGACCTGTGTTACGTCTCAAGGCAGCTAGCAGACTTTCAGATTAACCAGTTTGTCTGCTTCCTGACCTGGGCCCCAGTTAGTCAAATACTATCATTATTAAGACTATGAGCCAAATTACTAGAGAGGAGAGCGGCACCATCCCTGGAGGGATGGAGTCCATCTATCTTTAGCAGGTCAGGTCCACGACAAAAACTCTTCCAATTGTCTATAAATCCTATTTTATTCTTCAGACACCACTCAGACATCCAACCATTCAGTGACACTAATCTACTATAAACCTCGTCACCACGACGAGCAGGGAGGGGACCAGAGCATATTACAGTGTCTGACATAGTTTTTGCAAATTTGCACACCTCCTTAATATTATCTTTAGTGATCTCTGACTGGCAAAGCCGGACATCGTTAGTGCCAACATGGACAACAATTTTAGAAAATCTATGTTTAGCATTAGCCTGCACTTGTAAATTTGATTTGATGTCAGATGCTCTTGCCCTCGAAATGCAATTAACAATCGTGGCTGGAGTCTCTATTTCCACGTTCCTTATAATAGAATCGCCAATAACAAGGGCTCTTTCAACATGATTCTCAGTGGGTATATCACTGAGTGGGGAGAATTGATTGGAAACCCTAACAGGAATGGGAGAGTGGTGTCTCTTTGTTGAGCGAGTATGCCGCCGAGATGTCACCCAAATGCCCTGCTGCAGGGGCTCTACAGCTGGAACCAAAGTGTGTATGTTGCTCGCTGTACTACTCGCATCCAAAACTGTATCTACTGGCTTCTCTATCTCAATGAACTCCACTAGCAATGACTCCACTAGAGTCTCTAACTTAACCTTCTCCGTCAGCCTGACTAATTCCTTACATTTATCACATGTGAATCCCTCACTGCTGACGGAGGAGGCTATTGTAAACATTTGACATGCAATGCAGAAAGAATTAACATGAGCAGATGCCATGACTTACCGCAAATTGTTTGTTGTTGGTTGTTCCTGAGTGGTGAGGGTTTAAGATTGATGTGAATCCCACACACAATTGTTTGTTGTTGTGGGTTGTTCTTGATAAGCGGTGCTTTAAGATCGATGCAATAATCTGTGTACCGCAGAGGAGAAAAAATGGGTGCACGCTGAAAAAAAATAAAATAATAAAATAGCAGTTTCTATAAAAATAGAACGTGGATGCAGGTGGAATATGCGTGCAGTTGAATCGCTATAAGAGAATAATATGAGGGAAAACCTGATGCGCGCTGAAAACAGATATATAAACGATGCTAAAAACTAGCAGGCTACAAACACAGACTCTAGCTAGGTGTCAGCAGTAACAGGTAAAATACACGCAGATGAAACAGTAGAAAAGCGGAAAACCTGAAACATGGTAAAATGACAAAGGATTTAACGATGAATATAACGATGAACGTTTGAGAATAAGAATAAGCAATGCTAAGCAGCCTAAGCAGGCTACAAACAAACTCTCGTGCAGTGTGCCGTCAGCAACAGGAAGTCCAGTCCAGTATTGAATAGTTTATTCCCTGAAAAAAGCCCTGCAGAGGATAGTGATGACAGCTGAGAAGATCATCGGGTTTCTCTTCCCTCCATCAAAGACATTTACACCAAACACTGTATCCGCAAATCAACTAGCTTTGTGGATGACCCCAAACACCTCTCACAGAAACTCTAAAATGCCTCATAGTCTGATGGCAGGTCACTTGGGTCAGGGGTACCCAGAAGCAGTGCCTCTTTGCAAAATCTCAGCATGTAGTGATGTGGAGGCACTCTTCAGAATAATCTTTCGAGTGGGGATTCCGAAAAAAATCCTCATTGATCAGGGCACTAATTTCATGTCAAGTTGAAATTATGCGAGCTGTATGAATTATTAGGTATTAAATCGATTTGGACAATCGTGTACCATCCACAAATGTATGGCTTAGTCGAACTATTTAATAAAACTTTAAATAATATGATTCGTAAGTTTGTGCATGAAGATGCTTGGAATTGGGATCGGTGGCACGAATCCCTGTTTTTTGCAGTGCGAGAGGTCCCACAAGCCTCCATGGGGTTTTCCCCATTTGAATTATTATATGGGCATAAGCCCTGTGGTGTGTTAGATATCAAGAAGGAAAATTGGGAAGAGGGGACTTCCCAAAGCAAAAATGAAATTCAAAACGTACTTGACCTGAGAGCAAATCTCCACACACTGGGGCATCTATCACAGAAGAATTTGCTACAGGCGCAAGAACGTCAGTCCCAGCTGTATAACAGGAGCTCGGCTACAGGTGTTTGTACCAGGAGATAAATTACGTGCATTGCTGCTCACATCAAGTTCAAAATTACACTTGAAGTGGCAAGGGCCCTTTTGAGGTCACACTGATGGGGCGGGGCTCATCAAATTTACCACCTCAAACTCCTAAAATCATGGAAAGAGGCGGTTACATATCCTTGGTGATGGTAGTTCCGCAGAGGGAGGATTTCAGTTCGGAGGTGAGCCTAAAAGCCCAGTCAGTTCACTCTGGTCCCGTGTGGAGACCACCTCTCGCTGTCACAACGTACGGAGGTTGCCATATTGCATTAAAGTTTTTCTGACGTGTGCTCGCCTCTCCCCGTCCGCAATAAACTCATAGAACACCACATCGGGACAACCCCTGGGATAGTGGTACGTAGCTGGCCCTACCGCTTACCCGAACACAAGAAATGAGTAGTATGGGGAGAATTAAAGTCCATGCTCGATATGGGATTAATAGAAGAATCCCACTGTGATTGGGCCAGCCTGGTAGTTCTGGTACCTAAGAGTGAAGGCTCTATATGGTTCTGTGTGGATTAAAGAAAAATCAACACGGTGTTGAAATTTGATGCATATCCAATGCCTCGTATTGGCAAACTGCTTGATTGGTTGGGCTTGGCTCGCTTTTACTCAACACAGGACTTAACAAAGGGTTATTGGCACATCCCCTTAATGCCGATGTCCTGTGAGAAAACGGCCTTCTCCACACCATTTGGATTACACCTATTTGTGTCCCTTCCATTTCAGTTTGTTTGGGGCCCAGGCTACATTTCAGCATCTTATGGACCGAGTCCTCGTATGCCACTGCTTATTTGGATGATATCATTATTTACAGTAATGATTGGCAGTGGCAAATGCAGCATCCAGGGATGTTCTGAGGTCGCTGCAACAAGCGGGACTCAAGGCAAACCCAAAGAAATCTGGGGTTCCACTTGGGGCATGGGCAGGTGCAACCCCAAATTGATAAAACCGCATTGATTGCAACCTGTCCGAGTCCTAAGATGAAAAGGAGGTGAGATAGTTCTTGGGGCTGGCTGGCTATTATCAAAGGTTTGTGCCTAATTATTTGGAGGTCACCAGCCCGCTGACTGATCTCACTAAAAAGGGAGCTCCAGACCCGGTCCAGTGGACGGAGCCATGACAACGTGCTTTCACACAGGTAAAAGCTGCACTTTGTGGTGGGCCGCTTCTGCATTCCCTGATTTTTCTCTTCCTTTTGTTTTACAGATGGACGCATCGGACAGGGGGCTGGGTGCTGTTCTGTACCAAGTGATGGAGGAGGAGGAGCGCCCGGTGCTGTACATTAGTCGAAGGCTCTCTATGAGAGAGACGAAGTACAGCACCATAGAGAAGGAGTGTTTGGCCATCAAGTGTGTGCTCCTCACTCTCCAGTACTAGTTGTTGTGACAAGCATTCATCATCTGTTCAGACCACGCCCCGCTCCAATGGCTCCACTGCAGTGATTGTGACCTGCCCGAGTCCTAAGAGCAAAAAGGTTCTGAATTCCCTGATTTCTCTCTCCCTTTTGTTTTACAGATGGATGCATCAGACAGGGGGCTGGGTACTGTTCTGTACCAAGTGGTGGAGGAGTATAAACAAAGAATATAAACATTTTATTTTATTGAAAAACTTTATTTTTGAAAATAGTAAATTATTAACCCCGCCTTTTGCCCAATGTTAGCTGGGATAGGCTCCAGTCCCCCGCGACCCTGTACACAGGATAAGCGGTTGACGATGGATGGATGGATGGATGGTAAATTATTAATTTGCGGTATGGCTCTTGATGCAAAAAATGCATCAACCAAAAATAAAAAAATTGGCTCCTTAGTGAAAAAAGGTTCCCCACCCCTGTTTTAGGTGTTCAACTTAATTTAACGTCTGTTAGACATGCCCCACTAGTTAAAATAGCTGTCAATGAAAATTCCTTGTCAAGGTCTGGAATATTAACTTTAGTAGTGGTATGGCCACAATATAGAAGGTGTAATATAATGACAGACGATTCCAATCACTGGGTGTCACACAAGGAGGATCAGTGATCAGATTAGGAAGGAATGGATATTGGGCTAGAGGTGAATCACTTAGTGTTGGCCTCGGGCTGTGCTGCCACACCCGAAGGCATCTCATCCTGCTCACAAGCTTAGGAAGAGCAAGGCTGGCGGTGAGGCAGCATACCGGGGAGTGGGCGGTCTGTGGGGATTTACCCGACGGAACTGTACCCACTGAAGACCCTGAATCCCCTTCAGCATCAGCCAAAGCGGTCTCATACCTGTAGGTAGGAGGAGCCGTGAGGTGGAGAGCCGAAGTGGCTTTCCCTCGGAAGAAGGAAAGCCATGACCGCAACATTACCATCTCACAGTGAGAACATGAACCATCCACAAACGCTTCCTCAACGTGCCTATGGCCCAGGCACTTGAGGCAGTGATCATGACCATCAGAGGCAGAGAGGTAACGACCACTTCCAGGAACGGCACAGAGAAGGAAAATCATCTTTAAAAAGAAGCGTATTTAAAAAGACATTCAACAACATTATGCCTGCTCTAATAGAGGAAACACACTCTTTTAGAGGAAAATCTCTTTAAAGCACTGTCGAAGCACCCCGGGGTGTAGTCTGCAGCAGAGTGGAGAGAACCGCTGGAATGCGCTGTATATCCAACAGCAATGCTTGTAGAGTTGGTGAATGGAATGGCAGTGGTATTCAGCTAGCTGTCAATACAACTGCTCGGCTCCGAAGAAAAAGTCTGAATGAATCCGCATACCGGTCTCCCTTTTACCCATATGTTGGGTTGAGTGGCAAGATAATTCAACTCACCAATTTCTCATTGGCATTTTCTCAAAGATCTGAAGGTGAATCGTGCTCCCAAGAGGGACCCCTAGTGTCACTACATCGACACAAACTTTCTTTCCCTCCATCAGGGAACGGTGGTTATGACAGTAACCGAGACGTTCCTTTAAACTCATGGCTTGGTTTTTGCTCTGATATGCATTTTCAGCTGTGAGACCTTTTATAGACAGGTGTGTACCTTTCTCCAATTAAAGTGTAGAAACATCTCAAAGATGATCCAGAGAAATGGGATGCATCTGAGCTAAATTTCAAGTGTCATAGCAGTCTGTGTACTTAGGTCAAAGTGATATTTCAGTTTTTTCTTTTTAATACATTTGCAAAGTTATCAAAAATCTGGTTTCTGCTTTCTCATTATTGGGTATGGAGTATTGAGCATTTTTGTATAAGGCTGCAACATAACAAAATGTGATAAAAATGAAAAGGTATGAATACTTTCTGAATGCATTGTATACAGTACATTTACATTTACATTTATGCATTTGGCAGACGCTTTTATCCAAAGCGACTTACTGAAGCCCTTATTACAGTGACAATCCCCCCGGAGCAACCTGGAGTTAAGTGCCTTGCTCAAGGGCACAATGGTGGTGGACCTTCTGATTAGCAGCCCTGTGCTCTAGCCACTACGCCACCACCACCTCTACCTACAGTATATACTTATATATAATGTTTTCTGCTTCAGTTGTTGTGGTGTTGATTCACATGTTTCTAGATTATTGTGCAGGGTGATCAGATGCATTTTAAATAATTGCAAAAAGCTTCACTGGCCAAAAAAATTTACTTTGTCACAAAAACACATATTTCACTGTGTTTTGGCTATGGCACAAAATGACCAGCTAACATCATTTCACTAATCATATCAGCAGCACCTGGGCAAGTGTGAATGAGTACTAGTCAGGTGAAATCACTCTTTCATTCTGATTGGATTATAAGAGCAGACTGATTGCTATAAAATGAGGGAAGAAGTGCTTCAAATCATTGTGTTCTTGTTTGCAATGGTTACCTCTAAAGAAAGACATGCAGCCATGATCGCTTTGCATCTAATTGGCCTCACATGAAAGGAAATTGCTGCAAAGAATATTGCACCTGAAAGAACCATTTACTGGATCATCAAGAACTTCAAGGAGTGAGTTCAACTGCAGTGAAGAAGGCTTCAGGATGTCCCAGAATGTCTAGCAAGCGCCAGGACCGTCTCCTGAGGATTCAGCTGCGGAATCGTGTCACCACCAGTGCAGAACTTGCTCAATATTGGCAGCAGGTTGGTGTGAGTGCATCTGCATGCACCATGAGGCAAAGACTTTTGGACAATGGCCTGGTGTCAAGAAGGGCAGCAAAAAAGCCACTTTTCTCCAAGAAAAACATCAAGGACAGACTGAAA
This sequence comes from Moxostoma hubbsi, assembly GCA_032164185.1. NCBI lineage: Eukaryota > Metazoa > Chordata > Actinopteri > Cypriniformes > Catostomidae > Moxostoma > Moxostoma hubbsi. The sequence goes on along the minus strand of JAVLUX010000051.1, from coordinate 15,234,884 downwards.
TTCTGCAGGAATTACAAGGATTGGACAGCAGAATACAGGTGGAAAGTTATTTTCTCTGATGAAGCACCCTTCTGACTGTTTGGGACAACTGGAAAATCGATAGTCCGGAGAAGAAAAGGTGAATGGTACCATCAGTCCTGTGTCATGCCAACAGTGAAGTATCCTGAGACCATCCATGTGTGGGGTTTCTTTTCATCTAAGGGAGTGGGCTCTCTCACAATTCTGCCCAAAAACACTGCCATGAATAAAGAATGGTATCAAAACATCCTGCAAGAAAAACGTCTCACAAAGATCCAGGAGCAATTTGGTGATGATTGGTGCATTTTCCAGCAAAATGGAGCACCATGTCACAATTCAAGAGTAATAATGAAGTGGCTCGGAGATCATTACATTGAAATTTTGGATCCATGGCCAGGCAACTCCTCGGATCTTAATCCCATAGAGAAACTGTGGTCAATCCTCAAAAGGCTAGTGGACAAGCAGAAGCACACAAATTGTGATCAACTCCGAGCACTAATAAGGCAAGAATGGATCGCCATCAGTCAGGATTTGGCCCAGAAGCTGATATACAGCATGCCAAAGCGAAGAGGTTATGAAGAACAAGGGTCAACACTGTAAATAGTGACTCTTTGCATATATTGAATGTTTTTGCCAATAAAAGACTTTAAAACTCATGAAACACTTATCATTGTTTTCCAGTATACCATAGAAACATGTGAAAAAATTATCTACAAATACTGAAGCAGTAAACTTTGAAAAAAACTAAATTTATGTCACTGCCAATACTTTTGGCCACGGCTGTACACTCACGGAGCTCTTTATAAAGATTACTACACTAATACTGGGTAGGGCCTCCCTTTGCTATCAAAACAGCCTCAATCCTTTGTGGCATGGATTCCATAAGATGTTGGAAACATTCCTTTGATTCATGGCCAGAATGATTGCATCAAGCAATTTCTGCAGGTTTGTCAATTGCACATTCATGCTGTGGATCTCCTATTCTACCACATCCCTAAGATGTTCTATTGGATTCAGATCTGTTGACATTGGAGGCCACTGATCTCATTGTCATGTTAATTTAACCAGTTTGAGATTACTTTAGCTTTGTGATATGGTGCATTATCATGCTGGACTTAGCCAATAGAAGATGGGTAAATTGTGGCCATGAATGGATGCTTATTGTCAGAAACAATATTCTAATGGGCTGAGGCATTCAAGCGATGAATGATTGATTATTAACAGGCCCAAAGTGTGCCCAGAAAACATTCCCCATACCATTACATCACCGCCACCAGCCTGGAGTGTTGACACAATGCAGTTTGGGTTCATGGATTCTCCTGTTGTTGCCAAATTCTGACCAATCTGTGTTCCTCAGCAGCAAGATGGTCTTCTGCTGTTGTAGCCCATCTGCCTCAAGATTCGACGTGTTGTGCATTCTGAGATGCTTTTCTTCTCACTACAACTGTACAGAGTGTTTATCTGACTTACCGTAGCCTTTCTGTCAGCTCAAATCAGTCTGGCCATTCTCTGTTGACCTCTCTCATCAACATGGCGGTTCCATCCACAGAACTGTCACTTAATGGATGTTTTTTTAGTTTTTGGCACCATTCTGAATAAACTCTAGAGAATGTTGTGTGTGAAAATCCCAGGAGAAAGCATTTACAGAAATAAACATACCAACCCGTCTGACACCAACAATCATGCCACAGTCGAAATCACTCAGATCATATTTTTTCCCATTCTGATTGTTGATCTGAATATTAACTGAAGCTCCTAATCCATATCTGCCTGCTTTTATGCATTGCACTACTGTCACACAACTGGCTGATTAGATAATCACATGAATAAGTAGGTGTACAGGTGTTCCTAATAAAGTGCTTGTATAAATACAGTAGTTCATATATTTGAGCACATCTGTACATATTCAAATTCCACTAGTATTTGAGAAATATGTTGCATAAAAAAATGGCCATTTATCTAGCATTTTGAAATTATGTTTCATATATTAATTTTTCACTTTTTTTATTTTTATAGAATAATTTTATTTCTATTATATTATATTATCTGTTTATTTTTAGAATATGTTATTTTATTTGTATTAAATATTTTCTTAATTTGTACTTATAATCATTGTATGAAATATGCTGTATACTCTGTTCATGTGTGGTTTTCACATTACGTTTATGTGTAATGTGTCTTTTTATATTGGTGAAAACCATACATAAACATATTTTATTTTATGCATTTTACATATATTGCCATCTATCAGGTTTCTTTTTGGATATTTATATAGGTATAGAACAAGAACAAACAGACTTAAACTTTGGCCTCCACAAGCAATAGAACTGTGAGATACTTTTCATAATTTTAGCTCTGTATACCACAACAATGGATTTAAAATTTAGCAAAATGTGATATGCAATAATAAGACATATTTGCTTTTTCTAGCAACATGACAAGCAATTAAGATGCATTTGATGTACCGATGTGCTTTTAACAAGTAAATATTTCATGTATAAATACTACTTTATAGTTCATCTCTATTCAATGAAAGACAGAGTTTGGATGGCATTCATTAATTTCTAATATACTGTAGCCATATTGTGGTGTGATTAAGCTTTTAATATTTAAAAATCAATAATTGGTGCCAGGCATTGTATTTATACATCTTGCTAGTTATTTTATGGATAGCCTAATATTATATTAGGTTTTCATTGATATTAATTTTTTTAACGGCAGAAGAGAATGCTAATGAATGTAGAAAAAAATAAACAGTACTGAAAATCTATATTTAGGCTCTTAAATAATTATCATGAAGAGTACATTTTTTGGGATTTATTTCTGCAATGTGCATTTTAAGAGATACAGGGTAGTGACTTTATTGCATTAGAGATGTCACTTTGCTCACAGATAACTGGTTCAGTATCTGTTCAGTAGCGACCCATTACCCAGAATAAAACCTGCTCCGGAGCAGGTCAGCCAAATAGGGTTAATTAAAAATAGCAATGAACACTGCCTACCAACCTACCTTCATGGTACCAATAAAATTTACCTGGCTCAACTAACCTGGCTTGGTGGTACAGGCCAATAAAGTGTCTGAACCCCTCAGAAAACACAACACAAATTAAGCAATATACCACTGGTGTTTCAGGTACTTACATGATGCCCTGTTTGAAGTATCCACAGAAGAGGCTAGATTCATGGGACTGGACCTCACGGTGCTGCACAGGTGAAGAACCCAGGAATTCATCAAGTTGTATGGCATAGACAGCAGCTGCTCCCTGTTCATCCATTGTAGACATTGAACCAATCCAATAATGAATGTCATAGTATGCAGATCTGCCAGCTTTGCGTGTCTGTGGATGAAATGCATTGGAAGTAGATGAGATGAGGTGACAGATGAAGCTTTAACTGAAATTTTGAATCAAACAATGACAATGTTTTCAGCTGGTATTAGCATAAGTTTTTTTGGTGATCTGATACAAGTGTTTGGCATAAATACAGGATCCAAAATATTTGATCAGGAATTGTTGGAATTCCTGAGCATGAGGAGGGTAGAGATATGGTGAAATTCCTAGATGAGCTCTTCCAGTGTCTGCTCGACATAACAGGCCATAAACTAGAAATCGAGCGAGCTCACAGACAGCCAGCTCGGAGATCTGCTGAGGGAGACAGGCCTCCGTCAATTCTGGACACATTTTTTAGATCATCTGATAAAGATCTCGTGTTGTGCCAGGCAAGGAACAAATGAAAGCTTTCTTGGAAGAATCACAATATTTTCTTTTTCCCAGACTTTGCGAATTCGACAAGAGAGAAACACAATCGTTTTAAGAAATGTAAGAAACTCTTACATCAATGGAAGATCGCTTTTCCTCTGATGTTTCTGACCAGACTGAGAATAGACACCAAGGACGGCTGTAAGGTATTTTTGACTCGATGAACATATACTCAATTGTCGGAGTAAGCTGGGTGCCATTTTTTTTTTTTTTTTTTTGTGTTGGTTCCGCCTAGCGGATGAAGTTTGTTTTGTGGAATGACACTCCAAGGGACTTTTGCCTTAACAGAGGATTGTTTTTACAATGAAGTCTTCAGCTAGATTGAGATTGAACACTATGGGTGACCACAAAATATCTACATGTCTACACAAAGGATGTCTTTTATAATGTTGACAGACTGAGTAAATCATGGTAAATATTTTTATGCGGACTCCGAGTGAATTTGTCTCTTGACCATCCGAGGAACCGGGATGCACGTTTTGTTTTGGATGCAACTTTTTGTGCTGGTTCCGCCTAGTGGCTGGAGTATGTTTTGTGGACAGTTATGGATGAATCTGTTCATTCCTGGTGCTTATGCTTCCTGTTGGCTGGAGTTTATTTTTGTGTGGAATTTTTGCAAGACATTGGAATGATTACGTCATCTGCTGCACTCATAACAGCTGGCTCACTGAACATTTGTAACACTTTTTTTTTTTAACAATTTTTTTTGTGGGGAACACACCTTCAAAACAGTTCTGTGAATTAATCTACATGTACTTTGTCTTTATTCTGCCTGTTGGCTAGGGTCTGATTTACAAAGTATTTTCTGTTATAAAATTTTTCCTCATAAAATTTTTATAAAAACACCAGATTTGGGCAATCCGATAGCAAAGTTGTCGGGGGGTTCTCGTAGGCATATATGGACTCTTTGAGTTGGTGCCAGTTGGCGCTGTCTTGCACGGGTTTAATGAACACGTTTTATTTATTTATTTATTTTTTCTTTGTTTTGTTCTGCTTGTTTTGTTTGGGGTTTGACTCTTGCATTAATGTTGAAATGTGGTCTTTGTTTTGGACCCCAAATAATTGTTTTACTATTATATCAAATGTTAAATGTTAATATGAGTGGATTGTCTCTCACCATGTGGAATGTGAATGGGTTGGTGCACCCCATAAAAAGAAGGAAGGTTCTTTATTTTCTTAAGCATAAGAAATGTGATAATAGTGTTTCTTCAAGAAATGCATCTTTCCTTAATGGAAGCTGAAAAATTTGGGAAGATATGGGGTGGACATGCTTTCTTTAGTGCTGGCTCAAGTAAGAGTACTAGAATAGAAGAATTACTGAAGGGATGTTGCAAGCTGCTGGCACCCCTCATGATATAATATTGGGAGGAGACTTTAATCTATTGATGGACTCACGCCTTGATCATAGTGAAGCAAAAGTGTGCAAGACCCTTAGAGCATCACTGCCTTTACACATCCTTCACAGGATGTGTAAAAATCTTGGTCTTGCAGATATTTGGTGAATTTTTAACCCATCTGGTAGAGACTATACATTCTTTTCATCAGTCCATAAGATTTACTCTAGAAAATATTTTCTTTTATATCTAAGTCCCTCATTTCATCTGATGTTGATTTCTCAATTGGAAACATTTTGGTCTCAGATCATGTCCTGGTGAGCTTGGAGTTGTTACCACATATGGAAAAAAGAAATCATACAGTTGGCGCTTCAAAGTGTCCCTTTTGCAAAATCCTAATTTCCAACAAATGCTAAAGACTGAAATTAATGTCTATATGGAGACCAACTGGTCCTCAATATCCTCTGTGGGCGTGGCTTGGGATGCACTTAAGGCGGTTATTAGTGGCAGGATCATACAGTATGAATCAAAAACTCACCAAAAAATCCAAAGCACAAGAACAAGAGTTGGAAGGGAATATTAAAAGTGCCGAGGTAAAGCTGAAGCGTTGAATGCCTCAGATAATAGCCTCAGATAATTTACCCATTTGAAATACAGATATAATACTATTTTGTCATGGAAGGTGGCGTTTTGGTTATTCAGGGCAAGACATACTTTAAGTCAGGGGACAAAGCAGGCAAGCTTTTGGCTAGATATAAAGGAGAGAGAGACTTTTTCTACCATTCCTTCAGTGAAATCTGCTGAAGGTGAAATTTTTACCTAGCCCATTGATATTAATAATGTCTTCAAAGAATTCTATCTTGATCTTTATAGTGCCACATCTTCATCTACTGATGAAGATATCAGAAATTTTGTGGAACCATTAGTACTCCCTAAATTGATGACTGTCTTCCTTGGGAGCCTCGCGTACCTCTGAACTTGAGAAAAGGCCAATGAGAAATTGGCAGACATAATTTGCATGTTGCGGGTATAAAGGGAAGCGGGCATGCGTCTGTCAGTCAGGTTTTTGCACCCGAGGAGCTGAGAATAAGGTACGGCCATTTACAGTGGTAGGTCTAGTGTCGTGGCAGAAGGGACAAAATGTCTTGTTCCCTCCCTCAGGGAACGGAGGTTACAACAGTAACCGTGTTGTTCCAACAGTAACCGTGATGTTCCCCTTCTGTCACTCACTCGACATTATGTAGAATGAAGTGACAAGAGGAGTCCTGTTCAAAAGTGCCATGCACTAGACCGTGTTACGTGAACTGCTGACAGGTGCAAGCAGGCTGCTGTGTGCTAGAAGCAACTGTATCGGCTGCACTTAACCCTCCCAAACGCCCCCAGAAAAGGTGTCAAATACAGACCTTAGGTTCCCAGCATCCATGAGTGCTACATGACTCGCATGGGAGCAAGCCCGGCAGCTGCTGCCTTTTCTCTCTCTCTATGTCTCTCGCATAGTGTGTGAAGTGGCTTAGGCTATCTTAACGATATGAAATGCGTCGGGAAGGTTTCCTGATCCTATTCTTTCAGGGGGAAAAGACCCTGTGGAGTCCACATCCTGCCCAGACTAGGGGGAGGTGACATGTGGCTAATACACCACATGTGTTGTGAAGCCGCATGTAGGAGCGGCGTGGTGGAAGGTCCTGCCTGATGAGGGAGGAGCTCTACAAACACGGTGACTGGGGGCAGTGAGACTGCCCAAGGTAGACACGCGTCCACCGATATGGGGACCTTACCACAGAAAATACATCACAGGGAGTTGACTGAAGAGGAAATTAAACACCCAGTCGGTTGTTTCCGCATTACCGAGTTCTACCGGCTCAGACCAGACAAAACACGGGATGAGACTGACTCAACCCTGAGATTGTAAAATCTCACAAAGGTATTGGGTGTTGCCCAGCCCGCTGCTCTACAGATGTCTGCTAGGGAGGTGCCATTGACCAGTGCCCACGAGGATGCCACACTTCTCGTCGAGTGTGCTCAAAACCAGAAGGGGACGGGCACGACCTGGGTCTGATAAATCAGAGAGATGGCGTCAATGACCCAGTGAGCAAACCTCTGTTTGGAGACTGCGTTCCCTTTCCGCCGTCCACCAAAGCAGACAAAGCTCTGCGTGTGGTCCAAATAGATACGCAAAGCATGTACAGGACACAGCAATGAAAGGGCTGGGTCTGCCTTCTCCTGGGGCAGCGCTTTGAAGGTTCATGACATGATCCCTGAAGGGGTTTGTAGGAACCTTGGGCACGTAGCCCAGTTGTGGCCTCAGGATAATGTGAGTATTTTTCCAGACTGAAATCCAGGCAGTGTTGGCTCAGTGGTTAAGGCTGTGGGTTACTGACTGAAAGGTTGGAGGTTCAAGCAACAGCACCGCCAATATACCACTGTTTGGCCCTTGAGCAAGGCCCTTGACCCTATCTGCTCCAGGGGCACAGTTTCATGACTGACCCTGCACTCTGACCCCAGCTTAGTTGGGATATGTGAAAACAACTGCATTTCATTGGCTCTGTACCATACTCTGCACAATGACAATAAAAGTTGAATCTTAATCTTAATCTGAAATGTCACTGACAGAGAACGCTTGCAGGTCCCCAACCCTCTTGATGGAAGCAAGCGCTCTCAGGAGGGCTGTCTTCAGGGAGAGGGCCTTGAGCTCAACTGAGTCAAGCTGCTCGAAGGGGGTCTCTGAAGGCCCGAGAGGACCACTGAGAGATCCCAGGAGGAGAACAGGCTTGGCCAGGTAGGGTTCAGTCTCCGCGTGCCTCTAAGGAACCTGATAATGAAATCGTGCTTACCCAAGGACTTGCTGTCCACTGCGTTGTGGTGGGCCGTGATTGCGGCTACATACACCTTCAAGTTGGAGGGGGACAGCCTCCCCTCCAGCCTCTCTTTTAGGAATAAAAGCACTGACTGAACTGCGGATCTCTGCAGGTCTTCCACTCAGGAAGAACCCCAATTCGCGAACAAGTGCCACTTCAGGGCTTAAAGTTGCCTGGTGGAGGGAGTTCTTGCTTGGTTGATCGTGTCTACGACTGCAGGTGGTAGGTCACTCAGATCTTCCAAGTCCCGTCCAGGGGCCAGATGTGGATGTTCCAGAGGTCTGGGTGCGTGTGACAGAGGGTGCCCTGTCCCTGAGAAAGAAGGTCCTTCCTCAGGGGGATTTTCCAGGGAGGTGCTGTCATGAGGAAAGTGAGATCAGAGAACCAAGTCCGCGTGGGCCAATAGGTAGACACCAAGGTGACTTGTTTCTCGTCCTCCCTTATATTGCACAGCACCAGTGCAAGCAGGCTCACTGGGGGAAATGCATACTTGCACAGCCCCCGGGGCCAGCTGTGTGCCAACGCGTCTGTCCCGAGAGGGGCTTCTGTCAGGAAGTACAAGAGCGGAAAAAGAGAATTGTCGTTGGAGGCAAAGAGATCTACCTGTTCCGTGGCGAATCGGCCCCAAATCAGCTGGACCACCTGGGGGTGGAGCCTCCACTCTCCGCTGGGCAAGACCTGTTGTGACAGCTTGTCCACCATCATATTATGGTTTCCAGGGATATGAGTGGCATGCAGTGACCTGAGTCCAAAGGAGGAGATGGCGAGCGAGTTGTGACATGACAAGAGCGCATGCCGCCTTGGCGATTTATTTACGCTTCCGTTGCAGTGCTGTCTGAACAGATCAAGATGTGCTTGCCATGAATCAGCAGGATAAACAGCCAGCAACTCTAGGCAGCTGATGTGCCAATGCAGCTGGGGCCCTATAAAGGAGCCAGTGGCAGCGTGCCCATTGCACACGGCGCCCCAACCCAGTTGAGAGGCAACTGTGGTGACCACGACACATCTGGACACCTGATGTAGAGGGACTCCTGTCTGCACAAACCAGAGGTCTGTCCACATGTTGAAAGTCGGATTATCACACGGTATGTGGCGCGGCGCAATGACCATCTTGGGAATCGAGTCTGAAGCCAGTGCTGAAGCGGTCTCATATGCATCAACTCAAGCGGCGCAACCATAGCTGAGTATGTCATATGGCCCAGGAGCCTCTGGAATTGTTTTAGAGGAGCCGCTGTGCCAGGCTCGAAGAGAGCGAGACACCTGAGCAGTGACTGCGCACACTCGTGAGATGCGCTGTCATTGAGACTGTGTCTAACTCCATGCCGAGAAAAGAGATGCTCTGAACCGGGGTGCGCCTGAGGTGCCTGAGCACCTGTCCTTGTGAGCGCATTGTAACTCTCGAGAGTGAGGCAGGATGAGCTAGTCATCGAGTTAATTGAATATGCGGATTCCCACTTTCCGTAGTGGGGCAAGGGCTGCCTCTGCAACCTTGGTGAAGACGCGAGGTGACAGGGACAGGCCGAAGTGGAGGACCTTGTACTGATACGCCTGGCCGTCAAACGCAAACCTTAGGAAGGGTCGGTGTCCAGGCAAGATGGAGACATGGAAGTACACATCCTTCAGGTCTTCAGGCTGCCGCGAACAAATCTAGCTGTCAAACGCATGTTAGAATCTGTCTCTGCGTGAACATTTTTAACAGGAGTTTGTGTAAGGCCCGGTTGAGAACTCGCAAGTCCAAGATTGGACCACCGCCTTTCTTGGGTACGATGAAGTAAGGGCTGTAGAAACCCTTCTTCATCTCGGCTGGAGGGACAGGCTCTATTGCAACCTTGAGGAGCAGAGTTGTGATCTCTGGCCGCAAAGCGATGTATTTTTCGCCACGTACGGAGGTGGAGCAAAAGAGAAAACAAGGCGGGTGCCGTGCGAATTGAATCGTGTAGCCAAGTCGGATGGTCCTGGCCAGCAAACGCAACAGGTTGGACTGCAAAAGCCATGCGTCCAGAATCCACGGAGGGGCACTAGAGGGACGATCGTTTTTGGTGTACCAGGTGGGGCTTCACGATGAAGGGGAGCAGGTAATAGCACGTTGGGAGGCAAAATAGAGTCCACAGGCTTTGGTGCAGAGAAAATACTCAAAGCACTTAACTTGCTCCGCGCACCCAGCAGAGGGCAGGTTAGAGACTGAGGAAGAGATCCTGGAAAGGCGTCTTTTGAACTCGTCAGCGCTGGCCTGCTGGGGCTTAGCAGGCACGGGTCTGGAGGCAAGATGACTACGTCCGGGGAACCGGGACTGCAGGATTTTGGATTTTGGTGCGCTTTGAGGATGGCAAGCAACAGCTAGATGAACTAGGGAGTGAGGAAATCACTCTTTTATTGAGAATGTGGGTACCGCAGCCCGAAGGGGGTGGAGTGATCTTGGTACCAGCTCCGGAGAAAACAAATGACTGCCTGGGTCGTCTGTCTAAGGAGCGCTTAGGAGCTTTCCAGGTTCTGGTAGTGGTCCTTGAGACGGGGGGGCGAGTTGTGCTGGTTTGGCAACGCCGCAGCATGATGTGAGAGATCGCCTCTATCCAAGTGAGTGTAAATGTTATCGTCCAACTTCCCTGTTCCAGCGAGACAAAAAAGTTATGACATCTCTTATACGTATAGATCAGGTTGGGGTTATTCGGGACCATAGCTCTTCTCATAACATTAGGTGTTCATCAACTTTATAGACACCCTGTAGTGGCGGTACAAACAAATTGATTAATTTCAGATTATTTTACTCTGGATAGGGGCACCCGTCAGGGTTGCCCTCTTTCCCCATTATTGTTCTGTCTTGCCTTGGAACCATTAGCAGCAACGATAAGAAAGGAGGATAATTTTCCAGGGATGGTAATCCCCAGATCTCAGTTTTTTAGGTATCTTCAGCTACAGCACTTGCTCTGTACTATTTTTGGGAATAGCATACACCCCCCTAATACACCAAATACTCTAGGAGAGGTGATTTCTGCTTTTGGAAAAGGCCATGAGGCATCAGTGTATTACTCCTTATTAAATCAGAGTCTGGGTGACAGAGTCGACCACTCACAAACGTTTATGGGAGAAAGATTTAAACTTGGAATTGGAGGAGGGAGAATGGGCTAAGATTTAAAAATATATAAAAACTGCATCTAGAGATGCAAGGGTGCCCCTTATACAATTCAAGATTTTATATCGGTTCTATTGGACCCCCTCTAAATTGTATAGGATTGGTTTCAAAGACACACCCACCTGCTGGCGATGCCAAACAGAGGATGGAGATATAACCAATGTCTTTTGGTTAAAGGTAAAGAGTCTGGTGTGTGATGTGTTTGGCATTCGGGTATCATTTTGCCCCAGAATCTGTATCTTGGGTGATGGGGTGGTCACTGACATTGCAAATATGGGGATGGAAGTTTCAGGAGTGGTGCTCCGAGATGGGAAGTCTGGCGGCCTTTGAGGAAGTATTATTCAGAGTAACAGTGAGTATAAAGTATTTGTGGAGAAATGGGGCGGGTATTTGACATTTGTATTTTTTGCGTGATTATTTTTGATGTATACATTATATATATGTTTATTTATTTAATTATTTGTTTTTCATGTGTGTGTCTATGTCTTTTGGGACCACTGTTATGTTGTTGGGGTTAGGGTGGGATTGGGAGGTTAAAAGTTGTGGTTAATTTTGATTCTTTGTAAATATGTTTTGTATTATGAGGTTCATATATGTGAATCAATAAAAATGGTTATATATAATTATATTATATATAATGTGTTAAAAGGCAATAACAGAATAATCTGCCTATTTGAAATGTCAATGCTCAGTTTCTACCATGTGTGATATGTGCAAATTAAAATAAAATGACCTGAGCCCTTCGATTTGCCCAACCCAAACTTCCAGTTTCAATAGGTAAAACATCAACACAAAGCAGAAAACTGCACTCGTCAAGTCATTTCATGGTTGTCATTAATAGAAAATAATCATCCAATAGAAACATTTGGAAAAGACAAACACATTCAGTCACTCACAATATTTCACAGAACTACTTCAGTTTGCCTCATATAAACATGAACCGACAAATTATATTAAGAAAACACATCTGACGTAAAGGTAATTTGGGAGCTTCTGCTTGAGATGTCATGATTAGAGTAAGATTCAAATTTTAAACTACATTTGGAAGCAATAGTATGCTGACTTTGCATTTTTACTTTGTGGTTTATTGATAATAATCCACAAAGTACAAATGCAAAGACAGCACACTATTGCAGTAACACACTGACATAGTGAGTGATGTATGCAGTCATGAAATTGTCCTGGTTACTTCCGTAACCTCTGATGGAGGGAACGAGACATTGTATCAATGTATTTATGACACTAGGGGTCACTCTTGGGAGCCCGAAAACCTCTGATCTTTGCATCTCTGATCAGTCAACGGAGGTTACGGAAGTAACCAGGACATTCCCTATCTGTCACTCACTCGACGTTGTGTCGATGTAGTGATGCTAGGGGTCCTCTACAAAAATGGCACAACTAGCTGAACTGTGTTATGTGGATCGGCGGTGCGAGAAGGGCAGACTACTGTGTGCCGTGTAGCCAGCGCACCGTGCCGGCACGTACCCACCCCTGATGCTAGTATGGGGTTCAAACAGTGTCAAACAGCCCTTTGGGGACAAGTCGACTGCCCAAAGGATAGGGACAGGCTAGTGCAGTCGTGCCTCTTTCCTCTTTTTTCTTTTTCTCCACAGAAAAAGAGAGAAATCGTTAAGCAACATGTCGGGGGGTGTCACTCCCAAGGGGAAGACACCATGGAGACCACTTCCCACCCAGAGAGAGGGGGAGTATTTAGAGTGGAGATATGTCACATGGTCTTGCCAAGTCTAGCCAGAAGTATGTCATGTGGAGAAGTCTTACGGTAGGTCCTATTTGATGGGGGAGGAGACTCTACGAACATGGTGACTGGGGCAGAGGGCCCTCTGTCCAAGGAAGACGCAGTTTACCAACAGGGAAACGATTTAGCGGAAGATATACGTTGCATGGGATTACCTATGGGAACCAGCACATGCAGAGCACCTACCCCAGTACAGGGCTTAGTTAGCATGTGTACTGAGCCGGCAGCGAGTTTCTCCGCAAACTCGACTGCTACAGGGCTAGTAGGAAATCATCCAGGGAACACATCTAGTGAACACTACGGAGAGTCAACAGCGCACATTTTCAGCTCAGTGGAGGTGAAAGGCGCTATACGCAAGCGATACACCCGGCCAACTGTCTCGGTGTATCACCAGCCCTCTGCTCTGCAAATGTCTGCTAGAGAGGCACCACTGTTCAGGGCCCAGGAGGCTGCCACACTCCTGGTAGAACGGGCTCGTTGCCCTGCAGGGGGCGGCGCGTGCTGAGCGTATTATGCCATAGTTATGACATCAATGATCCAGTGGGCGATCCTCTGCTTGGAGATAGCTCTTACTTTCCGCTGTCCACCAATGCAGACAAAGAGCTGCTCAGAGACCCTAAAGCTCTGTGTGCGATCCAAATATATGCGTAAAGCGCTCACCGTGCACAGCAATGCCAAGGCTGGGTCTGCCTCCTCCTGGAGCAGCGCTTGCAGGTTCACCTCCTGATCCCTGAATGGGGTCGTGGGAACCTTGGGCACAAAGCCCGGTTGGGGTCTCAGGTTCACATGAGTATTTACTTTCTGGGCGCACCAGAGCAGGCAGTGGGAGGATTCTGGGGAGGAGAACAGGTCCACCTGTGCCTGTCCGTATTGACTCCAGATCAGCTGGACCATCTGAGGGTGGAGTCTCCACTATCCTTTGTGGGTAACCTATCATGACAGCACGTCCACTGTGGTGTTGATGTTGCCTGGTATGTGAGTGGCTCGCAGCGACTTGAGGTGCTGTTGACTCCCAGAGGAGAGACGGCGGGTGAGTTGTGACATGCAAGCGTAAACCACTTTGGCGGTTGATATATGCTACCGTTGCCGTATTGTCTGTTCGAGTCAGCACATGCTTGACCTGGATCAATGGCCATAACCTCCGCAGGGCGGGCAGTATTGCCAACAACTCAAGGCAATTGATGTGCCAACATAGCTGTGGGCCTGTCCAGGAGCCGGCGGCCACATACCCGTTGCATGCAGCGCCCCAGCCCATCTTGCAGACCTGTTCTAGGGGAACACCTGCCCGTAGAAATGCAAGGCCATTCCAAGGGATGAAAAGGTGGCGACAGTTCGGCATGATGGCCAAATGATGTATCCCGCACCACCATACCCCTCTCGGGACTCGAGTCTGGAGCCAGTGCTGAAGCGGTCTCATATGCATCAACACGAGTGGTGTGGTCACCGCTGAGGATGCCATATGCCCCAGGAGCCTTTGAAATAGTTTCAGTGGAACCACCGACTGGGCATGCTCATTCGTGAGTCCAACTCCAAACTGAGAAAAGAGATGCTCTGAACTGGGAGGAGCTTCCTCTTTTTCCAGTTGACCCGAAGCCCTAGTTGGCTAAGGTACAAGAGCACCAGGTCCTTGTGCGCACATAGCATGTCTTGAGAGTGAGCTATGATTAGCCAGTCGTTGAGGTTGTTGAGAATGCAAATTCCCACTTACCGACCCTCGAATGCAAACGGCAGGAAGGGTCTGTGTCGAGGTAGAATCGAGACGTGGAAGTACGTGTTCTTCAGGTCTGCCGACGCGAACCAATCTTGATGTCGGACGCTCACTAGAATGTGCCTTTGTGTCAGCATTTTGAATGGGAGACTGTATAAGGCCCGGTTCAGTACTCGCAGGTCCAAGATTGGCCTCAACCGACCGCCTTTTTTCGGTACAATGATGTTCGTGCTGTAGAACCCGTTCATGACGTCTAGAGGACAGGCCCTATCGCACGCTTCCGCAGAAGGGTAGTGATTTCCACACGCAAGGTGGTGGCGTTCTCGCCTTTCACCAAGGTGAAGTGGATGCCACTGAACCTGGGCAGGCACCTGGCGAACTGAATCACGTAGCTGAATCAGACGGTCAGCCATCGCGACAGGTTGGAGAACGCAAGCCACACGTCCAAGCTCCAGGCGAGGGGGACCAAGGGGACAATCTCATCGGACGTACGGGCGGGTGGGGCCTTGTGGCGGGGCACGTTGATGGGGCTTCAGCCCTGTGGCCATGCTGTGTCGAGAGACATTGAAGCACTTGCCTGACTCCTGATACTCACCAGCGGATCAGTCGAGGAAGGGGGAGGAAGTGTTTTGAGCGTGTTTGTGCCAAAGCTTGGTCTGTAGGGGTGGGGAAACCGCCACAGGGGTGCTGAACCTGCCAAAGAGAAATGGTGTACGCTGATCGGGGTGATGGCTGTGCACACCGGTTACGTGACCCAGGGAATGAGAAAACTGCTCTTTTGTTGAATGTTTGGGTACCGCAGCTGCTTGCACATGCGGCAAAACAAAATGAAAAGGGAAAAAAAGATTCTCCTCCCAGCCCTCCACCAGAGGATGGAGTGGTCTGTGTACCAGATCCAGGACAGCAGGTCTTCTCATCCCTGGGTCGCCAATCTCAGAGGCACTTAGAAGTCTTCTTCTTAGCAGGTGGCCATGAGATGGGTGGCGTCTTCTTGCTGCGGGGGGCTCGATGCTGGGCCGGGGCCACAGGGGCAGGCCGAGGTGGAGCCAGTGCAGCCGCCACAGGGAGACACCTTTGGCAGTGCACAGATGGGGTGCGGGATCTTGAGCTGCACAGGGTCAGGATGTGTTAAATGACCTCCGTCTGCTGCTTCACCACTGAGAACTGCTGGGCAAAGTCTCTGATGGTGTCGCCGAATAGGCTGGCCTGGGAGATGCGGGCATTCAGGAAATGTGTCATGTCGGCCTCTTGCATCTCATCTAGGTTAAGCTATAGGTGGTGCTCCTGGACCAACAAAGAGGACATCATCCGCCCAAGAGACTGAGCCATGACATCGTCGCTGAGCGCAGCTCCTACATCAATTCCGGCGCAGAACTTCCCTTGTGCAGCTCTTTCAGTGCCTTGGCTTGGTGTACTTGCAGGAGAGCCATGGTGTGCAGGGCGGAGGTGGCTTGCCCAGCGGCACCGCAGGCCCTGGCTGTCAGCCTACAGGCCCTGGATGGGAACTTCAGGTGCTCTGCAGGCATAGGTGTGCTGTGAGCGTCTTGTCCACTGAAGGCAGCACCGAATAACCCCTGGCTGACCCACCATCGAGGGTAGTGAGAGTGGGGGAGCCGAATGATCAGAATGGGCAGTGAAAGGTACCTCCCACAACCTTGTAAGCTCCTCATGCACCTCCGGGAAGAGAGGCACTAGGGTGTGGAAGTGAGTGACGCCGCGAGCCCAGACACTATGTCTGTCATTTCCGTGTCTGCCTGTGACTGGGCGACCACAGCCAAAGGGGGAAGCCTAGCGGAGGTTTCCGAGTCTGACTGGATGAGCCCGCTCTCCGACGCGGTGCTCGAAAGCTCATCACCTTTGGTCGAACTCACCCTGAGATGAGCCGGCGCACACATCCGGAAGCCTAACCGGTGCAAACAAGCATGCCGGGAATGGGTGGTCCGTGGAGATTTACCCAGCAGAGGTGGTCCCATTGTGGTCCCCGAATCGGCCCCAGTGCTCGCCGCGCTGGCCTCATACCTATAGGTAGAAGAACCAAGACAGGGAGCCGCTGGGTTGGCATGCTTTCTCACGAATGCGAGCCACGACCACAATGTTGTCATGGTTATGTCCTCACAATGAGGACATGACGCATCCACAAAAGATGTCTCGGCATGGGTGGCGCCCAGGCACGAAAGACAGCGTTCCTGGCCGTCTGAAGGCGAGAGATAACGACTGCATCCAGGAATAACACACAACCGGAAGGGCATCTTTAAAAATACTCTTATAGAATATACTGTTTCAGGTGAAAAAAATCTCTTTCAGAATATACTCCCAGTGCCCAGGGGCGATCTCTGCAGTGCACTCGTGCAGAGAGGGAAGAAAGATGCTGTAATGCGCCGTAAGGATCCAGCAGAGGTGAAATGGAAGCCATGGGAAATTCAGCTCACTGAACCATCGACTGCTCGGCTCCAAAGAGAAAATCTGAATGAGCGGTATGCACGCCAGCTCCTTTGTACCCGTATATCCAGGGAAGTGGCATGCAAATACCACTCGCCAATTCCCATTGGCCTTTTATCAAAGATCAGATGTGTCTTGGGCTCCCAAGTGTGACCCCTAGTGTCACTACATTGACATAACATCGAGTGAGTGACAGATAGGGAACAGAGACTCTCCCCTCGAAATCCAAACACAAGCGGTTGCATTTGTACAACCAAGTGTAAGCAGCTTTGTATCTCACCTGACCACTTGTGATTGGATCACCTATATGACCTGGTGAAATTAGCATTTTGGATAATTTGTGTAATGTAGTCATTAAATATGTTTGTGTTAGATGTTTGGAGGTTTCATTAAAATTATATGGACTTACCGAGAGCAATAAATAGCAGTCACTTTCATAAAATTGTCCATGAACTTTTTCCTGGACCAAAACCAGATCCATTTTCTGGGGGGAAAAAAGTGAAATTGAATGTGTGAAATTACCTTGAAAACACCTTGACAATGTCTAGCCCAAAAAACAAAACACTTTTGCATGTTATAGATTAAGTCTATATACAGTATATTCAGTATATTATTGTATTACAAAAACATTATTAAAGCTTAAATAAGTATAAAAAGATATTTGATTTTACATTACACTGAACTGTATGGAAGCCGTGGAGTGGCGACTAAAACAAATTAAGAAATAAATGATCAATCTGTTAATTTCAGAATTAAAAACGTGGATAAATACACCAATTTATAAATGGAAAAATAAATAGACATATTTAAATGTGTTTATTTTATTCACATTTAAAATTGTAATTATATTAAACAATACATTTGTGCATTAATAAATCATGTATTTAATTAATGTTTAAAATGCAATTAAATGTAACAAAAAATAGCACATTAATAAGTCATTTTTAAATGTACCTTTTAAATCACGTTTTTAAAAAGCACTTGGCAATTGCTTTTCTTCATTAATTTGCCTGTTTCTTTTTTTAATCTATATACCAATGGCTTTTCTTTATCCATTTGACAATTGAGTTTAAAAATGTCATTGGATAGTTGATTCGAGGGAGCAACCAATGAACTTTCTACTCAGTTTTGAGACACACCCTCTCTGCCAGGTGCCACATGAAGGAGATGTAAGACGGCCTGTCATTGGATAGTTATTTATAGCATATATATAGCAGTTTGTGCTTTACAAAGCTCACACAAAATAAATGTATGTGAAGCATATCGGAAGTTAATGGTCTCTTGTCACCGCTTTTGTTAAATGACGAACTCCTTGAGTGTACACAATGGAAGGGAACCATTAACTGCAGTGCAGTCAGCAGAACGAGCCCCCAACCCGAGACTCTAACTGGGAATATGAGCCATGACTGACATTTGCTTCCCTCTTCACCGGTGTCATACTGAGCTGCTGGAGAAAGCCAGCCTCCGGGTTGCAGCGGCCAACGGATCTTTAACCAACCTGAAGCAAACACTGCTTTTACAGTATGAACACTCTCTCTGTCATATTTGTGAATAAAATCCCTCATATACCATACATTTAGTGTACTGCGCTTAACAGTGGAATGGGCGTCATGGTAACACTAACACTAACACTAACAAGTCACATGACACCAGGGAGGGAAAATGGCTAATTGGGCCCAATTTGGACATTTTCACCTAGGGGTGTACTCACTTTTGTTGCCAGCGGTTTAGACATTAATGGCTGTGTGTTGAGTTATTTTGAGGGGACAGCAAATTTACACTGTTATACAAGCTGTACACTCACTACATTACATTATAGCAAAGTGTCATTTCTTCATTGTTGTCACATGAAATGATATAATCAAATATTTACAAAAATGTGAGGGGTGTACTCACTTTTGTGAGATACTGTATAACCATAAATAAATAACACTGCTTAAAAAACAAATGCCTGTTCCAGACCCCAATACTAACCTTTTAAAGTGATTTAAACAAAGTTTTATATATATATATATATATATATATATATATATATATATATATATATATATATATATATATACACACACACACACATTTGAAGTAAGAAGATTACATACACTTAGGTTGAAGTCATTAAACTCATAAGCTTATAAAAAAAACATTGCGGTCTGGTTTATCCTTGGAAAAAATGTGAGGGGTGTACTCACTTTTGTGAGATACTGTATATACATCAAGTAATTTACTTTATTAAACATTCACATAGAAGAATGCCAAAACCAGGGTGAAACATTGTAGAAATGCTGAATGACATGGGGAGTGAGCAGGCAGTTAATGCTAAAGCTACCGCTCCAGTACAAGCAGAGGAAGAGATAACGGCAGCTTCCTTAAAGGACTTAATTTCATCCACCATTCGCTCAGAAATTTCATCACTATGGTCTGAATTTTTGTCTGAACTTCGCTCTGCCATGTCCACACTACAAACGACCCTGTCATCTCAAGCCCAAAAGATCTGGGACATTGAAACGGCACTTATCGATTCAGATGTCGTTTGACAGCGGTAGAGAAGTTGTGAAACACACTGCAAGCAGAAAACGCTAGCATCAAACTTAAGCTGGACGATTTGGAGAACCGTTTGTGGAAGCACAATTTAAGGATTATTGGAATAACAGAGGGATTGGAGGGCCAAAGTCCAACTTTTATGGCCTCATTCTTTACTGAACTGTTTGGAGACAATGTCTTTAAGAGACCTCTGGAAAGTGATCGTGTTGGTCAAAAATCTCAACAAAACGTTTTTTCCAAGACATATGCTGGTCCTACTCCACCATTGCCAAACAAGAGAACTCATACAGAAACTGAGTCACGATTGGGGCTCATTGGACTTCAATGGTGTGGTTGTTCATATTTTCCCAGACGTGTCTGCTGTTTTGGCGAGACACCATGCTAAGTTGTTAGATATGTGATCGTCTCAGGCACTCTTTATGATAATCAAGTCGCTTTAGCAACTTTAAGTGTTTATGACCCTAACTGGGATAATCCAGACTTCTTTATAAAACTTTTCTCTAAATTCCCAGACCTGAATTCTTACCAGTTGATCACGGGAGGCGATTCTTGTATACTGCTCTAGATAGGTCATCTCCCAAACATCATATGATAGTATAGCCATCTCTGATCATGCCCCAGTAATTCTTGAACTGATCCTCCCTGGTGGTTGTATGATTTCTCACGTTTGGAAGTTAATGTGTTACTCTTATTGGATGGCCATTTTGTTGAGTTTATCTCTGAAAAGATCTCCACTTTTCTTGAGGTGAATGCTACAGAAGGGATTTCTGTATCTACTCTTTGGGAAACGCTCAAAGCTTACATGCATGGAGAAATAATTTCTCATTCTGCTTACATTTGTAAAATAAAAAGTTCTGTGAACTCTCTAGACAGATTGGCTTATTGCACCAGAAATACACTATATAATACCACTATATAATGAAAGGGTTTTTTAACTATCTGAATACATTCTTCTTTCTATTAGCCATGCTGAGCATCTTCTACTTAAGTCATGACACCGTTTTTAGCCAAGTTATAATGAGTAATGAGTTATAAACAGGTAAAGCACTTGCATTACAACTTAGACTACAAACTGCTAAAGGTTTTATAGCCAAACCCCAGAAGAAAATACTGTATTAGGTCCGCAAGAAATTAATAATTAATTTAAATCTTTTTATTCTTCTTTGTATCAGTCAAACTCCCTCAAAGATTCTAATATTATTGACAGTTTTTTTTTTTTTAATCTTGACATCCTTCAAATCAGTAACAAGTCAAAAACCAAATTAGATGATACTATCAGTCTATCTGAAATTCTGCAAGCTATCACACAGATGCAGTGTGGAAAATCCCCGGGTCCAGATGGCATTTCCACCAAGTTTTTAAAAAAGTTTTCTCCTCAGCTTTCCCCACAACCACTTTCGGTTTGTGAAGAACCCTAAATAATGTTGAAATTCCTCCTTCCATGCACCAGGCATCAATTTCACTGATTTTGAAACCTAATAAAAACCTCCTAGACTGTGGGTCTTATCATCTAATTTCCCTTCTTAATGTAGATGTGAAAATCTTGGATTCTCTCTTTAGGGTTGGAAACTGATATCCAAGATATCATTCATCCAGACCAAATGGGCTTTATAAAAAATAGGCTAGGTTTTTTTAACCTTAGAAGGCTGATTATCATAATTTACACCTCGCCAGACTCATCAATGCCAGAGGCCCTTGTCTCTCTCAATGCAGAGAAGGCATTCGACTGTGTTGAGTGGGACTATTTATTTTATACTTTAAATATAAATAAAATATATACTTATAAATGTGTGTCCTGGATTAAACTCTTATGTTCTTCCCCTGTGGCATCTGTAAAAACAAATGGTATTAGTTCTGAATATTTTTCTCTTCATCGTGGGATGAGACAGGGTTGCCCCTTCTCCACACTTTTTTTGCTATAGAGCCTCTTGCAATCTCTTTTCATACTAATTGCAGTATAACTGCCATTTTTAGAGCAGGAAAAGGCTGATGATTTAGTGTTATATGTCTCAGATCCAGAAACCTGTTTTTCCCGTGTTTTGAGTATATTATGACAGTTCAGCAATGTCACAGGCTATAAATTAAACTTAAGTTTTTTCAATTAATGTGAGTTTTTTCCAATTAATTCTACTGCAAGAAATCCTTCAGCATTAGCTCTTCCATTTAAATCAGCCTCAGATAGTTTTTGTTACTTGGGAGTTACAGTAACAGAAACATGTAGATCTCTTCAAACATAACTTTATTCCAATTTTGGAGAGAACAGAACAGGATATTTTTAGGTGAACAGCTCTCCCATTTTCACTTGTAGGTAGAATGCCATAAAAATGAATATTTTGCCCAAATTTCTTTCTCTATTCCAAAATATTCCAGTATTTATATCAAAAGCATTCTTTAAGTCACTAGATCAAATGATTTCTAATTTTATTTGGCCCAATAAGAATCCAGAAAGTATCTCTTCAACAACCAAAAATATTAGGTGGATTCACACTTCCTTATTTCTTATTTTATTACTCGTCAGCAAATATTCACAGCATTTTATATTGGAGTCAGTCACATTATGGTCTTTGTCAGTGGGTAGGTAGCATGGGTTGAAATGGAATGTGATTCTTGTAGCCGAGTTTCTTTACATGCTTTGTTATTTTCTTCGTTACCTATACATTTTTCCATTATTCTTCCAACCCTTTAGTACTACATAGCTTAAAAATTTGGCAACAATTTTGAAAACACTTTGGCTTTCGGGCATTGTTGGGTCTGTCTCCTATATACAAATATCCTTCTTTTTTATCATCCATTTCAGATGGAGCTTTAGCATTATGGTTAGAAGGGGCATAGTAATTATCAACAATCTTTTTAATGAGAATACTTTTGTAACTTTTACATATCTATCAGAAAAATTTAATCTTCCGAAAACTCACTTCTTTCGGTATCTTCAAACTCGTGAATTCATTAAAAATAGATTTTCTTCATGCACCTCTCTAACAAGAGATAGATCAAGTTTTGGAAATAAAAGTCTCTAAAGGTACTGTCTCCAATGGTCAGACTCCCCTGTCTAAAATAAAGCAGAGTTGGGAATCAGATCTTAATACATTTTTACAGATGAGGAGTGGTCACAGGCCCTTTGTCATGTAAACACCTCCTCTATTTGTGCTCGTCACTCACTAATACAGTTTAAGTTGTTACACAGAAGTTACTGGACAAAAGCTAAACTGCCTAAAATTAACCCAAATCTTGACCCTACTTGTGACAGATGTCGACAAGCTCTGGTTACTCTTTATCATAC
Organism: Moxostoma hubbsi; assembly: GCA_032164185.1. Classification (NCBI taxonomy): domain Eukaryota; kingdom Metazoa; phylum Chordata; class Actinopteri; order Cypriniformes; family Catostomidae; genus Moxostoma; species Moxostoma hubbsi. The sequence goes on along the minus strand of JAVLUX010000051.1, from coordinate 15,212,065 downwards.
TTTTTGGCTTTGCCCAGCATTGACCCCATTCTGGTCATCAATCTTCGAGTCAATTTCTGATGTTTTTATTTTAGATATTGAACCGTGCCCCTAAGTGGCGCTATTTGGTCTTAATCCCGCAAAGGTGGCCTCATCATCTTTACAGTCAATTGCTCTAGCTTTTTGCTTAATAATTGCTAAAAGGCAATGAATTGGAAAAATCCTTCCCCACCTGATTATATTCATTGGATGCATGACTTGTTGCAGTTTATTCAAATTTATAAAATTAGATTCACAATGCTTGGCAGAACTGAACATAATCACATGGTTTGGCAACCCTTCCTTTTGTACTTTAAAAAATAATAATTTTCTTATAAGTAATCCTATTTGCAACCCTCCCTCTGCATTTGACCCTTGCTGTTATTGTCCTCTCTCTTATCCCTGATTGATTAAGAAATAGAGAGTACATAAAAAAGAGGGAAAATTGTTATTTGGTGTTCCCTCTAGTTGCCAGTGATTGTTTACAAAGGTGCAAGTTTTCTTTTCTCCTTTCTTAGTATTGTTTCAATTATTTCTTAATTTTGTCTATATTGTTATTACACTAACTCATTCAGTCAGTCATATTTATTTATAAAGCACATTTAAAAACAGCTGTTGGCCAAAGTGCTGTACAGAGTTACAGGCAAATAGTGTAATAATTAAAATAGGACACAAAACAGAATCACAGACAATGCACAAATTTTATACCACTACACCTATATATACACCTATAACCATATGCATAACCATATGCAATAATAAATAGATGAGTTTTAAGGAGAGATTTAAAATAATCATATGTTATATGAAATTATTCCAGAGCTGTGGAGCAGCCACTGAGAAGGCTCGATCTCCTTTCAGTTTGAGACGTGTCCTTGGAACAGTCAACCGTAGACTATTGGTTGATCTGAGGTCTCTGGATCTATTGTGATTAAATTAAAGAAGATCTGAGATATATTGGGGAGCCAAACCATGCAAACCCTTATAAACGAACAACAATGCTTTGAACTCAATACAATTTTTGACTGGGAGCCAGTGGAGAGACACCAGCACTGGTGAAATATGTTCCCTCTTCTTTGTTCCAGTCAACATTATAGCAGCAGCATTTTAGACAAACTGAAGACGTGACAGTAGAGACTGTGAGACACCCAAATACAATACATTACAATAATCTAATCTGGATGAAATAAAAGCATGTATTACAGACTAAATATCTTTGAATGATTCGAATGTCTTCATTTTAGCAATATTCTTTAGTTGAATATTAACTTCTGACCACAGCACTGATATGTTTATCAAAAGTCAAAGCAGAATCAAAATTAAATCCCAAGTTTCTAGCGTGTGTGAAGGTTACCAGATAGAGGCCCTAGTTTACCTCTGTCTTTGCTTCGTTTAACTGAAGGAGTTGGTTGACATCCAATGTTTAACATCTCTAAGACAATCAAATAAACACTGTAGACTTGAAACATCCTTTGTATGTAAGGGAACGTAACACTGAGTATCAAAATGAGCAACAGACGGGGAATTTCTAGGTGACGGATGTAACCTCCATTCCCTGATGGAGGGAATGAGACGTTGTGTCCTCCTGGCCACGTCGCTGATCCGAGCCACTGTTGTGGCCGAACCATTATCGGCTCCTCAGAATAATCCTGAATGAAACAGATGCATTTCCCCTCCTTTATACCCATATGTCCGGGGGCGGGACAGGCAAATCCTGTCTGCCAATTTCTCATTGGCCTTTTCTCATAGATCAGAGTTGCAAAAGGCGCTCAAGAGAGACCCCTAGTGTCGCTTCTTCGACACAACTTCTCATTCCCTCCATCAAGGAATGGAGCTTACATCCATAACCTAGACATTACCCACCTATCGCTCACTTCGACGTTGTGACGAAGAAGCGACACTAGGGGTCCAATTTAAATCATGCCATGTGCTGAGCCGTGTACGTGTCAGACTGCATGTACCCTTCCCCAATGCCCCATAAAATCATCAAAGCCTTCTGGTTCTTTACCCCCGACATGTGGGAACAAGGCGACGCTGCCAAGCATGGGAGCTAAAGTGGCTTGGGCCCTCATACGCATTGGGGAAGGTGATCCTTCCCAGTTTCCTATTCTTTCAGGGGGAAAACACCCTGCGGAGACTACACCTGCCCAAGCTGGGGAAGGTAAGAGTGGTGAAATACATCACATGGGCTTTTAGGTCACATGTGGAAAGTGGCGCGTTGGTACATCCTGCCTCGTTGGGAGGGAGGAGTTGCTACAGACACGGCAACCAGGGGGTAGAGGGAACTGCCCAAGGGAGACGTGGGTCCGCTCGCAAGGGGACCGTACTGTGAAAAATACAGACAGGGGGGAAGTCCATGTAGGAGGCCTAATTCACCAGGGAGGGGCTGTCGCGAGGAGTACGAGATCCTAGAACCAAGTCCGAGTGGGCCAGTAGGGGGCCACTAGACTGACTTGTTCCTCGTCATCCCTAACCTTGCACAGCACCTGTGCACGAAGGCTCACTGGGGGAAATGCATACTTGTGCAGCCCTGTGGGCCATCTGTGTGCCAGCGCATCTGCCCCAAGGGGAGCCTCCGTTCGGGCGTACCAGAGCGGGCAGTAGGAGGTCTCTCAAGAGGTAAAAAGCCTTGCCGAACCGTTCCCACATCAGCTGGACCGACTGGGGGTGAAGCCTCCACTCTCCGCCGGGCAAGCGTTGTCGTGATAGCGCGTCCACCACCACGTTGAGATTGCCCGGGAAGTGAGTGGCACGCAGCGACTTGCTCCAAAGTAGGAGACGACGGCCGAGTTGTGACATGTGGCGGAAGCGTACGCCGCCTTGGCGATATATGTACGCTACCGTAGTGGTGCTGTCTGGTCGGATCAAGACATGTTTGCCCTGAACTAGCTGGAGAAACCTCAGCAGGGCAAAGAATACAGTCAACAACTCCAGGCAGTTTATGTGCCAGCGCAGTGGGGCCCCTTTCCAATGGCCCACGACTGCCTGCCTATTGCACCCAACCCAATTTGGAGGCGTCGGTAGTGACAAGGACGCGTCGGGACACCAGCTGCAAGGGGACTCCTGTCCGCAGAATGCAGAGGTCTGTCCAGGGTTTGAACGTTTGGCAGCAGCTGGGGTGATGATCACATGGTGCGTGCCGCAGAGCCATGCTCGTCTCGGGACTCGAGTCTGGATCCAGTGCTGAAGCAGTCTCATATGCATCAACCCCAGTGGCGCGACCACCGTGGAGGATGCCATATGCCCCAGGAGCCTCTGGAAAAGTTTTAAAGGGACCGCTGTGCCCGGCCTGAAGGCGGCAAGGCATTTCAGCACTGACTGCGTGCGCTCGTTGGTGAGGTGTGCTGACATTGAGACTGAGTCTAACTCCATACCGAGAAAAGAGATGCACTGAACCGGGGTGAGCTTGCTCTTTTCCCAGTTGACCAGAATCCCTAAACTCTGGTCTGCCTCTGCGACCTTCATAAAGACGCGAGGGGACAGGGACATGACGAAGAGAAGGTATTGATTTGTACTGATACGCCTGGCCATCGAATGCGAACTGTAGGAAGGGTCGATGTTCAGGTAATATTGAGATGTGGAAGTACGCGTCCTTCAGGTCTACCACTGCGAACCAATCTAGATGCCGGACACAAGTTAAAATGTGGCAAACTGAATTGCATAACTGAGTCGAATGGTCCTAAAGGGGAACTAAGGGGACAGTTATTTTTGACGTACCTGGTGGGGCGGAGCAGGTAGTGTGGCGTCAGGAGGCAAGGGTGCGTCCCAAGGCTCTGGTGTTGAGAGAAGATTCGAAGCACTTACCTTGCTCTGCGCACCCGGCAGGGGGTGGGTTAGTGACTAAGGAGGAGGTCCTGTGGAGGCGTCTTCTGGACTCATCAGAACCGGCCGGCCAGGGAACAGTCGTGGGGCTGAAGGCGGGAAATCTGTGTCCAGCATACCGGGACTGTTGAGGTGTGGCAGCAGAGTGCTGTGAGAACGGCATTTGCGGGCCAGGTGACCCAGAGACAAAGGAAATAGCTCTTTTATTGGGAATGTTGGTACCACAGCCCGAAGGGGGTATGGCAAATTAAATAAATTCAACAAAGGATTCTCCTCCCGTCCCTCCACCAGGGGAAGGATTGGTCTTCTTACCAGCTCCGGAGCGAACGTCTTGGTCTCTGGGTCAGGTGTCTCAGGACTGCTTGGGAGCCTTCTGGGTCCTCGAAGGTGTCTGTGAGACGGGGGGCATGCGCTTCCTGCGGGGCGCTCGACGCAGAGGCTGAGAGCTAGGCCCGGGTTGAGGCGGAGCTGCACGGTTCTTAGCCGCAGGAGGACGCCCTCGGTGAGCAGACAGAGCATGGCCCATGGCAGCAGGTTTGAGGCGGGGCAGGATATGTGTGAAATGGCCTCCGTCTGCTTTTTCAGCATGGAGAACTTCTGGGCAAAATCCTCGACGGTGGCGCCGAAAAGACCGAATTGGGAGACAGGCGGGTCGAGGAAGCGTGTCTTGTCCCCTTCGCGCATCTTGACCAAGTTCAGCCACAGATGATGTTCCTAAACCACGAGTATGGCCATCGCCTGCACGAGTGACCGCGCTGTGACCTTTGTGGCCCAGTGAAGATGTCATCCTACAGGCCTTAGAGGGGAGCACAGGGCAACCCCGCAAGGTGGCGGCATTCTCGGGGCACAGGTAGATCGCAACTGCTCTGTCCACCTGGGGGACCACCGTGTACCTGTGGGCCGCGCCGCCGTTGAGGGTAGTGAGTGCGGATGAGTGAGAGGCTTGGTGACGGGTGGAGAAGGGTGTCCTCCACGAACTCGTTAGCTCATCGTGCACTTCTGGGAAGAAAGGAACCGGGGGGGGGGGGGGGGGACAGGGTATGCGCTGATATGCGCCATAGATCCAACAGCAATTGCTCAGAGATGAGAGGAACAATGTGTGACTCGCAGCTCGCTGCATACACAACCATCAGCTCCGAAGAAAATTTCTGAATGAAACAGATGCATTTCCCCTCCTTTATACCTGTATGTCCAGGGGCAGCACATGCAAATTCTGTCTGCCAATTTCTCATTGGCCTTTTCTCATAGATCAGAGATGCAAAAGGCACTCAAGAGAGACCCCTAGTCTCGCTTCTTTGACACAACGTCAAATTGAGCGACAGTCAGGGAACATCTGAGTAACAGTGGTATTCTACATTATAATTCCTAAAAATGTAATACAGAGGAAGCATATATAAAGAAAACAAATCGGACCCAGAATTGAGCCCTGTGGGACTCCATACAAAACTGGTGCATGAGAGGATGAATAATTGCCAGTCTCCACAGAAAATGTTTGATCCTTTAGATAGGAAGCAAACCAATTTAAAGCATGATCCTGAATCCCAATAAAAACGATTTAAAAGAGTGCCATGATCAAGAGTATCAAATGCTGCACTGAGATCAAGCAAAATTAGAACATCAAAATTACCAGCGTCAACAGAAAGCAATAGGTAATTGAATACTTTAAGCAATGCAGACTCTGTGCTATGATGTGGTCTAAAACCAGACTGATATTTATCAAAAATACAATTGTCCTTTAAAAATGAAGAAAGCTGGTTAAACACAACCTTCTCCAAATATTTTGATAAGAAATATAATTTAGAGATGAGACGATAATTATTCAGAAGTGTTGGATCAAGATTTGGCTTTTTGAGCTGCGGCTGAACAATTGCATGTTTAAAATTAGATGGGATTATTATGTTTGTTAAACTACTGTTAATTATTGATAATAAACTTGGATTTATAATGTCAAGTGTATCTAGTAAAAAGCGAGGATGGACAATGTCCAATGAACAAAAGGTAGGCTTCATTTTTTGGAGAGTTTGTACCAGATAACTGTGAGACACTGGGGTAAAGTCAGATAAATATAATAAAGCTAGTTTTGTCTAAGAGAAAACCAAAGGAGTGGGAAAAATACATGATCTTATTCCTTCACTGTTATCCATAAAGAATTTGAGAATTTTTCAATAATCCTGTCAATAATTCTCAATTTTCAGTTTAGACATCGGATTTAACACACTGTTTATGGTATTAAATAATATTTTTGGACTATGTGCATTTTTTGCAATAAGTATTATAAGATCTGAAAAGTATTTTGCTTTTGCAGTCTTAATAGCTTTTTGATAATTAATCATACAATCTTGCACACATTCGTAGGAGATTTGTAATTTGTCCCTCTTCCATTTTCTTTCCGCTTTCCTCCATTTTTGTCTAATAGCCCAATCTTGACTACACTGTATGCATATATGTAGTACATACATATTTTAATTGAATATTATTGTACTTGTATTATATTGTAATATAATAGTATATTTTGGAGCTAGCTTTTATAATCTTTTTTTTTTATTTTTATTTTTTTAAACTGAGAGTAAGGAATGCTTTGGTTTAATCTCATCTTGATCTCTTGGCTAATATGTTGAAAATGTTTTATTGTTTTTCTTTAAGTCACTCTGATTGAAAAGCATTAATAAAAAGAGTTAAACTAAAAGGTGTGTATTAAATTATTAATTGTCTTTAACAAAATTTTGAGACATGACTGAGAGCAACTTACAGAAAATTCCATTCATTCTGCCCCTCTGAGTAATTCAGTAAATTAAAAGTCAAAATATTCAAAACGAGAACTCGTGAGTTGGTGTATCACTGTTCTAAAAGGACTTTTAAAAGTAATTTATTCATGAACCAGACTACACCAGTGTTTGCTGTTAAGTCCAGCCAGTGAACACAACACAATAGAAAGAGTTTTGAGTTATTTCATGGTGCACGGTTTTTTGTCACCACATTCAATTCAGACTGCAGTCTCATAACTTGGGCAAAATGCACTGGTAGTTCAGCAGTGGAGCTTTAAGTATTACCACCAGGGGTCTCTATGTTTGTTTAATGTTCTTTTTGTGTATTTTGTTTGATTATGTGTTTTGTATTTCTTTTTCTTGTCTTTGCTCATTAGCAGTGTAGGGTGTAATGCATTACAAAGTAACGCTTTACTGTAATCTGATTACATGTAATGTGTTACTTGACCAAATTAAGTAATATGATTACAGTTACAGACATGAATAAAATTAAGTTACACATTTATTGCTAAGACAATAATATTAATTAAGTAGAATGCATGTTGGTACATCAATGTATGTTGCTGTGTTAGCTAATGAGCATAAGCTCTAACAAACCACCGTGGCATAGAGGACACATATCAAGGCGACGGTAGATGAGTGAGTGGCATTACTATGGATGCAGCAGAGTGTATTTGTTTATTCAAATTAAAAACTAAAGTGAAGCATTTCAATTTCTAAGCACTCACAATCAGTCTCAGTGAGCTCTGTGAGAGCGTGCTCCCAGCCCTGGTTGAGGCACGCAAGTGTTGTATCGAATTGTGTTCCCCGTCGGAATCAGTTTCCCCTAGCCCTGATAGGGTATATGGTTATGGTTGGGGTAGGTATGGTATGGTAGGGTAGGGAAGGGTTAGGCTTAGGTTTGTGCATGGAGAAACACATTCTGACAGCGGAGAATGTTACCGTCAGATACTGTTCCCCCAGTACATATCTGCTAGGGGGGAACAGATCCAGACAAGGAAACAGAGTTCGACACAACAACTGCAACAAATCCTCCTCAAATCTCCACGCTCTACCTCATATTCGTGCATCCTCGTGTGTCCTTCTGCAGCTGCCGCGGGAGGAGAGAGGATCAGTTTCAGGTGTAAATGGAAAACAGGTCTCGTTTCCATCTGACAGAGGTAGCCTATATATCGCTCAAAAGGTGGAAACATTTGCAGAACAGCATCTTGAAGACATCACTAAGCAAACAGCTTTTTATGCTCTTTAAGTACTGTACAAAATAAAGCACAAAAACAATGTGATAGCATTACAGATGCGCAAGTGATAAAGGATACTCAATTCATCCGAGCACAAGCAGGGAGGTAGAAATAATCCAACACACACAATGCTACACATGTACACACACAAACAGACATGCATGATGCAACACACAAACAAACCTGTATATGCATACCAAAAAGAAACAACAAGCATTCAAATACATGCTACCAAAGCTGTCTGCAGATGGGTTTTCAGAAATGTTTTCAGTTCATTTGTATTCTTTTTCTGTCTTTCACACCAGCACAAACACAGGTAAACAAGTTTACTGTACACATACATGCCACACACAGCTAAGAAGGTTGTAGATAGCGGACACACACACACACAAAAACACACACACCTGAAGATACTACTTTAGCATATTTGAGATAAGAAAGTTGCATTTTTAGAAATGCATTGGATCTCTTTAAGTTGCTGTCTTTGTCATATTGCTGTAATTTGGTTGATATTTCAGTCAATATTAAAGTACTAAAAGAGCTATTAATGTCACATGATTTTTTTCCCCGCAGGTTTGATTGTTTTTAGAAAGTAACTTCAAAGTAATTGGTAATCTAATTACATTACAGATGAAATCATTAGTAATCTATAAAAAAAATCCAAAAGTGATTAGTAATCAGTAGTGGATTACTTTCTGAAAGAAATTTACCCAACACTGTTCATTAGTCCCAAGTGTTCCTTATTTGCTCATTATTCTCTGTGTATTTAATCCCTGAGTTTCCCTCTGTTCTTTGTTGGTTCATGTTCTGTTTATTCAGTCTGTAATGTTCTTTGTGTTCTAGTTTTGCATAATCTCTAGTGTTTCGTGTTTTTTACGAGATTTTAGTAAAAAGTGCAATTGGATCCTGCCTAAGAAATGGATTCAGCAGCGGAACTGATATCTCTGAAGCAGGAGGGTGACACAAGAATTCACTGAGCTTTTTGTGCCCTTACAGATTGTGTAAACTTGGGAGAGCTCATGTTAAAGGACCTATTTCAATTTGGGCTCAACATGTCCATCAATTCATGGATGCCAGGAGGCAGCTTTAACTGTTTGGAACAGTACATAGATTATGACCTACTGCTAAGTTCCTACCCATAAACAGTGGGGTACAGGGCTGCAACTAATGATTTGATAATCGATTAATCTAACGATTATTAGAACAATAATTCAACTACTCAGCAATTATTGCAGCGATTAATAATTCACTCTTACCGATTATCCGGCTTGTGCCCCGACATAAAAGATTGTATTAAACATGCTTACTAACAATAATGAGGACAAAATCATCTTTTTAAAATACATCTAAATGACATTCACCGAATTAAAGGCGAAAATATGTTTTATTAAGTTTAAGTTAAGAAATCTACGGCAAAAAAATCATATTATCAAGTGTTTTTGTCTTGTTTTTCGAATTGTCTAAAAATCCTTAAAACAAGATACAGTTACTTGAGAAGCAAAATATAAGATATTTAGACTTGCTTTAAGAGAATATATCTTAAATCTAAATTTATTTTTCAATTGGTTTTACTTCTGCGAGTGCAGTAAATACAAAATATACTTATTTCAGATATTCCAGATCTGTTCTCTAAAAGCGCATCTAAACATTTTATATGCTGCTTCTCATGTTAATGCATCTTTTTTTTTTTAAGGATTTTTAGATATTTTAAAATATTTGTATTTTTAACATTATATTTAACATTCTCAAATAAAAAACAATTTTTCTGCAGTTTAGCTGCTAAATTAAATGTATGTTGTTTTAAAGGAGTTTAAAATTTTTACACTAGAAAACAAGCCACAACAAAACAAATCAATAACATATTTTGTCGCAGTGTATAATGAGGCAAAGACTACCCTCTCACACCTTTTGCTCACTCCAATCCATAGTTAACTCACAATAAAAACTTTCTCTTATTAATAAAGCTGCGTATTGCCAATTTTCTTCACGATAAGAAATGCACAGTGGCATATATTATGATTCAATAATTTGCGAGCCATCACATTATAATCTAGTTGTATTAAGCATGCATGCTTGAGGGATGAGTATCTCCACGACAAAGTGTCACAGCCGGATGCAGTTTCAACCTCTACCCCTTAGATATGGACATCCGCGCAACTCATAGAAGAGGCGCTGACCACACAGAGAAATGCCAGTTTCAGAGTTTGTAGTTATTTACATGATCTGCTTCTGTATTATTTGTACTTTAATAAAGGTATAATACATTTAATATAACTGCATTAAATCTGCAATGCTGGGGTGTTTCCTTTAAAGAGCTCTGGCTCCGTTTATTCCATAACGAGAGTGCTTCTGTATTTACTTATTGGTATTTTTGTATAATTCCCTCATACTTTGCGATCTACATCACCTGAAGCTGTTTGGAAAGTTTAGAGTGCATCTGGACTGTGATCTGTGTAATTCTTCCTCTCCCCATTCAGGCGAGAACTGCAAGAGATTAATGTGATCTCATGTTACGTTAAATAAGGTCAAACAACTATTCAACAACTAAAATTTTTGTCAACGTTGTCGATAATTTAGGCTAATCGTTTCAGCCCTAGTGGGGTACTGCTCCAGTCCCGATGTGGCTCTCAAGGCTTCATCCTCAAAGATTCCCATAACAGAGGTACCAGTGGTTCCCAACTCAGTGGTCCAGCTGACCACGCCTGAAGCCTCGTCCATCTCAGAGACAGTGTCCTTTGCCATGGAGGCCGTTCCCACATCAGTGCTCCAGGTCGTCCAGAAGAGGATGAGAAGAAGGGCTTCTTCCCAGTCACTGCCAGCGCTCACGGCCATGGAGGTTGTTCCTCTGCTGCTGCCAGAACTCACGGCCATATAGGTCATTCCCCTGCCAGCGCTCACAGCAACGAAGGTCATTCCCCTGCCATTACCAGCGCTCATGGCCACGGAGGCCGTCGACAAGCCTGTCAAGTTCCCTGAGGCTGTCAATGAGCCTCTCAAGTTCCCTGAGGCCATCGACAAGCCAATCCAGTTCCCTGAGGCTGTTGAGCATGTCCTATTCCCTGTAGTCATCAAGTTTGTTCAGTTTCCTGAGGCTGTTGACAAGTCTGTCCAGTTCCCTGAGGCTGTTGAGCCTATCCTATTCCCTGTAGTCATCAAGTTTGTTCAGTTTTCTGAGGCTTTTGACAAGTCTGTCCAGTTCCCTGAGACTGTTGATGATCCTGTCCAATCCCCAGGTCTCCTAAGCAGCCAAATTGGCCCGGTTGCTTGGGAGGGTAGAGTCTAATGGGGTAAACTCCTCATGGTCATTCTCGCTCTCAAATGGACATGTATTAATTTGTGCATGGATCGCGGAGAGTAGCATGAGCCTCCACATGAAGAGTCTCCGCGGTGTCATGCACAACAAGCCACGTGATAAAATGTGCAGATTGACTGTCCCAGAAGTGGAGGCAACTGAGACTTGTCATCCACCACTTGGATTGAGCTGAGTAACAGCCTCCACAAGACATTTCAAATTGGCAGAAAATGGTTTATTAAAAAACGTACAAATAAACTTTTCATAGCTAACATTGGGGTAAAAAATACGAAATAAACTTTTTTGCCCAGAAGCCACAGTGGCTGTTAATGCTCAATTTCACCAGCCACTTTGAATTTTTTAATTTATAAAAGCTTCTTTGTTTATTCATAAAAGTATATATGAAAATGTCTCGGTTACGTATGTAACCTCCATTCCCTGATGGAGGGAACGAGACGTCGTGTCGAAGAAGCGGGAGGAGTCCGCATAGGAGGCCTGACCTGTGGAGCACCTATTCCAGTACAAGGTAGCCTAGGGTACCCGTAGTGGACTGGGTCGGCAAGTTCCTCCGCTGAACTGTGGGTTCCAAAGGTCTGGGTGTGGATGCCAGAGCGTGCCCCATCTCTGAGAAAGAAGGTCCATCATCAGGGGAATTCACCAGGGAGGGGCTGTCACGAGGAGTACGAGGTCCGAGAACCAGGGCAGTTACATTTAGTAGCAGGTAAGTAACGTTTTGTTTACACATTGGATATTCCCGTGCCAGATTATTTTTTTCGCAGGTTTGACATTTCATATGCTCATTATTTAAATTCTGCTACAGTTAATTTTCCACATCTGTTGGTAAGACATAAACTTCCTCATAATGCTTTCTACATTATTTCTACAACTATGTTTCTATGTCATGGACCATGCATCGTGTTGCTGGTTTTACGGGATTATCAGAGCTTCGACTTCAAACATCACATAATTCGCTTAACATACTTTAACCCCATCTAAGGCAGGGCATGGCACTTCCTCACCAAAGGAAACATCAAGACACTTCCAAAACCTATAACCGCTCACCCTGCTGCCTGACCATTTCGGCTTCATGTGGAAAAATGTATTCACTGTCTGGCTCCTATCTGAGTGAAGAAGTAGTCCACACTTTTAATTCTCTGTTGGCAGGCATATCTGGATCCTTTCAATATTTTGAGCTTCTGTCCGTATGCTCCTGCTCCGATTCTCTGCTCCTCTATTCCTGTGTCTCTCACAGATCCACAATGTTTACACCCTTTTGCCCCTGCTAGATTATGCAAAGATTTAATAAGGCATAGTATTGCCCCCTCTACATTCAAAGCTTACGATTCTACTTGGTCTCAATATTCTTCATTGCTGTGGTCTCTCCCCTCGAGTGTATTCCGGCCATTCCTTCAAGACTGCAGCTGCTTCACTAGGACTTCCTGAGTCTTCCATTAAGAAGCTAGGATGATGGTCTTTTTCATTATACAAGACATACATATGTCCCAACCTGCATTCAATCAATAAAGCTCAGCTCATATTAAGCAATACTTCAAAGGTACCATTTTCTTACAACTCTGGTGGTGGTAGAAACACAAAAGATAAAAAAACTGCATTCAATCAACCAAGCTCAACTCATATCATGCAATGCATCAAAGGTACCATTTTCCTACAACTCTGGTGGTGTTAGAATAAAAAAAAACAAAAAAAACTGTATTCAATCAACCAAGCTCTGCTCACATTATGGAACACATCAAATGTACCATTTTCCTACAACTCTGGTGGTGGTAGAATCACAAAAAAAAGCTATGCAACCCCTTCCTCATACTCCTCCAAGCATTATCCTTTTCAATGGTATCCCATAACAATGCTCCCCTTCCTAATTTTCCTCCAGCACTGTTATCCTTTTCAAGGGTATTGCACAACCAAATGCTCACCCAATCAGGGCTCATGCATTGCAAGCATTGTTTACTCTTTTCAAGGGTATTGCACAACTAATGCCCCCCTTCCCTTCACGTGCCATAAGTTTAGATTGTCATTTCAAGGATATACTGCATGATCAAATGTTTGCCGAATTCAGGGCTTATATACAGCATTTACTCTTTCAAGCAAGGGCATAGTTTTAGCTGTTACATGTTTCTATTGATCATGGTATAAATATTGGGACATTATGACGTGATTACACTAGAGCCGTTTTCCCACTACTATGCTTTAGTTGATCATGCAATTCAGCTAATTATCAAGGCTGGGCATGGCGCTCTCCTCCCAAAGCAGAAAAGAAAGACTCTTTCAAAATCATGCCTATTCACTCCACTGACTGGCCCCTTTTCGGCATTAAGTGCCAGTCAAAATTTACTTTGCTGTTCGGCTCACACTCGGGTGTAGAAATAGTTCTCGCATGTTTTATTTAATGTCAGAAGGCTTTTTCTGGATCCTTCTAAAATACTTCAAGCTCTAATTCAAATTACTTTGCATCTTGCTCAATTCCCTCAACATGCAAGCCTCCCTGCTACATGATAAACTATAAAGGATCAGGCCAGTTTGCATGTCCTTTCACCCTTCAGCTTCTGTCTATAAATGCAATTTCTTTTCCTTTTTAGGTCACCTAAATTTCGCCATGTGCATTATTCCCCTCCATCTCCATCTCCCGCTTCCTCACACAAGCCCATTCTGTTGAAAACCTCTTCGACAAGGTATCAATTAAGGAAGGCTGTCATTAGGACCTTAATTTTTGGTCCCTGCTATTAAATCACAGAAACAGTATTTCCTTTTTCCACAACGACAACCCCGAATCTTCAGACTTAATTTCCTTTTTCACAGATATTTTCAAGGATCATGGTTCACAGAGAAATGGCCAGACAAATTTTTCAATCTCACTCTTAGCACCCCTTCCCTCAGGGCACATAAACATGTAATTGTTTTTTGCTTACAGTCTATCACTTCGCTGTTTCAGTGTGCCAACATGGCACCCACTGCCACCAGTTGAGTCCCGTCCTGCACAGGGGTATGCTCCTCACACCTGCCTTCTATCTCTGGCAGGATCTGACAGTTTGAGGAACAATTCCTTAGGACCACCAGATGACCACCTGCGCCACGGTACGCACATTGCCAGGAAAAAGAGAGACTCCTTTGGTCACCTAACTGGCACCCCCACATGCCATTCTCACAGTGATCTGGCACAAAGCACCTACAGTCACGGCACCATGGACGCCTTCAACTGACCAATTCTGAGGAGTCTAGAGGATGCCTCCATAGGACCGCCCCCAGGCAGGTACACGGACCAAGGTAAGTGCTTTGAGTTTTTTTCTCAGCATAATTGTTTCAGGACCAACTTTGCTGCCCGACATATTACCTGCTCCCCCCACTGCGAAACCCCACCAGGTACATCATGTGTGATCTTCCCTTTAGTGCCCCCAGCTCGGAGCATGGACGCATTGTTTACGCTTCCAACCCGTTGCTTTGATGGGCCAGGACCATCCAACTCAGCAACGTGATATAGTTTTCCAGGCACTCGCCCCACAGGGGTGCGATAGAGCCGTCCCCCCCAGCCAAGATGAAGCCAGGGTTCTACAGCCCTCACTTCATCGTACCCAAGACAGGCGGTGCATGGCGGCCTTTCTTGGACCTGCGAGTTTTGAACCGGGCCTCACACAGACTCCCGTTCAAAGGTGCTCACGTGGAAACTTATTCTAATGTGTGTCCAACATCTAGATTGGTTCACAGCGGCAGACCTGAACAATATGTACTTTCACATCTCACCTTGCCTTGGCACAGACCCTTCTTACGGCTCACGTCCGACGTACTAGTACTACCCTTCAGCTTGTCCCAGACGCAGAGGCCACCCTTGCCCCGCTAAGGAAAGTGGGCATCTCCGTACTCTACTCCCTTGATGACTGGCTGATTCTAGCTCACTCTCGAGAGTCTCTGTGTGCCCACAGCCGTCTAGGGCTTCAGGTCGACAAGGAAAAGAGCAAGCTCTCCCTGGTTCAGATTATCTCTTTTCTCAGCATGAAGTTAGACTCAGTCTCAATGACAGCGTGCCTCACAAATGCACGCACACAGCTGGTGTTGAACTGCATAAGTTCGCTCAGACAAGGCACGGCGGTTCCATTGCAGAGGTTCCGGATGTTCCTAGTGCATATGACATCCTCAGCAGCAGCCGCACTGCTTGGGTTGATGCATATGAGACAGTTTCAGCACTGGCTTCAGACTCGAGTCCCGAGATGGGCATGGCGCCGCAGCACATACCGTTTGTTCATCATCTCTTTCTGCCACCAGACATCCAACACTTAGACAGGCATCTGTTTTCTGTGGACAGGAGTCCCCCTACAGCAGATGACCCTATGCGTTCTGGTCACCTCATATGCCTCCAAACAGGGTTGGGGCGCTGTGTGCAATGGGCACATGGGTTGGCACGTCAACTGCCTAGAGTTGCTGGCTTTAATCCTTGCCCTGCGGAGGTTTCTCCCACTATTTCGGGGCAATTATTCGCTCAGACAACACCACCATGATAGTGGACATAAATTGCCAAGGCGGTGTGCGCTCTCGTCGCATGTTGCAACTCGCCCACCATCTCCTCCTTTGGAGCCAGCAGCAACTCAACTCAGGTGCTCCACAGGATGGGCCCTTGTGGATTAATCCCCTGTGTATATTTTCCGCTATACGGTCTCCCTTGGGCAGTCCCCGCTGCCCCCCTCTCAGCAGGTAGGATATACCTCCACGCCATTTCCACATGTGGCCTGAAAACCCATGTGACGTATTTCACCACTCATTACCTCCTCCCATCCTGGGCAGGTGGTGGTCTCTGTGGGGTCTTTTCCCCCTGAAACAATAGGAGTTGGAAAAGAACGCCTTCCCCGATGCATGTGATAGCATTAAGATGGCCCCAGCTGCTTTAACTCTATGCGAGAAACATAGAGAGAGAAAAGGTGCGGCTGGCGTGGCCTGCTCCCATGCCTGCTCCCATGCTTCACTTTGTTCCCCCCTTCAGGATGCCGGGAACCCAAAAATTTGTATGGTGCGTTGGGGAAGGGTATGTGCAGTCTGACGCAGCCTGTCGCTTTGGCATGCAACTGCCTGCCCGCACCTGCATCAGCAACGCACCTACATGGTTAAGCACATTGCGTGATTGAGTAGGGACCCCTAGTGTCGCTTCACTCGACACAACGTCGAAGTGAGTGACAAATGTGGAACATCTAAGTTACTATTGTAACCTCCATTCCCTGATGGAGGGAATGAGACCTTGTGTCCCCCTGGCCACAATGTTGAACCGAGCCACTGCAATGGCCGAACCTTATTCTCAGCTCCTCAGTGCAAAACATGAATGTACAGAGGCATAAGTCCCTCTATTTATACCCGTATGTCCGGGGGAGGGACATGCAATTTCTGTCTGCCAAATTTTCATTGGCCTTTTCTCAAGTTCAGTGGTAACCGAGGCCTTCTAGAAAGTTCCCTAGTTTCACTTCACTTGACACAACATCTCGTTCCCTCCATCAGGGAATGTAGGTTACAACAGTAACCTAGATGTTTTCATTCACACAAACAGCAACTCAAACAGTTTTTTTAAGGCATATAATATGTTTGTTTTCTGAAACAGACAGCCAAACTATCACAAAAGCACCACGACAGGGACAGTTTAAAACTCGTATACTCACAGTGAAAACATGCTGATTGAGCGTGATTATCAGATGCAAGCAGCCAAGTCTGTTTACATCACGCACACATAATGTCTGAGAAGTCAAACAGTACAAATGTCAAACCGGAAGTTTACTATATTATATACAGTATTGTTTTATTTGTTTTTTTTATAACAAAAAAAATTCAGATTTAATCTAAATAAATACTCAGTGTCACATGCAAAAATTACTCACTGCAGTGGGCACTGCAGGGGAATTTAGACCCTACTCATGAGAAGGTTAACAATGTGTGTAATACATATTACATATATATATATATATATATTTGTAATCAAATGTAAAGAATAAACACATAGCCTCATAGAGAGCAGAGAAACTGTGTATGGCTTGGTTATTTTTCAGATTAATTGCTCATATGTTCATATGATCTCACGGTGAGTTTTTTGTATCTTTGTATTTGCAGTGTTTTAATTTTTTCTCCAGCAGATTATTCATGAGAAAACGTGAAAACCCATAATGATTTGTCAAGTGCTGTTTCAGCTATCCTTTATGCAAAATAAGCATCAAAGAAGTGTTTTTGTCAGGCATACGCATTAGTCAGAAATGTGTGTGAATGTCTAATAATACTGTGAAAAGAAGCTGCACTGCAAATCCCAGAAATGCTTTGCATTATGAATAAATTATGCAGATTAGTGTGTGTTTAGCTTTACTTCTTGCCAATTTTATACTGCTGTTATTTTATTTGTTGTTATTATTTGTCTTTTCGTGATTATTCAGAGCTAATTTTATACTTAATATGTTGTTTTTAATTGTCACTGTCATTGTGATTTGTATGTTAAATTATCAGATCATCACACTTTGCACACTTTCCTATGTGTGTGCTCCGGAAACCATTGTACTGCAGAGAATTTCAAAATAAATGTCATCAATATTTCATTTATTTTGCACGTTTCACCTCCATGTTGATATCTAAAAAGTAAGTGTACAGTCCTGTTCCAAAGCCATATGATTTTCTTTCTTCTGCAGTATATATATATATATATATATATAGTATTTTACACGTTTTGACTGCTGATTTCCATACAATAGCAGTGACTCAATTTAAAGCTTAAAAAAGCTCTCAAAAGTGTAATAAAAGTGACTGGTGTAGTATATTCCAAGTGTTCTGAAAGCTTACATAGTAAACAGTGCGCACATACAATATGATGACTTGTCAATAACATCAAACCTCATTGGTTCTTGTGCATCTCGTAACCAATTGTCATGAGGTTTGGGTGATTAAATATTAACTTTTATTTTTGTGTGAATCATGTTTAACACTTAAAATTAATTACACTTTTTGTGAGATGAGTTTTTAATGAAATACTTCAAATGAATTAAAATTGACATTTATTGAATATATAAAATGTTTAATAAAAGAATGAGTTTTCTGAATTTCTTTCTGATCTCAATAAGTAATTTATTCTATTTATTTAATAGAATTGATTACTCTTAATCATAGTCAAAGGAGTGCAAGCACAGGGATCTATTGCTCACACATTTGGAGCAGTTGGACAAAGAGCGTGTTGGTGCCAAGTTAGTAAGTTTCCTTCCAGGAATGAAACGAAGCCTTTTGATCAGACGTGTGAGGGTCTCACGTTCTGATTCATTTGGACAGCATGGCAATTTTGGCATATATAAATATGGGTGGCAGTGAAGGCCGTGGGTCTCAACGGACCAGACCCGGGTGGCAAAAGGCTAGCTCTAGGGACGTGGAAAGTCACCTCACTGGGGGGGAAGGAGCCGGAACTGGTGAGGGAGGTGGAGCGTTACCAGTTGGATCTGGTAGGGCTTAATTCGACGCAGAGTTTTGGCTCTGGATCCGTACTCCTGGATAGGGGATGAACTCTATTCTTCTCTGGAGATTCCCAGGTGTGGGGATACTCATGAGTCCCCGGCTGAGCGACACTACATTGGAGTTAACCCCGGTGGATGAGAGGGTCGCCTCCCTACACCTACGGGTTGTGGGGGGGAAACTCTGACTGTTGTCTATGCATATGCACCGAACAGCAGTTCAGAGTATTCAGCCTTCTTGGAGACCCTGAATGGAGTCCTGAATAGGGCCCCAATAGGGGACTCCATAGTGATGCTAAGTGACTTCAACGCGCACGTGGGAAATGACAGGGACATCTGGAAAGGCGTGATTGGGAGGAACGGCCTCCCCGATCTGAACCCGAGTGGATGTTTGTTATTAGACTTCTGTGCTAGTCATGGATTATCTATAACAAAAACCATGTTCGAACACAAGGATGCTCATAAGTGTACGTGGTACCAGAGCACCCTAGGCCGAAGGTCGATGAACGATTTTGTAATCGTGTTTTCGGATCTGAGGCCATATGTTTTGGACACTCGGGTGAAGAGAGGGGCAGAGCTGTCAACTGATCACCATCTGGTGGTGAGTTGGGTCAGGGGGTGGGGAAAGACTCTGGACAGACCTGGGAAGCCCAAGCGAGTAGTGCAGGTGAACTGGGAACGTTTGGAGGAGGTCCCTGTCTGCAAGATCTTCAACTCACACCTCTGGCGGAGCTTTTCAGCATCCCTGTGGAGATTGGGGACATTGAACCGAAGTGGGCAATGTTCAAAGCTTCCATTGCCAAAGCCGCGGTGGAGGTTTTAGGTGCCACAAGGGGTGTTAAACCCTCGAACACCGTGGTGGACACTGGTGGTCAGGGAAGCCGTCCGACTAAAGAAAGAGGCCTTCCAGGATTTGTTGTTACGGAGGTCTCCGGAGGCAGTTGCAAGGTACCGACAGGCCAGAAGGGCTGCGGCCTCGGCCGTGAGGGAGGTAAAGCAGTGGGTGTAGGAAAAGTTCGGAGAAGCCATGGAGAAGGACTTTAGGTCCGCACAGAAGTGCATCAGGAAAACCGTCCGCCACCTTAGGAGGGGGAAATGGGGAACCATCCAAGCTGTATACAGCAAAGATGGGACACTGTTGACCTCAACCAAGGAGGTTATTGGGCTGTGGAAGGAACACTTTGAAGAACTCCTAAATCCCAACATGCCATCTATGCTAGAGGCAGAGCCGGAGGCTGATGGGGGATCAGATTCTATTTCCCTGGGGGAGGTCACTGAGGTAGTCAAACAACTCCGCAGTAGCAAAACCCCAGTGATTGATGAGATCCGACTAGAAATGCTGAAAGCTTTGGATGTGGAGGGGGTGTCATGGATGACATGCCTCTTCAACATTGCGTGGAAGTCTGGGACAGTGCCTAAGGAGTGGCAGAATAGGGTGGTGGTTCCCCTCTTCAAAAAGGGGGACCAGAGAGTGTGTGCCAACTACAGGGGTATCACACTTCTCAGCCTCCCTGGTAAAGTTTACTCCAAGGTGCTGGAGAGGAGGGTTCAGCCAATTGTCGAACCTCGGATTGAAGAGGAACAATGCGGGTTCTGTCCCGGCCGTGCAACGATGGACCAGATCTTTACTCTCGCAAGGACCCTGGAGGGGGCCTGGGAGTATGCCCATCCGGTCTACATGTGTTTAGTGGATCTGGAGAAGGCGTATGACCGGGTCCTCTGGGAGAGACTGTGTGAGGTTTTTCGGGAGTGTGGGGTGGGGGGATCCTTTCTTAGGGCGATCCAATCCCTGTACGTCCAAAGCGAGAGCTATGTCCGGATCCTCGGCATGAAGTCGAGTTCGTTCCATGTGGGGGTTGGTCTCCGCCAAGGCTGCGCTTTGTCACCAATCCTGTTTGTGATATTCATGGACAGGATATCGAGGTGTAGTCGGGGTGGGGAAGGTGTGCGGTTCCGTGAGCTGGGGATCTCATCGCTGCTTTTTGCAGATGATGTAGTGTTCATGTCATCATTGGTCCGTGACCTTCAGCTCTCACTGGATCGCTTGGCAGTCGAGTGTGAAGCGGCTGGGATGAGGATTAGCACCTCTAAATCTGAGGCCATGGTTCTCAGCAGGAAACCGATGGAGTGCATACTCCGGGTAGGGAAGGAGGTATTGCCCTAAGTGAAGGAGTTCAAGTTCCTTGGCGTCTTGTTCACAAGTGAGGGGACAATGGAGTGGGAGGTTGGCCAGAGAATTGGGGCAGCGGGGGCGGTACTGCACTCGCTCTATCGCACCGTTGTCACGGAAAGAGAGCTGAGCCGGAAGGCAAAGCTCTCGATCTACCGGTCAATTTTTGTTCCTACCCTCACCAATGGTCATGAAGGCTAGCTCGGCATAGAGCCGCTGCTCCTTTGCATCTAAAGGAGTCAGTTGAGGTGGTTTGGGCATCTGGTAAGGATACCCCCTGGGCGCCTCCCTAGGGAGGTGTTTCAGGCACGTCCAGCTGGGAGGAGGCCTCGGGGAAGACCCAGGACTAGGTGGAGAGATTACATCTCCACACTGGCCTGGGAATGCCTCGGGGTCCCCCAGTCAGAGCTTGTTAATGTGGCGAGGGATAGGGAAGTTTGGGGCCCCATGCTGGAGCTGCTGCTCCTGCAACCCGACTTCGGATAAGCGGTTGAAGATGGATGGATGGATAAATAGCAAGAGGAGTACAGTCATGCGTAATGCTGAACTTGAACAGTGGAGCAGATTTACTTTCATGTCAGGGTATCAGGAAAAGAGAATGGATCCTTCATCCTCAGTCAGTTCAGAGGATTTAAGAGGTATTTGGGAAAGACGAGGTGAAACTGTTTGCCTCACTAGACTCACTCTACCCACACTCAAACTTTACATCACTGCCATAGAGGCCACTTATTACCTCTTTGAGGGCTTGTCTGTAGGCAAACACACTCTGATCATTACACTGCGCTTCCTTATTATTTGCAAGGTATACAGTGTCCCATGGGTTTTAAAGCTTGTTCCATCAGGAGTATGGCCTCCTCTACGGCATTGGAAAAGGATGTATCACTAGAAGACATGCGTCTGGTTGCAGGTTGGGCTTCCCCTAACACCTTTGCCAGGTCTTAAGACCTGCATGTATCTTCCCTCTCTTCCTAGATTTTTTACAGAGGAAGAGGGCTGATTATTCAATGATCACTGACAAGTTGGTTAGTGTCATTGTACTAGGTGTTAGATCAAAAAACTGTGATTTCTCTTTACCCACTTGTGTGAATAAGAGCAATGTTTCACTTCCCTGTTGACTAGTTTCATTGTTTCAGGCAACTGCCCTGCTCCCCTCCCTCCACATTAAGTGAGAAGATGTGTTGAGACATTGGACCACTGCTCAGTATGGCTAGTGTCTCTATCTTGGCATCGAGTTGTATAGTTTGTTGATCCTCCACTTTTCTAAAAATGTTTCAATATGCAGGGATGGTTCTAACAATGCCTTTTTACCACCCTTTTGGCTAGTGGGCATTGCCCTATCAGTAGCATGGCATTATGGTATACGGTTCCCACAGCATCAGCTACTGACGCAGCATCGAAGTTACAGAGATGAAAGGGAACATCTCGATTACTGATGTACCATTGTTCCGTGAAAGGTGGGAACGAGATGCTGAGTAGCTGTGCCACACTACTGATTTTTTGTACCATTAAAGGACCAAGAGATGTGCTTTAATTCCTTCAGTGGGAAAATCCTGATGGTGTGGTGCTGGGCTCGGGCTTATATGCCTGAAATGATGCATGCATAGGGTGGAGCATCAAGTGTCACCAGCCAATAAAATTGGCATGATGGTACAGGGTTTTAAGGTCACCACTCATAGGAGGAGCTCCCAGAGTGTCAGCTACTGATGCAGTGTCTTTTTTCCTACATTCAGGGAACCAAGGTTACATCATTAACCAAAACATTCTTATTAGGAACAAATTGCCGGATTGAAGTTTGTGACGTTCATGGTATCGTGTCTTAATAAAAGAAGTTTTACAAAAAAATGCAAATGGAGCATGCCATGGAAGACTTGGAGTGCCAAAAAAAAGAAATTGCTATTTCAAACATAAAAATTTTAATAAATCACTTTTTAAGTGGACAAATAAATAGATGTATTTAAAGTGGTTTCAAAATAAATCAAATCAAAATCAAATCAAATCACTTTATTGTCACACTACTGTGAACACGAGTGCAACAGTAGGTGAAATTCTTGTGTGCAGTTCCGAGTAACATAGCAGTAATGACAGTGACGAGACATAAACCACTTTACAATAAACAACATATTTACACAAAACAATTTACATAACAAATGTACACAATACACACAATGTAGAATACACATACACTAGATATGGGTATAAATATATATAAACACTAATTGAATTGGGAGAATATATTGACAGAGTGATGATTAATAAAGTGCAGTGCTGATTGTTGATCGTGAGAGATCATGTGTTCAAAAGTCTTATTGCTTGTGGGAAGAAGCTGTCATGTAGTCGGGTGGTGCGGGTCCTGATGCTGCGATACCGCCTGCCTGATGGAAGCAGTGAAAGCAGCCCATGACTCGGGTGACTGGAGTCTTTGATAATCCTCTGAGCTTTATTCACACACCGTCTGTTATATATATCCTGGAGGGAGGGAAGCTCACCTCCGATGATGTTTCTGGCAGTTCGCACCACCCTTTGCAGGTCTTTGCGGTTGTGGGCGGTGCTATTGCCGTACCAGGCGGTGATGCAGCCAGTCAGGATGCTCTCTACAGTACTGCTGTAGAACCGTGTGAGGATGTGCTGGTTCATTCCAAACTTCCTCAGCCGTCTCAGGAAGAAGAGGCGCTGGTGAGCCTTCTTCACAACGGCCTCAGTGTGGACGGACCATGTGAGTTCCTCAGTAATGTGGACACCGAGGAACTTGAAGCTGCTGACTCTCTCCACCGGTGCTCCATTAATGGTGATGGGGCTGTGCTCTCTGTCTTTCTTCCTGAAGTCCACCACAAGCTCCTTGGTTTTACTGACGTTGAGGAAGAGGTTGTGCTCCTGATACCAGCGTGTCAGAGTGTGCACCTCCTCTCTGTAGGCCGTTTCATCATTGTCAGTGATCAGACCTACAACCGACGTATCGTCAGCAAACTTAATGATGGCATTGGAGCTATGTGTTGCCACACAGTCATGTGTGTAAAGGGAATACAGGAGTGGGCTGAGAACACAGCCCTGCGGGGCTCCAGTGTTGAGGGTCAGTGATGAGGAGATGTTGCTGCCCATTCTAACCACCTGACGTCTGCCTGACAGGAAATCCAGGATCCAGCTGCACAGCGAGCTGTTTAAGCCCAGAGCCCGGAGTTTCTCATCAAGCTTGGAGGGCACTATGGTGTTGAATGCTGAGCTGTAGTCTACAAACAGCATTCTCACATATGTGTTCCTTTTTTCCAGGTGGGAAAGAGCAGTGGGTATTGTAGATGCAATGGCATCATCAGTGGAGCGGTTGTTACGGTAGGCAAACTGCAATGGGTCCAAAGAGGTGGGCAGAACAGAGCAGATGTGATCTCTGATCAACCTCTCAAAGCATTTGCTGATGATGGGGGTGAGGGCAACAGGACGCCAGTCATTTAAGCAAGTGATTTTTGATTGCTTCGGTACAGGCACAATAGTTGATGTTTTGAAGCATGTGGGGACCCATGCTAAATATTATGCATAATACAATATACAATGCAATATACATGCATAAATATGCTAAATATAACAAGTTATACATTAATAAAATTGTTTTACATTTACAAATAATCATATTTAACATGAACTTAACAGTTTTAAATACAACAATAAAATAATTAATTAATTAGGGCTGTGTCACGGATACACCCACAGCAGTGCCAGACCCCTTCACTCCAATCATTCGCTCAGCATCACCAGAGTTCTAATCATCTACACCTGTCTTCACCACCTGCCGGCACTCTGCACTCAATCACCGCACCCCTTAAATATTACACTATCCCTCACTCAGTTATCCGGTCTCGTCGGATTCCCACGACTTCCTGACTCCCGCATCGAAAAACCCGCTACCAACCTACTACGTGTTCTCTACCTAAATCCTGAAAACTTCGTTCTGCCATCCCGGTCCACCAATCTCCAGTCTGTCTGCTCCCATCACTCTGTCTTCATCTAGATCGTCAACCAGTCCTTCAAAACCAGATAAGAAGTCTCTCTACTACATCTCTCCTGTTTACAACTCCTCTCCGCTAAACATCCTAATACTACCTCCCTGCCGTGACTGTTCCTTTGTGTAAATAAATATCACTAACCATCATCCTGTGTGTCCTTCCGTTTCATGACAGGCTGTCAATCGATGTACATTTTTAATCATATGCCAATGATTTCAATATATAATTATTCAATAATTATAAATAGTTATATTTAAAATAAATATTTTATATATATATATATATATATACACACACACACAACGACAATTCCGAAAAGTTGGGACAGTATGAAAAATGCAAATAAAAACAAAAATGAGTGATTTGTAAATTATATTAATACTTTGCTATATTGAAAGTACCTCAACTACACATTATATGATGTTTAAACCTGTGAATTTCATTGTTGTTTTTTTTAAATGTACAGTCATTTTAAATCAGATGATTGCAACACACTCCAAAAAAGTTTGGTCAGTTGAGTGTTTTCCATTGTGAAACATCACTATTTGTTCAAATAATACTTATTAAGCATATGGGCACTGAAGACACAAGTTTGTTTAGTTTAGAAAGTGGAATATTCCCCCTTTCATCCATTATGTGTGTCTTTAGCTGCACAATTGTATGGTGTCTTCATTGCCTTATGGTTTGATTCATAATGTGCCACATATTTTCAATTGGAGACAGGTCAGGACTGCAGGCAGGCCAGTCTAGCACCCACACTCTCTTCTCACACAGCCATGCATTTATAATCTTGGCAGTATGTGGTTTGAAGTTGTCCTCCTGGAAAATGCAAGGATGTCCCTGGAAAGGACGGTGCTGGATAGCAGTATACAGGTGCTGGTCATATAATTAGAATATCATCAAAAAGTTGATTTATTTCAGTAATTCCATTCAAAAAGTGAAACATGTATAATGTATATGTTCATTCCACACAGACTGATATATTTCAAGTGGTCATTCCTTTTAATTTTGATGATTATAACTGACAACTAATGAAAACCCCAAAATCAGTATCTCAGAAAATTAGAATATTGTGAAAAGGTTCAAGACACCTGGTGCCACACTCTAATCAGCTAATTAACTCAAAACACCTGCAAAGGCCTTTAAATGGTTTCTCAGTCTAGTTCTGTAGGCTACACAATCATGGGGAAGACTGCTGACTTGACAGCTGGCTAAAAGATGACCATTGACATCTTGCACAAGGAGGGCAAGACACAAAAGTTCATTGCTAAAGAGGCTGGCTGTTCACAGAGCTCTGTGTCCAAGCACATTAATAGAGAGGCGAAGGGAAGAAAAAGATGTGGTAGAAAAAAGTGTACAAGCAATAGGGATAACCGCACCCTGGAGAGGATTGTGAAACAAAACCCATTCAAAAATGTGGGGGAGATTCACAAAGTGTGCTCTGCAGCTGGAGTCAGTGCTTCAAGAACCACCACGCACAGGCGTATGCAAGACATGGGTTTCAGCTGTCACATTCCTTGTGTCAAGCCACTCTTGAACAAGACACAGCGTCAGAAGCGTCTCGCCTGGGCTAAAGACAAAAAGGACTGGACTGCTGCTGAGTGGTCCAAAGTTATGTTCTCTGATGAAAGTAAATTTTGCATTTCCTTTGGAAATCAAGGCCCCAGAGTCTGGAGGAAGAGAGGAGAGGCACAGAATCCACGTTGCTTGAAGTCCAGTGTAAAGTTTCCACAGTCAGTGATGGTTCGGGGTGCCATGTCATCTGCTGTTGTTGGTCCACTGTGTTTTCTGAGGTCCAAGGTCAACGCAGCCGTCTACCAGGAAGTTTTAGAGCACTTCATGCTTCCTGCTGCTGACCAATTTTATGGAGATGCAGATTTCATTTTCCAACAGGACTTGGCACCTGCACACAGTGCCAAAGCTACCATTACCTGGTTTAAGGACCATGGTATCCCTGTTCTTAATTGGCCAGCAAACTCGCCTGACCTTAACCCTATAGAAAATCTATGGGGTATTGTGAAGAGGAAGATGCGATACCCCAGACCCAACAATGCAGAAGAGCTGAAGGCCACTATCAGAGCAACCTTGGGCTCTCATAACACCTGAGCAGTGCCACAGACTGATCGACTGCAGTAATTCAGGCAAAAGGAGCCCCAACTAAGTATTGAGTGTTGTACATGCTCATACTTTTCATGTTCATACTTTTCAGTTGGCCAACATTTCTAAAAATCCTTTTTTTGTATTGATCTTAAGTAATATTCTAATTTTCGGAGATACTGAATTTGGGATTTTCATTAGTTGTCAGTTTTAATCATCACAATTAAATGAAATAAACATTTGAAATATATCAGTCTGTGTGTAATGAATGAATATAATATCCAAGTTTCACTTTTTGAATGGAATTACTGAAATAAATCAACTTTTTGATAATATTCTAATTATATGACCAGCACCTGTATGTTACTCCAAAATTTTTACATATCTTTCTGCATTCATGGTGTTCTCACAGATGAATGAGTTACCCATGCCATGGACACTGACACACCCCTGGTCCATATAGACACTGTCTTTTGGAATTGATGCTAATAACAGCTTGAATGGTCATTTTGCTATTTGCCACAGATAACACGACAGCTGTGTTTTTAACAAACATTTTTAAAAGTGGACTCTTCAGACCAAAAAACACAGTTCCACTGTCCATCTAAGATGAGACCAAGACCAGAGAAGTTGGCAGCGCTTTTAGACAGTGTTGATGTAGGGCTTCTGCTTTGCATAGTAAAGTCTTAACTTGCATCTGTGAATGCAGTGTTAAGTGGTGTTGACTAAAAGGTGTACTAAAGTAATCCCATCCCATGTTCATGATATCCAGTACAGATGAATGATACTGTATTTTTTAAGACAGTAATGTCTGATGGATCAGAGAACACACGCATTCAGACTTGGTTTTCGTCTTGCCCTTTACATACCAAGATTTGAACAACAATTGCCTGACCTGTTTAACATCGCCTTGTTATTTCAACTCGTCAAATTGTTATTAGTCTTAAATGTCCCATCCAGTCTCAAACTTTATCGGGCATGTTGCAATCAACTGATTTGAAATTACTGTACATTTTCAAAAAACAATGAAATTCACATGGTAAAACATAATATAATGTGTAGTTGTAGTGCTTTCAATATAGCAAATGGTGAACATATTTACAAATCACTCCTTTTTTGTTTTATTAGCATTTTTCATACTTTCCCAACTTTTTTTTAGAATTGGGGTTGTATATTATAAAAAATACTAATACAGATAATAAAAATGCATTACATTATATTTGGCACACAAGTGAAGCATTAAAAAAGTCAATACAAAAATTGGCTTTAGACTGAAATATATTGTTTATTTCCATATTGTTGAACATAAGGCGGTCGTTGGCCTAAATTTCACAGCAATCCATTTAGTGGTCTGAGATTTATTATAAGGGCTTGTCAAAGGATGCGTCAATGTACACCTGCATCAGACGGATGATTTTGGAGTGCCTTGGTTGCATTGTGTCACAATTCCCTGTTGTCTGCCCTGTGTTTCTCCCTTGCCATCTGTCCCAGACTACACTTCCCATAATTCCCTGCCTTCATCACTGCCAGCTGTTCCTTTATTGTCCTCACCTGTGGTTCATTTAGTCATCATCCCTTGTGTATTTAAAGCCCTGTTGTTTTATCAGTCTTTGTCAGTTGTTAAATGTAATGTCTGGTAATGTTTTGAATGTGTTCCTGCCCGTGCACTTTGTGGATTTTCTGTAACAAAGGACAGACGAGGAGTGAGGATCTAAATGCAGTTTTAATGGGAAAACAAAAGATGAACAGGATAACTAAAAGACAGGGAACAAATGAAACAACCACGATGGGAAAACCAAAATATAAACAAGAGAAATCCACGAATGGCACTCAGAGAACTGCACGTGGGTAGTCCTGATCCCTATGCTGTAGGAGCTGGGCTCAGTGACCGACCTTGCCCTCTGGGCAACGAAGATCACGTGCACTCGGGCAGGTGATGTCCACCTTGGTGGTCCAGGAGTGCCACCTGTGGCTGAATCTGGTCGAGATGAAAGACAAAGACCGCTTTCTCAGCTCGCCCCTCTCCCCGGTCTGACTTTTCGGTGACACCATTGAGGACTTCGCCCAGCAGTTCTCACCGGTGAAGAAGACCATCCAGCACATCTTGCCCCAGCGCAGCTCAAAATCCCTCACCCCGTCTGCTCGTCGAGGGCATCCCCCTGTGGTGGCCTTGGCCCCAGCTTAGAGCCCCCCACAGGAAACTGACACCCCCCTTCATACGGGCAGGCACCAGGACCCGGAAGGCTCCTAAGTGCCCCTGAGACTCTGGAGGGCCGATAGATAAATCCTTTGTTTCATTTTCTCTTTTGTTTGCCGCACCCTGAACAAGCTGCAGTACCCACATTGCCAAAATGAGAGTGGTTTCCTAACTCCTTGGGTCACATAATCGGTGTTCACAACCAGACACCGTGCATGAACAGCCAGGGCCCCACAAAAGCGCCTACCCCCCCTTGCGTGCCTGGCTGCGCCATACCTACAGCCAGCCGGTTGTGACGAGTCTCGAGGCCGACCCAAGAGGTCCTCCTCCTCAGTTGCTAACCAGGTACGTAGAGCATGGTAAGTGCCCCCCCCCCCCCGCCATGAGGCCCCACTCCCAGGTACGTCAGACGCGAACGTCCCCCTCGCTTGGACGCGTGGTTGACACTTCATGGTGGCTGGCCAGGACCATCCGACTCGGCTAAATGATTCAGTTCGCCAGGCACCTGCCCCTGTTCTGCGACGTCAACTTTACTTCGGAGCGCCACCCTGCATGCGGAGAACATGACCCTTCTTTTCAAGGGCATGATAAGAGCCTGTCCCTCCATCCGAGATGGGGAAAGGGTTCTACAGCCCTTACTTCATTGTGCCAAAGAAAGGTGGTGGTTGTGGCCAATCTTGGAGTTCTGAACCGGGCATCAAGATTGGTTTGTGGTGGTAGACCAGAAGGATGTGACTTTCACGTCTCATTCTACCTCCACACAGACCCTTCCTACGGTTTGCTTTCGACAGCCAGGCGTATCAGTCAAGGTCTTCTCCTTCTGCCTGTCCCTGTCCCCTCACATATTCATGAAAGTCGCAGAGGCAGCTCTTGCCCCGTTAAGGGAAGTGGGTACCCGCATACTCAACTACCTCGACGACTGGCTGATTCTAGCACACTCGAGAGAGTTTGATAGATAGTTAGATAGCGGTTGCACTGAAACACTTTCAGAGGCTCCTGGGGCATATGGCTTCCTCAGCGGCAGTCACACTGCTCAGGTTGATGCATACGAGACCGATTCAGCAATGGCTTCAGACTCGAGTCCAGAGATGGCATGGCGCCGCTGCACACATCGCATAGCTATCATACCGCTCTGCCGCCACTTATTCAGCCCTTGGACAGACCTTGCGTTTCTACAGGCTGGAG
Organism: Moxostoma hubbsi; assembly: GCA_032164185.1. Lineage (NCBI taxonomy): Eukaryota > Metazoa > Chordata > Actinopteri > Cypriniformes > Catostomidae > Moxostoma > Moxostoma hubbsi. Next base: position 15,181,823 of record JAVLUX010000051.1, on the reverse strand, counting down.
TTCCCCTACAGCAAGTGTCCAGACGTGTTATGGTCACCACAGAAGCATCCAAACTGGGCTAAGGTGCCATGTGCAACAGGCAAGCAGCCACCAGTTCCTGGTCAGGACCGCAACTGGGTTGGCACATCAACTGCATAGAGTTTCTGGCTGTACTACTCACCCTGCAGAGGCTATTGCTGTTGATCCTGGGCAAGCATGTGTCGGTCCGGTACGACAACACAGTGACAGTAGCATATATAAATCACCAAGGTGGCATACGCTCTCATCGCATGTGTCAACTCACCCTCCATATCCTCCTCTGGAGTCAGCAGCGTCTGAGGTTGCTGCGGGTCACTCATATCCCGGGAAGCATCAACGTCACAGTGGACGCGCTGTCGTGGCAGGCAATGCTCAGCGAAGAGTGGAGACTCCACCCAAAGGTGGTCCAGCTGATTTGGAGTCGATTCGGCAAAGCAAAGTTAGACCTGTTCGCTTCCTGGGAATCCTCCCACTTCCCACTCTGGTATTCTCTGATGGGAGCCCCCCTTGGGACAGACACGCTGGCACACAGCTGGCCCCGCTCCTCGTGACAGCACCTCCCTGTCAGATTCCCCTGATGAAGGACCTTTTTCTCAGGGACGGGGCACCAACTGGGATCGGTGCCCAGACCTCTGGAACCTCCACATCTGGTCCTTAGACGGGATGCAGAAGATCTAAGTAGTTGTAGACACGATCACTCAAGCCAGAACTCCATTGACCAGACAGCTTTATGCCCTGAAGTGCCGTTTGTTCGTGAATTGGTGTTCTTCCCGAACCAAAGACCCCTAGAGATGCGCAGATGGGTCAATGCTTTCCTTCCTGCAGTAGAGGCTGGAGGGGTGGCTGTCCCCCTCCACCTTGAAGTTATATGTAGCCGCTATAGCGGCCCACCACGATGCAGTGGATGGTAAGTCCCTAGGGAAGCACGGCCTGATCATCAGGTTCCTCGGAGTCAGAGAAACAGAGAAAAGGCCGCAGCTGGCACGGCCTGATCCCATGCTAGTTGCATCGCTTTCCCCCCTCAGGGATGTGGGGAACTACATGACATCATTTGGGGCATTGGGGGAGTTTATGTGCAGACTGATCCTCCAGCTATTATGCACGCAGCAGCTTGCTTGCACCTGCATCAGCAGTTCACGTAACACGGTTCAGCTGTTGTGGTGTTTTTCTGTAGGGACCCCTAGTGTCACCACATCGACACAACATCGAGTGAGTGACAGAGGGGGAACATCATGGTTACTGTCGTAACGTTGTTACTTGATGGTGGGAACGAGACGTTGTGTCCCTCTTGTCACAACACTGTTCTAGCCTCTGAAATGGACAAACCTTGTCTTGGCTCCTCAGCACATAACCTGAATGGAGTGGGCTTTCCAGCTCCTTTTATACCCATATGTCCGGTGAGTGGCATGCAAATTCCACTCACCAATTCTTATTGGCCTTCTCTCAAAGAATGGGAAGTGTTTAGGGCTCTCAAGAGCGACCCCTGGTGTCACTACATTGACAAAACTTCTCCTTCCCTCCATCAGGGAACGGAGGTTACGACAGTAACCATGACGTTCGTACTGTAATGGGAAAAAAAACAAATAGCGAAAAAAAAAATCTGCAAAAGTTAAAAACGTTTTTTATTTTTTTTTTATTAGAATTCTCCGCTGTTTTCTATTTTCCATTTCCCATTCCCCCTTCAAAACTAAAATTTGTTAGAAAAATTGGTACACTTATTATTACATTTCATTAGTAGGTTTCATTGCTCATTTTCATCATCCATCTGGCAAGCAGTTATTTCCAATATTCCATTTCGGTTGGTAGTTATGGGCCCCTTTCATCTGGGACCCCAGAGCGGCTAAACACACTGCACTGCTTGTAGTTACGCCACTGTTCATTACTTATTACATCTGAATAGACCAAAATCAACCCACTGTCATGTATTTGATATTACATGGAAGGAAATGATGCACCATAATTTAAATGAGCTTTCACCTTGTGGTGAAATAAATGACAAAATGTCTCAGACTTTATGCAAAATATGCAGAACTTTAGCTCTAAATAATTGTATTTGTTATTAAAGTTAGCAAGCATGACAAATACAAGGTGATTAAAAACATTCTCTATACTAAAAAAAAAAATTCTACAAGCCTACGCCTAGCGCCGATCATGGAGTAAAATCTACCTATGAGTAAAATTCCATATTTGGTCCTGAAACTGGAGAGCGAGGACTGAATACATTAACAAGCTCAGATCCACCACACCCTTCATTTACCGCCAGAGCACTGGGTTTTCTGTGTTGAGAAAAAAGAACTGTGCCCTTCCTGAACATGTCTTAATGACTACTCTTTATATTATAACTCATGATTCAGATATAAAGCAACTCTTGAAATCAAGCAAATTTAAAACACAGCAATCAGAGAAGGTTGCCTTTTGAAAAACTTAAGTAGCCTAAGTGTCCATTTGATTCTTTTGAACCAATCACATCCTCTGATGTCAACCTGTCAACCTATATAATGCTAATTATGTGCAGGAAATGCCAAAAATATTTGTTCAGATCAGTGAACAAAAGTACAACAGAATCCCAATTATGTTTCATCAGTAGATATTAATAGTTCTCATAACCATTCATTCCTAAATTATTATTTGTTCTTATAGTACAAGAATGCAAACCCACCTCAATTCTCCAAATGAGTATTCCTGGAGTGTGTGTGATGGCTCTGAATGTGTGCTGCATGATTCAACAGTGTGGACCTCACTAAAAACCAAAAGAGAAGACGATGCATTGGACTATAGCTTTAAATCAGCAATCATGATACACTATTGTAAGGGTTGTGTAAAGGTTAAACATTTTTCTGTTAAGTTTCATGTTTTAAATTTTAAGAATTTGTCAGTATTTTGCAACCATACATGTTCTTAATCGGACTGATTATTTGCAGCACTGGGTGTAAATAGCACTTGCCACACAGTGTGGCTATTTGCACCCAAATAGACCAGACAAAATTCTGAAAAGCTGCTATTTGAAGGTCTTTTAAGTGGCTTTGAGGGTAGAGAATGTTTATTGGTATTTTTGTGCAGGCTATGTGAGTTAAAAACCAGCTTGTTACATTTTCTTTCCTCAACTTTATATGATTGTGGCATATGTCATTATACTATATATAAAATAAAACAAATGATAAAATAAAAGTTGATGTTAATTTACTGTATACTATTTTGTAATAGAATATGCTACTAGACAAAATGCAAAGAGCGTATGCTTGTATTTACATCTAAAGAGGTTTTAAAAATAGTATGTTCCAAAGCAGTTTCATAGAGAATAATATTGTCTAGCTTGTAGTGAAATTGCACATACAGTAGTGTTGACTTGCATGCATTAAATTTGTTTTTGTTTTTTTTACCTCTTTGTCGAACCTATGCCGTAGCCTGATTTGCACCTTTACAAAAATTTAACAACGTGCCACGTCTACACAGACCACAACAGCTGTGATTGGTTCACTGAGAACATCCCCCAGGATGATTTAAAAGATATCTGAGGTAGCTTCATATTTCCTCCAAGATTATATCAAGGCTTATGCATCATATCACACTGAATTTAGGAAAAAGTATGTGAAAAATATTTGCATTGCTTAGACTTGACAACAAATGGGTCAAGCGAGAAGTTATTAATTATCATTATAATTAATTAAAAAAAATTATATGCCAAAATAAGCCACAATATATATTTATTATCATTGAAGCCACTGAAGAGAGAGTATTTCATTATATTTATGATTTATTTTCTCTCTGCATGGCAAACAATGTAAATTAAATAAAATGTAGCTACCAAAATCTAAACATGTTCACATATTTTGATGAACATTTATGCTACAATAATTTAATAAATACTTTGAATCCATGAATTCCATTGCTTTGTTTATTATGAAATTTATAATTATTTAAGAAATGAAGGCATTTTCTCTCAGTACACTAGCAATTTGGCTGACGCAGACACACCAATACAGATCTATAACTGCGAACCACTGTGCAATGGCTATGGCGCACGTTTGAAGCAAAAGTATAAATCAACTTTTATTGGTTGATGTTAAAAAAAAGACAAAAGGGGGAAAGCAAATGCATTTGTCTATTTAGCATGTGATTTGTATAGAAAGAAGTTACCTCGAAGTTCAATCCTTGATTTTTAAAGCTTTAAAGATGATTCCCCTCAGAGAGATGAATTAAAGCTGATGTGAACAGTCCAGCCTGCGATAAGTGATTAAGAGATCAACTCTGATGCTAACAATACACAAAGCAAAATATGCCCTTTTATGTTCTGTTCCTCCTCTTCTTTTGCTCTGATATTACAAATACTTAATTTGTTTGTATTTGCCTGCTGTCACTCCATGTTGAACTCACCGACCTATCAGAATAAAGAAAGCACAGTCAAGGCAAATAAGTAATGTAAACAAAGAGACATATTCAAAAGACTGGCATAAGTGTTCATTAACTGTTGAGCAGGTGCAGAATATATATATATATATATATATACACACACACACACACACACATATACACTCACCTAAAGGATTATTAGGAACACCATACTAATACTGTGTTTGACCCCCTTTCGCCTTCAGAACTGCCTTAATTCTACGTGGCATTGATTCAACAAGGTGCTGAAAGCATTCTTTAGAAATGTTGGCCCATATTGATAGGATAGCATCTTGCAGTTGATGGAGATTTGTGGGATGCACATCCAGGGCATGAAGCTCCCGTTCCACCACATCCCAAAGATGCTCTATTGGGTTGAGATCTGGTGACTGTGGGGGCCATTTTAGTACAGTGAACTCATTGTCATGTTCAAGAAACCAATTTGAAATGATTCGAGCTTTGTGACATGGTGCATTATCCTGCTGGAAGTAGCCATCAGAGGATGGGTACATGGTGGCCATAAAGGGATGGACATGGTCAGAAACAATGCTCAGGTAGGCCGTGGCATTTAAACGATGCCCAATTGGCACTAAGGGGCCTAAAGTGTGCCAAGAAAACATCCCCCACACCATTACACCACCACCACCAGCCTGCACAGTGGTAACAAGGCATGATGGATCCATGTTCTCATTCTGTTTACGCCAAATTCTGACTCTACCATCTGAATGTCTCAACAGAAATCGAGACTCATCAGACCAGGCAACATTTTTTGGTGAGCTCTTGCAAATTGTAGCCTCATTTTCCTATTTGTAGTGGAGATGAGTGGTACCCGGTGGGGTCTTCTGCTGTTGTAGCCCATCCGCCTCAAGGTTGTGCGTGTTGTGGCTTCACAAATGCTTTGCTGCATACCTCGGTTGTAACGAGTGGTTATTTCAGTCAAAGTTGCTCTTCTATCAGCTTGAATCAGTCGGCCCATTCTCCTCTGACCTCTAGCATCAACAAGGCATTTTCACCCACAGGACTGCCGCATACTGGATGTTTTTCCCTTTTCACACCATTCTTTGTAAACCCTAGAAATGGTTGTGCGTGAAAATCCTAGTAACTGAGCAGATTGTGAAATACTCAGACCGGCCCGTCTGGCACCAACAAACATGCCACGCTCAAAATTGCTTAAATCACCTTTCTTTCCCATTCTGACATTCAGTTTGGAGTTCAGGAGATTGTCTTGACCAGGACCACACCCCTAAATGCATTGAAGCAACTGCCATGTGATTGGTTGATTAGATAATTGCATTAATGAGAAACTGAACAGGTGTTCCTAATAATCCTTTGGGTGAGTGTATACAGTAACTCACAAAAGTGAGATACTGGAGAGAAAAAAAAACTCCCTCATACTGGTCACTGGAAGTTCAACATTGCATCTCATGGCAAAGAACTCTCTGAGGATCTGAAAAAAGGAATTGTTGCTCTACATAAAGATGGCATAGGCTATAAGAAGATTGCCATGACACTGAGCTCCAGCACGGTGGCCAAGACCATACAGCGGTTTAACAGGACAAGTTCCACTCAGAACAGTCGTATTGGGTCAGGATCTAGAATCTAATAAATATGTTTTGAATTCAAGAATTACAATACTTAATATTTGTTTAAAATTGTTTTAATTATTTCAGAAATAAAGACATTCTCCTTGTGCAAACATCTATTGATTGGCCACAGCCACTCAATGATATAAAATAAAAAAGAAATGTATCTAGTCAGCCCCGCGACCCTGTACACAGGATAAGCGGTTGACGATGGATGGATGGATGGATGTATCTAGTCAGCTCTCCCCTTCTTACTAGTTTGAATTTGAGGTGGGGAAAGTGATCCTAGACAAGAAGTTACGAGCAGCATTATCCCATATTGGCAATACGATTTCCCTATCGATACCTACCTATATTCCTTAATACACACATCATGCCCATGGCCAGGGAAAGGCTAATCCTTGGATAAAATAATGGGAGAGAAACAAATGATCAAATCTGCATAGGTGAAAAAGTGCAGTTTGAGTTCAACCAAATCTATTACTAACATTGGTGTAACCACTGACAGAGCAGGCACTGGGGCCACAACAACTGGGCCCTCCCTCAATAACTTGAAATACACAAGCATTGCTGATAAATTATAGCTGTGGCGAGCATGCCATGTGGGTGTCAGCATCGCCAATAGCACCCATCAAAAACACAGAAGTGGAGAGAACTGAGCAACGTAATCAAAAACACCTGCACCAGATTAAGCTTTTTAACAGGCAAGGATGAAAACAGCGTCAACACTACCGATGGGGTGTAATGTCTCCAAAGAGTCAATAATCTCTTGTGTCATCTGTTTACAGAGAACGAGTGAAGAAATGCCATTATTTATCCATCCTGCAGCAATCTCTCCACACTTTTCACACTGCTCTTGTCTCCAGCCCAACCATGTTCCTCATTCCTGAGCTGATGAACTTTCTCCACTTACCCTTCTCCTTGCACTATTTGCACCTGTTTGTATCAATAAACCGGGATCTGTTAAATGTACCTGTTTTCTGCCTTTGTGTCTCAATCCGCTATCCACATAGCTATAATAAATGGATTCAGTGTTCCGAATACACTACGCCCAGGGTAGGGATCTGCTCTGTGGACCGAAAGAAAATTAAATTCTCTAAGTGAGAACCTCCAGAGATGATCTGAAATCTTTTGCAATGTTCACATATAAGACAATGTTCTTGCAAACTATTCTCAGATGACAGAGAAAAGTGAAAATTCTTAACATGTGCGTGTTCTGCAACACACCCTCGCACTGCGTACGTGAGCAACAGAGCGCCACTGAACATAAGAACAAACAGCTAACCAGACACGCATTGACACTTTTGTTTTATCTGTTTGTTAATATGTATAGTGTTTTTCTTCAAGCATGCATCTTTTTGTCCAGGTAATGGCATTTTTTTCAAATGCCACTCCAAAACATACAGGTCGCTTGCCACAGTGGTGAGCAGATGAGCAAAATTACTACGGATGAGCACGGATAGTCATTATTCTGTAGGTTACAATCGACATTCGCACATGTAATCAAATACCAAAATCAAAATGTGCTTATTCTATACGTGCAATAGAGGTCTTCAACTCAACTGCCATGGGTTTTGCACTAGGTTCAAGTCAGTTCTCAGTTATAGGGCTAGTTAGTGGCTGTTCACATGTGTTTTTGAGATTGTCTGGTTTGTTTTTCCTATTGTTTTTCAGCATCTTGCACATGACCACAACATTTTTAGACAACTTGTCAAGATATAAATAACTTAAGAGATACCTGCCCCGTTTCACAATTTTTTGTGCTGTGTAACTGTAATGTTTAGGAAGAACTCAAGAGAGCTGAATCTATTTGCGGTGAAGGATTTTAATGAAAAGATAAACAAATACAAATAATGGGTAGACACAGGAACAAATCAAACATCCACAATGGGAAACAATAACATAAACAAGAGAAAACATCCACGAAGGGCAAAGGCAGAACACGGTAGGTCGAAACACTTTCAAATACATTCAACAACTCACAATACTGAACAGAAATCAGGGCATTAAATACACAAAGACAAATGAGAACATTAAACACAGGTGAGAAACAATAAGGAACAGCTGGAGGTGATCAGAGCAGGGGATGATGGGAAGTGTAGTCCATGGGGAACAGATGACAGAGGTAAAACAAAGGGCAGACAACAGTGAATCGTGACATAGCCCACCCTCTAAGGAGCGGATTCTAGACGCTCCTTAAAAAAGAAAAAAAAAAACACAAAAACAAATCGTACATAGAGTGAAGGGGAGGCTTGGCTGTCACCTTGGTAACTGCCTAGCAACCAGATGGGGTTACCCTAGCAACCAAGAAACAAATCACATATCTCTGCACAAGAAAATCACAGAGACTTCCGGGTTGACTTATTTCACTCAGGATGGAAAGGAACATTATTGGCTGTCACCTTGGTAACTGCCTAGCAACCAGATGGGGTTACCCTAGCAACCAAGTAACAAATTACATATCTCTGAACCAGAAAATTGTAGAGATTCCGGGTTGACTTATTTCATTCAGGATGGAAAGGAGCATTGTTGGCTTGCCCCTTGTTAACTGCCTAGCAACCAGATGGGGTTACCCTAGCAACCAAGTAACAAATCACATATCTCTGTACTAGAAAATCGTAGAGACTTCCGGGTTGACTTATTTTACTCAGGATGGCAAGTAGCATTGGTGGCTGTCACCTTAGTAACTGCATATCAAACAGATGGGTTTCCCTAGCAACCATGGAACGACACCAATATCTCTGCACCAGAACATCCTACTGTCATGGGGGTGGCCTCTTTCAACTTTGGGCAGTAGGTGGGACATTGTGGTAAGAAATTTTGCCACGGCAAGCACCACTCACATTTTCTTCAGGAAATGTACATTCTAGTTAGTGGTGCTTGCAAAGCAACACTATTGTAATCTCACATACTTATTAGTGGTGCTTGCCAAAGGCAAGGCATCACTATTGTTATTGCTCATACTTATTATTATTATTATTATTATTATTATTATTATTATTAGTGGTGCTTGCAAAGCAACACTATTGTAATCTCACATACTTATTAGTGGTGCTTGCAAAGCAACACTATTGTAATCTCACATACTTATTAGTGGTGCTTGCAAAGCAACACTATTGTAATCTCACATACTTATTATTAGTGGTGCTTGCAAAGCAACACTATTGTAATCTCACATACTTATTAGTGGTGCTTGCAAAGCAACACTATTGTAATCTCACATACTTATTTTTCTTCTTCTTCTTCTTCTTCTTCTTCTTCCGTACAAAACTTCGGCACCTAACTCGTCCCGCACCTTTTGGCGTAGACCCATGAATGAGGTGTCAAATCGTGCGGCTCATTGAGGAGAGGTGTGCTATGACTTTTATAAGCGATCGGGGGTACGGTGTTTGCCCCAGGGGCAAAAAATTGGGCAAAAAATCCCATTGACTTAACATTGCGCCGAACTTTGACGAGTCATAGCTCAAAGCGAGGATTTCGCAGAGACATGTGATTTACCACATTTGAAGAGGCTGACAGGCTCTGTGAGAACATACCTCACAATGGGGTAAAAGTTGCACCCCTAGGGGGCAGGAGCTGCCCAAAGTTGCCCCAATGTAAGTCAATGGAATTTTTTTCAAAATTTTTTGGTCGAAAACCCACAAATGAGGCGTCAAATCGTGCGGATTATTTGGGAATGGTGTCCTATGACTTTTATAATCGATCGGGGGTACGGTGATTGCCCCAGGGGCAAAAAATTGGGCAAACAATCCCATTGACTTAACATTGCGCCGAACTTTGACGAGTCATAGCTCAGATCGAGGATTTCACAGAGACGTGTGATTAACCACATTTGAAGAGGCTGACAGGCTCTGTGAGAACATACCTCACAATGGGGTAAAAGTTGCACCCCTGGGGGGCATGAGCTGCCCAAAGTTGCCCCAATGTTAAGTCTATGGTAGATTTTGTATTGAACATAACTCTGGATCACAGTGTCTTAGAGACAAGGGGGCGGGCTCATTTTACTCAGATGACCAATCAGTCTCTCAGGATCATTGTGAAGCTATCAAGCCACGCCCTAGCAACCATTTAGAGCACCTTAGCAACAACTCCCATAGACTTCCATTGAAAGAGATCAAAGGGATATCTCCGGACTGAATTATCATAGAAACACGAGGGTGGTCTCGTTTGACTTGGGGCAGTAAAACAGCCAATCATGAATCCCCTCAACACTTCCTAGCCCCTCCCTAGCAACCATTTTCGAGCACCTTAGCAACCAAAATCCAAAGAGAGATATCTTCCATTCTGAATGTCACAGAGGCATGGGAGTTGGTTTGTATCATTCATACTGACAAGCAGCCATTGGATATTCATCATTGGCAGCTGCCAAGCCACTCCCTAGCAACAATTTGGAGCACCCTAGCAACCACATTTATTGATTTCAATTGAAGTAAGATATCTTCAGATCAGAATGTCCTAGAGACATGATAGTTGCTTTGTTTTAATTGGGTGAGTAATCAGTCTTCATCTTTCATCATGTGAACTACTTAGCCACGCCCTAGCAACCATTTAAAGCACCCTAGCAACAAAACACCATTGACATCCATTCAATATCACTAAGATGTGTATCTTAGGATCAGAATGTCGTAGAGACTTCCGGGTTGACTTATTTCACTCAGGATGGAAAGTAGACTTGATAAATATCACCCTGGTAACTGCCTAGCAACCAAATGGGGTTACCCTAGCAACCAATAAACAAATCACATATCTCTGCACAAGAAAATCACAGAGACTTCCGGGTTGACTTATTTCACTCAGGATGGCACGGAGCATTGTTTGCTGTCACCTTGGTAACTGCCTAGCAACCAGATGGGGTTACCCTAGCAACCAAGAAATAAATCACATATCTCTGCACAAGAAAATCACAGAGACTTCCGGGTTGACTTATTTCACTCAGGATGGCAAGGAGCATTGTTGCCTGTCACCTTGGTAACTGCCTAGCAACCAGATGGGGTTACCCTAGCAACCAAGAAACAAATCACACATCTCTGCACAAGAAAATCACAGAGACTACCGGGTTGACTTATTTCACTCAGGATGGCAAGGAGCATTGTTGGCTGTCACCTTGGTAACTGCCTAGCAACCAGATGGGGTTACCCTAGCAACCAATTAACAAATCACGTATCTCTGAACCAGAAAATCGTAGAGATTCCAGGTTGACTTATTTCAGTCAGGATGGCAAGGAGCATTCTTGGCTGTCACCTTGGTAACTGCCTAGCAACCAGATGGGGTTACCCTAGCAACCAAGAAACAAATCACATATCTCTGTACTAGAAAATCACAGAGACTTCCGGGTTGACTTATTTCAGTCAGGATGGCAAGGAGCATTGTTGCCTGTCACCTTGGTAACTGCCTAGTAACCAGATGGGGTTACCCTAGCAACCAATAAACAAATCACATATCGCTGCACAAGAAAATCACAGAGACTTCCGGGTTGACTTATTTCACTCAGGAGAGCAAGGAGCATTGTTGGCTGTCACCTTGGTAACTGCCTAGCAACCAGATGGGGTTACCCTAGCAACCAAGAAACAAATCACATATCTCTGTACTACAAAATCGTAGAGACTTCCGGATTGACTTATTTTACTCAGGATGGTAAGTAGCATTGGTGGCTGTCACCTTAGTAACTGCATATCAACCAGATGGGTTTCCCTAGCAACCATGGAACAACACCAATATCTCTGCACCAGAACATCCTACTGTCATGGGGGTGGCCTCTTTCAACTTTGGGCAGTAGGTGGGACATTGTGGTAAGAAATTTTGCCACGGCAAGCACCACTCACATTTTCTTCAGGAAATGTACATTCTAGTTAGTGGTGCTTGCAAAGCAACACTATTGTAATCTCACATACTTATTTTTCTTCTTCTTCTTCTTCTTCTTCTTCTTCCGTACAAAACTTCGGCACCTAACTCGTCCCGCACCTTTTGGCGTAGACCCATGAATGAGGTGTCAAATCGTGCGGCTCATTGAGGAGAGGTGTGCTATGACTTTTATAAGCGATCGGGGGTACGGTGTTTGCCCCAGGGGCAAAAAATTGGGCAAAAAATCCCATTGACTTAACATTGCGCCGAACTTTGACGAGTCATAGCTCAAAGCGAGGATTTCGCAGAGACATGTGATTTACCACATTTGAAGAGGCTGACAGGCTCTGTGAGAACATACCTCACAATGGGGTAAAAGTTGCACCCCTAGGGGGCAGGAGCTGCCCAAAGTTGCCCCAATGTAAGTCAATGGAATTTTTTTCAAAATTTTTTGGTCGAAAACCCACAAATGAGGCGTCAAATCGTGCGGATTATTTGGGAATGGTGTCCTATGACTTTTATAATCGATCGGGGGTACGGTGATTGCCCCAGGGGCAAAAAATTGGGCAAACAATCCCATTGACTTAACATTGCGCCGAACTTTGACGAGTCATAGCTCAGATCGAGGATTTCACAGAGACGTGTGATTAACCACATTTGAAGAGGCTGACAGGCTCTGTGAGAACATACCTCACAATGGGGTAAAAGTTGCACCCCTGGGGGGCATGAGCTGCCCAAAGTTGCCCCAATGTTAAGTCTATGGTAGATTTTGTATTGAACATAACTCTGGATCACAGTGTCTTAGAGACAAGGGGGCGGGCTCATTTTACTCAGATGACCAATCAGTCTCTCAGGATCATTGTGAAGCTATCAAGCCACGCCCTAGCAACCATTTAGAGCACCTTAGCAACAACTCCCATAGACTTCCATTGAAAGAGATCAAAGGGATATCTCCGGACTGAATTATCATAGAAACACGAGGGTGGTCTCGTTTGACTTGGGGCAGTAAAACAGCCAATCATGAATCCCCTCAACACTTCCTAGCCCCTCCCTAGCAACCATTTTCGAGCACCTTAGCAACCAAAATCCAAAGAGAGATATCTTCCATTCTGAATGTCACAGAGGCATGGGAGTTGGTTTGTATCATTCATACTGACAAGCAGCCATTGGATATTCATCATTGGCAGCTGCCAAGCCACTCCCTAGCAACAATTTGGAGCACCCTAGCAACCACATTTATTGATTTCAATTGAAGTAAGATATCTTCAGATCAGAATGTCCTAGAGACATGATAGTTGCTTTGTTTTAATTGGGTGAGTAATCAGTCTTCATCTTTCATCATGTGAACTACTTAGCCACGCCCTAGCAACCATTTAAAGCACCCTAGCAACAAAACACCATTGACATCCATTCAATATCACTAAGATGTGTATCTTAGGATCAGAATGTCGTAGAGACTTCCGGGTTGACTTATTTCACTCAGGATGGAAAGTAGACTTGATAAATATCACCCTGGTAACTGCCTAGCAACCAAATGGGGTTACCCTAGCAACCAATAAACAAATCACATATCTCTGCACAAGAAAATCACAGAGACTTCCGGGTTGACTTATTTCACTCAGGATGGCACGGAGCATTGTTTGCTGTCACCTTGGTAACTGCCTAGCAACCAGATGGGGTTACCCTAGCAACCAAGAAATAAATCACATATCTCTGCACAAGAAAATCACAGAGACTTCCGGGTTGACTTATTTCACTCAGGATGGCAAGGAGCATTGTTGCCTGTCACCTTGGTAACTGCCTAGCAACCAGATGGGGTTACCCTAGCAACCAAGAAACAAATCACACATCTCTGCACAAGAAAATCACAGAGACTACCGGGTTGACTTATTTCACTCAGGATGGCAAGGAGCATTGTTGGCTGTCACCTTGGTAACTGCCTAGCAACCAGATGGGGTTACCCTAGCAACCAATTAACAAATCACGTATCTCTGAACCAGAAAATCGTAGAGATTCCAGGTTGACTTATTTCAGTCAGGATGGCAAGGAGCATTCTTGGCTGTCACCTTGGTAACTGCCTAGCAACCAGATGGGGTTACCCTAGCAACCAAGAAACAAATCACATATCTCTGTACTAGAAAATCACAGAGACTTCCGGGTTGACTTATTTCAGTCAGGATGGCAAGGAGCATTGTTGCCTGTCACCTTGGTAACTGCCTAGTAACCAGATGGGGTTACCCTAGCAACCAATAAACAAATCACATATCGCTGCACAAGAAAATCACAGAGACTTCCGGGTTGACTTATTTCACTCAGGAGAGCAAGGAGCATTGTTGGCTGTCACCTTGGTAACTGCCTAGCAACCAGATGGGGTTACCCTAGCAACCAAGAAACAAATCACATATCTCTGTACTACAAAATCGTAGAGACTTCCGGATTGACTTATTTTACTCAGGATGGTAAGTAGCATTGGTGGCTGTCACCTTAGTAACTGCATATCAACCAGATGGGTTTCCCTAGCAACCATGGAACAACACCAATATCTCTGCACCAGAACATCCTACTGTCATGGGGGTGGCCTCTTTCAACTTTGGGCAGTAGGTGGGACATTGTGGTAAGAAATTTTGCCACGGCAAGCACCACTCACATTTTCTTCAGGAAATGTACATTCTAGTTTTTCTTCTTCTTCTTCCGTACAAAATTTCGGCGCGTAACTCGTCCCGCACCTTTTGGCGTAGACCCATGAATGAGGTGTCAAATCGTGCGGCTCATTGAGGAGAGGTGTGCTATGACTTTTATAAGCGATCGGGGGTACGGTGTTTGCCCCAGGGGCAAAAAATTGGGCAAAAAATCCCATTGACTTAACATTGAGCCGAACTTTGACGAGTCATAGCTCAGAGCGAGGATTTCGCAGAGATGTGTGATTTACCACATTTGAAGAGGCTGACAGGCTCTGTGAGAACATACCTCACAATGGGGTAAAAGTTTTACCCCTGGGGGGCAGGACCTGCCCAAAGTTGCCCCAATGTAAGTCAATGGAATTTTTTGCAAAATGTTTTGGTCACAGACCCACGAATGAGGCGTCAAATCGTGCGGATTATTTGGGAATGGTGTGCTATGACTTTTATAAGCAATCGGGGGTACGGTATTTGCCCCAGGGGCAAAAAATTGGGCAAAAAATCCCATTGACTTAACATTGAGCCGAACTTTGACGAGTCATAGCTCAGAGCGAGGATTTCGCAGAGATGTGTGATTTACCACATTTGAAGAGGCTGACAGGCTCTGTGAGAACATACCTCACAATGGGGTAAAAGTTTTACCCCTGGGGGGCAGGACCTGCCCAAAGTTGCCCCAATGTAAGTCAATGGAATTTTTTGCAAAATGTTTTGGTCACAGACCCACGAATGAGGCGTCAAATCGTGCGGATTATTTGGGAATGGTGTGCTATGACTTTTATAAGCAATCGGGGGTACGGTATTTGCCCCAGGGGCAAAAAATTGGGCAAAAAATCCCATTGACTTAACATTGAGCCGAACTTTGACGAGTCATAGCTCAGAGCGAGGATTTCGCAGAGATGTGTGATTTACCACATTTGAAGAGGCTGACAGGCTCTGTGAGAACATACCTCACAATGGGGTAAAAGTTTTACCCCTGGGGGGCAGGACCTGCCCAAAGTTGCCCCAATGTAAGTCAATGGAATTTTTTGCAAAATGTTTTGGTCACAGACCCACGAATGAGGCGTCAAATCGTGCGGATTATTTGGGAATGGTGTGCTATGACTTTTATAAGCAATCGGGGGTACGGTATTTGCCCCAGGGGCAAAAAATTGGGCAAAAAATCCCATTGACTTAACATGGCGCCAAACTTTGACGAGTCATTCAGCTGTGTGCTTATCAGCCGTTCCAACTTTTCAACCTTGGTGATGGGGATCTCATATATGGTTAAAGGCCACAAAAGTCTTGGAAGTATTCCAAACTGAAAACACCATACCTTGAGTTTTCCTGGCAACAAGGTCTTATTGATGCGCTCCATGTACAAACTGGTATCATTTTTTAGTTGTTCAAACTGCTCGGTGTCTTTGAGCTTCGCATCATACCATCTCCCCAAGCTCTTTACTGGCATTTCTGAGACAGTTGGGACAGGTGTTCCGCCAACATGAAATCTTTGGTCTGTAACTTGACCTTTCACAATGGATATGCTTCTGCACTTATTGGGCTTTAACTTCATCCTCGCCCATGTTATATTTTGATGAAGTTTGTCCAGCAATCTTTTGGTGCAGGGGACAGTTGTTGTGAGTGTTGTTAGATCATCCATATAGGCTCGAATTGGTGGTAACCTCTGATTACATTGTAGTCGTTCTCCTCCCACGACCCATTTCGAGGCTCTAATAATGATTTCCATTGCCATCGTAAAGGCCAATGGGGAGATGGTACACCCCGCCATGATACCTACTTCAAGCGGTTGCCAACTTGTGGTGAAGCCTGATGTTGTAAGGCAAAACTGTAGATCCTGGAAGTAGTGTTTCACTAGATTTGTGATTGTAGCCGGAACCTGGAAGAAGTCAAAGGCAGCCCACAGAACTGGATAAGGAATTGAACCATAGGCATTGGCCAGATCAAGGAACAAGACGTGAAGATCTTTCCCTTCTTTCTTTGCAGTCTGGATTTGATGCCATATAATGCTGTTATGTTCAAGGCATCCTGAAAAGCCTGCGATGCCAGCCTTTTGAATTGAAGTGTCAATGAAGTGGTTTTGTTTTAAATATTGTGTCAGTCGCTGTGCCAACACACTGAAAAAGATCTTGCCCTCAATGTTCAGAAGGTTTATCTGGCGGAACTGTTCAATGGAGGTTGAGTTCTTTTCTTTTGGGATGAACACCCCTCCCGCTCTTCGCCAGACTTTCGGAATAATTTGCTTGACCCACGCCACTTTCATGTTCTTCCACAGAATTTTCAAAACCTCTGGAGCGTTCTTGTAGACACTATACGGTACAGCGTTAGGGCCTGGTGCAGATGCTGATCTTGCCTTTTTCACTACCTGCTTCACCTCGCTCAGCTTAGGAGGGCTGATATCAAACTGATGTTGTGGTGATGATATTGGAGGGATGTCAGTGGGGACAATGATCGGTTCATCTTTTTTCCCATCAGTATAGACGGTTCTTAGATGCTCTTCAACCTGGTCTTTTGATATTTTCAGGGATCCACTCTTCTCCTTTGTGAATATGCCTTTCACAAATTTAAAAGGGTCTTTATAGAAATCGGTTCTGGCTTTTTCTTTTTTGTTCCGGCGCATCCGTAGGCTTTCTGCTCGGTGGAGTTTTGAGAGCCTGTGCTTTAGGTCCTCTTGAAGTACGTTGATTCCTTCCCTTTCTTCTACTGTCGCCTTTCTCCACAACTTTCTTAGCCGTCGCCTCTCTTTTACAAGTTGTTGGATTTCTTGCAGCCGACGAGATTTGGGGGCGGGAAGCATGTCTTTCTTTTTGACTTGCTCCTTTACTCCACATTTCTCCTCTCCGTATTTGTAGATAATGTCGCCCATCTTCTCCAGTTTCTTCTCGGCTGATCCTTTGATGTTATTTAGGATAAGGCTTAATTCTGTGTTAATGGTTTCCCACTCCTTGCTGTTAGACTTCGGCCATTTCACCAACGGATTAAGTCCTTGCATGTTTTCTTTTCCAAATAGCATATCTCTGCACAGGAAAATCACAGAGACTTCCGGGTTTACTTATTTCACTCAGGATGGCAAGGAGCATTGTTGGCTGTCACCTTGGTAACTGCCTAGCAACCAGATGGGGTTACTCTAGCAACCAAGAAACAAATCACATATCTCTGTACTAGAAAATCACAGAGACTTCCGGGTTGACTTATTTCACTCAGTATGGCATGGAGCATTGTTGGCTGTCACCTTGGTAACTGCCTAGCGACCAGATGGGGTTACCCTAGCAACCAAGAAACAAATCACATATCTCTGTACTAGAAAATCACAGAGACTTCCGGGTTGACTTATTTCACTCAGGATGGCAAGGAGCGTTGTTGGCTGTCACCTTGGTAACTGCCTAGCAACCAGATGGGGTTACCCTAGCAACCAAGAAACAAATCACATATCTCTGCACAAGAAAATCACAGAGAATTCCAGGTTGACTTATTTCACTCAGGATGGCAAGGAGCATTGTTGGCTGTCACCTTGGTAACTGCCTAGCAACCAGATGGGGTTACCCTAGCAACCAATCAACAAATCACATATCTCTGAACCAGAAAATCGTAGAGATTCCGGGTTGACTTATTTCATTCAGGATGGCAAGGAGCATTGTTGGCTTGCCCCTTGTTAACTGCCTAGCAACCAGATGGGTTTCCCTAGAAAACATGGAACAACACCATTATCTCTGCACCAGAACATCCTACTGTCATGGGGGTGGCCTCTTTCAACTTTGGGCAGTAGGTGGGACATTGTGGTAAGAAATTTTGCCACGGCAAGCACCACTCACATTTTCTTCAGGAAATGTACATTCTAGTTAGTGGTGCTTGCAAAGCAACACTATTGTAATCTCACATACTTATTTTTCTTCTTCTTCTTCTTCTTCTTCTTCCGTACAAAACTTCGGCACCTAACTCGTCCCGCACCTTTTGGCGTAGACCCATGAATGAGGTGTCAAATCGTGCGGCTCATTGAGGAGAGGTGTGCTATGACTTTTATAAGCGATCGGGGGTACGGTGTTTGCCCCAGGGGCAAAAAATTGGGCAAAAAATCCCATTGACTTAACATTGCGCCGAACTTTGACGAGTCATAGCTCAAAGCGAGGATTTCGCAGAGACATGTGATTTACCACATTTGAAGAGGCTGACAGGCTCTGTGAGAACATACCTCACAATGGGGTAAAAGTTGCACCCCTAGGGGGCAGGAGCTGCCCAAAGTTGCCCCAATGTAAGTCAATGGAATTTTTTTCAAAATTTTTTGGTCGAAAACCCACAAATGAGGCGTCAAATCGTGCGGATTATTTGGGAATGGTGTCCTATGACTTTTATAATCGATCGGGGGTACGGTGATTGCCCCAGGGGCAAAAAATTGGGCAAACAATCCCATTGACTTAACATTGCGCCGAACTTTGACGAGTCATAGCTCAGATCGAGGATTTCACAGAGACGTGTGATTAACCACATTTGAAGAGGCTGACAGGCTCTGTGAGAACATACCTCACAATGGGGTAAAAGTTGCACCCCTGGGGGGCATGAGCTGCCCAAAGTTGCCCCAATGTTAAGTCTATGGTAGATTTTGTATTGAACATAACTCTGGATCACAGTGTCTTAGAGACAAGGGGGCGGGCTCATTTTACTCAGATGACCAATCAGTCTCTCAGGATCATTGTGAAGCTATCAAGCCACGCCCTAGCAACCATTTAGAGCACCTTAGCAACAACTCCCATAGACTTCCATTGAAAGAGATCAAAGGGATATCTCCGGACTGAATTATCATAGAAACACGAGGGTGGTCTCGTTTGACTTGGGGCAGTAAAACAGCCAATCATGAATCCCCTCAACACTTCCTAGCCCCTCCCTAGCAACCATTTTCGAGCACCTTAGCAACCAAAATCCAAAGAGAGATATCTTCCATTCTGAATGTCACAGAGGCATGGGAGTTGGTTTGTATCATTCATACTGACAAGCAGCCATTGGATATTCATCATTGGCAGCTGCCAAGCCACTCCCTAGCAACAATTTGGAGCACCCTAGCAACCACATTTATTGATTTCAATTGAAGTAAGATATCTTCAGATCAGAATGTCCTAGAGACATGATAGTTGCTTTGTTTTAATTGGGTGAGTAATCAGTCTTCATCTTTCATCATGTGAACTACTTAGCCACGCCCTAGCAACCATTTAAAGCACCCTAGCAACAAAACACCATTGACATCCATTCAATATCACTAAGATGTGTATCTTAGGATCAGAATGTCGTAGAGACTTCCGGGTTGACTTATTTCACTCAGGATGGAAAGTAGACTTGATAAATATCACCCTGGTAACTGCCTAGCAACCAAATGGGGTTACCCTAGCAACCAATAAACAAATCACATATCTCTGCACAAGAAAATCACAGAGACTTCCGGGTTGACTTATTTCACTCAGGATGGCACGGAGCATTGTTTGCTGTCACCTTGGTAACTGCCTAGCAACCAGATGGGGTTACCCTAGCAACCAAGAAATAAATCACATATCTCTGCACAAGAAAATCACAGAGACTTCCGGGTTGACTTATTTCACTCAGGATGGCAAGGAGCATTGTTGCCTGTCACCTTGGTAACTGCCTAGCAACCAGATGGGGTTACCCTAGCAACCAAGAAACAAATCACACATCTCTGCACAAGAAAATCACAGAGACTACCGGGTTGACTTATTTCACTCAGGATGGCAAGGAGCATTGTTGGCTGTCACCTTGGTAACTGCCTAGCAACCAGATGGGGTTACCCTAGCAACCAATTAACAAATCACGTATCTCTGAACCAGAAAATCGTAGAGATTCCAGGTTGACTTATTTCAGTCATGATGGCAAGGAGCATTCTTGGCTGTCACCTTGGTAACTGCCTAGCAACCAGATGGGGTTACCCTAGCAACCAAGAAACAAATCACATATCTCTGTACTAGAAAATCACAGAGACTTCCGGGTTGACTTATTTCAGTCAGGATGGCAAGGAGCATTGTTGCCTGTCACCTTGGTAACTGCCTAGTAACCAGATGGGGTTACCCTAGCAACCAATAAACAAATCACATATCGCTGCACAAGAAAATCACAGAGACTTCCGGGTTGACTTATTTCACTCAGGAGAGCAAGGAGCATTGTTGGCTGTCACCTTGGTAACTGCCTAGCAACCAGATGGGGTTACCCTAGCAACCAAGAAACAAATCACATATCTCTGTACTACAAAATCGTAGAGACTTCCGGATTGACTTATTTTACTCAGGATGGTAAGTAGCATTGGTGGCTGTCACCTTAGTAACTGCATATCAACCAGATGGGTTTCCCTAGCAACCATGGAACAACACCAATATCTCTGCACCAGAACATCCTACTGTCATGGGGGTGGCCTCTTTCAACTTTGGGCAGTAGGTGGGACATTGTGGTAAGAAATTTTGCCACGGCAAGCACCACTCACATTTTCTTCAGGAAATGTACATTCTAGTTTTTCTTCTTCTTCTTCCGTACAAAATTTCGGCGCGTAACTCGTCCCGCACCTTTTGGCGTAGACCCATGAATGAGGTGTCAAATCGTGCGGCTCATTGAGGAGAGGTGTGCTATGACTTTTATAAGCGATCGGGGGTACGGTGTTTGCCCCAGGGGCAAAAAATTGGGCAAAAAATCCCATTGACTTAACATTGAGCCGAACTTTGACGAGTCATAGCTCAGAGCGAGGATTTCGCAGAGATGTGTGATTTACCACATTTGAAGAGGCTGACAGGCTCTGTGAGAACATACCTCACAATGGGGTAAAAGTTTTACCCCTGGGGGGCAGGACCTGCCCAAAGTTGCCCCAATGTAAGTCAATGGAATTTTTTGCAAAATGTTTTGGTCACAGACCCACGAATGAGGCGTCAAATCGTGCGGATTATTTGGGAATGGTGTGCTATGACTTTTATAAGCAATCGGGGGTACGGTATTTGCCCCAGGGGCAAAAAATTGGGCAAAAAATCCCATTGACTTAACATTGAGCCGAACTTTGACGAGTCATAGCTCAGAGCGAGGATTTCGCAGAGATGTGTGATTTACCACATTTGAAGAGGCTGACAGGCTCTGTGAGAACATACCTCACAATGGGGTAAAAGTTTTACCCCTGGGGGGCAGGACCTGCCCAAAGTTGCCCCAATGTAAGTCAATGGAATTTTTTGCAAAATGTTTTGGTCACAGACCCACGAATGAGGCGTCAAATCGTGCGGATTATTTGGGAATGGTGTGCTATGACTTTTATAAGCAATCGGGGGTACGGTATTTGCCCCAGGGGCAAAAAATTGGGCAAAAAATCCCATTGACTTAACATTGAGCCGAACTTTGACGAGTCATAGCTCAGAGCGAGGATTTCGCAGAGATGTGTGATTTACCACATTTGAAGAGGCTGACAGGCTCTGTGAGAACATACCTCACAATGGGGTAAAAGTTTTACCCCTGGGGGGCAGGACCTGCCCAAAGTTGCCCCAATGTAAGTCAATGGAATTTTTTGCAAAATGTTTTGGTCACAGACCCACGAATGAGGCGTCAAATCGTGCGGATTATTTGGGAATGGTGTGCTATGACTTTTATAAGCAATCGGGGGTACGGTATTTGCCCCAGGGGCAAAAAATTGGGCAAAAAATCCCATTGACTTAACATGGCGCCAAACTTTGACGAGTCATTCAGCTGTGTGCTTATCAGCCGTTCCAACTTTTCAACCTTGGTGATGGGGATCTCATATATGGTTAAAGGCCACAAAAGTCTTGGAAGTATTCCAAACTGAAAACACCATACCTTGAGTTTTCCTGGCAACAAGGTCTTATTGATGCGCTCCATGTACAAACTGGTATCATTTTTTAGTTGTTCAAACTGCTCGGTGTCTTTGAGCTTCGCATCATACCATCTCCCCAAGCTCTTTACTGGCATTTCTGAGACAGTTGGGACAGGTGTTCCGCCAACATGAAATCTTTGGTCTGTAACTTGACCTTTCACAATGGATATGCTTCTGCACTTATTGGGCTTTAACTTCATCCTCGCCCATGTTATATTTTGATGAAGTTTGTCCAGCAATCTTTTGGTGCAGGGGACAGTTGTTGTGAGTGTTGTTAGATCATCCATATAGGCTCGAATTGGTGGTAACCTCTGATTACATTGTAGTCGTTCTCCTCCCACGACCCATTTCGAGGCTCTAATAATGATTTCCATTGCCATCGTAAAGGCCAATGGGGAGATGGTACACCCCGCCATGATACCTACTTCAAGCGGTTGCCAACTTGTGGTGAAGCCTGATGTTGTAAGGCAAAACTGTAGATCCTGGAAGTAGTGTTTCACTAGATTTGTGATTGTAGCCGGAACCTGGAAGAAGTCAAAGGCAGCCCACAGAACTGGATAAGGAATTGAACCATAGGCATTGGCCAGATCAAGGAACAAGACGTGAAGATCTTTCCCTTCTTTCTTTGCAGTCTGGATTTGATGCCATATAATGCTGTTATGTTCAAGGCATCCTGAAAAGCCTGCGATGCCAGCCTTTTGAATTGAAGTGTCAATGAAGTGGTTTTGTTTTAAATATTGTGTCAGTCGCTGTGCCAACACACTGAAAAAGATCTTGCCCTCAATGTTCAGAAGGTTTATCTGGCGGAACTGTTCAATGGAGGTTGAGTTCTTTTCTTTTGGGATGAACACCCCTCCCGCTCTTCGCCAGACTTTCGGAATAATTTGCTTGACCCACGCCACTTTCATGTTCTTCCACAGAATTTTCAAAACCTCTGGAGCGTTCTTGTAGACACTATACGGTACAGCGTTAGGGCCTGGTGCAGATGCTGATCTTGCCTTTTTCACTACCTGCTTCACCTCGCTCAGCTTAGGAGGGCTGATATCAAACTGATGTTGTGGTGATGATATTGGAGGGATGTCAGTGGGGACAATGATCGGTTCATCTTTTTTCCCATCAGTATAGACGGTTCTTAGATGCTCTTCAACCTGGTCTTTTGATATTTTCAGGGATCCACTCTTCTCCTTTGTGAATATGCCTTTCACAAATTTAAAAGGGTCTTTATAGAAATCGGTTCTGGCTTTTTCTTTTTTGTTCCGGCGCATCCGTAGGCTTTCTGCTCGGTGGAGTTTTGAGAGCCTGTGCTTTAGGTCCTCTTGAAGTACGTTGATTCCTTCCCTTTCTTCTACTGTCGCCTTTCTCCACAACTTTCTTAGCCGTCGCCTCTCTTTTACAAGTTGTTGGATTTCTTGCAGCCGACGAGATTTGGGGGCGGGAAGCATGTCTTTCTTTTTGACTTGCTCCTTTACTCCACATTTCTCCTCTCCGTATTTGTAGATAATGTCGCCCATCTTCTCCAGTTTCTTCTCGGCTGATCCTTTGATGTTATTTAGGATAAGGCTTAATTCTGTGTTAATGGTTTCCCACTCCTTGCTGTTAGACTTCGGCCATTTCACCAACGGATTAAGTCCTTGCATGTTTTCTTTTCCAAATAGCATATCTCTGCACAGGAAAATCACAGAGACTTCCGGGTTTACTTATTTCACTCAGGATGGCAAGGAGCATTGTTGGCTGTCACCTTGGTAACTGCCTAGCAACCAGATGGGGTTACTCTAGCAACCAAGAAACAAATCACATATCTCTGTACTAGAAAATCACAGAGACTTCCGGGTTGACTTATTTCACTCAGTATGGCATGGAGCATTGTTGGCTGTCACCTTGGTAACTGCCTAGCGACCAGATGGGGTTACCCTAGCAACCAAGAAACAAATCACATATCTCTGTACTAGAAAATCACAGAGACTTCCGGGTTGACTTATTTCACTCAGGATGGCAAGGAGCGTTGTTGGCTGTCACCTTGGTAACTGCCTAGCAACCAGATGGGGTTACCCTAGCAACCAAGAAACAAATCACATATCTCTGCACAAGAAAATCACAGAGAATTCCAGGTTGACTTATTTCACTCAGGATGGCAAGGAGCATTGTTGGCTGTCACCTTGGTAACTGCCTAGCAACCAGATGGGGTTACCCTAGCAACCAATCAACAAATCACATATCTCTGAACCAGAAAATCGTAGAGATTCCGGGTTGACTTATTTCATTCAGGATGGCAAGGAGCATTGTTGGCTTGCCCCTTGTTAACTGCCTAGCAACCAGATGGGTTTCCCTAGAAAACATGGAACAACACCATTATCTCTGCACCAGAACATCCTACTGTCATGGGGGTGGCCTCTTTCAACTTTGGGCAGTAGGTGGGACATTGTGGTAAGAAATTTTGCCACGGCAAGCACCACTCACATTTTCTTCAGGAAATGTACATTCTAGTTAGTGGTGCTTGCAAAGCAACACTATTGTAATCTCACATACTTATTTTTCTTCTTCTTCTTCTTCTTCTTCTTCCGTACAAAACTTCGGCACCTAACTCGTCCCGCACCTTTTGGCGTAGACCCATGAATGAGGTGTCAAATCGTGCGGCTCATTGAGGAGAGGTGTGCTATGACTTTTATAAGCGATCGGGGGTACGGTGTTTGCCCCAGGGGCAAAAAATTGGGCAAAAAATCCCATTGACTTAACATTGCGCCGAACTTTGACGAGTCATAGCTCAAAGCGAGGATTTCGCAGAGACATGTGATTTACCACATTTGAAGAGGCTGACAGGCTCTGTGAGAACATACCTCACAATGGGGTAAAAGTTGCACCCCTAGGGGGCAGGAGCTGCCCAAAGTTGCCCCAATGTAAGTCAATGGAATTTTTTTCAAAATTTTTTGGTCGAAAACCCACAAATGAGGCGTCAAATCGTGCGGATTATTTGGGAATGGTGTCCTATGACTTTTATAATCGATCGGGGGTACGGTGATTGCCCCAGGGGCAAAAAATTGGGCAAACAATCCCATTGACTTAACATTGCGCCGAACTTTGACGAGTCATAGCTCAGATCGAGGATTTCACAGAGACGTGTGATTAACCACATTTGAAGAGGCTGACAGGCTCTGTGAGAACATACCTCACAATGGGGTAAAAGTTGCACCCCTGGGGGGCATGAGCTGCCCAAAGTTGCCCCAATGTTAAGTCTATGGTAGATTTTGTATTGAACATAACTCTGGATCACAGTGTCTTAGAGACAAGGGGGCGGGCTCATTTTACTCAGATGACCAATCAGTCTCTCAGGATCATTGTGAAGCTATCAAGCCACGCCCTAGCAACCATTTAGAGCACCTTAGCAACAACTCCCATAGACTTCCATTGAAAGAGATCAAAGGGATATCTCCGGACTGAATTATCATAGAAACACGAGGGTGGTCTCGTTTGACTTGGGGCAGTAAAACAGCCAATCATGAATCCCCTCAACACTTCCTAGCCCCTCCCTAGCAACCATTTTCGAGCACCTTAGCAACCAAAATCCAAAGAGAGATATCTTCCATTCTGAATGTCACAGAGGCATGGGAGTTGGTTTGTATCATTCATACTGACAAGCAGCCATTGGATATTCATCATTGGCAGCTGCCAAGCCACTCCCTAGCAACAATTTGGAGCACCCTAGCAACCACATTTATTGATTTCAATTGAAGTAAGATATCTTCAGATCAGAATGTCCTAGAGACATGATAGTTGCTTTGTTTTAATTGGGTGAGTAATCAGTCTTCATCTTTCATCATGTGAACTACTTAGCCACGCCCTAGCAACCATTTAAAGCACCCTAGCAACAAAACACCATTGACATCCATTCAATATCACTAAGATGTGTATCTTAGGATCAGAATGTCGTAGAGACTTCCGGGTTGACTTATTTCACTCAGGATGGAAAGTAGACTTGATAAATATCACCCTGGTAACTGCCTAGCAACCAAATGGGGTTACCCTAGCAACCAATAAACAAATCACATATCTCTGCACAAGAAAATCACAGAGACTTCCGGGTTGACTTATTTCACTCAGGATGGCACGGAGCATTGTTTGCTGTCACC
Source organism: Moxostoma hubbsi (assembly GCA_032164185.1). Taxonomy (NCBI): domain Eukaryota; kingdom Metazoa; phylum Chordata; class Actinopteri; order Cypriniformes; family Catostomidae; genus Moxostoma; species Moxostoma hubbsi. The sequence continues at coordinate 15,155,341 of JAVLUX010000051.1, read as the reverse complement.
TTGGTAACTGCCTAGCAACCAGATGGGGTTACCCTAGCAACCAAGAAATAAATCACATATCTCTGCACAAGAAAATCACAGAGACTTCCGGGTTGACTTATTTCACTCAGGATGGCAAGGAGCATTGTTGCCTGTCACCTTGGTAACTGCCTAGCAACCAGATGGGGTTACCCTAGCAACCAAGAAACAAATCACACATCTCTGCACAAGAAAATCACAGAGACTACCGGGTTGACTTATTTCACTCAGGATGGCAAGGAGCATTGTTGGCTGTCACCTTGGTAACTGCCTAGCAACCAGATGGGGTTACCCTAGCAACCAATTAACAAATCACGTATCTCTGAACCAGAAAATCGTAGAGATTCCAGGTTGACTTATTTCAGTCATGATGGCAAGGAGCATTCTTGGCTGTCACCTTGGTAACTGCCTAGCAACCAGATGGGGTTACCCTAGCAACCAAGAAACAAATCACATATCTCTGTACTAGAAAATCACAGAGACTTCCGGGTTGACTTATTTCAGTCAGGATGGCAAGGAGCATTGTTGCCTGTCACCTTGGTAACTGCCTAGTAACCAGATGGGGTTACCCTAGCAACCAATAAACAAATCACATATCGCTGCACAAGAAAATCACAGAGACTTCCGGGTTGACTTATTTCACTCAGGAGAGCAAGGAGCATTGTTGGCTGTCACCTTGGTAACTGCCTAGCAACCAGATGGGGTTACCCTAGCAACCAAGAAACAAATCACATATCTCTGTACTACAAAATCGTAGAGACTTCCGGATTGACTTATTTTACTCAGGATGGTAAGTAGCATTGGTGGCTGTCACCTTAGTAACTGCATATCAACCAGATGGGTTTCCCTAGCAACCATGGAACAACACCAATATCTCTGCACCAGAACATCCTACTGTCATGGGGGTGGCCTCTTTCAACTTTGGGCAGTAGGTGGGACATTGTGGTAAGAAATTTTGCCACGGCAAGCACCACTCACATTTTCTTCAGGAAATGTACATTCTAGTTTTTATTATTATTATTCCGGACAAAAGTTTGGCGCGCTACTCCTCCCGCAGCTTTTGTCACAGACCCACAAATGAGGCGTCAAATCCTGCGGATTATTTGGGAATGGTGTGCTATGACTTTTATAAGCAATCGGGGGTACGGTGTTCGCCCCAGGGGCCAAAAAATTGGGCAAAAAATCCCACTGACTTAACATTGCGCCGAACTTTGACGAGTCATAGCTCAGAGCGAGGATTTCGCAGAGATGTTATGTTTTATCACTTCACTATGCGATGCTAGCACATTTTAAATATGTTTTATTACTTCACTAGTCGATGCTAGCATGTGTTAGCATGATGCTTGAACATTTTTAGCATGTTTTACCACTTCGCTAGCCGATTCTAGCGTGTTTTAGCATGATGCTAGCATGTTTTTAATGTTTTAACACTTCGCTGGGCGATGCTAGCATGTGTTACCATGATGCTAGCATGTTTTTAGCATGTTTTAACACCTCGCTAGGCAATGCAAGCATGTGTTAGCAAGATGCTAACATGTTTTTTGCATGGTTTATCACCTTGCTAGGCTATGCTAGCATGTTTAGCATGATGCTACCATTTTTTAGCAGGTTTTAGCACTTTGCTTGGCGATGCTTGCATGTTTTGTCATGATGCTAGTATGTTTTTAGCATGTTTTAGCACCTCACTTGGCGATGCTAGCATGTTTTAACATGATGCTAACACGTTTTAACATGTTTTACCACTTCACTTGGCAATGCTAACAAATTTTTATCATGTTTTAGCACATTGCTAGGCGATGCTTGTATGTTTTTAACATGTTTTATCACTTCGCTAGGCAATGCTCACCTGTGTTAGGATGATACTAGCACGTTTTTCGCATGTTTTTTCACTTTGCTAGGCGATGCTAACATGTTTTAGCATGATGCTAACACATTTTTAGCATGTTTTAGCACCTTGCTAGGCGATGCAAGCATGTTTTAGCAAGATGCTAGCATGTTTTAACACCTCGCTAGGCGATGCTAGCATGTTTTAGCATGATGCTACAATTTTTTTAGCAGGTTTTAGCACTTTGCTAGGCAAATCTAGCATTTGTTATCATAATGCTTCACATTATTATCATGTTTTAGCACTTTGCTAGGCGATTCTAGCATGTGTAAGCATGATGCTAGCACAATTTTAGCATGTTGTAACACCTCGCTAAGCGATGCTGGCATGTTTTAGCATGATGCTAACACATTTTTAGCATGTTTTATCACCTCTCTAGGCGATGCAAGCATATGTTAGCAAGATGCTAGCATGTTTTTAGCACGTTTTTGCACTTCGCGATGTTGTCATAAAAGAGGCTGGTAAAATAGAAAATGGTCAATATGAACACATAGCAATCTGTGAACTTAACAGAACATATACATATTGTCAGAAGGGTTTTCAAATAAAATATCGTCCAACTTTTTCTGGTTTTACTGATGTCTTTGAATATGATGCAGAATTAAGAGATATAGCAATGCCATTTGATGAAGCTGTGCAACGAGAACTGCTTGATTATGATGCATGTTTGGTAACCATTTGTGCCAATTCATGTGCAGTTATTAAGCAAGGTGCTTGGTATGCTGTTGTTGATTCACATGCAACTAGTATAATAAATGGTCAACAATACAGGTCAGCTACAAGTTTTGTAGCTTATTATGGGAGCATTGACCTGTTAACAGGCATTTTTTAGACTGCAATAACTTTGTCAGGATGAACATTCCATTCGACATTACTGGTATCCAGACAGCACGAGTGTGCATGGAGTTAAAAGTGCAGATGATCAATAAAATGTTTTGTGTGATGACTCAATGCCAACACAAATTGCATGTATAAATGATTTTGACATGGAAACAAATTTCATTCCCCTTCATCAAAACGTCATCCAAATCTTTAGTTTTCCATATGAGCACATTTTTATTGTATTCTGTAGTACTGCAGTTACACTGATGGCTGCACACTGCTTGTTCCTTGTGTGTCCAAAGTGCATGTCAGCTTGATTGAAAATCCCCTAACCACTGATGTATCTGGAAATTCTATGACAGGTTCACATTTATCAATGGAAGGTTCAATGGAATATTCAATGGAAGGTACAATGGACATATTTGAACATTTTGGCCTTTTGAGTCCAGGCCAAACCTCCTCAGATGGCCTTTGGGAAAAAGGCTGGGCTACATGAGTGATACATATGTGCCTTTTGGCAGCCTCAGATCGTTGAAACCCCTTCTTGCGTGGCATCTGGAAAACACTTAAAAACACAACCCACACATTTTAAATTAGCATTTAACCCTTAATGTTTTTACTACAAAGTGTAATTTTAATATTTTCAGACTCTATACTGTGAAAGCCACTTTACAATAAACAATATACTGGAAGCAAATTATTAAGTTATTAGTTTTTATTACAATTAATTCATGTTATGATGTTTCTATATTTGATACCTTTCATTATTTACAAAGTAATTAATTTTGGTTCTTTAATGCAGTGTTTCCAAACCCTATTGCTGAAAGCACACCAACAACACATTTTTGATAACTTTCTAATTCAAAACACATTTCAATTCATTAGCTCATTAGTTAAAGACTGCAAGACCTACAATATATGTATGAGATAAAGACAACCAAGATACAGTGCATCCGGAAATTATTCACAGCGCTTAGTTTTTCCACATTTTGTTATGTTACAGTCTTATTCCAAAATGGATTAAATTCACTATTTTCCTCAAATATTATACAAACAATACCCCATAATGACAACTTAATAGAGGTTTGTTTGAAATCTTTGCAAATGTATTAAAACATAATAATAAGGCTGCAACATAACAAAATGTGGAAAAAGTGAAGCACTGTGAATACTTTCTGGATGCACTATATGTACTGTTGATGTGCCTCCAGCAACAGACTTATGAAAACTAGCAGAAATGAGGGTGAGCCCTCACAAGACTATATCTATAGACAACAAATATTGTGCAAAACGTTAAATATTTTAGAAAAAAAAGGCATCACTTTTTTTATTGAAGATTGTTGATGCGCTGTAGAAAATGTGATACTAAATCTGACCTGTTTAAGTTTTAATATCAAAGTAACAACAATAAGACACCAAAGTTGATATAATCATTGCTTTAAAATATTATTTCAAGGTCAACAATTATATAATGACAGTTCATCAAATACATCAAAGTAATATTTGATCTTTAAGTTGTATTTACTTCATATTTTGTATATTATTAAAAAACAGACTTTAGTATTTGAAATTGCCATTATATAACACCAAAGATAAAATACAAATAGAAAATACAATTTCATACAAAACATCAGTATTTGTTATAAGTCATCTTTGACCATGATTTCATCAATACACAACAAGACCTATATTTCCTGCACATGTCCTCTTTTTCAGACCTTTAAAAAAGCGTCTGGCTGGATGATGTGCATCTGGTCTAATTCTTACTTGTGTGTGCGCACATATTTGCATTACTTTAAGTTGTCTTTGTCAGTCCCGCCTTCTTACACACCAGCAGTACATTTAATGTCATACTGCTGTTACAACAAAGGACTTCTTAAACTAAACTTCATAAGTTGCGCAAACGAAGACAATATGTATTGAAATATATAAAACAGACTCAAAAAGCTTATACATATATTCCTAATCTTGCAAAAGATAATTCAATCTGCCACATTACAATGATATTTCAACCCTTAAACATATATAAAAAATAGTTTACGTTTGGCACTTACCTTTCAGAACGCTCTAGAACGATTTAGCTGCTTCTTTTTCTTTATAAAATTAGATGTGGTTTCACCAAATTCTCTAAAGATCTAATATTTTTTTTAATGTTCAATACATTTTAATAGTACAAACACAACTATCTCAACTATCTAAGGTGTTGGACTGATGGCTACTATAAAAGCGAACTGTCTAGATTTGATCAAAAATTACTTTTTCCAAATAGTGATGATGCTGTACCAGTAATGTCCTGACTATACTTTGTGATCAGTTGAATGCCACTTTGGTGAATTAAAGTACCAATTTCCTTCCTTCCAAAACAGCAAAATCTGTACATTATTCCAAACTTTTGGCCACCAATGTATATATATATTTTAATTTTAGAATGAAAGAAATATGTTAAAACAATTATATTTTTGACAACAAAACTAATTTTAAACATAAACATACACCTTCAGATCAAAAGGTTTTTATGATCATCAGAAACATTTCAGTCAACTGACCCTACACTTTTGACCAATAGTACTGATAATAATAAAAACCCCTTAGAACAATGCTAAAAGACTTTTGTTTTGTTAGTGAATCTATCATGTATGTTAAGATATTATAGACACAACAGTATTGTCATGTTTATTCTGTTGGTTCCTGTTTTCCATGTCTTTTATTTTGAAAAGTTAAGTTCCTGTTTCCTAGTCACGTGATGTCCTGTTTTCCCTCCATGTTTATGTGTCTTGTTTTCATTGGTTTATTGTTTAATTGTGTTGTTTAGAGTTCTGATTGTTCATTGGTTTATGTTCCCCCATGCCATGTATTTAAGCCCTCATGTTTGCCATTGTCCTTTGTCAAGTTTTGTTAACGTATGGTGTACTTCGTTCCATGTTAGTCATGTTCATGTTTGTTTCATTTTTAAAGTTAGGGTTGTGGATTTCACTTATATAAACAAACTGCACTTGGGTTCACTGCATCATCATCTTCGTCTGCTCCTGTGTCATTGCCATTGCCAGCAACAACATCATTACAAGTATGGCTTTATGTAAAGCTGCTTTCAAACAATGCACATTCTGAAAAGTTCTATACAAATAAACTTGAATTTAAAGGTCACTTAATTTCATGGACTTACAATACCATTCCATCATTTATAAAACACAGCAAAATATTTCACTATTACACTGAAACTAAAACTTTCCCCAACTATATTTTATAATTTTGTTAACTAATGTATCTAATCTGTTCACAACATTAAATATATAAATATATATATCTCTGTCGCTGACAGAGAACGCTTGCAGGTCCCCGACCCTCTTGATGGAGGTGAGCGCCATCCGCAGCGCCATCTTTAGAGAGAGGGCCCTGAGTCCAACTGATTCTAACGGCTCGAAGGGAGGTCTCTGGAGGCCTGCGAGGCCACTGAGAGATCCCAGGAGGAGAACAGACTTGGCCGGGAGGGATTCAACCTCCGGGCACCACTTAGGAAACTGATGATTAAGTCGTGCTTACCCAAAGACTTGCCGTCTACTGCGTCGTGGTGGGCCACGATAGCGGCAACATACACCTTCAGGGTGGAAGGGGACAGCCTCCCTTCCAGCCTCTCTTGCAGAAATAAGAGCACTGACATAACTGCGCACCTCTGTGGGTCTTCAGCCTGGGAAGAGCACCAATTCACAAACAAGCGCCACTTCAGGGCATAAAGATGCCTGGTAGAGAGGGTTCTGGCTTAATTGATCATGTCTACAATGGTAGGGGGTAGACCAGCTAGATCTTTCACATCCCGTCCAGGCGCCCAAAGGTCTGGGTGCGGATGCCAGAGCGTGCCCCGTCCCTGAGAAAGAAAGTCTTTCCTCAGGGGAATTCGCCAGGGAGGGGCTGTCGCGAGGAATACGAGGTCCGAGAACCAGGCCCGGGTGGGCCAATAGGGAGCCACTAGGGTGACTTGTTCCTCATCCTCCCTGGCCTTGCACAGCACCTGTGCAAGAAGGCTCACTGGGGGAAATGCGTACTTGCGCAGCCCTGCAGGCCAGCTGTGTGCCAGTGTGTCTGCCCCAAGGGGAGCCTCTGTTCGGGCATATCAAAGATGGCAGTGGTAGGTCTCTAGGGAGGCAAGCAGGTCCACATTGGCCTTGCCGAACCATTCCCAAGTCAGCTGGATCGACTGGGGGGGAAGCCTCCACTCTCCACTGGGCAAGCGTTGTTGTGACAGTGCGTCCGCTATCACATTGTCACTGCTGGCTCCAAAGGAGGAGACGATGAGCGAGTCGTGACATGTGGCAGGAGCGCACGCTGCCTTGCCGATTTATCTTAGGACATGTTTGTCTCAAACTAATGGGAGAAACTTCCACAGGGCAGAGAAAGCAGTCAGCAACTCTAGGCCATTGATTTGCCAGCACAGTGGGGCCCCTTTCATACCCCGCGGCTGCGTGCCTGTTGCACATGGCGCCTGAACCAAACTTGGAGGCGTCGGTCGTGGCCAGGACGCATCAGGACACCTGCTGCAAGGGGACCCTTGTCCGCAGAAGGCAGAGGTCTGTCCAGGGTTTTGACTTTTAGCGGCAGGCAGGGGCGATGGTCTCACAGTGCGTGCTGCGGTGCCATGTTCGTCTTGTGACTCGAGTCTGGGGCCAGTGCTGTGGAGGTTGTCATATGCCCCAGGAGCTTCTGGAAAGTTTTTAAAGGGACTGCCATGCACGGCCTGAAGGCGCCAAGGCATTTTAGCACTGACTATGCATGCTCGTTGGTGAGGCGTGCTGACATTGAGACTGAGTCTGAGTCCAAGAAAAGAGATGCTCTGAACCGGGGCGAGCTAGCTCTTTTCTCAGTAGACCTGAAGCCCTAAACGGCTGAGGTGCCTGAGCACCTAGTCTCTGTGAGTGCATAGTAACTCTCGGGAGTGGGCCAGAATGAGCCCGTCATCGAGGTAATCGAGTATGCAAATGCCGGCTTCTCGGAGCAGGGCAAGGGCAGCCTCTGTGACTTTCGTGAAGACGTGAGGGGACAGAGACGTGCCAAAGGGGGGGGACTTTGTACTGATACGCCTGGCCATCTAACACGAACTGTAGGAAGGGTCTGTGTCGAGGCAGAAGTGAGACGTGAAGGTGTCTTTCAGGTCTGCTGCTGCAGAGCAATCCAGATGCCGGACGCAAGTTAAGATATGTTTTTGCGTGAGCATTCTGAACAGGATCCGGCAGGGCCCGGTTGAGAACTCGAAAGTCCAAGATCGGTCGTAAGCCGGCGCCTTTCTTGGCTACAATGAAGTAAGGGCTGTAGAGACCCTTCTTCATTTTGGATGGAGGGACAGGCTCTATTGGGTCTTTGTTTAGTAAAAGAGTAGCGATTTCTGTGTGCAGGGATTTGGCATACTTGCCGTGTATTGCGGTAAAGCGGATGCCCACGAAGGGGGCGGGGGCCTGGCAAACTGAATTGCATAACCAAGTCGGATGGTCCAGGCCAGCCAGCATGATGGGTTGGGAAGTGAAAGTCATGCATCCAAGCTCCGTGCTAGGGGCACCAAGGGGACGATTATTTTTGATGTACCCGGTGGGGCTTCATAACGGGGCGGAGCAGGTAGTACGGCATCGGGAGACGAAGATGTGTCCCAAGGATCTAGTGCTGAGAAAAGACTTCAAAGCACTTACCTTGCTCCGCACACCCGGCAGGGTCCAGCATGTCGGGACTGTAAAGATCTGGCGGCAGAGTGCCGTGAGAACGGCATTTGCAGGCCAGGTGACCCAGAGACAAAGGAAATAGCTCTGTTATTGAGAATGTGGGTGGAGACGGTGTGCAGAAGGTGCTACCAGGTCTAGTTCATGGATTACGTTTCTGGACCACAAGGGTGGCCATCGCCGTTCGAGTGCCTGCGGTTCTGACCGTAGTGGCCCGGGGGGCACGTTCGGTCATTGAGCGCAGTTCCTGCAGCACATCAATAACAGGACTACCCAAGTGCAAATTTTGAAGTGCCTTGGTCTGGCGTTGGTTGCAGGAGGGGCCATGGCGTGTAGGATGAAAGCGGTCTGGGACCACTCCACCATCGAGGGTAGTGAGAGCAGAGGAGCGAGGAAGCCGTGGCTTACTCAACTCGTCATGCACGTCTGGGAAGAAAGGAACCGGGGGGGAGGGTGCGGCTATGAGCGGCGCACATGCCCGCGGGACCAATCAAGTAGCCGCGAGGGGGGGACGGGGTTTAGCCTCGCGGTCCAGCCTCGCGCACGTGGTAACCCGGGAAAGCAAAGCGGACCTCTGTGCGTCAGGCTCAGACTGGGTGAGCAGACCCGAAGGTGGCGGCCCAGGTGAGTCATCAGCATCAGACGCCGCTGTAATGCTCTCCGATTCAGAGGCGATGTCATCCAATTCCGGGAGCTCAAGGGACCGGCCAGCCAGCCTTGAAGCGGACCGCACTCCTCCTGAGCTCAGGGGAATCAAGCAAGCGTGCCGGGGAGGAGGGTGGTTCAAGGGGATTTACCCGGCAAAATGGAACCCGTCATTATCCCCAAATTGCCTTCATCGCCTGCGGCGCCTGCCCCAATCCCGTAGGAAGGAGGCGAGGCACGGGGGGCGGCTGAAGTGGCTTTCTCTCATGACAAAAGAAAGCTGCGACCGCAATGCTGCCACGGCCATGTTCTCGCACTGAGAACATGAACCATTGGAGAGAAATCACTCACCCCGAGCTTGGACGGAAGCAAGCAAGCATGCTGGGGAGGCGGGTGGTTTGAGCGGGTTTACCCGGCGAAACGGAACCCGTCATTATCCCCAAATCGCCTTCATCGTCCGCAGTGCCAGTCCCAATCCCGTAGGAAGGAGGCGAGGCTTGGGGGGCGGCTGAATTGGCTTTCTCTCATGACAAAAGAAAGCCGTGACCGCAATGCTGCCATGGCTATGTTCTCGCACTGAGAACACGAACCATTCATAAAACGCTGCCTGCGTGTAATCACAGCCCAGGCACGCAAAGCAGCTTTTATGGCCATCAGAGGTGGGGAGAAATCAACCACATCAAGAAACTACACAGAGGCGGAAAAGACGTCTTTAAAAAAATGCGTCCTGAAAAGGACGTTCAACACCAGCTGTATATTTGCTCTTTTAGAGAAACTAACTATTTTAGAGAAAACAACTGCACTGTCAAAGCGCCCAGGGGCAAACTGCATTGCTGTGCAGAGAAGGAGAAAGCCGCTGATGTGCGTTGTAGATACAACAGCAGAATCAGCTCAGAGGAAGAGGAAAAGGCGTGTGACTCGCAGCTCACTGCATACATGACCATCGGCTCCGAAGAAAATTTCTGAATGAACTCGACGTATTTCCCCGCTTGTATACCCATATGTCCGGGGGCAGGGTATGCAAATACTGTCTGCAAACTTCTCATTGGCCTTTTTTCATAGATCAGAGGCATATTCGGCACTCAAGAGAGATCCCTATTGTCGCTTCTTCGACACAACATCAAAGTGAGCGACAGACGGGGAACAAAACATTAAAATGTTCTTTGAACACATCCACCATTTCACGTTTACATTCTCTGTGCAAAATACACTTACATATGAATGTCTTGCAGCAATAGACAATTCACATTCACAGTGGGAAAAAAATTATTAAAATGCCAACTACTATAACAACCTTTAACTTGCTTCAAAAAAATAACAACATAAAAAAATATTTTATACGTCTGTATTACACAGTTAACACTGATTTCTTTGAAGCAAGTTATTTCTTTATTTGCACTCTCTGTGCAAAATACACTTAAATATAAACTTACCAGCACAAAATAAAATAAATAAATAATTAACAACTTACTGAGAAATCTTTATTTCTTTTTTGCTCCCTTGGCAGTTTTTCCACCTGCTCTGCCCTTTTCTTTTACGTTAACTACTCTTACAGGATCTACAGCAGTGGCACACTGAAACATTTCTTCAAGCATTACATCATCAGCTACATCTGTAGGTTGTTGAATGCTAGCACAACTATTCCACTGATGTTCACCAGTTGCTTCACAAGATTCTATTTCAGAGTCTAAATCTGACAGAAAAGCTGCTGCAATGACATGCTGTCCTCTGCATTTGACTTGCAAACGATCTTGACCAAGCAACTTTGCTACCAATACGTCAGGATCCAATATACTGTCACTTCCTAGATTGAGGAGCTCACAAAGCACAAAATTGTTAATCTCCAAATTGCTAATTGAACCACTGATCTCCTGAATGGTCAGCATTGCATGTAATACTAATGTAATGTATGCTTCACATTTCTGATATCTTGTCATCAAAGTGGATGAATTGACACTTGGCAAGAGATGTTGCTTTGGGCACAGGTAATCTACTTTGATCTCAGCTGTAACAATCTCTCCTTCTTTCATCATACAATTATCCACTATTGGCGCAACATCGCACTGAACATCTGGCACAATGTTGAAAGTAGATTGTGCAGTTGTGTTTGTCCACAAGTGATGCCGCTAAACTGCCGGACAGAAGCTTCTGTAATTTTGTACCATTTTCATATTTTGAACACATCACCACCCCACACACACAATAAGATGCTACTTGTGCTGTCTGCAACATCATATGATCTTCTTCGCATTCTCTGATGACTGCGGGTAAACCATCCCTCTTTTCGGTCAACTGTGCCACTTTCACAGTCACATTGACCTTTAAATAAAAACACACACACAAAAAAAAACAGAAATATGTTAAAATAAAATCACTTTAAATTACAACAATAACATAATAATTACATAATATGTAGATTCAGACATCCAACAAACAAGGTGTAACGATCCACACCGTCTTTTGGTTTGTGTACCTTTCATTTTCCCCTCGTGGATGTTTTATTTGTCCCTGTTATCACCGTTGTCTTGACCTAAGTTATTTTCAGTAAAGCTGCTTTTGGATCCTCACTCCTCGTCTGCCCGTCTCGTCACAGAACAACCAACCAACCATGGACCCAGCAGCCTTGACACCCATGCAGGCAAATCTCCGGCTTCTCAGCCTCATACAGAGGGACCGTCCAATAGAGCCCCATGTCAGTGAGTTTCTTGAGCTGGCCCATTTATCTGACTTCCCGGAATCCCTTTTGGTCAGAATTTTCAGGGCCAATCTAAACCCCTCACTTGGGGAGCAGTTGCCACCAGCGACCCCCTGCTGGACGCTCCATGACTTTGTGGAGGAGACCCTGTGGACCTGTGGTTCTCCTTTCACTGTGGGTGTTGTGGAAGAGGGCTTTACCTCGCCTCTCACGGTGGACATCCCTCAGCCTTCCACGCCTGCCACGGCCAACGAGCCAACGCCCACGCCTGCCATGGCAAACGAGCCAACGGCCACGCCTGCCACGGCCAACGAGCCAACGCCTACGCCTGCCACGGCCAATGCGTTGCCAGCCTCGTCCGTCCCAGCGCCAGCGTTGCCAGCCTCGTCCGTCCCAGCGCCAGCGTTGCCAGCCTTGTCCGTCCCAGCGCCAGCGTTGACAGCCTCGTCCGCCAGGAGGAGGAGGAGAAGAGGAAGGGCTTCCGCTCACCAGTCTCCGCCTTCCACGACCATCCAAGAGCCTGAGCCAGCGCCCGTAGCCTCGACCGTCCAAGAGCCAGAGCCCACGCCTGTAGCCTCGACCGTCCAAGAGCCAGAGCCCGCGCCAGTAGCCTCGACCGTCCAAGAGCCAGAGCCTGAGCCTGTAGCCTCGACCGTCCAAGAGCCAGAGCCCGCGCCTGTAGCCTCGACCATCCAAGAGCCAGAGCCCACGCCTGTAGCCTCGACCGTCCAAGAGCCAGAGCCCGCGCCAGTAGCCTCGACCGTCCAAGAGCCAGTGCCCGCGCCTGTAGCCTCGACCGTCCAAGAGCCAGAGCCCGCGCCTGTGGCCTCGACCGTCCAAGAGCCAGAGCCAGCGCCTGTAGCCTCGACCGTCCAAGAGCCAGAGCCAGCGCCTGTAGCCTCGACCGTCCAAGAGCCAGCGCCTGTAGCCTCGACCGTCCAAGAGCCAGAGCCAGCGCCTGTAGCATCGACCATCCAAGAGCCAGAACCAGCGCCTGTAGCCTCGACCGTCCAAGAGCCAGAGCCCGTGCCTGTAGCCTCGACCGTCCAAGAGCCAGAGCCCACGCCTGTAGCCTTGACTGTCCAAGAGCCAGAGCCAGCGCCTGTAGCCTCGGCCGTCCAAGAGCCAGAGCCAGCGCCTGTAGCCTCGACCGTCCAAGAGCCAGAGCTAGCGCCTGTAGCCTCAACCGTCCAAGAGCCAGAGCCAGCACCAGTAGCCTTGACCGTCCAAGAGCCAGCCCCCTTTGAGCCTCCCACGGCTCTGCCTCCCGAGCTTCCCAGAGCTCCGCCTCCCGGGCTTCCCAGAGCTCCGCCTCCAGAGCTTCCCAGAGCTCCGCCTCCAGAGCCACCCAGCGCTCCGCCTCCAGAGCCACCCAGCGCTCCGCCTCCAGAGCCTTCCACGCCTCTGTCACCAGAGCCTTCCACGCCTCCGTCACCTGAGCCTCCCAGGTCACCACCTCTGAAGACTGCCTTGGCTCCGCCCCCCACGGCTCTGCCTGCGCCTTCTCCGCCTCCCACGGCTCTGCCTGCGCCTGCTCCGCCTCCTGACCCTTCCACAGCTCTGCCTTCCACGGCTCTGCCTGCTCCGCCTTCTACGGCTCTGCCCCAGAGGGCCTTCATGGTTCCGCCCTCCACGGTTCTGCCTGCGCCTGCTCTGCCCTCCAAGCCTCCAGAGCCTTCAAAGCCTCCAGAGCCTTCCATGGCTCCGCCCCTAGAGTCCCCCTCGGCTCCGCCTTACACAGCTCTGCCACCTGTACCTGCCCTGGACCCACCTACCGAGCCTTCCGTGGCTCCGCCTGCTTCCCCTGAGACTCCTCCCAGGCTTTCTGACCCTGCCTTGTGGCCTCCTCCCAGGCCTTCTGACCCTGTCCCGTGGCCTCCTCCCAGGCCTTCTGACCCTGTCCCGTGACCTCTCAGGCCTTCTGACCCTGTCCCGTGGCCTCCTCTCAGGCCTCCTGACCCTGTCCCAGTCCTGTGGCCTTCCCCTAGGCCATCTGACCCTGTCCTAGCCCTGTGGCCATCCCCTAGATCTCCTGACCCTGTCCTAGCCCTGTGGCCATCCCCTAGACCTCCTGACCCTGTCCTAGCCCTGTGGCCATCCCCTAGACCTCCTGACCCTGTCCCAGTCCTGTGGCCGCCTCCCTGGCCTCCTGACGCTGTCCCAGTCCCGTGGCCTGCTCCTTGGCCTCCTGACCCTGACTCTGTCCTGTGGCCTTCCTCTAAGCCTCCTGACCCTGTCCTAGCCCTGTGGCCATCCCCTAGACCTCCTGACCCTGTCCCAGTCCTGAGGCCTCCTCCTTGACCTCCTGACCCGGTCCCTGCCCTATGGCCGCCTTCCTGGCCACCTGACCCGGTCCCTGCCCTACGGCCACCTCCCTGGCCTTCTGACACAGTCCCTGCCCTATAGCTGCCTCCCTGGCCCCCTGACCTATTCCCGATCCTGCAGCTGCCTCCCAGACTTCCCGACCCGGTTCCCGCCTTCAAGTCGTCCCCTTGGTCCCCTGGGCATCTGCCTGGCCTCCTTGGTCACCTGGCCGCCCTCCTGTTCTGTCATGGTCTCCCTGTCCTAGTCTTGTTCCTCTGTGCCCCTCGTGTCCCCTTGATCTGCCTGTTTGCCCCGTTCTCTGTTGTCGTTTTGCCCTTCCTTTTGTTAGGAGCGTCTGGGATCCGCTCCTTAAAGGGGGGGCTCTGTAACGATCCACACCGTCTTTTGGTTTGTGGTTTCTCTTCTTTTGCTCAATACTGTGGTAGTATTTTTAAATCTTCTCATAAAACTCATATTTTTAAGGTTGCTTTTCTGTGATTATTATTGAATTATTTTTAAATTGTTCTGATTGCATATTTAATTTTTTTATTTCATTGTATTTGTGGCACGGTGGAGGGCGGGACCGGCGCGTGATTACGCACGCCCGGTCCCGTATTAGGCTAATTAAGCCGTCAAGAGGGATAAAGGCCACTCGCAGACGGCGATCGAGAGAGAGAGCTCAATTACGGACGTCCGTTATCTTATGTGTTTGTCTTATGAGTTTTCCATTAAACCTTTAGTTTATTTGTCAAGCCGGTTTCTCGCCTCTTCCTTGCCCATGAATATGATCTGTTTTACATTGGTGCCAAAACCCGGGAAGGAAGAGGGATGCGCCATAGCGGAGTTCTCGCCACTGCTCAGTGGAGCAGCCGCTGCCATCTGCCGGGGGGCGGAGGAGCCCAGCCACCTGGACGCGGAGGAACGGCCGCCGACCGCGAGGGGAGGAGGGGCTCCTGGCCGACTGCCTGGAGTGGTTAGGGCCGCTGCCAGGGGCGGGGGAGTCCCCTACTAGCCGCTGGAACGCGGCGGGGTTGGAGACTGCCGACCGCGTGCGGGGAGGGGCTCGCCGCCGACCGCCTGGAGCGGGAGAACCGCTGCCAGGGGCGGGGGGAGGCCCCTTCGACACCCCGGGAACGCGGCGGGGCGTTCCGTCCGCCAGGGGCTGAGGACTGCCTCCGATCTGCCCGGAGAGGCGTGGCTGTCGTCCTGTAGAGGGTGGAGAAGTGGCTGAGGAACGAGCTACGGCATATCAGAGAACCGGCGAGTAAGTTTTTTTTCCTTTAATCTCTCTCTCCTCTCTCTCTCGCTACCGCTCTGCGTTGGCCTTTTCCCTCTTTTTTTAAATTCTGGTGTTCGTGGGAGGGGAGGTGCCGCCCAGTGCAGGAACCCCCCCCCCCCCCTATTTTTAATTGTTGTTGTTGATTCCCTCCCCTTTGCCCCTCCCTCTTTTTTAAATTATGGTGTTTGTGGGAGGGGAGGTACTGCCCAGTGCAGGAACCCTCCCCCCATTTTTAATTGTTGTTTTTTGTTTCCCTCCCCTTGCCCCCTCCCTCGTCCAGGTTGATGGGGATGACCTGCCGGCAGACCGCGCGGGAGGTGCCCCTCCCCAGGGGATGTACGTCAGGCCGGGGGTCCCCAGCCTGAAAGAACGGGGGAGGAATGTGGCACGGTGGAGGGTGGGACCGGTGCGTGATTACGCACGCCCGGTCCCGTATTAGGCTAATTAAGCCATCAAAAGGGATAAAGGCCACTCGCAGACGGCGATCGAGAGAGAGAGCTCAATTACGGACGTCCGTTATCTTATGTGTTTGTCTTATGAGTTTTCCATTAAACCTTTAGTTTATTTGTCAAGCCGGTTTCTCGCCTCTTCCTTGCCCATGAATATGATCTGTTTTACAGTATATTTTTCTCTCTTGTATAGCGCTTTGAGATGCAACTTTTAAAGGCACTATAGATAAAAAGTTCCCCGTCTGTCGCTCACTTTGACGTTGTGTCGAAGAAGCGACACTAGTGGTCTCTCTTGAGCGCTGAAAGATGCCTCTGATCTATGAAAAAATGCCAATGAGAGTTGGCGAACAGTATTTGCATACCCCGCCCCCAGACATACGGGTATAAAGGCGAGGGAAATACGCTCGTTCATTCAGTAATTAGCTTCAGAGCCGATGGTCGTGTGTATGCAGCCAGCTGCGAATGACACAACTGATCCTGCTTCTATCCTCTGACACTCTGCTTTCCTGTTGGATCTACGGCGCACTCCAGCGGCTTTTCTCTTCACTGCACGGCGTGCAGCTTTGCCCCTGGGCGCTTCGACAGCGCAAAGTTGGAAAGAGTTAAAAGAGTGATTTTCTCTGTAAAAGAGTTTATTTCTCTGAAAGAGCATTACACAGCAGCGTTGAACGTCCTTTTCAGGACGCGTCTTTATAAAGATGTAATTTCCGCCCCTGTGTAGTTTCTGGATGCGGTGATTTCTCCCCACCTCTCACGGTCATAAAAGCTGTCTTGCATGCCTGGGCTGTGATCACACGCAGGCAGCGTTTTATGAATGGTTCATGATCTCAGTGCGAGAACATAGCCATGGCGACATTGCGGTCGCGCGGCTTTCTTTTGTAATGAGAGAAAGCCACTTCAGCCGCCCTCCGCACCTTGCCTCCTTCCTACGGGATTGACTCAGGCACCGCGGGCGAAATAGGCGATTTAGCGCAGCTCACCACGACCCAGTAGACGGCAAGTCCCTGGGTAAGCACGACTTAATCGTCAGGTTCCTAAGAAGTGCCCGGAGGCTAAATCCCTCCCGGCCAAACCTGTTCCCCTCCTGGGATCTCTCGGTGGTCCTCACCGGTCTTCAGAGATCCCCCTCCGAGTCGCTAGAATCAGTTGGCTCAGGGCCCTCTCTTCAAAAAGACGGCCCTGCTGATCGCGCTCGCTTCTTCAAGAGGGTCGGGGACCTGCAAGCGTTCTCTACTAACGACACTTGCCTGGAGTTCGGTCCGGCAGACACATATGTGATCCTAAGACCTCGACCGGGCTATGTGCCCAAGGTTCCTACCACGCCCTGCAGAAGATCAGGTAGTGAACCTGCAAGCGCTGCCCCGGGAGGAGGCAGACCCAGCCCCCTCACTGCTGTGTCCGGTACATGCTTTGCGTGCCTACCTGGAACGCACCCAGAGCTTCAGATGCTCTTTGTCTGCTTTGGGCGACAGCAGAAAGGGAACGCTGTCTCCAAACAGAGGCTGTCCCACTGGGTAGTGGACGCCATTCAGTTGGCTTATCACACCCAGGCCATGCCTCCCCCCCAAAAGCGGGTCCGAGCCCACTCCACCAGGAGTGTGGCGTCCTCTGGGCACTGGCTAGGGGCACCTCTCTAGCAGACATTTGCAGAGCTGCGGGTTGGGCAACACCTAACACCTTTGCGAGATCTTACAATCTCAGGGTTGAGTCAGTCTCGTCCCGTGTTTTCTCAGGTCCGAGCCCGTAGAACTCGGTACACGTCGATGGTCTGACCGGGTGAATCGCTTGCCTCCAGCGCCCTTTCCTCTGTCGAGGTAAAACAGTGCGCCTTCTTCCCAGGAGACCCCTTTTAGGTTCCTGGTCGATTCCTCCCTAGCAGTTCAGCGGAGGAACTTGCCGGCCCAGTCCACTACAGGTACCCCAGGCTACCCCTACTGGAATAGGTGCTCCACAGGTTAGGCCTCCTACGCGGACTCCTCCTGTGTGTACTTCCACGGTACGGTCACCTTACGAGCTGACCCGCGTCTCCCTTAGGCAGTCCTTTGCTGCCCTCCGGTCACCATGTTGTAGCAACTCCCCCCTCTTCGAGGTTGGATCTATCACCGCGTCATTCTTCCCACATGTGACCCAAGAGGCCATCTGATGTATTTTGCCACCTCTACCTCCCCTTTCGGGTGGTTGTGGCCTCCGCAGGTCTTTTCCCCCTGAAAGAATAGGAATTCGGGTAAGACCCCCTTCCCTCGATGCGGTAAGGGCGCTGGCTGCTCTTGCTCTATGCCGAGAAAACATAGACCGAAAAGAGGCCCAGCCAGGCTTGGCCCATTCCCTAGTTGGGAGCGTCACCTTGTTCCCCCCCCCTAGGGTAACCAAAAGGATTCTGACGACTTTTTTGGGGCATTGGGGAAGAGTACGTGCAGCCTGAACACAGTTGGTCGCTTGTGCACGTAGGATACCTGCCCGCTTCTGTGTCAGCAGTACACGTACACGGCTCAGTGCATGGTGAGTTTTGAAGTGGACCCCTAGTGTCGCTTCTTCGACATGACGTCGAAGTGAGCGACAGACGGGGAACGTCTCGGTTACGTATGTAACCTCCGTTCCCTGATGGAGGGAACGAGATGTCGTGTCTTCCCGGCCACGTCGCTGAGCCAAGCCACTGGGGTGCCCGGAACACTCCCGGCTCCTCAGAAAAATCCTGAATGAACGAGCGTATTTCCCTCACCTTTATACCCGTATGTCTGGGGGCGGGGTATGCAAATACTGTTTGCCAACTCTCATTGGCCTTTTTTCATAGATCAGAGGCATCTTTCGGCGCTCAAGAGAGACCCCTAGTGTCGCTTCTTCGACACGACGTCTCGTTCCCTCCATCAGGGAATGGAGGTTACATACGTAACCAAGACGTTTATTATTATTATTATTATGATATTTGTCATTTTTTTGGTTAACTATGCCTTTAAATAGACACTTGACAACACACTAAAACAATAAATTAAAACAGTATTATTATGCTAATTTTAGCTTAAACACACTATAATAATTTAATAATTATATAGCTACAAATACGTTCATCATGAACATTCGGTACTATTTCCACATGAGATTTGTCTATTCTGAATAATGCGAAAAAATACGGCAAATTAGCAAATTCACTCCCTGAGTGTAGGTGGCATTTACATGTTATATACAAATATCCCATTAAACAATTGCAATTAATTGCAACAACAACTGCATTCTATGAAGAATTTTGTTGTAGCTGTGGCATACATCAAAAGCCTTTTTGTGCTCAAACACAAAACATATCTCCAGTTTCCAATTTTTATTCTGTTTACTCACTTTCTCTCCGCAAAAGAGTTTTCTGCATGAGCACCAAGAAGTCTAATTTTAATTACAGCAGTGACTACATATATATATATTACATTCATTAGTATCTAATACGATACATGTATCGTTGCAGCCGTAACAAATATGATTCAAATCATCAGCAATTTACCATTATGTAATATGTTTTTCATGAAATTCTATTATAATTTAATTGTCAGTTTCCATAACAAATTTATATTGATCTTGATTGGTTTCATATATGCCACCAACAGAACATAGGATTACATATCCACTAACAACCAATACAATTGCCATTTTTAAAAAACATTACATTTTCTCTCAGTATCTATTGTTTTTCCCTCAAGCTAACTCCAAATACATAACATTACCACCAGATTCCATTAACTTATTAAAACATTTATCAGATACTAATTTAATATCTCAATGCATTTATTAATAGCATTGCAACATGAAAAACACAACGGCAATCCGCCTAAATAAATTACACAATGCATGTTCTACTTTGTCTTCATACATTAATCTGTGGAGCATTTGATTTCTCCCGTTCAATTTACAACAAATCTACAACGAAACAAAAAAAATCTATTCACTTCGCTGTAAACACTTACCTTCAAACACGCAACAATATATAGATATATATTTTCTTATTAAACAGACATTCAACAACTTCTGACCCCACTTGCCACATGTAATCTTATTTTACTTGTAAATCTCATAATATATTGTAATTCGCGAACCTGCATATCATGAATTACCGCAACCAAGTGGCCTGAAATATGGAACACTCAATGTTAAACAACTTGTACATAATAGTTTGAGTTTGAATCTTGTTAAATGTATCTGTTTATATTACTTAATCTGATTGTTCATCAGATTAATATACATTTATTTTATACCGTTTTTATATATACTTTGCTTTACCCTGTGTTACGACCCAAGATGATTTAATTTTTGTCTAAGGATTTTAAGGGAGTAACATTTATTTGTCACTGAATATCTCTAGAAAGTAGCATGTAGCATGATGTATGTCACGTGACCTTCTAGCTTGCTCTTCGTAAATAAGCACGAGGACACACGATCGAACCCGATCAAATAAACTGAACAACAGATAAAAGAAACTAAAGAAACAAATAACCAACAAATGAGAGACACAGATCTAACATGGGCTACATAATGAACATCTACGAGGCGCGCGCGTACACACAGCAAAAGCCCAACCAAAGCCCCCACCCCACCTTGAAGACAGCTGGCGTCGCCTTTTATAGCCAGCTTCCGGCAGAGCGTCATGGAGACGAACGAATCCCAGAGAACTAACAGGATCTGAAACCAATCAGAATCTGAGAACAAAAAAAAACAAATCATAAGTACACAAACATAATCGTAACACCCTGCCACTAGGCAATATCAGTTTACATTTTCAAACATTCCTTTTTTGCTATTAATTGTAATAAATCATCAAAAAGAAGTACTAAGACAGCCAATATGCTGTCTTATATTATATATCTAATATCACCATCATCGACAGTAGAAACAAAAGAGCCAGACTAAATTCATACAAATGTGGCAAATTCTCCAAGATGCTTGATACAGCCTACCTGCAAACTATATATTACTGTGAAACATTTTAGTCACTTGTGAAAAAATTCTATAATTTCAGGATGTTTAAAAAAAATACCATGAATAGTTTTTATTTATCAATTAACTTCTAACTGAATCAATCAATATTTTCTTTGACCATCCTTTGCATTAAAGCAACTTTTGTCCTAATTATACTTGATCACAGTTTTTAAAATAGTTTATAGGGCATATTTTCATTTTGTAAACTTTTATTTTTACTTCACTACATTCCAAAGCATAATATCATACTTTTTGCTGCACTATATATCATAACTCATAGTTCCTCTTTATTTTCCATTTAAGAAATCCATGCCCACATGGCCAGATTAGCTCAAAAAAATAAAGATGCTGACTACCAACCCTGGACTCGCAAGTTCGAATCCAGAGCATGCTAAGTGACTACAACCAGGTCTCCTAAGCAACCAAATTCACCAGTTGCTATTGAGGATACAGTCACATGGGATAGCCTCCTTGTAGTCACCATAATGTGGTTCTTGCTCTTGGTTGGGCGCATAGTGAGTTTTGAATGGATGTTGCAGATAATAGCATAAAGCCTCCACACGCTATTCCACTGCAGTAACACGCTTAACAAACTACGTGATAAGATGCAGGATTGACGATCTCAGAAACGGAGGCAACTGAAATTTGTCCTCCGCCACCCAGGCGAATCACAAGGACATAGAGTGCATTACAAATTGGGCATTACAAATTGGAAAGAAAAATGGGAGAAAAAAAATCTGTACCCTCTCTAAGACACACTACAGATCTTGATTTATGAACAAACCAATTATTTTCAATAAACCTGTTCAGTCACACTACACAATTCATTCCCAAATAGCACAATGCCACATTTCCCAAAAACATTATAATCATAAGTAAATCAAACAAACCACTGCCACCAATAGTCTCTATCATCAAATTAGGCTAACAATGTTTATAAGAAATGCAGCCCTAATCCGATTGCATCTCTTCTTAATCAACAATTCACAAATTCAATAATCTCTTTTAAGTAAACAACTCATTAACCCTGTAAGTCCGTTGTTGTAAAATCACAACATCAATTTTAGCTCTCCAAAAACACATTTGCAAATGTTGTTTTTTTTAAAGACCACATTTACATAGCCAATGGATCCTATTGTCTTGCACAATATCTTTTTTGTAATTTAGTGTTTTTTATTTATTTTGAAAAAGTTTACAAAACATTTTGCAATATAAGAAATAAAACTTATCCGACTACTAATCCCACCCCACCCCCTCCCACACCCACCCCATTGCACTTCGGAGCATTGAGCAGTATCTGAATATCCAGGGATAAAATAAAATACATATAGAGAAAGACAAATAAAATAACATTAATGATAACACCCATAAGTAGCTGAAGGTTAAGTAACCAAAAACTTCTTGATTGTAGATGTCCAGTTTTTCCACATCGAGAGAGTCCTAGGGTTAGCGTGATTGGTCCGTGCCGATGACAGCTCCATGTATAATATCTCCAATAAAGAGTGAAGCCAATGTTTGATAGAAAGGTCATGCGGAGGTTTCCAACGTTGAACAAGTAACTTCTTTGCAGCGGTCATGGCAGCTAACCAGAATTTCCGTACTTTCTCACATAGAGGAAATTGAGAATTGTCATTCAACAATAAAACAACAGGATCTTTGGGGATACAAATCCTCAAAGCCTTGTACAAGATATCAAGCACCGCATCCCAGAATTTTTGTACATCTGGACAATCCCACAGCATATGTACCAAAGTGTCCACACATCCCGGTCCACAGAAATTACAATACGGATGGGGTGATAAACCCATTACATGTCGTATGCGTGTGGTTAGATATGCCCTGTGAATAACTTTAAAATGAATGAATTGGTGGTTCGGGTTCGTGGATGCGTGGAATGTATTATCCCACACTGTATTCCATTCAATTGTCCTGTTAGAAACGTTCAGATCTAATATCCAAGCTCTAGCTTTAGAAAAATTTTCTGTATTAAGATTTTGAAAGCAGAGATAAAAATATGAAACAATTCCTGTGCTTGGTGCGTTTGAAAACCAATTCACCACCGGGTGGGTATGAAGATTTATACCCCAAGGTACCTTATGAGCCTTTAATACGGTACGTAATTTGAAATATAAAAATAAAGTGTTATGCGAAATATTAAATCTTTCTATTAATTCACGAAAATCCAGAATTGAATCTTCCCCTTTTATGTCGTTTAACGTTAGAATACCTTTTGTAGACCAGGAGGGCTGTGCGAAAGGTTGACCGCCAGAAAGTAAGTTCAGATTGTGCCAAATCGGAGTATGAGTGTGCCATAAAGTTTTAGATGCAAAACAAGCTTCAATCTTCTTGAATGTTTGAAGAGTGTAGGAAATTATAGGACCATAATATAATGAACATTTCCTGTGAGAAAAGCCTGAAAATAAAAAATCTTGCAAACGAATTGGTATAATGCGCTCTTTTTCTAATTGTTTCCATGGAGACTGTGAGCTAGAATCAAACCACTTCAAAACTGAGAGCAGGATAAAAGACCAGTGGTACCATTTAAAATTAGGGCAGCCCATTCCACCTTTTATTTTAATTTTTTGAAGTGTAGACCATTTAATGCGGGGACGCTTTCCATTCCAAATAAATTTTATCATTAAAGAGTCCAACTTTTTCCAGTAATTCACTGGTGGGGGGAGAGGAAGCATAGAACTAATAAAATTAATGCGGGGCAAAATATTCATTTTTATTGTTGACATTCGGGCGGATGGCGATGAAGGCAGACACATCCATCTTTGAATGTCCGACTCCACTTCCCCATAAACTGACATATAGTTGACTCTGGAAATGAGGGGTAAAGTAGGTCTTAACTGAATCCCTAAGTATTTGACTTGTGTTGAAATCTGAATGTTATTTGGAATAGAAAAATTACAACCATCTGAATTTAGAGGCATTAAAATAGTTTTATGATGATTAATTTTAAACCCCGATAATGTGCCAAATTCGTCTATAATTTGAAGGGCGTTAGGAAGTGAGCGTTGTAGATCAGATAAAAATAGCAGAGTATCGTCAGCATACAAAGAGATAGAATGGGTAGATGAGCCTAACTGAATCGGGGTAATGAGTCTTGCACAATATCATTGGATAGTAAATGTGTAAATAGGTCTGTTCATAAGGCCTTGAAATAATTTCACCTGCAAACTTTCCTGAAGGCGCATCTCCTTGTTTCATTTGACTGGATATATCAACATTGAAGTAAGTAAAATCTCAGAATTTTTTTTTTGTGATTGTTTGTATTTACATGAGCTACATATTCTAAGTTATTGTGGAATGCATGCATCAAATTAGATTTTCAGCTTATGTCTTTGTTGTAACTTTACAACGTTGGGTGAAAATCTTAGTCAAAATAGCATGTGCACCTTGCACATTACATGGAGACATTACACTTCTCAAATGTTCACATATAGGATAAATACTTAGAGAAATACAACAAATTTGATGATTCACTCTTTATAAATGTGTTATTTGTAATAATTTTCAGTTTAGACCAGATTTGAGTAATTCTAAATCAATGTTATTGTTAGCAGTCAAACATAGTTAACTGCTTTTTATCTGGACTTTGTTTGTTTGCCCAAATATCTGCTTGTTGCACAAGGCAGATACTGTTTGTGGAATGCTTTGGAGAATGGTTGTTCAGGGACAAGTGAAAATGTTTTGGTCATTGTTCAGGGAACTGGTGTGAATGTTCTGGAAAGTGGGGATTTATGAGGTCTGGGGGTTTGTATATTCCTTTTAGATTGTTAAGTAGAGAGCACATTAGGCTAGCCAGACAGTATTGTGTGACTTCAGAGGAATGTATTGCATAAATAGGATTCATTTGCAATGGAATTAGTTATATTTGAACATACTCTAACTATTATTTCCATTTCAGAATGACACCAGCAAGGAGAGTTGTGTACTGCACTATGTAAGATGTCATTGATGCTATCCAAAACGGAGAGAGTGATGTTGACATTGAATTATACACCAGTGATTCAAGTGATGAGGAGATGGTTGAAAATGTCGAGGAAGTGGACAAAGAGAATCAGAGACCCACTGATTGTCCAGCTGATGCCCCAGGACTGGTATCGCTGGCTGAAAAAGGATTTCATCAATCCTAATATTGATTTCTCTGGTCCGGACGAGACCAGTGATGATGTTTCCCTCCACACACCACTGGAGTACTTCCAGATGTTTGTGTCAGAAGACATGATTCAGGCTCTGACAGAACACACTAATCAGTACAGCTTTCAAAAGACTGGAACAACTATAAACACAAACACCAAGGAAATTGAACAGATGATTGGCATGTACCCTAAGATGGGCCTGGTGTCCGTATGTACTGGGAGTCAGACACGCGGTACTCCACTGTTTCTGAAGTGATGTCACGCCACAGGTTCCAATCTCTGCTGACATCATTACATTTTGTCAACAACCTTACAATGCCAGAGAGCATGAAGAAATTCAAACTGTGGAAACGCAGACCTTGGCTTGATTCATTCAGAGAGAAATGCCTTCAGGTGGTACCCGAAGAGCACAACTCTGTGGATGAGATGATGATTCCACTCAAGGGGAAATTCAGTAGAATTAAGCAGTATATGCAAGGCAAACCTCACCCATGGGGCTTCAAATTGTGGGTAAGAACTGGCATCTCTGGCATGCTCTGTGACTTTGATGTGTATACCAAGGCAGTGTCGATGGAAAATGAGCCAAATCTGAACTTGGAATGTCAGGTGACGTTGTGATGAACCTTGACTCCACGCTTCCAGAATGTCAGAACTACAAGGTCTACGCAGACAACTACTTCACCTGTGTCCCATTAGTAGTTAATCTCATTGCTCGTGGAATTCATTATGTGGGAACAGACGGGCAAGTGCGCTTACCCAACTGTAACCTTGAAGATGAGAAGATCTTGAAGAAAAAGGGAAGAGGAAGCTTTGACATCAGAGTGGTGGCAAACCACAACATCTGTCCTGCCAAATGGTATGACAACAGGGCAGTCACACTTGTGTCATCCTTTGCTGGCATTGAACCTGTGCAAAAGATTAAACGCCACCAAATCCAACACTGAAGTTTAGAGACCTTACATAGTGGGTGCCTACAACAAATCATGGGCGGTATGGATTTGCTGGATTCATTTGCAGCCAAAAACAAGTTCCCCATGAAATCATGCTGCTGGTACAGTTACATCTTCTGGCACACCATTATCCTTGCTGTGATCAACGCCTGGCTCCTCTTACAAATGGGACTGCAAAGCTCTCAATATTCCCAAGAAAAAGATGCTGAACAGAAGACTGTTTCAGGCGCAACTAGCATCCACTCTCATCCTGACAAACACTGCTGTCAACACACCAAGGAGAGGGCGGCCATCTTCAGCCATTGGGAGCCCTTTGACGTCCATAACAGTGGTACTTCAGAGACCTGTGACTGCTCAGAAGAGACCATCCTCAGCTTATGGGTGTCCACCAAATGGGGTCCCAGGCAAGAGGGCATGTGAACCACCAACGGATGTGTGCCGGGACATGGCCGCACATTTCCCGGTGAAGACAACAAGAGGATGCTGCAGACACTGCAAAAAAGGATATTCTAATACATTCTGCAGGGAGTGCATGTAACGACTGTAGCTGGCAATGGCAATGATGAAGATGCAAACGAAGACGATGATAAAGCAGAACCCATGTGCATTTTATTTGACAAACGTGATGTCCAAAAAAAAACATAACTCCAAAAATGAACATAAGCAAAACCATGCACTTGGCTAAACTAGACTAGAACAAAACATAAAAATGAACTTGAATTGAATATGTACTTGGTATGAACATTCGTAACACAAACAATACCTGACGAAGGACAAAGGAAAACATGAAGGCTTAAATGCTTGACAAATTACAAGGATAACCAATCACAAAACTAAACTATAAACAAGAAAACAAGACTAAATAAACTTTAACCAATAAAAAGACAAGACTAATAACAAAGTAATCAACCAATGAACCAATGAAAACAAGACACATGAACATGGAGGGAAACAGGAACAAAACATGACATGAACTTTTCAAAATAAGAGACATGAAAAACAGGAACCAACAGAATAAACATGACATATCCCCCCCTCTAAGGGGCAGCTCCTGACGCCCCAACACATGAAAAAACAAATAAAACATGACTAAAGTCCAGAGTTCTGTAGGGAGCTGGGAGGAGGGGGGTGGAGCCATGAGAGGCTCGAGGGGCAGAGCCGATGGGACTTAAGACCAAGGTGGAATAGGGGGACCGTGGAGTAGAGGCGGGCCTGGACCATGGAGCAGAGGGGGGCCTGGACCGTGAAGCAGAGGAGGGCCTGGACCATGGAGCAGAGGCGGGACTGGACCATGGAGCAGAGGCGGGCCTAAGACATGGCATGGAGCAGACTGTGGTTCAGCTGTGACACGGCATGGAGAAGTCTGGGGCCTGACTGTGAATGGCATGGAGAAGTCTGGGGCCTGACTGTGACATGGCATGGAGCAGACTGAGGTTCGGCTGTGACATGGCATGGAGAAGTCTGGGGCCTGACTGTGACATGGCATGGAGCAGACTGAGGTTCGGAAGTGATGTGGCACAGAGCAGGCTGAGGCTCAGCTGTGACGTGGCACGGAGAAGTTTGGGGCCTGACTGTGACGTGGCATGGAGCAGGCTCTAGGCTCGGGAAGAGAGACCCCTATGATCTTCTCAGCAGTTCTCACTATCCTCTGCAGGGCTTTACGGTCCGAAAAGGTGTAAGTCCCAAACCAGACAGTGATGCAGCTGCTCAGGATGCTCTCAATAGTCCCTCTATAGTACCTCTTTACATTCAAAACTGTATGAATGTAAAGTTGACCAATAAGAGGGAATATTTGGAAATATTTTAACATTGAATATATTATTTTTCATGCCAATCTACCCCTGGCAATATTGTAAGTGGTTAAAGCCTTAAAGAAAATCATATAGCCCTATTATGTGATTCCAAGTTAAATGCATTATTACTTATGGTGAATGTCTATTAAGCACACATATACTTTAAGATGACAATTTATCATCATAATCACAATTACATGTATGCTGATTTATTATTAGCCAAATTACATAATCGTGATTACCATGGGGTCTGAGTTCTGAAGGAGTTGTGGTTTGAACAGCAAAGGGTCTGAGACTACATCAATGCTAAAAGGACCAGAAACGAAACTGAGTCCTCTTTTAAGTACACTTTTACATAGTGAACATCAAAAGTCATTTGCAGCTGGTTCCCTTTTTGGTTCACTTTAACTGAACTGGATTTGGTTTATTTAAAACGGACTATATGTGAAACCACCCTAATAATGACTAAATTAAAATAACTACTAATTAATTACTTATCACAACATTAACATTAATTAAAATATGATCGATTATATTTTATTGTCGACATGAAAATATTACTTGAATAGAAATGTGAAAATCTTGGTAGTCCATTAATAAAGTGTTACCACATCCTTCTGAAAAAATTGTTAATCTTGAACAGTATTCTAAAGTGTGAGTCACGGTAATTAATTACTAATGAGTGAGAACTTTTTGTGTCCTTATGAGTTAATAGTCTAAACAGTAATAAAAAGTACAAATGGATTATAAACCATTAATAGCAACTGAGGTGTTACTTGTCATTTAATATAGAATACTACAATAATTGGTTTTACATTTTATTGATTTAATCAGATACATAAATCAGTTACATAAACATTCGCAAATATAAAAAAAAAATGTATGACAAATTAATTGAGCATATACTGCATACAAAATACTTTACTGCTTGACAATATCTTTTGTCAAACCTAAAGCAAGCTACAGTATACTGTAAATTATGCTTTTAAATGTTGGTGCTCACTGTCACTGCCTACTAAAGAGGTGTGCTGTAAATGTGTGCCAGTGGCCTTCCACATGATTTTCACAATCAACTTTTTAAAGTGTTACCTTACAATGTAAAATAAAAACAATAAATCAAGATAAATATAAAAACTAAAGTGTCAACAGTTATGTTAGCTGATCTACAAAACACCAGAAATCTGTAGTGCTCCAATACCAATTCCACCTCTCTCTTTACCTAGGATGTGGCATTTATTTCAAACTTGACTCTCTGGTCTTGGTCTTGACTTGGACTCGACCCTCTTGTGGTCTCAGTCCTCTGGTCTTGGTATGGAATTGGATTTGTATGTGCTGGTTTTGGCTACAACACTGCTCAATATAATAGGCTATTTTACAGAATCATGAAACAAATCATGAATTATGTGTATTTTATGTTTTAAAATATAATAAATAAATTGTGTTTATAAAACATTTATAACATTGCATGAAAGTGCATGTATGTTGTTATAACTGCATAACAATGACTTATAAAACTTTTTGTAATGAACAATTAGTCATTAACAAACCCATTTATAAACCTTTTACAAAGGACGCAACAGAACTAGACTGCTATTCTCAACACCATTGGATGCCCATAATTCTTCTGAACTAATCTTACCTCACATGTATTATTTAGTGCTAAGACATTGTGGGCTCTTCCTGCTTTAACACGTTCCATCAAAGCACGTACAATGTGCCAGCCATTTCAAGCTCTAGTGACTCAAACAGACATCATTTTGCACATCTGGTTACATGTTTTAAAATGACTTATGAAACCTCCTGTCTTCCCTTATCAGCTATCCCTTATACATATTTTTAAGTGTAACTTTCATAGGTCAATGAATATTAATATTATATATATATATATACACATACATACACACACACACTCACCTAAAGGATTATTAGGAACACCATACTAATACTGTGTTTGACCCCCTTTCGCCTTCAGAACTGCCTTAATTCTATGTGGCATTGATTCAACAAGGTGCTGAAAGCATTCTTTAGAAATGTTGGCCCATATTGATAGGATAGCATCTTGCAGTTGATGGAGATTTGTAGGATGCACATCCAGGGCACGAAGCTCCCGTTCCACCACATCCCAAAGATGCTCTATTGGGTTGAGATCTGGTGACTGTGGGGGTCATTTTAGTACAGTGAACTCATTGTCATGTTCAAGAAACCAATTTGAAATGATTCGAGCTTTGTGACATGGTGCATTATCCTGCTGGAAGTAGCCATCAGAGGATGGGTACATGGTGGCCATAAAGGGATGGACATGGTCAGAAACAATGCTCAGGTAGGCCGTGGCATTTAAACGATGCCCAATTGGCACTAAGGGGCCTAAAGTGTGCCAAGAAAACATCCCCCACACCATTATACCACCAGCCTGCACAGTGGTAACAAGGCATGATGGATCCACGTTCTCATTCTGTTTACGCCAAATTCTGACTCTACCATCTGAATGTCTCAACAGAAATCGAGACTCATCAGACCAGGCAACATTTTTCCAGTCTTCAACTGTCCAATTTTGGTGAGCTCTTGCAAATTGTAGCCTCTTTTTCCTATTTGTAGTGGAGATGAGTGGTACCCGGTGGGGTCTTCTGCTGTTGTAGCCCATCCGCCTCAAGGTTGTGCGTGTTGTGGCTTCACAAATGCTTTGCTGCATACCTCGGTTGTAACGAGTGGTTATTTCAGTCAAAGTTGCTCTTCTATCAGCTTGAATCAGTCGGCCCATTCTCCTCTGACCTCTAGCATCAACAAGGCATTTTCGCCCACAGGACTGCCGCATACTGGATGTTTTTCCCTTTTCACACCATTCTTTGTAAAACCTAGAAATGGTTGTGCGTGAAAATCCCAGTAACTGAGCAGATTGTGAAATACTCAGACCGGCCCGTCTGGCACCAACAACCATGCCACGCTCAAAATTGCTTAAATCACCTTTCTTTCCCATTCTGACATTCAGTTTGGAGTTCAGGAGTCTTGACCAGGACCACACCCCTAAATGCATTGAAGCAACTGCCATGTGATTGGTTGATTAGATAATTGCATTATGAGAAATTGAACAGGTGTTCCTAATAATCCTTTAGGTGAGTGTATATATATATATATATATATACACACACACACACACATACACAACCCTGTTATTTTTCTACATTTGATGCATCCCAAATATGGTATATAAATGACAAGTCATTATAAATAACTTCACAATTTAAAAAAAAAAAAAGTAAAACAATATTAGTATTGTTGAATCACTCACTGAAAAAAAAAACTAATTGGTAATATAAACATTTTATTTCACACGTTTTAGTAAGTCAATAATTATATTGATTAAAGAGAAAGCAAATTAAACAAACATTTTTGTAAATACAGTAGCTTTTACTACAAATATGATATACATGGTATTTAAAGTTAAAGGTGACAATCAACATATTTATTTTTTCCTCAATGGGTAATTTTGAGTAGAAAATGAACTTCAGACTGCACAAAACAAGAAATTACCAAACATAAGAAATTTAACAATAAAAACAGTTTATTTAATTATTCAAGCCCAGTGTAAGTTGGGAACACCAGCTTTGAAAAGTAAAATTTACTAATTTTATTTTCCTGTGAAACTTACTCTAATTAGAAAATAGATATAACAAGGTTTTCTACTTTAGTAGTTATATCTTATGACACATTGTAAAGATAACAAACAGTCATAAATAATATTTATTCATAAGTTGTTTACATGTTTGAATGTAGAATTTAATTAATATTTTCAAGTTCACCCTTTAACTTATTCAACGTAGAAAGTACTTAATATTTTCTGCTAAATTTACCTTACCACAACATCAAAAAATGTCAGTGCAGATCACTGTCATTGTTTCAGCATATGCTCGATTAGACCCAATTTCCTTGCAGCTGCTGCTGATATATTTGAACTTTTCATGGGGCAATCACACAAACTCCGATCAAAAACGGCTGTTATTAATTTTCAAACTGCAACCTCTGTGACAGATATGAGGACAATATGATTCACCAATGATCTTATATAAAAAAGACACACCTGGGACCCCGTCTCCACCAGCGCAGCACAAAGGCTATTGTTTGTGAAAGAATATGCAAATAAAAGTGATGTAATACTGTTAAAATTATGTCTTTGCATTTATTTTGAAAGCAGCAGATAATTTTTTCAATCGAAACCAGTTGTTTTAAAATTTGAATATGGAATATGATGATTAATGAATAATTTAAAGTAAAATATTATTATTTACTCTATGGACCAATTGTTGACGCAGTAAAGACAAACACTGCATGTCTGATATTAGTTTCATATGCCACAGCTTTTCAGCAAGATAATATGCCCTGTCACACTGCACACATTGTTCGGGAATGGTTTGAGGAACATGATAAAGAGTTCAATGTCTTGGTGCCCGATACCACAGGACACCTTCAAGTATCTTGTAGAGTCCAAAAGAGGGACAAGTCTAAACAAATTTTTGTGGTAATCAACATTATGCCATAAATGGTTTCGATTGAGCTTGACTTGTATTGAACCCGGAACATTCCTTATATATTATATATATATATATATATATATATATATATATATATATATATAATTTAAAGATATACATTACCAGTTAATGCAATATTAACTAACATGAGTAAGCAATGAACTTTTGTATTTTGATTTTGTATTTGTATTTCCTCTTCTTTCAGCTGCTCCCATTAGGGGTATCCATTATCTGCATATTTGACTTTGCACAGGTTTTATGCCATCAATTAGGGTGTCAAAATGTGACAAATTTCAGTGCAGATTACTGTCGTAACCAAAGACAGTGTAAAAAAGTCTTCAAAGTGCAAAAGTCTTACACATATTAGATGCTTCACAAAAATATTTGTCTTAATATCTGTCTTATGTTCTGCTTTAGTGTGTAAATAGGAAATGCCAATTTTAGATTTTCAAAAATGTATTTTGTAAATAGAATAGAAGTACAAGGAGTCCTACAACAAATAGCCCGAAACTCAACATCAAGCCAGTCTGGGATTTCATGAAGACGCAGATGCAATTGAGACAGCTTAAATACATAGAACTGTGGCAAGTTCTCTAAAATGCTTGGAACAACCTATATTCCAACAACCCTGAAAAACCTAGGGAAATTGACACAGTTTTAAAGGCATAGGGTGGTCACACCAAATATTGATTTGTTAATTTTATGTTTACTACACTTTGTATGAAGTTAATTGTTAAATAAAAGTTACTCATCATGGCATTATTTTTGAAAAAAACTATTGCACAGTTCTGTATCTCGTACAGTCTGACATAAGACTGTTGAAGTCGGCTCATATTTGATTTCAAAGTGAAGTCCAACACAAATTAGCTAAAAATAACACCAAAAAAAAAGTGCAGATAACTTCTTTTACAAAATAATTGTGTTGAATGACGAGTAACTGATGAAGTAGTCTTCAGATAAAAGTTTTTGTACAAAAGCCGTTTCAGTGAAGGTGACTTGAGTCTGGGATAAAGATGCTTAGACAAATTCGTAAAACAAGGTTTATGAGAACTAGTTGCTATTGGCAGAATCTTTTTATAAATGACAGTGCAGTGTTCCCACACTTTTTGACCAATACATTTCCAAGACATTTCCTGATGTTTGTGATTAGCAGATAAGGATTTAAAGAATAAAAATAATTAAAATTCAGGCAGATTCATTCATCATTCATTCAGACCAATTTAAAAAAATTGTTTGACAGATTAATTGAAAGATCAGATTTAAAGAATGGATTCGCTCATAAGTAAAACATCACTTTAGCTTCCGAAAATGTTTTACTTTACCTAAGAGCAAAATCTAGCAGATTAATTATTTTTGAGCAGAGCAAAACTTGAAAATGTATATCGACTATAGAAATTTCCATTACTTTTAGGATTTTACTAATTTCAGTTTTAAAATTCTCTGATATTTCCATGAATGTGGGAACCCTACAAGTCATAAAGGTCTTAAGAGAGAGCACATGATTCTGCACTTTTAGGGATCCTAGACTCACTGGTATTCTTCTCATCATCTCCATAAATTTCAACTTCCAGTAGACCTCCATCTGGCAGCACATCTGGAGTCGTAGGACTAGGTGAGAACTCTGATGGAGCATCTTCATAGCCACTACTTTCATCATTGTCATATCCATCCTGAGCTTCACACTTTTTATTAAAATGCACTGACTGACTAAATGCTTGGGTATCTGAAAGTGAATTTGCTTCTTGGTCCACTGATGTTCCTTCTGGAGCACCTCGAAGCCAGATGGGCCCAGCATGTATTGTTTGACCAGTTTTTCCACTCTTAAAGAGAGAGCCTAAAGCTGCTTTAGAAAAACTCAAAACTTGTTCTTCTGTTGGGGCTGGACATTTTGAAATCAAGTGCACAGTGGTCATCCCTTCCTTGGATAAAACCTCATCTACTGAAGTGCCTGAGACAACAGTAGAATTGTCTGTGTCTTGTAAACAATTTCGCACTCCATGTGTTGGGTCTCCCATGAGGTTATTCAGTGCAATGATGGGATTCCTTTCCTGCAGAGAATACAAAACACAGTGAAGCTGAATGAAATGTTGAAACAAAATCCGGATATTATTTAAACCATAAGTATTGCATCAAAATACAAGTACATTTGTTTTTTAAAGATCATTTTATTTGCACAGAGAAATATGTTTGTGTATTTTCTTCCTTTGAAGTTCTTCAGGTTACAATTACAGGAAAAGATCATATACTTGTTTGATATATCATCCTCCAAATTACAATAAAACTTTTATGGATGAATTCTAATAACTGCTCTCTGGTTTGGTTTTAAAATATAAGATGATCATTGTTGGGGGTTTTAATCTACATGTAGACAGGGCTGACGCTACTGTGGTTAACACATTTTTACACAGTCTTTTAATTTGGAGACAGCATGTATCTGGTCCAACACATAATAGAGGTAATTTGTTAGATCTGGTCTTTACTCTTGTAAATAGAAAAAACATTCTTTTTGACATTGTATTAACTGCAGAGAGAAGTTGCTCCTATCTTTCTCGTACTATAACTATATACATTTGCATAATTTCTTCTGATAACTGGCCTTATGATGCCAGCACAACTGATCAGCTAAAATATTTAAATTATTTGTATGTCAATATTAGATCCAATTGCCCCTGATTTCTTCTGATAACTGGCCTTATGATGCCAGCACAACTGATCAGTTAAAATATTTAAATTATTTGTGTGTCAATATTAGATCCAATTGCCCCTGTCAAAACAAGAACTAGGTTAGAAGTAGGCTGGGCGATATTGCAAAAAATTATCACAATATTAATTTTCATATAATTCGATATCGATATTATGATATACATTCACATTTGCACATTACAAATTTGTTTTGAATTTCCAAGTTGGCAGAAGAAAAAAAAAACCCTAAACAGTCAAATAGTCTATACAAACTGGGCCCAGAGACAGCCGAAACAGTGGTGTCTGAGGGATCTTCTACTAAAATCTAAAACATTTTAATAGTTTATCAATCAAGTGCAATTGGATATGAATGTTAAAAAATGATGTTCATTTTGAATCATAATGACAATATATATATATATATATATATATATATATATATATATATATATATATTTTGTTACATTCAAATTATTTTCATATTTCGTTACATTCAGATACCTAAGCATAGTGGCATAGAAGCCCTTGTGACAGAGGAACGATATTGTATATCCCCTGAGAGAAAATTTTGAAAAAAGTTTGAATGGACCATTTTTATATTTTCATTAAAGTAAGAAAGACTAGACAAAAAACTAGTAATATTATTATCTTTCATCCTAGTCGAAGATAATGACGTCTGAATAATTTCACAAAATTAGAACAGAAATCTATTTGTTTATAATTAAAGGCTTGTAACATGTAAATGAATAAAACAAAATTTTTAAATAAAAAACTATATGGTCTAAAGGCAATCTGGAACCATGATAACTTGTGGCGCCTCATGCTTACATGCAGGGAAAAGAGGAAATGCGTGAAGAGCAGGACAGGGCATAAATTAAGCATGTTCAGTGCTAAAGAAAAATATTCAAGAATACAGTGCAGAAAGATCAGATATTATGTAACCAACACTGTTGATTTGTCGCGCTGCTCACTAGAGACGATAAAAGGGCCAACCATCGCCATGATGTCTTGCAGTCTGGATGGAATCAATCTGAGGTCCGGACCCGGAACGTGGTGAATGGTGTAGTGGGGACATTAGCAAGTTCATAAAGTCTGAAGATGCGTTTCCACTGAGGCAGAAGAAATCCGCTCAAAGCCATTCCCAACGCTAGGCAACAGCTTGCCCTGCGCTGCTGTCAATTCTACAATCCACCTCAGCTTCCATCGGAAGGAATTGAATGCACTCGCTCACCACACACTTGTGGAAATTTACAATAAGAAAGCCGAAATGCTTGCATTTTTAGCAACATGCATCGTCTAGATGTAGAACACAGGCTAAATATAAAAAATTACTCAAAAGTAATTTACTTTTTTTTTACGTGATAAGAGATAATTTTATTGCAGAGCCATAGTTACAAATAAATAAATCTCCTTGGATATACAGTAATATTTTAATTTTAAGGAGAAAGTGTAGGAAGGCAGAACATGCTTGGAAATCAACTAAACGTATCGTTCACTTTGAGAACATTAAGGATCTTTTTGTACAATAAGACGGTTAAAGCTGCTAGAACTGCTTATTGTTCAGAACTAATCACTGCCATATTGCTAAGTTTTTATTAAATTAAATGAATAAACTGATCAATCCTGTGTCTAGTGCTGCATTTTGTCCAATAGATTGTAACACATTTTTATATTTTTTTGTTAATAAGTTCACGAACATAATGGCATCAATTATTGCTCTGCTAACATGTGTGGAAAATCGTTTTTTAGGGGGAGTTTGTTGAATAGTTTCACACCTATTTCAGAGCAGGATCTTTATAAAATTGTACAACAGTTGAATCTAGTTGTCGTACAGATGTTGTTCCTTTAAGACTTTAAGGAAGTTATTGGCACTTTAGGCCCTTCTTTGTTGTCTATAGTAAATAGCTTGCTTGTTTCAGGATGTGTCCCAGAGGAGTTAAAGGCTGCAAAGTTCAACCGCTTCTGAAGACGCCCTCATTAGACCCATTGGATGCAATAACTATAGACCAATCTCAAAATTACCTTTCAGAAGTGAAGCGACTGTTGAAGGTAGTGAAGGACAACAATATTTTTGAAAAATTTCAGTCAGGTTTTAAAATAAATCACAGTACAGAAACTGCCCTTCTTAGGGTTACCACTGACTTATTGATGAAAGAGGATGCTGGAGAGTGCTCCATTTTAGTGTTGCGCTATTTAACTGAAGCATTTGATAAAGTTGATCATTCAGTTTTAATTGATTCATTAAACAGAAGGGTGGGAATATCTGGGGTGGCTTAAGACTGGTTTGTTACCAATTTTCAAATAGTACATTTGTATTGTCTGTTGGAGATGAAATGTCCTCCTCTTCAACTATAAATTGTGGCGTTCCACAGTCTTGTCGCTGACACGTAGTATGTTACTTTTCTCAGCTCTCACCAGGATGGGCCAATCACAGTCGTTTATTTTTACTGAAAGTTTACTGAAGTTTAAAAAAGCTTTTATAGATACTACTGAGGTGGATTAATATTCACATGTATGAATCCTTGCAATTATTATTATTATTACCTTTTTTTCACATGGCTTGTTGATCGCATCCACGCACAACTCACCACGAACCCCACGAGAGCGAGAACAGCATTATAGTGACCACGAGGTTGTTAAACCAACGTGACTCCACCCTCACTAGCAACCGGGCCAATTTGGTTGCTTAGGGAGACCTGGCTCGAGTCACTCAGCATGCTCTGGATTCAAACTCATGACTACAGGGGTGGTAGAGCTACCCAGGCCCCCCTGTTATTATCTTTGAAAAAAATAAAAAATATCCAGTGTAAATGTTTCCATTGAGAGAAAAACATTCTGCTATTTAAATGCAGATGAACGTCATGGTTACTGTTGTAAACTCCGTTACCTGATGGAGAGAACGAGACATTGTGTTGAATGCAGTGACACAAGGGGTCTTTCTTGAGTACCTCTGAATTTGAGAAAAGGCCAATGAGAAATTGGCAGACAGAATTTGCATGCCCCCCTGGACATACGGGAAGCGGGCGTGCATCTCTCTGTCAGGTTTTTGCACTGAGGAGCCGAGAATAAGGTACGGCCGTTTACAGTGGTGGGTCTAGTGTTGTGGCAAAGGGGACACAAAGTCGTGTTCCCTCCATCAGGGAATGTATGTTACAACAGTAACCATGACGTTACCCTTCTGTCACTCACTCGATATTGTGTCGAATGTAGCGACACAAGGGGTCCCATTTCAAAGCGCCATGCACTAGACCGTGTTACGTGAACTGCTAAAACAGGTGCAAGCAGGCTGCTGCATGCTAGAAGCAACTGTATCGGGCTCACGGAACCCTCCCCAATGCCCCCAGAAAAAGGTGTCATATACAAACCATAGGTTCCCAGCACCCCTAAGGGGGGAACAGGCACAAAATTATCATAATGGAAGCAAGCTAGCCAGCCGCAGTCTTTTCTCTCTCCATGTTTAGAGCGTAAAATGGCTGGGGCTATCTTAACGCTATGAAATCCGTCGTGGAAGGTGACCTTTCCCAATCCTTTTCTTTTAGGGGGAAAAGACCCTGTGGAGATACGTGGCCAATACATCACATTGGTTGTCAAGCCACATGTGGGAGTGGCACAGTGGCAGGTCCTACCTGATGAGGAAGGAACTCTACAAACACAGCGACCGGAGACAGAGGGACTGCCCAAGGGAGACGTGGGTCCGCTGACAGGGAGTTGCCTGAAGAGGGAATTAAGCCTGTGGAGCCCTACCCCAGTACAGAGCACTTGCAGATCGTAGTGGTTCTGGTCAAGGGGGCGGGCACGGCCTGAGTCTGGAAGACAAAGGAAATGGCGTCGATGACCCAGCAGGCAGCCTCAGTTTGGAGACAGCGTTCCCTTTCCGGCATCCGCTGAAGCAGACAAAGAGCTGCTCAGAACATCTAAAGCTCTGCTTGCGGTCCAAATAGATATGCAAAGCACGTACCGGACACACCAACGAAGACTGTGTCTGCCTCCTCCCAGAGTAGCTTGCTTGCAGATTCACAACCTGGTCCCTGGAGGGGGTTGTAGGAACCTTGAGCACGTAACCTGGTCATGGTTTTAGGATGACGTTAGTATCTGCCGGACCTAACTCCAGGCAAGTGTCACTGACAGAGATCGCTTGCAGGTTCCCAACCCTCTTGATGGAAGCTAGAGCTATCAGGAGGGCCGTATTCAAGGAGAGGGCCTTGAGCTCAACTGAGTCAAGCGGCTCAAAGGGGGGTCTCTGAAGGCCTGAGAGGACCACAGAGATCCCAGGATGGGAAAAGGCTTGGCCAGGCACCTCTAAGGAACCTAATAATCAAGTTGTGCTAACCCAAGGACTTGTCGTCCACTGTGTCGTGGTGGGCTGTGATAGTGGCTACATACACTTTCAAGGTAGAGGAGGACAGCCTCCCCTCCAACCTCTCTTGCAGGAATGAAAGCACTGACCGAACTGCGCATCTCTGCGGGTCTTCAGACCGGGAAAAACACCAATTTGCGAACAAGCACCACTTTAGGGCATAAAGCTGCCTGGTGGAGGGAGCTCTGGCTTGGTTGATCATGTCTTTGACCGCAGGTGGTAGGTCACTCAGATCTTCTGCGTCCCATCCAGGGGCCAGACGTGAAGATTCCAGAGGTCTGGATGCGGATGTCAGAGGGTGCCCCGACCCTGGGAAAGAAGGTCCTTCCTCAGGCGAATTTTCCAGGGGGGTGCTGTCACAAGGAGCGTGAGATCCGAGAACCAAGTCTGAGTGGGTCAGTAAGGAGCCACTAAGGTGACTTAGACTCCTTGACCATGCACAGCACCAGTGCAAGAAGGCTCACTAGGGGAAATGCGTACTAGCACAGCCCACGGGGCCATTGTCTTGGGAGGCAAAGATATCTACCTGTGCCATGCCGAACCAGCCCCAAATCAGCTGGACCACCTGGGGGTGTAGACTCCACTCTCCGCTGAGTGAGACCTGTCGCGACAGCGCATCCACTGTCGTGTTCAGGTTGCCCGGGATATGAATGGCATGCAGCGACCTGAGTCAGGTGAGTTGTGATATATGATGAGAGCGCCCGCCGCCTTGGCGATTTATGTACGTTACCATCGCGGTGCTGTCTGAACGGATCAAGACGTGCTTGCCCCGAATCAGTGGAAGAAACCTACGCGGGGCAAGGAATACCACCATTCAACTCCAGGCAGTTGATGTGCCAACACAGTCGGGGCCCTGTCCAGGAGGCAGCGGCTGCGTGCCCATTGCACATGGCGCCCCAACCCAGTTGAGAGGCATCTGTGGTGACCACGACACCTCACAATGTTCTCACAATGAGAACAT
Source organism: Moxostoma hubbsi (assembly GCA_032164185.1). Classification (NCBI taxonomy): domain Eukaryota; kingdom Metazoa; phylum Chordata; class Actinopteri; order Cypriniformes; family Catostomidae; genus Moxostoma; species Moxostoma hubbsi. The sequence goes on along the minus strand of JAVLUX010000051.1, from coordinate 15,115,172 downwards.
AAACCATTCATAAAATCTGCCTCCATGTGATCACAGCCCAGACATGCGAGGCAGCGCTTATGACCGTCAGGAGCGGAGAGAAAACAGCCGCATCCAGGAACTACACAGAGGTGGAAAGACATCTTTAAAAAGACACGTCCTGAAAAGGACATTCAACACCTGCTGTGTATTGCTCTTTTGTGAATGAAAGATAGGGAAAAGATACTTCTCTTTTAGAGGTATTCACTCTTTTACAGAAGCACTGTCGAAGTGCCCAGGGGTGTGGACTGCACAGCGTACAGACAGGAAGAAAGCTGTTGGTAACGCGTCGTAGGTCCAACAGCAATTCTCTGATAGGGGTGAGTGGAGCAGTATGAGACTCAGCTTGCTGCTACACAACCGCTCGGCTCCAAAGAAAAAAATTGACAGACGCACACACGCTTCCCTTTATACCCGTATGTCCGGGGGCAGGACAAGAAAATTCTGTCTGCCAATTTTTCATTGGCCTTTTCTCAAGTTCAGAGGTATGCGAGGCTCTCAAGAAAGACCCCTTGTGTCACTACATTCACAATGTCGAGTGAGTGACAGAAGGGGAATGGAGGATTCGGTTTGCAATGTGTTCATGCCCAGGGGTTGCTCCTGCAGCAGTATCACTTTTAATTAATTTATTTTTCCTTCTGTTTTTGTATGGTTTGAAAGTGTATAGGCATAATTAAAATGTTATATGTATTTATGTAATACAGAAAATATACACAAAATAACAGAACTATGTTGGCATTTATTCAGAATCTTTTTCAGAATTTTTAAGGAGAAAGTGTAGGAAGTGACCAAATAAATCTGAGAACCACTGTATTAAATATATAAAAAAAATGGATGGCATCTAATTTTCTGCGGTTAAATACAGTTAAAACAGAGGTTGTCATAATCGGTCATGGTTTTAAAAAGAATCAGATTGAGTTAGCACTTAATAAAGTGATCTCAAATATTCAGCAGGTGGTGAGAAATTGATTGTCTATTTTTACACAAATTAAAATTTTTAATATCATGTCAGGAAGTTATTTCAGTCTTGTTTTTATCAGTGTAGGCACATTTCCAAGGTGAGACAGGTTCTGAGTTTTAGGGATACAGAGATGCTTATTCATGCTCTTATTTTGTCTTATCTAGATTATTATAATGAACTGTAGCACGGCTACAATCAGCGCAGCTAGACTTTTGACACAAACTAGGTCTTTTGAACATATTACTCTAGTTTTCTCTTATTTGCATTGTTTACCAATTCATTTAAGATTGATTTTAAGATTTTATAAATTGTATATATATATATATATATATATATATATATACACACTACCGTTCAAAAGTTTGGGGTCACTTGTCTGAAATGTTTCTCATGATCTTAAAAATCTTTTGATCTGAAGGTGTATGCTTAAAAGTTTGAAATTAACTTTGTAGACAAAATATTATTCTGCCAAAACATATACATTTATTTAATTACAAATCTAAAATTTCCTAAAAAAAAAAAAAGTTTTTGAAATGGATGACTTGGATCAAAATATGAAGAAAAGAAGCCAATAAGTGCCCAACATAGATGGGAACTCCTTCAATACTGTTTAAAAAGCATCCCGGGGTGATTCCTCAAGAAGTTGGTTGAGAAAATGTCACGAGTACATGTCTGCAAAATCTAGGCAAAGGGTGACTACTTTGAAGATGCTAAAATATTACATAGTTTTGGATTTATTTTGGATTTTTTGGTCACAAAATAATTCCCATATTTCCATTTCTATTATTCCATAGTTTTGCTGACTACTATTATTCTAAAATGTGAAATAAATAAATAAATAAAGAATGAGTAAGTGACCCCAAACTTTTGAACGGTAGTGTATATATATAAGGCATTACATTGGTTGGCGCCACATTATTTAGCAGAACGTTTAAGACCTTATGAAACAGTTAGACCTCTTAGACCTTCTTGTCATGAACTGTTGGCTGTTCCAAGATCTAGATACAAAACAGAAGGTGATAGAGGGTTTGTAGTGAAGGCACCATGATTATGGAACAGCCTGCCCTGGGATATTAGATCTGCTGAATCTGTGTCTGGTTTTGAGTCTTCCTTAAAAACTAATTTGTATAAACTTGCTTTTACCTTTTTTTTTAACCATGTTTTACTGAGTTTGTTTTGATTTTATGTTTTGTGAAGCACTTTGTGCTTGTTTTAATAAGTGTGTTTTGATTTTTGTAAAACAGAAAAGGAGAAATTCTGCAGAATTTCTACAGAAAGATAGATAACAAGGAAGTTACCCAATTCAGTTCTTCTAATAAGGCTATGTCAGCCTGCAGAGAGTGGCAATTTCTCTTTCTTTGGCTGTACAGAAATTGTTAGTTTCTGTTAATGTATAAATGTGGTTACATAAGCTTAGACCGTCCTCACCTCTTGTAACTTCTCTCTCTCCAACATTAATGATGTAACCATGCTCTCCAACTTCCTCCTTGCCTCTCGCTCTCGCTCCAGTTCCTGTACAGTTAAGATGACAGCCAATCAAATGGCAGGACAAAGAAAGAGAGAGAGAACTGCAGTCGATTACATGTGTAATTGATGTATTGGGCCAATTACCAAATAAAAAAAATGGCAATTTAAAAATGTATTAATATACACTCAAACAAACACAAATGACAGATATAATACCAAGGGTCTTGTTCAATAAACAGTTGTGGCACTTTTACATTTCACCACAAAAAACTGCATCTTATTTACAGAATACCCACAATCCAGTTTAGCCAAGTGCTAAATGCACTGAAATAGCACATGTCAATTAAATCATTGCAATTCTTTTCAGCACAAACGCTGTTCCAGTGTGGATGTGGGGCATAAATGTAGCAAAAATCAATGCATTTTCAAATTAAAATGGATTACTTTAAACATGGCTATGGTTTAGGATTTTGCGCTATGTCTTTTCTAACTGACTGGTCTATCTATCCGACAGTCTGTCTGACAATCTATCTCACTGGCAGTTTGCCTTAATGTATGTCTGTGTAACCTTAAACTTTTAAAATACTTAAAATGTTTAGACAAGGCTTTGTCAAGCCAACATAAATTTTTGTCTTGACAAACTTTATTTATATATTTATAGATTCCATTTCAGTGTATTTGACCAGTGTAATTAACGTCATTTGGAAAAGTGATAAACATTTATTTTAATAATTGTATAACTTAAAAATGGACAGTATGCAAAATGCCAATAAAAACATAAAGGAGTGATTTGTAAAATCGATTTACAACACAATATTTGATGTTTTACCTTGTGCATTTATTTTCTATATAGTCATTTACAATCATGTGATTAAAACACACTCAAAAAAAGTTGGGACATTCAAGTCTTTACGACCGTGTGACATTTCTTCAAAAAACACTTAAGCATTTGGGCACTTAAGACACGAGTTTGTAAATTTTAGCAGAATTTTCCTCCATTCATTCATTTAGCAGGTCTTTAACTGTACAGGGCCTTTTTTGCCATATTTTGTGCTTCATAATGTGCCACACATTCTCAACTAAATATTTGGATTGTAGACAGGCCAATCTAGCACCAGTACTCTCTGCTTATGCAGTCATGTGCTTGTAATCCAGGCAGTATGTGGTTTGGTGTTGTCCTGCTGGAAAATGCAGCCTCTGGATGGCTGCATATGTTGCTACAAAAGCAACATATGTTGATGTAAAAGTTAAACATGCAATGGGCACTGACACACCCCCATACCATGACAGACACTGGCTTTTGAACCTGAAGCTGATAACAGCTTGGATGGTCCTTTTCCTCTTTGGCTAGGAAAACATAGTGGCTATTTTAAAAAAAAAAATAAAAAAAAAATTGAAATGTGGAACCACAAAACATGATTGCACTGTTCTACTTTCCATCTCAGATGAGACCGAGCCCATAGAAGTCAGCGGCACTTCTGGACAGTGTTGATGTATGGCTTCTGCATAGTAAAGCCTTAACTTGCATTCGTAGATGCAGCGTCAAATGGTGTTGACTGACAAAGGTTTACCCAAGTATTTCCGATATCTATTACAGACATATGACAGTTTTTAAGACAGTGACGCCTGAGGAGTCGAAGATCAAGTGCAGTCAGATGTGGTTTTCGGCCTTGCCCTTTACGCACAGACATTTGACTGGATTCTCTTGACCGAATCTTTTAACTATATTGTGCATGTTAGGTGAAATGGCCTTCATTCTCAAAAAGCAGGATTAGTTGCTGATGCATTTCAGTATTTTTCAGTATTCTTTAAAAAGAAATGCAGTTGATTAGGTAAAACATTATGTACTTCGTCTTTTTACTGTTTTTTTTTTTTTTTAAAACAAGTCAAAGTACATTTAAAAATCACTCCTGTATGTTTTAATTGGCATTGGATTTTTTGGAATTGAGGTTTTCTTTAAAAGAGATGTTTGTGTACATTTCCTATTGATCATGGCAACAGTAATTTGCCAAATTATGGAGAAGAGCACTATAACCGGGCATACTGTATATCCTTATGCACAATGTAGTCAAGCGCACTTTCAGCATTTTAATGATCAGGTGACTGGATCGCACAACTTTACTGGGACTGTACAGCATATCTCCCGCACTAACAGGCATATTGTTTGCATCTTGTGGATACACTTTAGTGTTTTGGCACAGTAAAGTGTGCCAGATTTTGTTAAGTCTGTTGCATCCATCGCAACCTAGCACTCAGAACCACAAAATGGGTAACTGAACCATGTAGATTGCATTTAGCACAACGTTTTGGGTGTGTTCACGAAAACAACGAAGACAGCGCATTCAAATAATATGACCAGGTGCGATTAATTCTTAGTAAATTCCCCCCTGAATTTATTTATTTTCTCACTGAAGACTATATCAGTTTGAAGAAATCTTTAACTTCTGTCAGTTTGACACATTCCTATTTGTTTTGCCAGCAAAAAATAGCAATGCACGTGAACAGCATCTGCCTGATAAGAATTGTGCTTTTGTTGTAACTGCAGTCAGTCTTGTACCAGGGTAACATTCTGAGTCTCTCTCTGGGCTTCAGCCAGCATCTCCTCTGAGCCCTCGAGAGCATCTTGAAGACAGTCCACCTGGAACATCAGAGCTTCCTGCTGGAGCTCCAGAGCTCTCACTTCCTGAAAACAGTCCTCATAGCTCACTTGCAGCTTTATCTGTACAGAGATAGCAAGACATAAAAATACTCAAACACAGACATTTCTCTGCAAACAACATAAAAAGAAGCATAATGACAGCAGAGTTTGTAAAGTGTATGTGACATTCAAGCACCTTTCCAGCACTTCCACGGATAGTTAAACCTCAAATAAAAAATTAAAGACAAAGCAAAACATAATAAAAATATAGCTGCAACCAACAATGCGGATTCCACCTCAAAATGGCAAATCGTTTAAAATTGATCAGTAGAGGGTTGGGGATAAACCCTTCCAATGCAGGAATCTAAATGGAAATGCCACCACTTTGAAAATAGGACATATGGGCATGGCTTGTAGTGCCCCCTAAGGGCAAATGTGGTGTGGGGTTTCCTGTTGGCCTTTAGTATCAATGTACACAATTAGAACATTTTTAACCTGAAAATTGCTCTTTTCGGTGTGGCCTGTAGCGCCCCCTAAAGGCAAATGTGGGCCATTTTTTGCATAGTACTTCAGAGTGATGTCATCTTGAAGAAGGTTAGGCTTGAAAAACCATCAGTCAAAATGACATTTGATTTATTGACACATATATATTGAGGCAATGTACACATTTACATAAATACGCCCTTTCAGACATTTTGTTTTGTATTCATTTTCACTCGGAACAAATTTAAAGACATCAGTTATACACATGGGACCAAATTTCAAGTCAATTGGAGCTACGGTTTAAGAGAAGATTTTGGTAGGTTTTCCCAAATTTTTACTGTGCAGGAACATCTATCATAGTGGAAACTATGGGTCCTTGAGGCTTTTTGTTCCTCATGAGAAATGAGGCATGCACACCAAGTTTCAGAAGAACTGGACAAATGGGGTGGAAATGCCATCACTTTGAAAATGGGACATTTGGGCGTGGTCAATGAGAAATGAGGCAAGTATACCAAGTTTTAGTATAATTGGACAAATGGGGTGAAAATTAGACATTTGGGCGTGGCCTGTAGCGAACCGCTAAGGGCGAATGTGGGCAATTCTTTGCACAGTACTTCAAAGGGATGTTATCTTGAAGCATGTTAGATTTGAAAAACCATCAGTCAAAATTAAATTTGATTTATTGACATATATATTCATAAAATGTGGACATTTACAAAAACACATTCAAAGACATCAATTCTACACATGTGTACCAAATTTCAAGTCAATTGGAGCTACAGTTCAGGAGAAGATTTTTTTAGGTTTTCCCAAATTTTCACTGTACAGTAAAATGCATCATGGTGGCATTGGTGTTCCCCATGAGAAATGAGGCATGTATACCAAGTTTCAGAAGATTTGGACAAATGGGGAGGAAATGCCATCACTTTGAATATGGGACATTTGGGCATGGTCTGATGAGGGTTCCTGTTGGCCTGTAGTATCAATGTACCAAATTAGTAAATTTTTGAAAAGAAAATGAGACATTTGGGCATGGCCTATAGCGCCCCCTAAGGGTGAATGTGGGCCATTCTTGGTTTGTGGGTTCCTGTTGGCCTGTATTATCAATGTACATAATTTGAAAATGTTTGACCAGAAAATGGGAATTTTGGACGTGGCCTGTAGCGCCCCTAAGGGCGAATGTGGGCCATTCTTTGTGCAGTACTTCAGAGTGATGTCATCTTGAAGCATATTAGGCTTGAAAAACCATTAGTCAAAATTACATTTGATTTATTGACACATATATATTGATAAAATGTGGACATTTACATAAACACGCCCCTTTCAGCCATTTTATATCGTATTCATTTTTGCTAAGTAATGTTTTCAAAGACATCAATTCTACAAATGTGTACCAAATATACCATTTGTACTTTTAATTTACTTGGAATGTCAATGTTCAGAAAGAAGGATAAATTGTTACTGTCTCTTTAAGAGGATTTTATCGCATGACATGACATTCAAGCCACAGTCTGAGCAGCTTGTTTCATTGAGTTTAATCTTTTGAGAACTGTGAAGTCTCATTATTTTCATGCTGTTACATCTGTATTCATTTCAGAGATTAAGTGATTGAGATTGTGAAACTTGTTATGATGTTGAAACTGAAGCACTAATTCTGCAATTAATAGTTCATCCGTTCTCGATGGATCTTCCGTGATCCTTCCTGTGCTGTCAAGTGAAGTTGAGCAACATCAGTTTCGTCTCTCACACCCTCATTATTTGGGTGTGAGATGATAAAATACAGACTGCGTGAATGGTGTAAAATCGCTTGACAGTTCAAACTGGAAAGCATTAAAATACATACAACTGACAAACCTCCGTGAAGATCCGAGCAAAAATAAGATCGCCTCGCGGATCGCGTGTTGTCAGAGACAACGCTGATAAAACATCATTCTCGGAAGTATTGATACGTTAGGATCGATCCGCCCATCCCTACTTTCTTTAGACATTATGTTTCATGTTTGTGTGATAAGTATTCGCGGAGTTTCACTTGATTTTTGTGACATGTTTCCTTAGACGGATGCTCGCGAAGACAGAGACGGTGCACCATCTTTATTTTCTTTATTTTACAAAAGCACTAGGTTTTGTTGTTATTGTAAGTGTACACAAATAAAAGTAGAACTTTTATAGTTTTTAACGATGTCTTACATGCATCTGAATGGGCAAAAATGATGCAGTATTTTGTTTAAGTTGTTTCCGTTGTTTAGAGACAAAAATATAGCTGGACATCACAGCGCCTGTGTCGACCCCTGAATAATGCCAGAATTCAATAATGATTCCCGATTTCTTCATCAACAGTTTATGTTCACTTGAGACCAAACTGACTCCCCAATATATCATGTAATTTCACCTACTGTTGCACTCGTGTACACAGTAGTGTGACAATAAAGTGATTTGATTTGATTTTGATTTGATTTGAATTTGACATTTTGTTGTATGAAATTGTCCGTTCAAACGCAAGAAGAAGCGAAAGCGATCTCTCATCGGGGTGCGTGCGTTAGAAGCGACACGGCTCGCTGTGTCACACAAACTGCTCGCAAACATTTATTTGAGTTGTTTTGCCATTTGTTGAGTTGAATAGTGTAAAATCGCTTGAATGTTACAAATGTCAAGCATTAAACACACACAATTGACATACCTTCGTGCAGACGCAAGCAAAATTCATCTGGCTTCTAAGTCTGGAGCTCCACCCACTAGTAGACAGAGTTTCTCCATTAGAGTGATTTCTCCAGTAGAGCTGCATTTGGTAGACAGAGTTACTCCAGTAGAGGGAGCCTCTTTGCTCAGCCAATGTAAGTGAATGGGATTTTACTTGTAGACCGTATTAATCCAGTAGAGGGGGCATTTTTGCTCAGCCATTGCAAATCGATGGGATTTTTCACATTTTTGATCGTCATTTATATAAAAAGCTTAAGTCGCATCAGGTAAAAAAAGACATACAAGCAAACTTCAGAACAGTCCTCAGGTCTGTGGCAAGTTTGGTGCTTCTAGCTTTAAAGCTCTTGGAGGTAAGGCTGTTGAAATTTTAGTCTCAGAAAAATTTAAAAATAGTATTAATAATAATAATAAATGTATGTAACATAACAATATGTTGGCTTTCTCAAGCCAACATAGTTATCTCATCTTGAAGCATGTTAGGTTTGAAAAACCACCAGTCAAAATTACATTTTGTTTATTGAAACTTATATATTGAGGCAATGTGGTCATTTACATAAACATGCACCTTTCAGCCATTTTGTATTGTATTCATTTTTGCTAAGTAACAAATTGAAAGACATCAATTCTACACATGGGTACTAAATGTCAAGTCAACTGGATCTACAGTTCAAGAGAAGAAGAGTTTTGTAGGTTTCCCCAAATTTTCACTGTACAGGACAATCCATCATGCAGAACCTTATGGGTCCTTGAGGCTTTTTTGTTCCCAATGAGAAATGAAGCAAATATACCTACTTTTAGAATATTTGGAAAATTGGGGTGAAAATGCCATCATTTTGAAAATGTGACATTTGGGCGTGGCCTGTAGCGAACCGCTAAGGGCGAATGTCGGCAATTCTTTGCACAGTACTTCAAAGGGATGTTATCTTGAAGCATGTCAGATTTTAAAATCCCTCAGTCAAAATTACATTTGATTTATTGACATATATATTGATTAAATGTGTACATTTACATAAACATGCCCCTTTCAGCCATTTTTAATCGTACCTTATGGGTCCTTGAGGCTTTTTTGTTCCCAATGAGAAATGAGGCAAGTATACCAAGTTTTAGAATATTTAGAAAATTGTGGTGAAAATGCCATCATTTTGAAAATGTGACATTTGGGCGTGGCCTGTAGCGAACCGCTAAGGGCGAATGTGGGCAATTCTTTGCACAGTACTTCAAAGGGATGTTATCTTGAAGAATGTTAGGTTTGAAAAACCCTCAGTCAAAATTACATTTGATTTATTGACATATATATTGATTAAATGTGGACATTTACATAAACACGCCCCTTTCAGCCATTTTACATCGTATTCATTTTTGCTAAGTAACGTTTTCAAAGACATCAATTCTACACATGCGTACCAAATTTCAAGTCAATTGGAGCTACGGTTCAGGAGAAGAAGAGTTTTGTAGGTTTTGGCAAATTTTCACTGTACAGGAAAATCCATTATGGCAGAAGTTATGGGTCCTTGAGGCTTTTTTGTTCCCCATGAGAAATGAGGCATGTACACCAGGTTTGAGAATAATTGGACAAATGGCTTGGAAATGCCATGACTTTGAAAATATTTTTTGGGGCGTGGCCTGTAGCGCCACCTATGGGCGAATGTGGGCCATTCTTGGTTTGGGGGTACCCGTTGGCATGGAGTATCAATGTGCCAATTTAGAAAATTTATGACCAGTGACTTTTTGAGATATTGGGGCTCAAGGAGAAGAAGAATTATAATAATAATAATAAATATAGCTGCAAGCAGCAATGCGATTCCTCCTCAAAATGGCAAATCATTCATAATTGATCAGTAGAGGGTTAGGGTTAAACCCTCCCAATGGAGGAATCCAAAAAACATGTCTTTCTGTCTTAATCCTAAACAAAAATTTTCAGTGTACAGGAAAATCCATCATGCCGGACCTTATGGATCCTTGAGGCTGTTTTGTTCCCAATGAGAATTGAGTCATGTACACCAAGTTTCAGAAGAATTGGACAAATGGGGAGGAAATGCCATCACTTTGAATATGGGACATTTGGGCATGGTCTGATGCGCCCCCTAAGGGTGAATGTGGGCCATTCTTAGTTTGAGGGTTACTGTTGGCCTGTAGTATCAATGTACCAAATTAGAACATTTTTGACCAGTAAATAGGACTTTAAGGCAAAGGCCGTAGCGCCCCCTAATGGCGAATATGGACAATTCTTGGTTTGTGGGTTCCTGTTGGACTGTAGTATCAATATACCAAATTAGAACATTTTTGACCAGAAAACTGGAATTTTGGGCATGGCCTGTAGCGCCCCCTAAGTGCGAATGTGGGCCATTCTTGGTTTGTGGATTCGTGTTGGCCTGTAGTATCAACATACCAAAATAGAACATTTTTGACCAGAAAATGTGAATTTTGGGCGTGGCCTGTAGCGCCCCCTAAGGGAGAATGTGGGCCATTCTTGGTTTGGGGGTACCCGTTGGCATGGAGTTTCAATGTGCCAATTTAGAAAATTTTTGACCAGTGATTTTTTGAGATATTGGGGCTCAAAACACCTATAATATCACTTCAGAAGGCATGGATTAAACCACTGGAGTGGTATGGATTACTTTTATGCTGCATTTATGTGATTTTTGTAGCTTCTGAGTTCAGATCACCATTCAAGTAATTGAAAGGTCCAACAGGGTTGAGATATTCTTCTAAAAAGCTTAATTTGTGTTCACCAGAAGAAAGAAAATAATACAGATCTGGGATGGAATGAGGGTGAGTAAACGATGAGAGAAATTTATTTTTGGGGTAAAAACCATTCGTACTTTTTATTTACTTGGAATGTCAATTTTCAGGACGAAAGCTCAATTGTTACTGTCTCTTTAAGAGGATTTTATCGCATAACATTTCATTCAAAGCACGATCTGTGCAGTTTGTGTCATTGAGTTTAATCTTTTGAGAACTGTGACGTCTCATTATTTTCGTGCTGTTACATCTGTATTCATTTCATTGATTAATTGATTGAGATTGTGAAACTTGTAATCATGAAGAAACTGAAGGATTAATTCTGCTGTTAATAGTTCATCTGTTCTCGATGGATCTTCCGTGATCCTTCCAACGCTGTCAAGTGAAGCTGAGCAACATCAGTTTAGTCTCTCACACCCTCATTTGTTTGGGTGTGAGATGATAAAATACAGACTGCGTGAATGGTGTAAAATCGCGTGAATGTTCAAATACATTCAAGCAAACACATACGACCTTTTATAGTTTGTAATGATCTCTTCCATGTATCTGAATTGGCAAAAATGACGCAGTATTTTGTTTAAGTGTTTTCCGCTGTTTAGAACAATGCATCTTAAAGGACATCACAGCGCCAGTGTTGACCCCCGTAATAATGCCAGAATTCAATAATGATTCCCGATTTCAAACTACTCGCAAAGATTTATTTGAGTTGTTTTGCCATTTGTTGAGTTGAATAGTGTAAAATCGCTTGAATATTCAAACTGGGAAACAGTAAAACACATCTCACTGACCTTGTGCAGTAACTCTCATCGGGGCTCGTGCGTTAGACGCGACGTGTCTCACCGTTTCACACAAAACTGCTCACAAACATTTATTTGAGATGTTTTGCCATTTGTTGAGATGAATACTATAAAATCGCGTGCATGTTCCAAATGTCAAACATTAAACACACAATTGACACCTTTGTGCAGACACGGGCTAAATCCATCTGGCTTGGAGCTCCACCCACTAGTAGACAGAACTGCTCCATTAGAGAGATTTCTCCAGTAAAATTGCATTTGGTAGACAGAGTTACTCCAGCAGAGGGAGCCTCTTTGCTCAGCCAATGTAAGTGAATGGGATTTTACTTGTAGACCGTATTAATCCAGTAGAGGGGGCATTTTTGCTCAGCCATTGTAAATCAATGGGATTTTTTACATTTTTGATCGTCATTTATATAAAAAGCTCAAGTCGCATCAGGTAAAAAAAGACATACCAGCAAACTTCAGAACAGTCCCCAGGTCTGTGGCAAGTTGGGTACTTATAGCATTAAAGCTCTTGGAGGTAAGATTGTTGAAATTTTAGTAAGTAAAATAGTATTAATAATAATAATAATAATAATAATAATAAATGTATGTAACATAACAATATGTTGGCTTTCTCAAGCCAACATAGTTATGTCATCTTGAAGCATGTTAGGTTTGAAAAACCATCAGTCAAAATTACATTTGGTTTATTGACACTAATATATTGAGGCAATGTGGTCATTTACATAAACACGCACCTTTCAGCCATTTTGTATTGTATTCATTTTTGCTAAGTAACAAATTGAAAGACATCAATTCTACACATGGGTACCAAATGTCAAGTCAATTGGATCTACGGTTCAAGAGAAGAAGACTTTTGAATGTTTCCCCAAATTTTCACTGTACAGGACAATCCATCACGCAGAACCTTATGGGTCCTTGAGGCTTTTTTGTTCCCAATGAGAAATGAGGCAAGTATACCAAGTTTTAGAATATTTAGAAAATTGTGGTGAAAATGCCATCATTTTGAAAATGTGACATTTGGGCGTGGCCTGTAGTGAACCGCTAAGGGCGAATGTCGGCAATTCTTTGCACAGTACTTCAAAGGGATGTTATCTTGAAGCATGTCAGGTTTTAAAATCCCTCAGTCAAAATTACATTTGATTTATTGACATATATATTGATTAAATGTGGACATTTACATAAACACGCCCCTTTCAGCCATTTTATATCGTATTCATTTTTGCTAAGTAACGTTTTCAAAGACATCAATTCTACACATGCGTACCAAATTTCAAGTCAATTGGAGCTAAGGTTCAGGAGAAGAAGAGTTTTGTATGTTTTGGCAAATTTTCACTGTACAGGAAAATCCATTATGGCAGAAGTTATGGGTCCTTGAGGCTTTTTTGTTTCCCATGAGAAATGAGGCATGTACACCAGGTTTGAGAATAATTGGACAAATGGCTTGGAAATGCCATGACTTTGAAAATATTTTTTTGGGGTGTGGCCTGTAGCGCCACCTATGGGCGAATGTGGGCCATTCTTGGTTTGGGGGTACCCGTTGGCATGGAGTATCAATGTGCCAATTTAGAAAATTTTTGACCAGTGACTTTTTGAGATATTGGGGCTCAAGGAGAATAATAATAATAATAATAATAATAAATATAGCTGCAAGCAGCAATGCGATTCCGCCTCAAAATGGCAAATCATTTAAAACTGGTCAGTAGAGGGTTGGGGTTATACCCTCCCAATGAAGAAATCCAAAAAACATGTCTTTCTGTCTGAATCCTAAACTAAACATTTTCAGTGTACAGGAAAATCCATGATGCCGGACCTTATGGATCCTGGAGGCTTTTTTGTTTACAATGAGAAATGAGGTATGTACACCAGGTTTCAGAAGAACTCAATAAATGGGGTGGAAATACCATCACTTTGAAAAAATGACATTTGGGCATGGCCTGTAGCGCCCCCTAAGGGCGAATGTGAGCCATTCTTGGTTTGTGGGTTCCTGTTGGCCTGTAGTATCAATGTACCAAATTAGAAAGTTTTTGACAAAAAAATGGGAAAATTGGGTGTGCCCTGTAGCGCCCCCTAAGGGCGAATGTGGGCCATTCTTTGCACAGTTCTTCAGAGTGATGTCATCTTGAAGCATGTTAGGTTTGAAAAACCATCAGTCAAAATTACCTTTGATTTATTGACACATATATATTGATAAAATGTGGACATTTACATAAACACGCCCTTTTCAGCCAATTTGTATCGTATTCATTTTTGCTAAGTAACATTTTCAAAGACATCAATTCTACACATGTGTACCAAATTTCAAGTCACTTCGACCTACGGTTCAGGAGAAGAAGATTTTTGTAGGTTTTCCCAAATTTTCAGTGTACAGGAAAATCTGTCATGGTGGAAACTATGGGCCATTGAGGCTTTTTGTTCCCCATGAGAAATGAGTCATGTACACCAAGTTTCAGAAGAATTGGACAAATGGGGAGGAAATGCCATCACTTTGAATATGGGACATTTGGACATGGTCTGATGCGCCCCCTAAGGGTGAATGTGGGCCATTCTTGGTTTGAGGGTTACTGTTGGCCTGTTGTATCAATGTACCAAATTAAGAAATTTTTGAACAGAAAATGAGAATTTTGGGCATGGCCTATAGCGCCCCCTATGGGTGAATGTGGGCCATTCTTGGTTTGAGGGTACTGTTGGCCTGTAGTCTCAATGTACCAAATTAGTAATTTTTTGAACAGAAAATGAGAATTTTGGACATGGCCTATAGCGCCCCCTAAGGGTGAATGTGGGCCATTCTTGGTTTGTGGGTTCCTGTTGGCATGTAGTATCAATGTACCAAATTTGAAAATGTTTGACCAGAAAATAGGACTTTAAGGCATAGGCTGTAGCACCCCCTAATGGCGAATACGGGCAATTCTTGGTTTGTGGGTTCCTGTTGGCCTGCAGTATCAACATACCAAATTAGAACATTTTTGACCAGAAAATGGGAGTTTTTAGTGTGGCCTGTAGTGCCCCCTAAGGACGAATGTGGGCCATTCTTGGTTTGTGGGTTCCTGTTGGCCTGTAGTATCAACATACCAAATTAGAACATTTTTGACCAGAAAATGGGAGTTTTTAGTGTGGCCTGTAGCGCCCCCTAAGGACGAATGTGGGCCATTCTTGGTTTGTGGGTTCCTGTTGGCCTGTAGTATCAACATACCAAATTAGAACATTTTTGACCAGAAAATGGGAATTTTGGACATGGCCTGTAGCACCCCCCAAGGACGAATGTGGCAAATTTTCACGTTACAGGAAAATCCATCATGGCGGAAGTTATGGGTCCTTGAGGCTTTTTTGTTCCCCCATGAGAAATGAGCCATGTACACCAAGTTTCAGAAGAGTTGAATAAATGGGGTGGAAATGCCATCACTTTGAAAATGCAACATTTGGGCATGTCTTGTAGCGCCCCCTAAGGGTGAATGTGGGCCATTCTTGGTTTGTGTGTTCCTGTTGGCCTGTAGTATCAATGTACCAAATTAGAAAATGTTTGACCAGAAAATGGGACTTTAAGGCATAGCCTGTAGCGCCCCCTAAGGGCGAATGTGGGCCATTCTTGGTTTGTGTGTTCCTGTTGGCCTGTAGTATCAATGTAGAAACTTAGAACATTTCTGACCAGAAAATTGGAATTTTGGGCATGGCCTGTAGCGCCCCTAAGGGCAAATGTGGGCCATTCTTTGTGCAGTATTTTAGAGTGATGTCACATTGAAGCATGTTAGGATTGAAAAACCATTAGTCAAAATTACATTTGATTTTATATAAACACGCCCCTTTCAGCCATTTTATATCGTATTCATTTTTGCTAAGTAACGTTTTCAAAGACATCAATTCTACACGTGTACCAAATATACCATTTGTACTTTTCATTTACTTGGAATGTCAATGTTCAGAACGCAGGATAAATTGTTACTGTCTCTTTAAGAGGATTTTATCGCATGACATTCAAGGCACAATCTGTGCAGCTTGTTTTATTGAGTTTAATCTTTTGAGAACTGTGAAGTCTCATTATTTTCGTGCTGTTACATCTGTATTCATTTCAGAGATTAATTTATTGAGATTGTGAAACTTGTAATCGGGATGAACCTGAAGGACTAATTCTGTTATTAATTGTTCATCTGTTCTCGATGGATATTCCTTGATCCTTCCCGCGCTGTCAAGTGAAGCTGAGCAACATCAGTTTCGTCTCTCACACCCTCATTTGTTTGGGTGTGAGATGATAAAATACAGACTGCGTGAATGGTGTAAAATCGCGTGAATGTTCAAATACATTCAAGCAAACACATACAACCGACAAACCTACGTGAAGATGCAAGTAAAAATGAGATCGCCTCGCGGATCGCGCTGTCAGACACAACGCTGATAATCATTCTCGGAAGTGTTGATACTAGATTTAGATTCCCGATTTCTTCATCAACTGTTTATGTTCACTTGAGACAAAACAGACTCCCCAATATATCATGTATTTTGACATTTTGCTGTATGAAATTGTCCGTTCAAACGCAAGAAGCAGCGAAAGAGTTTTCTCATCAGGGTGCGTGCGTTAGACGCGACTTGCTGTTTCACACAAACTGCTCACAAACATTTATTTGAGTTGTTTTGCCATTTGTTGTGTTGAATGGTGTAAATTGCGAGTAAAAATGAGATCGCCTCACTATCGCGTGCTGTCAGAGACAACGCAGATGAAACATCATTCTCGGAAGTATTGATACTTTAGGAACGATCCGCCCATCCCTTCTTTCTTTAGACATATGTTTCATGTTTGTGTGATAAGTATTCGCGGAGTTTCACTTGATTTTTCTGACGTGTATCAGACAGATGATCGCTAAGACAGAGACGGCGCACCTGGTTTATTTTCGTTATTTTACAAAGGCACAAGGTTTTGTTGTTAAAATGACGCAGTATTTTGTTTAAGTGTTTTCCACTCTTTAGATAAAAAAATATAGCAGGACATCACAGCGCCAGTGTTGATCCCCGTAATAATGCCAGAATTCAATAATGATTCACGATTTCTTCATCAACTGTTTATGTTCACTTGAGATAAAATGGACTCCCCAATACATCATGTATTTTGACATTTTGTTGTATGAAATTGTCCATTCAAACGCAAGCAGCAGCGAAAGCAATCTCTCATCAGGGTGCGTGCGTTAGACGTGACCAAATTGAAAAATCAATTGGAGCTACGGTTCAGGAGAAGAAGAGTTTTGTAGGTTTTCACAAATTTTCACTGTACAGGAAAATACATTATGGCAGAAGTTATGGGTCCTTGAGGCTTTTTTGTTCCCTATGAGAAATGAGGCATGCACACCAGGTTTCAGAATAATTGGACAAATGGCTTGGAAATGCCATCACTTTGAAAATATTTTATTGGGGCGTGGCCTGTAGCGCCACCTATGGGCGAATGTGGGCCATTCTTGGTTTGAGGGTACCCGTTGGCATGGAGTATCAATGTGCCAATTTAGAAAAATTTTAACCAGTGACTTTTTGAGATATTGGGGCTCAAGGAGAATAATAATAATAATAATAATAATACTGTCAATTACAATAGATTCCCTCCTACCGGAGGAATCTAATAATAATAATAAAACTGTCAATAACAATAGATTCCCTCCTACTGGAGGAATCTAATAATAATAATAATAATAATAATACTGTCAATTACAATAGATTCCCTCCTATCGGAGGAAGCTAATAATAATAAAAATAATAATAATAATAATAATAATAATAAATACTGTCAATTACAATAGATTCCCTCCTATCGGAGGAATCTAATGAAACTGTCAATTACAATAGATTCCCTCCTATCGGAGGAAGCTAATAATAATAATAATAATAATAATAATAATAATAAATACTGTCAATTACAATAGATTCCCTACTATCGGAGGAATCTAATAATACTGTCAATAACAATAGATTCCCTCCTACCGGAGGAATCTAATAATAATAATAATAAAACTGTCAATAACGATAGATTCCCTCCTACCGGAGGAATCTAATAAAATTAATAATAATAATAAAACTGTCAACAATAGATTCCCTCCTATCAGAGGAAGCCGGAGGAATCTAATAATACTGTCAATAACAGTAGATTTCCTCCTACCGGAGGAATCTAATAATAATAAAACCATCAATAACAATAAATTTCCTCCTACCGAAGGAAATGTGTGTGTGTGTGTATATATATATATATATATATATATATATATATATATATATATATATATAACAAAATGCAGATCATTAAAATACTTTACATCATTTACATACAGTATATTGTTGCAACAGACATTAATTTAGACAACACAGAGTGGCTTTAAAAGTAAAAAAATAATGTATGTTTGATTTATATATCAACATATCAGTGAA
This sequence comes from Moxostoma hubbsi, assembly GCA_032164185.1. Lineage (NCBI taxonomy): Eukaryota > Metazoa > Chordata > Actinopteri > Cypriniformes > Catostomidae > Moxostoma > Moxostoma hubbsi. The sequence goes on along the minus strand of JAVLUX010000051.1, from coordinate 15,096,964 downwards.
TATAACCCTATTATTGGCCTACATACCTCTGCCATATTTTTTTTACTGTGTTGGTATATGTATTATGTGCTCTTTTAGAGTGTCCCTCTTTGGTTGCTTCACTTCATACTAGTTTTCAGCGTTTCTGGTCATAAGTGCTGTGTTTATAGGATGCTGTGTCAGGTTAAAACGTAGATTGAAACTTTGAAAATTACCCCCCCCCCCCCCACTGTCACATGTTAAAAAAAACTTTAAGGTGGTACATCAAGCATGCATTACACCGATGATAGGAACATTAGTCATTATGGAATTTACGTATAGGTCTGAGTCATGATTAATTGTGTAAATGTTTTTAACATGTTATTTTTCATATATTTAAATCACACTCAATTAATGTGTTAAATCGACAGCCTTAGTTCAAATATTAAATATTTTGTTAAACTTATATTTTCCATTTGTTGTCCAATTACATGTTCATACAGTGGCAAGAAAAAAAGTTTGTGAACAGTTCTCTTGAGGTCATGCCACAGCATTTCTATTGCAGTGTTTCCCCTGCCATTATATTAGGGGGGGGCGCCCCGCCCCCCCTTGAAGGTAAAGTTAATTATATTTTCTATATAGCGCCAGATCACAACAGAAGTAATTTAAGGTTACCTTTCCAATAGAACAGGTCTATACCTTGTTCTTTTATTAAACAAACTAAATAGCCCTTAAGTTATTTATCTTATTTACACGACGGCATGTCATTTCTGTCTCTATATGGTCTCACGTTTACTATTCTCCTCAGCTCTCTGTATCGTGCACGGCGGAGTTCCGCCCCTATGGGCACACACACACGCCTGCACACACACACACACACACAGACACATTCGTGCGCACACAGGTGAGCATAGGGGTGTTCAATTCCAGGTTTTCTGGTACGGAGGTATGCATAATTACAAACTAGTGTCACTATGACTGTTATCTATTTCTAAAGAGATAAGCTACAAGCTACGTGTAGGATAAATACAAAGTTTCTACGACAGCTCTCTGGCATGGTGTAATGCCGCGGACACATATGACATCACATTAATTCAACATATAACAAATAGTAATACACTCAAAATGTAAAAAATATACAATCTACTCAACTTTACTGCAAAAATATAATTTTTATAGTGATTAGACACTCACAAGTGAGTGATTTCAGACACAGTAACAGAGTCGACACCAAGAGTCGATTCCTGTGATGGAGTCGACCCCGAGTCTGAGGCTATTTGGAGTCGACTCCCCATCACACACTCCCACCAGCGGACAGAAAGCGTGCGTCGGAAATATGTTGCGTCAATCACCTGAAAAGAAGACAAAAATATCTGTGTTTTTTAAACGCTCCCAGGGTGGTGAAGATGGCAACACTCGCTCTCCTGTAAGTAGCACCAGGTGTAGCGCTACTGCTCCGAGTCCAAGTACAGAAAAGAGCCGACTCTTGTAGGTGAACGTTGGGAGCCGGCTCGCATATCAGAAGAGCCGGATCTATTAATAAAAATATTTTTAAAAAAAATGAAGTTATGAACAATCAAAAGATTTAAATTAATATAATTAACTAATTCAAAGAACGAAAAAATGAAATAATATAGGCCTTAATGCTCAATCACACACATATTTGTTCTGACTGTCTGCTCAGACTAACAGCCTGCTGGCTTCTATTACTCTGACGGTCCCAGTCAGTAGTGTAAACTATGAAAGGGACTTCAACCATGAACAGGGTAATACAAACTTTTCACAATAGGATTTGCTGCTTTTAGCTATATGTTAAGCTATCACATTTAACAGTTAATGCATTTGCAGGTCAAGACAAACATCCGCAATAGGCTGCAAGGAGACCATCATGCAGCATGCATGCAGATCTCAATAAATGGGCCAGACGTTTCTGACTTCCCATATCAAGAGGCTCTGGAAATGTTCTTCCAGAAGCCCAGAAAGATACACTGCAGTGACAAAAGCTGCACACTTTGTGGATAAATTACATAAAAATAAATGTTCCAATGTTTAGTTTAATGTACAGTTCAAATAATTGTTCAGTTAATATATTCACTGCTGCCATTAAAAGAAACAAATGAACACCATGACTCCTTTAAGTGTTTGTGTCTGTGTCCTGTAAACCCAGGGGAAAACACTGTATTGGGTTATGGTCTGGGCTCTGACTGGGACACTCAGGTTCTTTTTTTGAAGCCAGTGGATTTACTACTATATTTAGGGTCATTGCCCTGCTGCATCACTCAAATTCTACTGAGCTTCAGCTGGTGCACAGCCACCCTTCCATTATCATGTAAGACAGTGGCTTTCACCAACCCTAACCCTAACTATAGCAGGGGGGCCGCCAATTATTATTAATAGAAATAATCATTTTGTTAATATATGTAAAAATGTCTAAATCATAATTATCATAATTCTATATATAATTAAAGAAAAAATAATATTAAACTGTTACTGTGCATTCACTATTCGAGCTCGCTGATTTATTACCAATTTGTCATATTTTTGCTGCATACAGTAACTGTAGGCTGCAACAGATTTAAAAATGGATAAATGGTTATCAATAGGGTCACTGAAAAGGACAAATACAGATGTTTCTTCATCTACATGCAAGTGTAAATCTTCAGCAATGCCTGACACCAAAAAGATTAAAAATAAAGCTAAATGAAGAAAATACAGTAGTAACTACCTAGCGCTAGGCTTCACATGTGTGGGAGCGGAGAACAAGCAGCTACCGCTCTGTGTTGTATGCTCAGAAGTCTTATCAAATTAAGCTTTGAAACCGAACAAACTACAAAGGCACTTGGAGACAAAACATAGCGAATATGTGTCCAAGCCTATGAGATTTTTTGAGAACAAACATAAAGAGTACCAAAGCAGGAAAAAAAAAAAACACTTGAATCTGTGTGCTCTGGCAACGACAACAGTAAAGCAGTGGAGGCATCTTATTGTGTAGCAAAGCTTATTGCAAAGGCTGGAAAACCTCACACAATTGGTGAAAATTTGATTTTACCTGCTGCAAAAAAAATTGTTGGTGTGATGTGTGGAGAAAAGGCCCTCAAGCTGTTAAATCTGATTTCACTTTCATATAATAAATGAAATGGCAGATGATATAACTAAGAAGTTGGTAAAAAACATTTGAGAGAGTCTCTTTTATGCCCTGCAGTTGGATGAATAGACTTATATTGCAAACCTTTACAATCTCCTTGCTTATGTACATAATGAAGAATTACAAGAGGATTTCCTTTTCTGTAAGCCGCTGCCAGCTCAATCAACTGCCGAAGCCATATTTGATATTTTGAATGCATTTATTGTGCCAAATGGAATAGACTGGTCTAAATGCGTGGTGGGGCAAGAGTGATGTTGGGGCATCACAACGGAGTCATTGAATGCGTGAGATCGGTTGCGCCGCTCATGAGCTCCGTCCACTAAAGTTTACATCAGGAAGCACTAGCTAACAAGAAGATGCCCACAGATCTCGGATGTGTATTGGATGAGACTGTTAAAATAGTTAATTTCATAAAGAGTCTTCAAAGCAAATCAGTGACAGCATTTCAAGTCCAAAATAAAGTCGAAGTCACAATAAAGAAACTGGAAGAAACTCTGAATCATTTGAGAATTTGTAAAAAAATTTTGACAGAAGAATCCATTAGTCTACCCGCATCGGTTGCAAAGCTGATTGAAGAGCATATCCAAGGTCTGAAGAGACAGTTGTGTGACTACTTTCCATATACAGATGTTCAGGTTACCTGGATGGAAAATCCTTTTGTGAGCTTGCAAAGGAGAACGACAGCCTTGTTGACTTACCTTGTGACCATGCTTTAAAATTAATGTTTTCACAAAAATCTTTGATGAATTTTTGGATTCACACTCTCTCTGAGTATCCTGATCTTTCTGACAAAGCTCTTGAGTTTTTTGATGCCATTTCTGAAAAAATAATTGTGAAGATGTCATTTCTCCATTGGTGGCACTCAAGACAAAATACTGGAATAAGCTTCATGACGAGCCTGAGTTTGCAACATTCTTCTCTTCAGCCCCACATACAGTGCTTAGTAAATGCTAAACAACACCAAACTTTGCATAAGGTGAGTCACAATGATTGTAGTTTTTGAGGTTTAATTATCATGTGAACAAGTCGAGAAGTTATTTTTTTTTTTATGTTATCCGTTTAGCTAAGATTGCTTCATGTTTGTTTTTAAATTATTCACACACTGCAAATTACAAATGGTCAGGACTCGGGTTTGATCGCAGTCTTCTCAGTTCTGTGTTTCCCTCGTGTCTTTGTTTTTCCCTTCAACGTGGCACTGGTTTCCCTTCACTGGTTTCTCACCCGTTTTCTCTCCATTAATTGTTTGCTTTATATCTGCTCTTGCATTGCGCTTGTCACTCGAGCCTGACTCTAGTCTTGCCTTGCTTTGTCCAGTGCTCCAGTCCTCTGGCGGATTTGACTTTGCTCGTCTCGACCCTGCTCTGCCCGTTCTCTCTGACTGATTGCTCCGCTGACGGTCTACTCGCTGCCTAACTATGCCTGGATCTGATTTCCCCATTTTCCTGAGCACTGCCAGCCCGAGTCTCTTGAGGCTCAGTCACCCATTATCTGCATTTTCTGTTCATTTCTAGTTTCTTCAATAAATATTGTTAATAATCTCCGCTTTTGAGTCCTCAGTTACCAACCCAACACAAATAGTCAGGTCCGTTCAAATTTTTTCAGTGGTCCTCTGAAAAATAAAGTTTGGTTGTGTGGGCAACAAGTTGAAAAAGGTTGGGAAGCACTGCTGTAGGATATCTTTATATACTATGGAATACATTTTTCCCTCGATGATGGCAAGCATTCCAGGCCCCAAAGCAGCCCCAAATCATGATGCTCCCTCCACCATACTTCACCGTTGAGATGTTTTCATGTTGGAATGCGGTGCCCATTTACGCCATATGTAGTGCTGCATGTTCTTTCCAAACAATTTAACCTTAGTTTTATCTGTCCACAAAACACTTTCCCAGTAGCATTGTAGTGTCAAGATGGTCTTTGGCAAACTTCACAGCAATGTTTTTGTTGAAAAGAAGTGGATTCTTTCGTTGTGTCCTACAATGGACACCATGCCTGTTAAATGCTTTCCGTATAGTAGACTCATGAACAGAGATGTTATCCAGTTCCAATGATTCCCTTATGTATTTAGCTGTCACTCTAGAGTTCTTTTTTACATCAATGAGCATTCTGTGGTATGCCCTTTGAGTCATCTTGGCTGGATGGCCACTTCTAGGGAGAGTAGGCACATTACTAACTCGTCTCATTGTCTAACTGTGGACAGATGAATATCTAAGCTCTTCGAGATAAATGTGTAACCCTTTCCAGCTTTGTGCAAAGCAACAATTTTTGATTGTAGGTCTTCTGAGATCTTTTTGCGAGGCATGGTCCAGGTCAGCAGTTGCTTGAATAGCAAACTCAAAATGTTTGAGTTCTTTTTATACATCAAAGAGGTTCTAAACCACACCTCCGATCTCATTTCATTAATTGGATGCCAGTTTTTTGCTTTTGTTGAGGTCACATACTTTTTCAATCTACACTGTGGATGTTTGAATGATTTATTCAATATAAACAAAACAATTAAAAATATGTCTATGTTATTAGTTAAAACAGATTGTCTTTTATTCATTATTGTAACAGACGAAGATCCACCCAGATTTTAAGACATATTTTTACATAAATGCAGGTAATTGAAAAGGGTTCACATACTTCTCTTGGCACTGTATTTTAAATACCATGTTTGTATTTATGTGAAGTAGGGCAAGTTATCAATGCTTTTATCTAAAGTGCACCTACTACAGGGATATTCCCCATATAGCAACTTGAGGTCACATGCTTAGTTCATGGCAAGAGCACAATGATAATAGCTCCAGGATCACTTCTTAGTGTGTTTGAACCTGCAACTTCTCACCACTCCACACAACAAATATACCTACATATAGCAGTAGAGCAATAGAGAGTACATAAAGCCTAGTAAAATGACAAACTTTTGTAAAAAGCATTCAATCCAAATCCATTGTACTTGTGTGGGTAGGGTTGCTTAGAAATTTAATATATTACCACCAACAATTAAATTTACCATATTTCTGTTTGTGTCTCAATCAGTGTCAAAACTGGAAACCATAATCAACAGCACTGAGTTAATCACACACACCTGCTCCCCATTCATTCATCAAGAGGAGAGATTTAAAGGGCGGTAGAGCGTCATTAAAGGAAGGATTCTCTAATTAGTTTTGTGTCTAATGTGGTGTCTGCTATTCTTTATAGAAAGTGATCAAGACAAGAAACTGTTCTCTTTCTGCCAGCACTGATCTTCCCAAGCAATCAGGGATGGGTGATGCATTCTTCTAGGGTTAACCTACACTAAACAAAAAAAAACAGGGATTTCATGTTTTGTTATCTACATGTATAACATCCATGAAAAAATGTCATGTTTAGTATGTAAGCATTTGTTTGGTTACAAGGAGAAAGCTGATGACAAATAATATCATGTCTCTTGTACCATTTGCAAGATATAAAGTTCATGAAGAAAATATTGAGACTCTCTAACAAAAGGACCATAAATCGACTGTCGGAAAAGACAGCCCAGTCAACCATGTGACTCTGAAAAGTCACTTCTGATTGGCGCAGGACACCTTTGGGGGATGCGGCCAATTTCAGTTAAAATATTTCCAAACAGAAAGAACACGCTCTCTTGTCTCTTCTTCTATTGCGTCTCGTCTCTTCATCCTGTTAAGGATCTTCGGCTCTCCACCCTTCTGCCTGCACGTGCCTATGTGAGGCCCACGGAAGCAGCTCGGGACTCGATGTCCCGTGAAGGAGTGAGAAGGCCTCGCTTCACAGAATTAGTTAACCTCACTAATTCATACAGACAATAAACTTCGATCACACAGATATCAAAACATCGACGGAACGAAATTTCGACCAAGCATCAAGAACCAAGCAACACAAAGAACGCAAGGAAACACCACAAAAGACACGCAAGTACATCTCCAATATTGCGCTCAAAGTACTGATGCATTAATGAAATAATTTGGGTAATCCAATAGCAAATCGATGTAGACTCAAAGAAGGATAAATTGTTCTTAAGGTATTGTCAACAGACTCCATAAAGTTTATTTTCACTGTACTGATCACTCTTTTCACCAACCTGTCTTCTGTATATATGTGTTAGATTAGATTTATGTTTAGAATAGTAATAAAGTTTGTCTGTGTTTAAAGATGACGTGACTGTGGTATATTTTGATAAATAATCTCATCCCTGTTTCTAAAAGATTTCGCTTCAAAGCTGTACCTAAATATGTGTGATATTATTTTTAATAAGACATGAGAATAATATCACTCCAATAAGTGAATTAAAGGGATACTTCACCTCTGGGAAGATGAATGTGTGTTTAAAATTGGTCATTTATATAGTATAAATGTGAAATTATTTTTGAATTTGAAGCATTCTAGACTGAGAAAAGGCAGAAAATGTATTTTTTACACATGTGGCTGAAAGACAACAACTCCCAGAATGCACTTGCTTTGCTGCCCTTACGAGGCCACTCCCAAACCACGCCTACCGGTTACAGGCGGTAGTATCTGAAAATTTGATACAACTAGGCTTGCTTTGATACATCGTGACTCTATAAATCGTGAGTTAGTTGATAAATTGACTGACTACGCTGGAAAACATTATGATAATTCCGGGTGTCCAAACTCTGTTCATGACGTCTTAGTAACAAAAAGAAAAACAAACAAAATACTCACTTTACACTAAGCCGTCCGTTTGTCCCTGCGGGCTTTGGCTGGCGTTTCCAATTTATCTTCGGGATCCTAAAATAAGTTTCCAGGACTCCCCTGTCCATGTGTGGTACAAAACTTGGGTGCTCTGTTATACATGCTCAAGTTAGCGGTGCAGTTTCATCAGCGGATTCAGCGATCTCGTCCAGAAGAAAATGGCATCGCTGAAATTCGCGACAGCAATAGGACTCTCTATCTGTTTCCATAGGCGCACAGCGAGAGCACTGACACCACCAGTCCGCCCCAACTCGAGTCTGCCCGGGCTCTTCCTCCTGCCTGCCAAGCAGGTTTTGCTCCCCTGCTACAGCAGCTGCTCCGGCTGCCTCTTGTTCCTCCATCTCCCGCAACTGTTCATCGCTGTATTGCGGCTCGTACAGGTAGCGCGAGCATCAGATTCTCGCAACAGATCTTCGAAATCCCCTTCTGCCATTTCAACTTCAAAACTACCTTCCGCCATTGTGATTAGCCTACTTGTATACAAACTTTCTACACAGAGCAAGAGCCTGTTATCTTAGCTTCTACAGAAAGATGGCTGACACTATCTTCACATTCTGTGAGTGAGATCCCGCCCCATATGGGCGTGGTGAAAACATGCAGAATACTGGCTGTAGTTTTAAGCCTCCGGCCCAAAAATCCTCCGATGACGCAAAATGATGATTTTTGCGTCATCGGAGGATTTTTTCCAGACTAAAAATACATAAATCTCTCGTCTCAGGGGGATATGTGTGGGGGGAGCTCGGTAATTTGAAAATACTACTGATTTTCTACTGATACAAAGCTTAATGCTAAATCCTGAAGTAACCCTTTAATCATAATTCACTTATTAAAGCTAATTCCTTACAGTAGAAATTGTGAGCTGATACAACCAGATGTTGTATTACGATTTAAATGGTGGAGAATATATCAAGACAAATAATCAAATTATTTGTCATTTATCTAATTTACAATGGTTGTCGAATGTGACTAATTTCGTTATACATTTCATTACCTAATGAGGTACAATAAGGACAGATTAATTTAGTCCATAGCTCACATTTCAAGACCCAAAATTCATTTCTAAATTTAGCATACCAAATATCCTTACATATAATGGTGTGAGAATGAAAATAAATTTAAAGTTCCCTCCTAAATGTTGCATTTCCTTTATTCCCTACATATAATGGTGGTAGAATGCATGCAAAATACCCTACATATTATGGTGCGAGAATGGAGGCATTTTAACTGATCCCGTCCACATCTCTAAATTATATATGTAATACCCTACAAAGATAAGAACAGGATGAGTTTTGTTCATCTTTACTGTTCTGTTTTGTCATTTTTAGTAATATTTAGTAAGTAATATTTGTTTGGCTAGAGTTTGGGGGGTTACCATTGTGGTGAAGACTGGTGCTTGTGCTTTGGTTGAGGATTGAGTTGAACTTTCAAGTGATGTTTGATGCTTGGCTCTTTAGGCAGTTGCTATCAAACTGACGACAGTGCAACAGTCTTGCTGTCCTTACAGTTGCTCACCTGGCGTATACTAATGATTAAAAAAAATATATATAATAATTTCAACATAATATAATTAAATAAACCTTAGTAAATGAATCAAATTATGTTGGACGAACAAAAAAATTAAGCTAGATGAATCTAAGTTTTAAGTTTAGTTAAAACAACTATATTTCATTGCTTTGACCTAATCCAACTCAATTATGTTGGCTTAATTAAACTTGTTTTAATTTGAATGAAATAGATTAAATTGCTTGTAAAACTCTCAAATTCAAGTAATTAAGGGTAATGACTTCATTGTTTGAGTGTATGATATGAGTTTTCGAAGTCTAATATTCTTTCATTAATAATCAGATTAGTATCATAACTTATTTAGGGCTCGGAGCGCAAAAACAAAGAAGCACTTCATCACGAGTGTGCTGGGTCCTTACATCAGAAGTATAAATAAGCCTTAAGGAAACAAAACTGCTATGATCCCACTATCCTAGCAGGTGTTTGATTGTCACCAGAGACATTAAACTGATAAACAATGCAGCAATACTAGCATTTGTTGTACAGGTGTATGATAAGTTAATTTACAGCATTTTGATCACCTGTCTCAGCAAAAGTTTGTTAAACGGGTTTTATTATCATATAATGTAAGAACTTTGACTGATATTATTTCACAAAAGTGAATTTTTATCATTAATTTTGTACATTTTCCTGCATGCTGACATGTTTGCGTTACATCATGCACCAGCATCTCGGTGAAATCAGAGTTGAAGAGACGGAGTTTTTTTTTTTTTACAACGTACACTGGTGGCCAAAAGTTTCGAATAATGTACAGATTTTGCTCTTATGGAAAGAAACTGGTACTTTTATTCACCAAAGCGGTATTCAACTGACCACAATGTATAGTCAGAACATTAATAATGGGAAAAATTACTATAAAAATTTGACATTTAAAAAAAAAAAATTCAGAACTTCTTAAACTACTTCAGACTTCTCAAAAACATCCTCCACATACAGCTTTTCTTTACAGAATGACAGCTTTGCAGATCCTTGGCATTCCAACTGTCAGTTTTCCAGATATTCAGGTGACATTTCACCCCACGCTTCCTGTATCACTTGCCACAGATGTGGCTGTCTTGTTGGGCACAGCTTATGCACCATACAGTCTAGCTGATCCCACAAATACTCAATGGCTTTAAGATCCATAACACTCTTTTCCAATTATCTGTTGTCCAATGTCAGTTTCTTTGCCCACTCTAACCATTTCTCTTTTTTTTGTCGGTTTCAAAAGTGGCTTTTTCTGTTAAATTCTTCCCATAAGTCCTGCACCACTGAGTCTTCTCTTTGTTGTACATGAAACTGGTGTTGAGCGGGTAGAATTCAATGAAGCTCTTTCTGTCCTTGTTAGAGCCAGTTGTGTCCTTTGTCTTTGAAGACTGAGGTGTATACCTTTTGTATGATATCTTCAGTTTTTTTGGCAATTTCAAGCATTGTATAGCCTTCATTCCTCAAAACAATGATTGACTAATGAGTTTCTAGAGAGCATGGTTTCTTTTTTGCCATTTTTTACCTAATATTGATCTTAAGCCATGCCAGTCTTTTGCATAATGTGGCAACTCAAAAACAAACACAAAGACAATGTAAAGCTTCATTTAACAAACCAAATAGCTTTCAGCGGTGTTTGATATAATGCAAGTGATTTTCTAGTACTAAATCAGCAATTTAGCATGATTTCTCAAGGATAAGGTGTTGGAGTGATGGCTGCTGGAAATGGGTCTAGATTTGATCTTTTTTCAAATAGTGATGTTGAAGGGAGTGTTATGAATTCAAAACCAGGCACATTTTTCTGCATTTCCATTAAATTTCACTGAGCAAGCGCACGCATCCACAAAGGATTCAGATCTCTTTTTTTGTTCAATTTAGTTGTTAGATATCAGCTCATTTTTCATTCACAGTTCTTTGTTGGAACCCATTCAACTTAAATATTATCATTTGTAAACAAATTATGATGATAATAATAATAATAATAATAATAATAATAATAATAATAAATTATAATAGTAATATATCTCAATCGTGCACCTTTTGTCACGGATCCACTGGTCTCTCTCTCTCTCTCTCTCTCTCTCTCTTTCTCCCTCACTGCCGACACAGCGCTCACTCTCCCCGGAGTTCTAATTACACACACTCACTGCATATCATTAGTGGCTAATCAAGGACTGCATATATACTCCGCTGTCACACACATTCTCTGTTCTCATCAATAGTATCTCTGAGACTCCAGACCTTTCTACCATGCGTGTCTTCATTATTGCCAGCATATATCATAAGACTGTTGTGAGTTACCCCTTTCATATGTTCATCGTGTCTATGCCCTGTCTGGATATTCACAGAGCTCTTGCAAGTGGGTTTGAATAAAATGCATGTGTCATATGAACTACTTTAATTGTGTTTTAATGGTTCATTTATGTCATTTTTTGAGCTTGCCCGTAACGAATATGACTAACACACAATAACGAATTTGGATTGGGCTTGTCGGACCGATACAAGATCCATTTAAAAACGTCAGTATCTGAGCCGATACCATTGCAGGTAATGGATTGGTGCATTCCTAGTGTGAGTGGAGCGGAACCTGAGCAACGTGGTTTTGTCTGGAGTAAGGAGGGGGTGATTTGAAAATTGGAGTGTCATTGTTTTCTCTTGCTCCAAGAGTGCTCCACTTAGGCTCCCTCACAAGCACAACACCTATTAATGGCCCATAATGTAATAATTTACCACGTGTTAAACACTATTGTTATTGATGGAATTTCAGAAATTATCAGAAAGAATTTTAAAACTTTCTCTCTCTGTATTCTGTTCACTCTCGCTCCCTATTATTGAGTAAAGCTTGCTTTTAACTACATGCTTGTGTCTTGGCTCCTATTTTCCCTACCTCAACTGGTGTATATTGAAAATAAATTATTTTGCTATGACACTTGAGACTTAGTTCAGGTGCATTCCATTTCTCTGGATCATCCGAGATGTTTTTACATTTTTGATTGGATTCCACCTGTGGCAAATTCAACTGACTGGAAATCATTTGGAAAGGTGCACACCTGTCAATATTTTTTTTTAAACATTTTTAAGGTTTATCCAAAGCGACTTACAGTGCATTTTTTTACAGGGACAGTCCCCCCCTGGAGTTAAGTGCCTTGCTCAAGGACACAATTGTGGTGGCTGTGGGGATCGAACCAGCGACCTTCTGATTAACAGTTGTGTGCTTTAGCCCTATACGCCACCACGACTCCATCTATATAAGGTCTCACAGCTGAAATTGCATATCAGAGCAAACAACCAAGACATGATGTCAAATGAACTGATTGCAGAGTTCAGAGACATGATTGTGTCAAGGCACAGATCTGGGAAAGGCTACAGAACATTTTCAGCTGCATTGAAGTTTCCCAAGAGCACAGTGGTCTCCATAATTCTTAAATTGAAAAAGCTTGGAATAACCAGGACTCTTCCTAGAACTGGCAGCCCTGCCAAACTGAGCAATCAGGAGAGGTGGCAACCTTGGTAAGAGAGGTGGCCAATAACTCAATGGTCACTCTGGTTGAGCTCCAGAGATCATGTGTGGAGATGGGAGAAACTTGCAGAAGGACAACCATCTGTGTAACACTCCACTGATCTGGACTTTATGGCAGAGTGGCCACACAGAAGCCTCTCCTCAGGTCAAGACACATAAAAAAGCACCTAAATGACACTCACACTATGAGAAACAAGATTCTCTGGTCTGATGAAATGAAGATTGCACTGTTTGGCCTCAATTCCAAACGTCATATCTGGGGGAAACCAGGCACCACTCATCACCTCCGCAATACCATCCCAATGGTGACACATGGTGGTGGTAGTATCTTGCTGTGGGAGTGTTTTTCAGCGGCAGGGACTGGGGTATTGGTCAGGGTTGAAGGAAAGCTGAATGCAGCAAAACACAGATATATCCTTAATTAAAACCTTGTCCAGAGTGCTCAGGACCTCAGACTGGGCCGAAGGATCACCTTCCAACAGGTCAATGACCCGAAGCACACTGCCAAGACAACGTAAGAGTGGCTTAAGGACAACTCTGTGGATGTCCTTGAGAGGCCCAGCCAGAGCACAGACTTGAACCCAAACGAACATCTCTGAAGAGACCTGAAAATAGCTGTCCACCGATGGTCCCCATCCTATCTGACATCTTGAGAGGATCTGCAGAGAAGAATGGCAGAAAATCCCCAAATCCAAGTGTGCAAAGCTTGTCGCATCATACCCAAAAAGACTTGAGCCAGTAGGCTAATCACTGCCAACGTTTCTTCAACTAAGTACTGAGTTAAGGGTTCTGAATACTTATGTCAATGTGATATTTAAATTTTTCTTTTAATACATTTGCAAAGTTATCATAAAAATGGTTCTTGCTTTGTCTTATGGGGTATGGAGTGTAGATTGATGTGAAAAAAAATAATTTTAAGTATTTTGGCTTAATCATATCATTCTAATCACCACCTCAACTATATTATGTCCTGTTTCAAATATAATTTAGCTTTTCTTAACAACCTAAAACACCTTAATTTAGACTTGAGCTAATGTTAATGGTACAATAATGCACATTGTAGCTTTTCTCCAAGTATTGTGTATTCATTTTTCATTTAATACATCTTCTGCACAGAGGTTTGTGATATTTAAAATAATACTGAACTAACTTTACAAAGGAGAGGTAGAATTTTGCTATAGAGCGAACACAAAGTGGAGTTTCTCTTTTCCAAAAGCTGAACTGGACAACCCTGAATGGAGCTGGAATGACTATAGTATGCTTTAAGCACAGAGGAGAAATTGTATGACTTGTGCCTCTGCAGAACAAAAATTGGTGTTTCCCAATCAGTGGGCGTTTTCAAACTGGGATGGGTGCTTTTGAAGGGCTTTACAAGATTCGCCTACACTGACATTCCCTACATTCCTTGAATAGTAAAGAAACACCCATCCTGGTTTGGAAACACCCACTGATTACAACATTGTGAATCCCTACTTTCATTGGATTCACATCGTTCAGCCCTGCCCCGCCCTTTCCTACTCCGCTCTTCCGCATTTTTTATCATCCAACTTCCTGTTTGTATTGAAGATACTGATAACACAAAAAAGTATTTTTCCCCAAGAGTTTATGGAGCGAGTCTACACCACACCCCTTTACTACGTGAATGCTTGTGTTGTGTTACAAATTTATTAAATGTTTAATTTAGGTTCCAATACCATAGTATCTGTTAAGCACGAGATTCCTGCCAGTCTTGTTTCAGATTACTGAGACTCTCACCCTTTGTATGAGAGCATGGGTGGGGAAAGTTTAGTATTGAGCGAACGGCTACTTCATTTGCATGCTTTGTTCATCACAATGTAAATCCCTCCCCCTAAATGTATATAAATTGCAATGTAAAGTTCCCTTAGTTCAGACTAGATTGGGATGACTACAGCGACGCACAGCGAGTTCTCAATAAAGAAACCTGCTTGAAAGATATCCCAACGTCTCCTGGTCTTCGCTTCTGAGTTTCCTACACTTTAGAAGGAATAAGTTCACAACAGTTGGTGCCTGTGACCCGGATAGAGCTACTCACCTGAATCCAGATTGAAACTTCAAGCTCAACAAAGATCTCAACAAAGAATGAACTTTTCTGACTGAGTTCCAGACTGAATCTTGAAACGTCAAGCTCAACAAAGAATTAACTTTTCTGACTGAGTTCCAGACGGAATCTTTCCGTACAACCAACGATTTAGTGAGTTTCACTCTATTCAAAGAACTGCTGCAGACCAGTAAAAAAATACAAAATAAAATTTTCCTCTGCGCCGCCAGAGAAAAGGTTAACAGACAGCTGTAGAATTTGGTTAATATTGGTTATCCTCTGTTCAGGCAGGGAAGATTAGCATTACGTGTTAATATTGGTTATCCTCTGTTCAGGCAGGGAAGATTAGCATTACGTGTTAATATTGGTTATCCTCTGTTCAGGTAGGGAAGATTAGCATTACGTGTTAATATTGGTTAAAGTTATCCTCTGTTCAGGCAGGGAAGATTAGCATTAAGTGTTAATATTGGTTATCCTCTGTTCACAGAGAAGGTTAGCATTACGTGCTAATATTTTGGTTTATCCTCTGTTCTTGTAGGCAGGGAAGTTAAGTGTGAAGTGTTGGTAATATGGAAGGTTAACAATAGTTAAATTGGAGTTAACAAGTGTACCCTCTGTTGATCAGAGAAGTTTTAGTGTTTGTTTGTGTGGTAACAAAGAAATTCACAAAATGTTTAGGAAAAGTGCTAGACTAATCCCCACAACTGAAAAAGGTGGACTTGCTACTCCTTTGTGGTCAGATAATGAATTCAAAACACTGTTAGGAGAACAAATGAACCTAATAGTCACTGAAAAAGTTAGACAGGAACTAACTCAGAAATATGAAATTCACCCAGACAAAACTTGGTCAGTAGATGAGAGTAAAAAGGTGCTTGGAGCAAGTATCCGCAAGAAAAACATAAAAGGCATTATATGCTGCCACAGAGAGTTTCTTTTAGCAAAAGCTACAGAACAGTCTCAGCATAACTCAGAGCTAGAGAAAGAGAACAAAGAGCTACGTGCTAGAGTTTCCTCTTTGAACAAGAAATTGAACCGCAACAAAGCTATAGGAAAAACAGATGTAGAAACTACTATAGAGAATTCAGAATTTGTGTTGTTTGTTGACGGTTCAGCTCAAGTCATTGAAGGTAACAGACGAGCAGGTTATGCAGTAATGTCCACCACTGAAGTGGTTGCTTCAGGTTGTCTTCCAGATCATTTTTCATCTCAAGCTCCAGAACTAGTAGCCTTAACAAGAGCATGCACACTAGCTTCAGGATCAGTTGCAAATATCTACACAGATTCCAGAAATGCTTTTGGGGTAATTCATGATTTTGGTGTCATTTGGCAAACCAGACAGTTTCTAACTACTTCTGGATCCCCCATTAAGCATGCTGGATTAGTGAAAGATCTAATGTTTGCCATGAAACTTCCAAAGAAATTACCAGTGATCAAAGTGAAAGCACATCTCACAACTTATACTACAGAAGCTAAAGGTAATTCTCTTGCTGATGTAGCGGCTAAACAGGCTTGTTTCTATGCAACTGTACAAGTGTGTTCAGGTAGTACAGCACAGAAGACAATTCTGCCTCCTGAATCAATAATTGATCTGTACAAAGACGTTCCTCTGTATGAAGCATGGACATGGTTAGACAAAGGAGCCACAGTGGAAACAGCCAAGAGGTGTGTTACATGTCAGAAAAATAATGATGTACCAGCAGCCACTACACCAGCAGCACATACCCCAGCTCCACCAGGACCATTTTGTCACCTGCAAGTTGATTACATATTGCCTCGTTGTAAGGGAAAAAGTGATGTTTTGGTAGTAATAGACAAGTTCTCAAGATGGGTAGAAGCTTATCCAACAGGGCGTGCTACAGCTGCACATACTGCTAAATGCCTTGTCACTGATTTTATTCCCAGATGGGGATTACCAGATTGCATTGACTCAGATCAAGGTACACACTTCACAGGACAGGTAGTCAAGGAAGTGTCTAGAATGTTGAAGATTAAGTGGAATCTTCACTGCCCATATAGGCCACAAGCATCAGGGCAAGTTGAACGATCGAACAGAACAATCAAAACCAGGCTAAGCAAAATGCATCAGGAAGGAGTACCATGGGTCGAAGCGCTGCCAGCAGTACTGTGTAGTATGAGAGCATCACCTAACAGATCAGTAGGACTGAGCCCTCATGAGATTATTACTGGACGCCCAATGCAGATGCCAGGTGTGATTGATCTTAGAAATGCTGATGTACACATTGCCTCAGATGCCCTGATCGCTTACTGTAAAAACCTCACAAAGGCAGTACAGAGTGCCAAAGAGAGAGTTGAGTCGTGTTGGCAGACTCCACCAGAAGGTGGACACACAATCATCCCAGGTCAATGGGTCATGATAAAGTCATTCAGAAACAAGCCATTAGAGCCTAAGTGGTACGGACCACATCAAGTGATGTTGATTACAGCAGCTGCAGTATTGTGTCAGGGAAAGAAAACCTGGACTCATGTGTCACACTGTAAAGTTGTTCCCCCACCCACAGGGATAGGATAGGACACGGACCAGTGAGGAGCCCAGGGAAGAACCGAATGCAACAGGCATCGGGGGCCCACCCTGCGGTGAAGACTCCCTCATAGGCCTTCCCCATCCACTAGTCCATCCTTACCTCACTGTTCTTTAGGTGTCAAAGGAATTAAGAAATAGGGAAAGAAGGAACAACAATAGCAGACTCGGAAAAAGTTACAACCCTAGTGTTAGAACAAATACTGCTCTACTGTCTTTTGTTTTCGTGCTTCCTCTGTGCAGATACCACTTGATGGCTGTCCCGAGACCCATACGCACCGACCTCCTCACCTGCGTATGAAGCCACAACCATCCAGAAAACAACTAGACCCACTGCCGAGCCAACTATCACAAAAGAAAAAGAAAAGAAAAAAAAATACACAACGCAGAGACCCACATACGGAACCTTCAGTCATCCATCAACATGATCAAGTTTGTCGTACTACTAACCATCATGGACATCGCACAAGTGTGGACTCCAGAAACAACATATTCTTAGAGCTGATGACTATGTCAAGAAATGCCTTGTTTGCGGGAAAGAACGTTTGCTACAAAATTCAGCTCCTACCACAAACAAAGAAGATGGCTGCATTCCAGGACTCACTTGTGCACAAACATGGTGGTCAAGAACTCTTGGAGCATTAATCCCGTCTTATGGTGTCATGCAGGCCCTTGATCAAGTCAGAAGCTTATCGAATTCTGTACAGAAGTTGGCCAATGATACGGCTTTATCCCTGGGTAACATCACGGACACTCTCGCTTCGCACAAGATAATGATCTTACAGAACAGAGTGGCCTTGGATTACATTCTAGCAATGCAAGGGGAAGCTTGCACCATTATTGGCCCTGAGTGCTGCACCGGGTTAATGGATCCAACAGAGAACTTGAACAAAATCCAACAAGACATTCTTGATCTTTCAGCAAAATTACACCAGATGACTGAAGATAATTCTTCATGGTTCGGAAACCTGTTAGGTAAACCCTGGATGTGGATCAAGGAAATAGCAATTATGTTGATGTTTTTCCTACTGGCGTACTATCTATGCGTCCACAGTATCAAGTGTTTCATTCAACAAATGAATCACGCCTCTCACGAGAAAATGACAGTTCCAACCAGAAAAGATTATTACCCGTAAGAACTTCACGGACCCTAATTGCATGTTTGGTTCTGTGTCAGCATGCAATTGCAGAAAAGCAACACAGAGCATGTGCTATGTGCCTGTAACGATCACAAGTTACAAGAATGAACTTTTAAGTGTCTAAATTTGTATTGTGTGAGAGTTATTAGAACTCTCAAAGGGGGAAATGTTGTGTTACAAATTTATCAAATGTTTAATTTAGGTTCCAATACCATAGTATCTGTTAAGCACGAGATTCCTGCCAGTCTTGTTTCAGATTACTGAGACTCTCACCCTTTGTATGAGAGCATGGGTGGGGAAAGTTTAGTATCGAGCGAACGGCTACTTCATTTGCATGCTTTGTTCATCACAATGTAAATCCCTCCCCCTAAATGTATATAAATTGCAATGTAAAGTTCCCTTAGTTCAGACTAGATTGGGATGACTACAGCGACGCACAGCGAGTTCTCAATA
Source organism: Moxostoma hubbsi (assembly GCA_032164185.1). Taxonomy (NCBI): domain Eukaryota; kingdom Metazoa; phylum Chordata; class Actinopteri; order Cypriniformes; family Catostomidae; genus Moxostoma; species Moxostoma hubbsi. The sequence continues at coordinate 15,077,929 of JAVLUX010000051.1, read as the reverse complement.
AAGAAACCTGCTTGAAAGATATCCCAACGTCTCCTGGTCTTCGCTTCTGTGTTTCCTACACTTTAGAAGGAATAAGTTCACAACACTTGTGAAGTGTTTTGCTGCCACTTTAACCCTCTGGGGTCGACTGACGCGCCGGCGCATCCTGCTGTTTTTTCCGTCATTACAGCGCAAACAACATAAAATTCTCCGCCATTTTGGGGCATACAGATAAGTGTAAGACATTATTAGAGACTATAAAGGGTCTTCTTTTATTTGTGTACACTCACAATAACAAAAAAACCTTGTGCTTGTGTAAAATAAAGAAAATAAAAATGGTGAGCTGTAAGCAGTCTCTGGGTTTGCAAGCACACATCTGAAACACGTCACAAAAATGAACTGAAACTCCGCGAATACTTATCACACAAACATGAAACTTATGTCTAAAGAAAGCTTAAAATGTCTACTTTTAAATAAAACAATTAATATTTAAAACAAATATTCTCCTGCAATGTAATCTGTATGAAACAAAGTGATGTACAGTTTCTCAAGGCTCAGCTAATTTATCTCTAATGTGATCCCACCCACCAGCAGAGCGCGCCATTCATATGGTAATGTGCTGAAGCGATCAAGGCAAATGGTAAACGCCCCCGACTGTGCCTTGAAAACAACAAGTTTGTTCATTTTTCTGCACGTTTGAAAGATCGCAAGATACACAGGTGAGGAAACTCCTGGATAGTAAGGAAGAGTTAACATTTTCCTCAGAAGAAGAGCGGGACTCTGATGAACATTTGTATTTTGAAGAGAGACTTGATCCAGCCGTAATCAGTAAATTGGACCTAGCAGATCACATTCAGACAGCTATGACAAAATGCACTTTTTCATGACACAAGAGTTTAATTGTTATTCGTGTAAGCCTGCTAAAATTAGTAGTTGACATGAAATTTCAACAGTGACATCTTGTCACCGTGAATTTGTCACCATATATTTTAAAGGAGACCTATTATGCCCCTTGTTACTAGATGTAATACAAGTCTCAGTTGTCCCCAGAATGTGACTGAAGTTTCAGCTCAAAATACCCTACAGATTTATTATACCATGTTGTATATGGCTGTTTTTGGGTGTAATCAAAAACATGCTGTTTATGTGTGTCTCTTTAAATGCAAATGAGCTGCTGCTCCCTGAAGAGGGCTGTGCCTAGGATACTACAGCAACAACAAATCAGAACCAATATGACAACATAAATACAATAAATAAATAAATATGTATATATATATATATATATATATATATATATATATATATATATATATATATATATATATATATACACACACACACACACACACTCTCACCTAAAGGATTATTAGGAACACCTGTTCAATTTCTCATTAATGCAATTATCTAATCAACCAATCACATGGCAGTTGCTTCAATGCATTTAGGGGTGTGGTCCTGGTCAAGACAATCTCCTGAACTCCAAACTGAATGTCAGAATGTGAAAGAAAGGTGATTTAAGCAATTTTGAGCATGGCATGGTTGTTGGTGCCAGTAACTGCTCAGTTTCTGGGATTTTCACGCACAACCATTTCTAGGGTTTACAAAGAATGGTGTGAAAAGGGAAAAACATCCAGTATGCGGCAGTCCTGTGGGCGAAAATGCCTTGTTGATGCTAGAGGTCAGAGGCGAATGGGCCGACTGATTCAAGCTGATAGAAGAGCAACTTTGACTGAAATAACCACTCGTTACAACCGAGGTATGCAGCAAAGCATTTGTGAAGCCACAACACGCACAACCTTGAGGCGGTTGGGCTACAACAGCAGAAGACCCCACCGGGTACCACTCATCTCCACTACAAATAGGAAAAAGAGGCTACAATTTGCAAGAGCTCACCAAAATTGGACAGTTGAAGACTGGAAAAATGTTGCCTGGTCTGATGAGTCTCGATTTCTGTTGAGACATTCAGATGGTAGAGTCAGAATTTGGAGTAAACAGAATGAGAACATGGATCCATCATGCCTTGTTACCACTGTGCAGGCTGGTGGTGGTGGTGTAATGGTGTGGGGTAGGGCTGAATGATTAATTGCATTAATCGATAATATCGATAATTATCAATAATATCGCGATATGATAAAACGCGATTTTCTAATCGGAAAGGCTGCGATTAGACATGCCCTTGACATGCGCGAGTAAATCATGCGATATGATCAAACGCGATTTTCTAAACACAGGCTGCATTCTGGTCACGTAACACGAGAGCGTAACAAGAGTTAACTTGGCAACTGTACATTGACAATGGCCTCAGGCTCGACAGAACCAGATACTGAAGGAATGTTAGTGTCAGAGGAACAGTACATCAGTCGTGTGGGACTATTTTGGCTTTAAAAAAGATGATGTTGCCCAGCGTCAGGTATTGTGCAAAACCTGCCTTGTTACAGTTGCTACTTCACGGGGCAACACTACCAACCTGTACCAGCACCTAAAAACACACCACAAAGCACTGTATGATAGGAGTAAATCTAAAGAAATAAGCAGTGTGCAAAATAATCCAAGTACTACTCGGCAGGGATCAGTGACCGAAATGTTTGAAAGTGTTACGCCATATGAACGCACTTCAAAACGGCACGCGGAAATCACCCAAGCAGTAACCCAATGCATCGCGAAAGACAAGATGCCCGTCAATACGGTGACCAAGCCTGGGTTCAATAATTTGGTAACTACACTGGATAAGAGGTACAGCATGCCCTCCCGCACATATTTTAGCCAGATCGCCATACCGGAGCTACACAGACAATGTAGGCAGAGAGTAGCGGCGGAGCTGAAAACTATTCAGTTTTTCGCGGCTTCAACAGACATGTGGTCGAGCCGTACAGCGGAGCCTTATCAAAGTCTTACGGTCCATTATATTACTGAAGACCTCCACCTCAAAGCTCGCAGCCTTCAAATGGCCTACTTCCCAGAAGACCACACAGGGGAAAACATTGCCGCTGGCCTGAGAGAGGGGCTTGAATGCTGGGATCTCAATGAAGACAACCTTGTATGCATAACGATGGACAACACGTCGAATATGGTGAAGGCAGCACAGCTGAACGAGTGGACCAGGCTCCAGTGTTTCGGACATAGATTGCATCTTGCCATTGGTAAGTTATTGTGTGTGTGTGTGTGTGTGTGTGTGTGTGTGTGTGTGTGAGAGAGAGAGACACACACACAAACAGTCTCTCTCTCTCACACACACACACAGTCTCTGTGACTGTGTGTGTGTGTGTGTGTGTGTGTGTGTGTGAGAGAGAGAGAGAGAGACTGTGTGTGTGTGTGAGAGAGAGAGAGACTGTTTTTTGAGTGAGTGAGTGAGTGAGTGAGTGTAATGGTTATACATTGTATCACAACTGCAATTGTATGAGTTACACTATTTTATTTAATTTTCCTCCAGAAAATGCAATCAAAGATGGTAGAGTATCAAGAGCGATAGGGCTGTGCAAGAAGTTGGTGGGGCACTTCTCCCACAGTTGGAGGAAAAAGGCAGCGCTCACTGAGGCACAGAAGGAGCTTAAACTTCCTGAGCACTCCCTCATTACTGACTGCCCAACAAGATGGGGGGTCCAAAGAGAAAATGATTGCCAGAGTGCTGGAACAGGCAAAAGCCATATCGCAGGTATTATCAGGTGACCGACATGCATGCTCCCTCATCCCAACCTGGTAGGATACTGAAGTGTTGGAGTCCATTCATAAGGCACTGCATCCTCTCTCCGAATTTACAGATGCTCTTTCTGGAGAGGAGTATGTGAGCATCTCCTACCTCAAGCCAGTTCTCCACCTTCTGGCAACATCAGTCTTGGCTGAAGATGCTGAGGACACTGATCTGACTAGATCAATTAAAACCAAGGTCCTGGCATACCTCAACGACAAGTATAGTGACCTCAACACCCAGGAGCTTTTGGATGTTGTGTCGTTCATGGACCCTAGGTTCAAAACGCAATACATCAGCGCAGACAACCTTCCTGCCATTAAGGACCGACTGAAGACAGAAATGCTGGAATCAGCAAGACGTACACACCAGGTTAATAATACTTGAAAATTATACTTCCACAAACACATAATATTTATATATAAGCGGCAAACTGCAAAACTAATGTCTCTTTTCCCATCTGACAGGAGAAGAGGTCTCGCACTGAAACAGTTCAAAATCCAAGTGCACAGCCCTCTGGGGGAAAGGCAAAGAAGTCTCTTGGCAGCCTTTTTAAAACCAGTGTGACCTCTTTAGATTTGCCTCTGCCACTTGAAGATGTCGTGGAGGCAGAGTTGAATAGTTACCTGTTGACCCCTGTCATTGATGGAGAGGATGATCCCTTGGCCTGGTGGAAGGTGCACAACATTCACTTTCCACGACTGTGCAAGATAGCCCGCAAATATCTTTGTGTGCCAGCCACAAGTGCCCCCTCAGAGCGTCTGTTCAGCACTGGAGGGAATATAGTGACTTGCACTCGCTCATCCTTAAAGCCAGCAAAAGTAGATATGCTGGTCTTCCAAGCAAAAAACCTGTGATCTAGGATCATTATGATATATATATAAAAAATATGTTTTTATTATTATTTAATTTACAATTGTTATATTGTGTTACCTTTGATTTACCTAAATATTTTCAAAGAGGTACAGACAGGTTATTTGCTCTCCTTTATTTTTCTGCACTTTGTGTGTAATGTTACTGACTGGAGAGATCAGGAAGATGTGTGTATATTTTTTATTTATTTAAAGACTGTCTAGAAGTTCACAGATGGCGTTTAAAAAGTGCAATCCACATGTTTATATATCATGTTTCTTAAAGTGAATTATTTGAAAAACTTAGTGTGGTAAAGCCACAGATTTTTTTTGTTTTATATTTATGTTCTGATGTTTACAAGATTGGAAGTTCAAATATACTATTGTGATTGAAGTAGTTAAATAAAAATGTCATTTATCAATTCATGCATCATCTCATCATTCTCATGTCATCATAACAGAGGTCTGGCTTCCAGGAAAGAACAGTTTCATACAGAAGACAAAGAGCTTAAAAAATAATCGCATATCGAATCGCAATATTGGTGAAAATAATCGCAATTAGATTATTTTCAAAAATCGTTCAGCCCTAGTGTGGGGGATGTTTTCTTGGCACACTTTAGGCCCCTTAGTGCCAACTGGGCATCGTTTAAATGCCACGGCCTACCTGAGCATTGTTTCTGACCATGTCCATCCCTTTATGGCCACCATGTACCCATCCTCTGATGGCTACTTCCAGCAGGATAATGCACCATGTCACAAAGCTCGAATCATTTCAAATTGGTTTCTTGAACATGACAATGAGTTCACTGTACTAAAATGGCCCCCACAGTCACCAGATCTCAACCCAATAGAGCATCTTTGGGATGTGGTGGAACGGGAGCTTCGTGCCCTGGATGTGCATCCCACAAATCTCCATCAACTGCAAGATGCTATCCTATCAATATGGGCCAACACTTCTAAAGAATGCTTTCAGCACCTTGTTGAATCAATGCCACGTAGAATTAAGGCAGTTCTGAAGGCGAAAGGGGGTCAAACACAGTATTAGTATGGTGTTCCTAATAATCCTTTAGGTGAGTGTGTATATATATATATATATATATATATATATATATATATATATATATATATATATATATATATATATATATATAATGTATATCTGGTCTCCGTGAATACAATCAGAGACAATGGTAACTTTAGCTGCATTAGCTGTGGATTCAGCTAACAAGCACAGTCAGAAAGGCGATTTGCCAACATTCACAAAATATAAAGTGCGATATTTACATCTTCAGGATATAACGTTGGAACATGAACAGTTGGGTACTGATCCATGTTTGAGAATCTAATTTTTTTTAAAAATCCTGATTTATATTGACATATTCACAAAGCAGTCCGGTGTAAAATTATTTGCTCAAACATACACAATTTTTTTTATGTTTTGGGGCACATTTCTTTCAAATACAAAACTTGTCCACTGTGTCTTCAGTGGCTCTGATGCCAGGATTACATGAAGACTCTTTATGTTCACTTTTACAGCCAACAACAGAACACTTATACACTTACAAAGCTGAGACATTTTTCTTCTCACTGTATCTGCTCCAGCGTGGAAAAAATGGCAGACTGTGTGTAGATCACTCAGGAGATGATCTATGATAATAGGGTGGATGGAGTCTGTCACCAGTCGTCGGCGACGTCATATTAGAGCAGAAACGAAAACCATTCATTTTGACACACTGTGTTTTATTAATAGAAATATAAGAAAGCGGAGTGGGTGGACTTTTAACATTATAGGGTGGTTGTGTATAAACACTGCCGACATTTATGAACAAACACCATGAAGAAGTGAATTTTGCATAATAGGTCCCTTTTAAGAGGTTTAAATGTGATTAAAATGGTTGTAAACGGAATATAAAATATACACTTTCACATGTATGTGTATAAATATAGTGCTACCCCCTTTCCCCGTTAACAAAAAAAACATTTACTCACCCTAACTATAACGCGATAGGTGAATGACATGAGAAGATGGTCAGAGCTTAGAGATATTTTTAATGACTTTGTATTGTCTCTTGGAGTTTCATGAATGCAGAGGTGTGTGTGTGTGTGTGTGTGTGTGTGTGTGTGTGTGTGTATTTATTTATATTAATTAAGGCTGTCAATTTAACGCATTAAGTGAGATTAATTTAATTAAAAATAACGTGTAAAAATATTTATGCAATTAATCTCATTGCCCCCGGACCGTAATAAGGAATATTCCTGAGAAATGCAAGCTTGTAGTACCACCTGTTTACTCCAGAGGGCAGTAAGTGAAACTTCAGCTGTATGGGCAATGAGTAGTTTATACAGTGAACAAAACAACATTCCAGCAGACAGCACAACACAAACATGCATTACGTTCTTGCGTTCAAAAAATTTGGAGCACAAATTCGAACGAAGATATCTCAAGATATGTTCTAAGTATTAAATTATATGTGACCTAAACATTTTATGCTTATGGCACAACGCACCCAAGACACTACACAACCTGTCTGAGAGGTGTACATTGACGGGTCTTTAAACAAACTCTCATAATAAATCTTGAACTGATTGACAAATTCACTTGTGAAATGGATTGCTGTGAACTGTATGCCAATGATTGGCTTATGTTCAATAATATGGTAGTACACAATACATTTTATTCTAAAGCTGCTTTTTGTATTGTCTTATCAATAGCCTAGTTTCATCCACCTTTCACGCTATTTTGTTATCGACAAAGTGAAAATGCGAAAAAAATAAAACATTGCAACATTTGCAGCTTTCTGCCCGTTTCCATTCAAATGGCCTTTTAATGATATAAATGGTGTGCATGATAACGTAATTCCTAAAAAAAAACACTGGTCGCATAGGTTTTGGTTTAGCGCTAAAGAAATCTGCCCTGAAACCATTTCCATTCAGAAATGAATGGAATTCGCCTTCCAGATGTCCCTCATTTTCCTCTGAAATTTGGGTAAAATGGGGAAATTATTGAGACAATTCATTGAAATTTGTCAGCTTACTGTCATTTTAATTAACAAATAAAAGCAATCAGAAAAGGAGGAATTGCAATCAAAAAGGGCACTCAAAAGGGAGCAAATGCCCTTCTGATAGGACTGTAATATTTGTCCTGATGTTGTGCATATCACAGGTTGGCACCGGTTCCGACCCGAAAGTGGATCATCATGGCCCTGTTTAAGCTGGCAACCTGCCGGCAAAAGTAGTGGGGGAAACTTTCTGTCTCAGAATAAGGACCATCAATCGATGTATACTGTATATACGATGTGCACAGCTATTAAAGAAAAAAAAATTATGCGCCGTTATATCAGGGTTTACATATGATACATTCCTGATATTTAATATTTTGAACAATCATCTAATCAAAAGCATCGCCATCACAACTGCATTATGTCCCGCATATTTCCCCAGCAACTTTTAATGACCAAATGAACTTGATTATCATCTCAAATTTATTTTAGCTTCATAATGCAAATGTACATTTTCTGAAAAAGCAGTAAATGTGATCCGAGGTAAAGATGGTTAGATTTAAGTATTTAAACGTTTTAAAATGTTCAAAAGCTTGTTTTCTGAAAGTGAACTCAGCATTGGACAAATAGTTCTGATAGTTTATAAACTAAAAAAAAAGTGCAGAACATCCTGAGAATGTTATTCAGCCAACTGTTTTCATCTACAGAACAGGGTAAAGCTAATTTAAGTTTGTGTAAAAAAAAAAAAATAAGGCATATATAGGTCTAAAAAAAAGTTTTTTTTTAATTTGGTAATTTATTTTTTTTTATTTAATGCTTTGTTCATTTGGTAATGTATTTATTTTAATGCTGTTTTCATTTGGTAATGTATATTTTTTATTTAATGCTTTTTTCGTTTGGTAATTTATTTGATTTAATTCTTTTTTTCATTTGGTAATTTATTTGATTTAATACAGATAATTTTGCCAGCATTTTTCCAAAAGTAAAACTAAACAATATTTTAATAGAATTGGGCTGTAAGTGTTAAAAAAAAAAAAAATCCCACTGATGCTCTCCTAGTGTTGTGTATTTATTTTAATTTTAAAACATCTTTGTGCACAGAAATTATATGTTTTATGTTTCGTGGGCTAATTCCATGACTGCCATCTATTTTTTTGAATGGTGTGGAAAAGAAACTTTAATAAATAAACCGATGGATACTGCGATTAAATTAATCACAAACAGTGGCCATTCATTTGTTCAATGTGCACGAAACATTTGTTTTGGCACCCCTGGAAGATCGGCTCTATATGCCTTAAAGATCAATCCATAATCACGTACAATTAATTGGCTTTCAATACTGTCGTCATGATAAACACAAGCTAACGACTGGAGCAAACTCTGTCATATGACACTACATTTTTGCGTTAATGGCAATTTTATCGACAAAAAGTGTTTCCAAACCAGTTTTTCGCGTCATTTGATGTATCGACATAGAGTTTATGCACTTGAGTTAAACTGAAAATATTATGTCTACATTTGTGACATTTTAGCGATAATGTGCATTTCCATCAGCTTTATTTTGATGCGCTAAAACTTTTTCCGCAAAAAAATCCTTGGATGGAAACGTAGTTAATGATCAACTCTTCTGCCACAAGAATGTACTGCATTTTCATTAGCTGAATATTTCTTATTATATAAATATATTTAAAAATAACTGTTTAATTATTTCGTCACTATATACTGAATTATTGTTATATGCAAGGCTTTCTCAGCAAATATTTGTATATGAGATTACTTAATCAGGACACCATATAATTAATTTGATTAAAATGTTTTATGGATTGACAGCCCATAAGGAGCGGCGGTACTGCAACCACGAGACAGTTAGTTCCGAGACAAAATATTCAAGATGGATGTGCACTTGTTTATCTGGCCCAAAAGGTGACTACTTTGAAACTGTTGCTGCACCACTGCACTCACATACTCTGATATCAGCCGTGATGTAGGGTAGAGTGGGGGAAAACGCCCCCCCACCTGTTTTTCCCAAAATAACCACTAGAGGGAGTCATGATACATTTTTACTGTTGCTATGCACTACGTTGACAACAGGAATATACAAATCTCCATGCAGAAGCTTACACCAGCGACGTATTTGAAGAGAAGAGGATTACATGGTAAGTGCTATAATTTTCAGATATTAGTAAACAAGTGTTTAAGAGAATATTGTTCTGCAAAGGATATCACAGTGATGTATGATAGATGAATAGTGAAGTATGTAGTTTGAGAGCATATGTTATTTATAAGGAATATAATTATATTTTAAAAATTAAACCATTTTTTAAAAAAAGTCATAGCTTGTGGAGTAAAACGCCCTCTACGCTGAGGGGTAAAATGCCCCCCCCCCCAGGGGGCATAGTTTCTCTCTATCATAATTACTATAATAACATATTTCTGTCTATCAAATCCTTTGTTTTACACTTAATGCAGTATAACTAGGTAGTAAAATCCAAATATTTGAACAAAACATGAAAAAATTACCCCACATGAGCATAAGCTAGCTAGCTTGCTAGCACAGTTAGCTCACTGATGGAAGGTGGTTAGGTGACCCAATGATAAAACAGCTTTTAATGCATTTACTGAATATATTTCACTACATATATACTAATTTACAAGTTTAATATTTATTTAGGGTTTTCTGTTTGTCTTGATGATAGTGATGAACAAATAAATCAATTATCAACCCCATATAGGCCTAGTGTACAAATTTCAACCTGATATATATTTCTTTCTCTTCTTATAGATGCGGACATATAAGAGAAAAAGTAACCGTGGTGCTTATACAGAGCAAGCTCTACGAAATGCCCTCAGAGCTATTCAAGAGGGAACTGCTTTGAAGGCTGCAGCCCATCAATTTGGAGTCCCCCCAAGGACCTTGAGGCGGCATAGGGATAAAAAAGTTTTGGAGCCTGGATCAAAGTGTTTAGGCCGCAAAGCAGTTTTTACGTCATCATTCGAGCTCCATTGTTTTAATTCAGAGTGCAAGATGGCAGGGAAAGACTGGTTCTATAATTTTCTAAGGAGACAAGGAACCCTGTCTGTCAGGACTTCACAGGTGACGAGCATATCTAGGATGGTGGGGTTCAACAGACCGAAGGTGGACCTGTTCTTCCATGTTTATGAGGACAAACTCCATAGGCTTGGCGAAAACGTTGACCCCACCCATCTGTGTGTCCACAATGTACAGAAGCCAAACTAAATTGTTGGTACAAAGGGGAAGAGGCAGGTGGCCAGAGTCACAAGCGCGGAAAGAGGCTTTACTGTCACTACTGCCTGTTCCATGAACGCCGCTGGGCAGTTTGTACCACCACTGTTCATTTTTCTAAGAAAACGAATGAATGAGCGCCTGCAGTATGGTGTCCCAGCAGGATCGATTGGTGGAGTGACTGACTCAGGGTGGATGGGCAGTACACTGTTTCTCCAGTGGCTGAGACATTTTTGTGACACCATTGGATGCACTCCTCAGAGGCCTCACATTTTGATATTGGATGGCCACCACTCGCATAAGAACCTCAAGGCCGTGTTGCTTGCAAGAGAGCATGGGATGATAATGATTACAATCCCACCCCACTGCAGCCACAAGATGCAGCCATATGACCGCACCTTTTTCAAGTTGTTTAAGTTAAAACACAACACAGCTGCAGATAACTGGATGACCTCTCACGCAGGACAACAAATTTATATTTATGCTGTGTGGGGGCTTTTCGATAAAGCCTACTCAGCTTCAGCGTGTGTGGGGAAGGGCCAAAAGGGTTTCAAGGCCTGTGGGATGTGGCCTGTTGACAAGACCGTCTACTAAGATGAAGACTTTGAAGGAGCCAAAGTAACTGAGGAGCCAGATCCAACCCTCGAGGACAGCAGGGAGATTGAGGAGGAGATAAGTGCTGGTAAACAATTACAACTACTATTACTATAAGGCCAGTGTCATCGTCATCATCACTAAATTGTGTGTGTTTTCTTGACAGGCCCCAGTGGATCATCCGTGGTCCCCAGCACTAGCGCCCACTCCCAACCACAACCTGGGAAGTCTCCAGAGGCCAGCTGAACATGGTAAGAAAAACCATGTATTCTAAAGAGCTTACTGTCATTGTCATCATCATCTTATTCATCACTAAATACACATAAGTGTGTTTATGTGTGTGTGTGTGTGTGTTCTTTTGACAGGCCCCAGTGGGTTTCTGTATCCTAATGTATTTTTTATTGCTTTTTAAAGGACCAAGTCAGTCACCCTCCTTGATTCTAGAAGAGCTGTCCCCTAGGCCAAGAATAAAAAACAAGAGGCCACGAAAGAGGGGATGTGAATCTTCAGCTGTGCTTAACTCCTCGCCATATAAAAAAAATGTTGGAGGACAAGATAGCTGCACGAAACAAAGGCACACAAAAAAAAGTTAAATGCAAAAGCACAGCTGAAGTGAAGAATAAGAAAGATGATACAGTATGCCTCTACTGTGGGGAGTTATTTTCAATTAGTGGGGGGGACTGGATAAGGTGTGAGGGGTGCCAATGTAGATGGTTCCAATGAGATTCGAGGGGAATTCATCTAAAAAATTTGCATGGCTGAACAGTGAATGGCTAATGAATGAATGTTTGTTTGTTTATTTATTTATTACAACATATTTGTTTGCATGGCTTAGTTATATGTATAAATATAAATGTAAAAAAAATTTGGCTATTTTGGACATTCTTGAAATAATTATTAATATATATATATATATATATATATATATATATATATATATACACACACACACACACACACACACACACACACACACACATATACATATATATATATACATATATATATATATATATATATATATGTATATGTGTGTGTGTGTGTGTGTATATATATATATATATATATATATATATATATATGTATATGTGTGTGTGTGTGTGTGTGTGTGTGTGTGTGTATATATATATATATATATATATATATATATATATATATATATATATATATATATATATATATACACACACACACACACACACACACACATATACATATATATATATATATATATATATATATATATATATATATATATATATATATATATACACACACACACACACACACACACACGTTGATACATTACTTGCCTTTTACTTTTAGAGATTAAAAACTATAGTCTGATAATTTTGTTGTTGATCTATGACGCAAACTGGTTGGAAAGAAAGGGGGCATTTTACCCCACCTTGGGGGGCGTTTTACCTCACTGCTGGGGCAAAACTTTGTACAAAATACGAATTAATTATGAAGGCTGAGCAATTTTATTATTTGGTGAATAACTCCTGCCATAGTCACTCAAAACTGGGATGGCAATTCTAGTCACATTTATGTTTTGTTTCACAGTAATGTTACATTTTTTCTTAATTTGGGGCGTTTTCCCCCACTCTACGTCTTCAAAATTCACGTTTGAGGTATGACTGGGTGCAATTTGTTGAAGAACAAAACGTCTACGTTTCGCCAAGTAATATTTACCACATACCTTATTTTACTGACAAGTTCAAACCCCCATTACAAAACACATAGCAAAATCCAGGGGGAACCCATGGCGAATTCTCTTCAAGCTTTTTTTTTTTTTTTTTTAACAAGCTGAACAGCTCTAGGAAGCTGGGTGAGTCAAACCAAAACCTCGTCACGTTTGCGAACATAGAATTTGAGGGTGTGCTCTTAAATAATATCTCACCCTTATTTTTATTCTCTGCCTAAAATTTTATTAAGTAAATAAACGTTATTTCACTGTATGTATTTCTTTATAAATAGGCCTAACAACGTAAAGAGATACAGGGCAAAGTCTCAAATAATCCGTCTGACTATACCGTGTTTAGAGCATTATGTAACATTTATATTATTACTATTATTATTATTATTATTATTAACGTCTTATCTCGACTTTGCATGTTATAATAAATAATCTAATCCAAGTGACAGAGTCGATCTCGGATGAAGTTCGGTTATGTAAATGAATCGGATATATAAGATCATCAGACAATTAATTAGTGAAATCTGATGTATCAGTTTACACGTCTTGAAAAAAAAAGAGACTCGTATGGGTGAATCTTGCCCTCTTACCTCTCTGGCAATAAGTCGCAGAGACTCGTCTTCGCTCATTCCCCGAGAAAGTGCCCGTTTCCTTAGCGAAGCCGCTCTCTCCAAACTGCCCGAATGCATTGTTCCAGACTAACCCACGCCAGGCAAATTGTCGAGTCGAATCTTTTAGTCGTTTTCGCAATATTCCGCTATAGGAACAGATTATTTTGGAGTTACTGGCGTGCTGCAGACAAACTATATAAGTGAATGGCTTTGTCGTGAGCAATTTAGTCCACCCGATTTTACAGTGTATTCAGTTCCTGTGATATTCTCTGATATTTGGTTCCAGTGGGCGGAGCATGACTATGTACATAAATTATCCTGACATGCGTGTGAAGTGGAACTGAAACCACCGTCATTACTCAAATTCAACTTGTTTGAAGGATTATTTCGAAAAGGCATTTATAGTTATGGCAGAAACGAAGCTTTTCGAAACTTCATTTCATTTGAACCGAAGCGCTCGTAACACCGTACTACGCTGGCGACACCTGCTAGTCAAAACATGTATAATTACATTTTGTAAAAACCAACTCCAAATGTTTTCATGAAAGTGTAATCTATTAAATGTAATCTACAAATCATTCTTCCTCTTCTTCTGGTGATGTAATGGAGCCTGGCAAACCAACGTAAACGGTGCATTTCCGCCACCTAGCCCTCTGAGTGTTGAGGGTAAAATGGCTGGATAATGGCTAAATAAATTAATAATAATAATAATAATAATAATAATTAATAAATCCTAAATCCTATTGTTCAATCCTGTCTCTTTCAAATAATTAAATAATACATAGTCAATTCTTGATTGCTTTGGGCCATTACTTATCTGGAGTAAAATATTTTTGATTCTCAATGATCTTACCGCTAGGACTAGATATTTTTCTTTCATAACACAGTTTAGGAGTATATGATCCTACCGTTTTGGAATGCCCACATTATTCACAGTTACCGGTGTATGAATGTGTATGAGTTAATTTTGAATCCCAGCTAACACACGACATATCAGTTACGTATTTTTCCCGTATCTTTTGGTAATTTCTTGATTTACTAACTGGTAACGTAACTACAACGTCGCAGGTCTGTAATTTCATTACCATTAAATTACCAATTCGCAACGTCGTTACGGGCTGTTAATATTGCAAGATAACCAAGAATGTTCCAGTTACGTAATATACTCGTAATATTTTGATAATTTCATAAATTATTGGCAACGTAACTAAAACGTCGCAGGCCCGTAATTTCATTACATTAAGCGACCAATTCACAACGTTGTCATTACGGGCTCCTAATATAGCAAGATAACAAAGAAAGTTCCAGTTACATAATATATTCATAATTTTGTGTGCAATTGTATGACTTACTGGTAATGAGACTGCAATGTCCCAGGCCCGTAATTTTACCACCTTTCACGTAATAACTCAAGACAAATTGCATTTGTTTGCTTTTGTTGCTGTAGCAGTTGCATAACACCAAGTGTTGTACATCTGGAAGACAGTTGTTATAATTGGGGTATAAAGTTTAGCGATAAGCTAAAATGAGCCTCCGCGTTAGCGAACCCCCCCCCCCCCCCCCCCCCCCCCCCCTATAAGGAGCACATGGATACTGCAGAAGTTAAACAAGGTAAGTTTGCAGTTTGGATTTCAATAAACATCCCACTAAATGTTAGATATACTGGAATTGGTTTGCAACATGAGGAAAAACTGTATGAGGAGACAGTTGTCAGCCTGGCTTCACTGAAGAGCTGTTTTAACAGGTAAGAGAATCAACATTAGCTGAGTAAAAAAAATTATACTATCTGTTTTTATTTGCAATGAAGAATCTTTTGCAACATGCAGTGTAACTTTTTACAAGTCTTATAAAATCACTGTGTTTCAGATAGTTATAACTTTTAAAATTAATATAATAAAAAATAAAAAAGTTGACCCAAAAATGTAAATTCTGTCATCATATATTCAAACTCATGTCCTTCCAAATCCATGTGACTTTCTTTTGCAGAACCCCCAAAAAGGTATTTTGTATTCCATATAAGGAGAGTAAATGGGGAACAAAATAGCTTGTTTTAGTCACCATCGACTTTTATTATATGGACAAAAACATTCTTTAAAATGTCATCTTTTGTGTTCCACAGAAAAAGTAATTCAGGTTTGGAATGACATGAGGTTGAGTAAATAGCTGTGCGTAAGGTCTTACGTAAATTGGGGTATAAAGTTCACATTTACTATAATCTAGTAAAAAAAATTAATAATGTTGGCAAATTATGCAGATCAGAATCAGAAAAAGCTTTATTGCCAAGTACGTTTTTTTACGCATACAAGGAATTTGTTTTGGTGTCGTAGGCATGTGTCACACAATCTCTAAATATAAGAACAAGTATTAAAATATAAGCAATATAAATATGTCCACACAGTATATATTAAAAGTAATAATAAAATAAAAGAAAGCAGTACAGCAGAGTAAGTACAGTGGCATGTAGAGTCAGAGGTGAAGTGTGGACAGTGTCAGGGTGGGTACCGGGCCTTGTTGATAAGGCAAGTGGCGGATGGGAAGAAACTGTTCTTGTGGCGTGAGGTTTTTGTCCTGATGGACCTCAGCCTTCTGCCAGAGGGGAGTGTCTCAAAGAGATTGTAGCTGGGGTGGGAGAGATCTGCCACAATCTTTCCAGCACGCTTCAGGGTCCTGGAGGCGTACAGGTCCTGGAGCAGTGGCAAATTGCAGCCAATCACCTTCTCTGCAGACCGGATGACACGCTGCAGTCTGCCCTTGTCCTTGGCAGTAGTAGCAGCATACCAGATAGTGATGGAGGATGTGAAGATGGACTCAATGATGGCTGTGTAGAAGTGCACCATCATTGTCTTTGGCAGGTTGAATTTCTTCAGCTGCTGCAGGAAGTACATTCTCTGTTGTACTTTCTTGATGAGGGAGCTGATGTTCAGCTCCCACTTGAGGTCCTGGGAGATGATAGTTCCCAGGAAGCGGAACGACTCCACAGTGTCAATTGTGGAGTAGCAGAGGGTGATGGGGGCAGGTGCAGGTGAGGCGGAGTTCTTCCTGAAGTCCACAACCATCTCCACTGTCTTTAGAGCATTGAGCTCAAGGTTGTTTTGATTGCACCAGGTCACCAGGTGGTCAACCTCCCACCTGTAGACGGACTCGTCACCATCAGAGATGAGTCCGATGAGGGTGGTGTCGGTCGCGAACTTCAGAAGCTTGACGGACTGGTAACTGGAGGTGCAGCTGTTAGTGTACAGGGAGAAGAGCAGAGGAGAAAGAACGCAGCCCTTGGGGGATTCGGTGCTGATGGTCTGTGAGTCGGAGACGTGTTTCCCCAGCTTCACATGCTGCTTCCTGTCAGACAGGAAGTCAGTGATCCACCTGCAGGTGGAGTCAGACACACAGCTGGGAGAGCTTCTCCTGGAGCAGAGCCGGGATGATGGTGTTAAAGGCAGAGCTGAAATCCACAAACAGGATCCTGGTGTAGGTTCCTGCGGAGTCCAGGTGCTGGAGGATGTAGTGGATGGCCAAGTTGACTGCATCGTCTACAGACAAGTTGGCTCTGTATACAAACTGCAGGGGCTCCAGGAGGGGGTCGGTGATGTCTTTGAGGTGTGAAAGCACAAGGCGCTTAAAGGACTTCATAACCACAGAGGTCAGGGCGACGGGTCTGAAGTCATAAAGTCCTGTGGTCCTTGACTTCTTGGGAACAGGGATGATAGTTGAGGAATTGAAGCAGGCTGGCACATGACATGTCTCCAGTGAGGTGTTGAAAATGTCTGTGAACACTGGAGACAACTGATCAGCGCAGTGCTTCAAGCAGGATGGGGAGACAGCATCCGGTCCAGCAGCTTTCCAGGGGGTTCTGTCTCCTGAAGCGTTTGTTGACGTCCCTCTCATGGATGGATCGTCACTGAGGTGGGTGGGGGGTACCTTTAAGGTGGGCATTGGTGGGGGTGCCCAGGCCCCTGCTGAGGTGGGGGAGGTGGAGGTGATGCACTGTAGCTGGAGCTGTTGGAAGGTGTCGTGGCAGGACTGTCCTTTTGTTGGAAGGTGTCGTTTCAGTACTGTCCTTTTGTTGGGAGGTGTCGTGGGGAACGGTTACAGGACTGTCCCTTTGTCTTTCAAAGAGGCAGTAGAACTCGTTCAGGTTGTTGGCTAGGCGTCGGTCGTTGATGGCCTGGGGGGCTTTAGGCTTGTAGTTGGTGATCTGCCTGAGCCCTTTCCAGACAGACGCAGAGTCGTTGGCTGAGAGCTAGTGTTGGAGCTTCTCAGAGTACCGTTGTTTAGCCTCTTTCACCGCCTTGCTAAACTTGTACTTCACCTCTTTAAATCTGTCTTTGTCCCTACTCCTGAAGGCCTATTCCTTATCAAACCTTAACCTTCTGAGTTTGGTTGTAAACCAGGGTTTGTCATTGTTGTAACTCACCCTGGTGCGTGATGGAACACAGCAGTCCTCGCAGAAGCTGATATATGACGTCACAGCCTCTGTGTACTCATCCAGACTGTTTGTAGCAGTCCTGAACACGTCCCAGTCAGTAGAGTCAAAACACGTCTGGAGATCCTCCACAGCCTCACTGGTCCACTTCCTTAATGTCCACACTACAGGTTTGCAGAGCTTTAATTTCTGCCTGTACGCAGGAATCAGGTGGACCATGATGTGGTCAGAGTGTCCCAGTGCAGCACGGGGAACAGCATGATAAGCATTCCTGACTGTGGTGCAACAGTGATCCAGAATGTTCTCCTCTCTGGTCGGGCATTTAATAAACTGTCTGAATTTAGGGAGTTCATGAGTGAGGTTTCCTTTGTTGTGGTCCTTTGACCCACGGCGGAATGTAAACACTGACCAGAATGAATGAAGCAAACTCACGGGGTGAATAAAAAGGCTTACAGTTTATGATGAAAGATTCCAGGTCAGGAGAACATTGCTGCTGGATCACTTTCACATCGTTACACCAACCGCTGTTGTAGATTCCTCCACCTTTAGTTTTGCCGGAAAGTTCCATGTCTCTGTCTGCTCTGTAAATTTGGAAGCCTGCCAGCTGCAGCTCAGAGTCCGGTATTAATCCACAAAGCCACGTCTCCGTGAAGCAGAAAACAGTAGATGAAGAAAAGTACCTGTTTTTCCCAAAAAGCAGTTGTAATCCTCCAGTTTGTTGGGCAGTGAACACATGTTAGAGACAAATATTCCCGGTAACGGTGTGCATAATCCTCGCTGGCGAAGACGCACAAGCGCACCAGCCCATTTGCCTCTCCTTCGGCGTTTCACTGTATGAGCAAAGGTGAGCGCACCTTTGCCCAGAATGTCCAAAATTTCCAGTGTAGGGAGAAGAAAATTAGTAAATAAGTCCTCTGGTGTTGTTCCCCTGATATTCACAAGCTCATCTCTGGTGAAAGAGCTCCCGGTACCGTCACAAAAAACAGAGTTAAAACACAAAACACTGCGCACACACACACCGAGTCGGCCGTCTGTGGCGTCGTCTTAGTAGATAGAATGTATAATCTGTCAACATTATGAACAATGAGCATCAACAGGTTTAAACTATGAAGGCAGAGAAACTTTGCATCCTGTAAAAATCTGCAGATGTCGCTATTGGATACTTTTGCTTTAAAAAGGAGTATTAATACAATTTGGTGTTGTATTTTTAATGTTGATTATTAAAGATTATGATTGTTATGCCCACTCTATATGGGGATAACGACTAATTTGTGCTTAATAGGTAAATAGTCTGTATAAATTACAACCTGTGGGCACTTTTGCCACATACTTAATTGAGTGTTTTTTCGCAGTTTAACGCTGCACATGCCGCAATGCCCTCTGTCGGTAGGCAATAGTAAGATGGCCATCAGAGCACTTCCGGTAGCTTCACCTACTGCTGGCAGTTTAGAATTCTATGAGCAATCCAGTTATATATATATAGATCAGTGGTTACTACACGGCTCTCTAAAATACTCGATTCTGATTGGTCAATCGATTCAAGCAGGCTGTGGCGCGAAATTTGAACTGAGCGAGCCTGATGTCTCGAGACTTCGTCCGTTACTAACGGCATCCACTGACTGAGAGAGAATACAGTTCTGCTTTTCCAACTTATTATATTTGTTTTGTTCAGAAAACGTAAACAATTTGTTCCATAATAATGTTCTCTGTATATATAATCTACTTTTTTCTGTACATAGTTTCCAATTTCATTCAATAATCAAAGTGAGTATACGTTACGAAATCGCCCTCTATACCCTCATTCACTATTCCCTACATTTTTCCACTAATATAGTCCACTTGAATGAATGAATGAATGAATGAATGAGTGAAAACGCACACGTAAATTTGGACACTGAGTGGACTGGAAAGCCTGTGTGTCATCCATACCAGTCAGGGTTCGTACGGTCATTAAAAACCTGGAAAAGTCATGGAATTTTAAAATGGCAATTTCCAGGCCTGGAAAAGTTTTGGAAAATGAATAAACTCAGAAAGTTTTGGAAAAGTCATGGAAATTTGTTTTTCAAAATATCCGTGTACTTGAATTTGTTTAATTTATAATATTGGTTAAATAAATTGCAATACTTTTTTCATTCGGGCGATCACGTGACGTTATGTTCTCTGCGTGGGGTTACGGCAACTCAGTTGCAGCTGAGCAAAAATCAACAATGCCGGGAAAATGTCGATTTCAAAATGCTTGGCTTCAAAATGAAAAGTATAGTGCATGGCTTGAGAAAGACCAGGACCCGGGACGTGCAAAATGTAGACTTTGTCATAAAACGTTCGACATTTCGAACATGGGAGAAGCAGTGCTATCTAGCCATGCTAAAGGTGCAAAGCACCAGTCTGCTGCTGCAGCTGCGCGCCAGTCAGCTTCCAGCCCGATCGCTGGCTTTTTCACCCAGATGACTGACGTGACACCCTCTGCCAGCTGCAGTGCTTCCCTCTCCTCCACCACAAAGCAAGGGACCATTTTGAGTGCTGTGTCCAGAAACGAAACCCCAACTGCAGAGGTACTGTGGGCGCTAAAATTGGCTAATTCTCACTGTTCTTACAAGTCTTGTGAAGACACAAGCCAGCTTTTTCAGGTCATGTTCCCCGACAGTCAGATAGCTGCAATATTTACATGCGGTGAACGCAAGTGCTCATATATGTGTACTTTTGGACTGGCTCCTTATTTTAAGAAACTGACTTTGGCTAGTTTATCAGAGTATATGTCATGTTATTTGATGAAAGCCTGAATCACTATTTACAGACTAAACAGTTAGACATGCATGTCAGGCTATGGGATGGGTCCGAGGTGAAGACTAAATACATCGGCTCAGAGTTTATGGGACATTCATCAGCTCAAGACATCGCTGAAAAAATCAACAACTTGCTTTCTGACATCGGAATCAAGAATCTTGTCCAAATCTCAATGGACGGGCCGAACGTGAATTGGAAAGTATTTGAAACTCTCCAGAAGCAAGTGCAGAATGATGTGGGAAAGTCACTAATCAACATAGGTTCGTGCGGGTTGCACATACTACACAATGCGTTCAGACATGGATGTAAATCCGCTGGATGGGAAGTCGAACACGGACTCTCTAGCCTGTATTGGCTGTTTCATGATTGCCCAGCTCGTCACGAAGATTTTGTGACCGCAACCGGATGTGACACTCCCATGCTCAAGTTTTGCAAGCATCGGTGGATTGAAAATGTCTATGTCTCAGAAAGAGCATTGCTGCTCTGGCCCCATGTCAAGAAATACATCGACATGGTAGAGAGAGGTGAACTTCTCAATCCAAAAGTGAAGTCGTTTGATGAGGTGAAGATGCGATGTGCTGATCCTCTCTTTCCTGTGAAAGTGGAGATATTTAACAGCATTGCAAGAGAAATAGACCCCTTCCTCACCATGTATCAGTCAGACCAGCCCATGCTGCCTTTCCTTTCTGATGACATGTACAAACTGATTAAAGGTAAGGATAAACATGGATTATTGTGTGATTGCTGATGTTTTATTGTACACATTGCAGTAATTAGAAACGCATGCAAATATATAAATGGCATTTTTTTCTGTTGTTTTTTATTTCACAACTTATCTAGAGCAAGATATTGCATATGTTTAAGTAGGTTAAAAAAGAATAGCGCGTTTTTGTGTTTCGAAATGCGAGACACGGGGCAATGGAATGAATTAAACGCAGTCTAGAGAATTTTTTTTTTTTTTTTTTTACTTGAGCGACACCTACTGGCAAAGTGTTTTAATTTTGTCACCTTTTCCCTTATAACAGCAGAAATTACTTTAAATACTCTGTCATAGAAATAAAAAAATAATTAAAATATAAAATATATGATTATTTAAAGTAATGTGAATGGTAATTGTTTAGACTATATTTCATTTGTCTAGTGTTACACAGTTATTGTAATGTTCCTTCTTGAAGTCCAATACATTAATTTATATTTAAATGTTTACAAAATAAAACTGTTTAGCTCAAAAGATAATTTAGAAAATTTTATTTGATTGTAAATTTGCAAGTGATCGAACTGAATAATAAAACCCTTAATTTAAAAAATTTTTTTTGCAGGCCTCATGGGACGATTTCTAAAGGAAAAGCACTTGCGAGAGGCCACATCTACACTAAAGCTCCTCCAGGTCCCTTTTCAGGACAGCAGTCTGCACAAGGATAGTTCTCAGACTGATATTGGATTTGCAGCACAAGTCACTCTCAACCAACTCAAGTCTTCCAAAAACATTTCAGAAAGGCAGAGACTAGAGATTAGGATGGTCTGCAAGAAACTCTTGATTGCACTCCTTGAGAAGTTGCTGAAAAAGGCTCCAGTACATCACACATTAGTGAGAAGCATGCAGTGCCTTGATCCGAGACGTATGGCTGAATGTAAAGAACTGTGCGCAAGTCAAATGAGAAGAATGCTGCACATACTCGTAGGAGCTAAACATGTAAATGAGGCTATGTGTGATGACATCCTTCGAGAATTTAGGGAGTTTTGTGATTTGGCTGCTCTTCAGGCCAAGTTCAGGGAATTTGACATGAAAAACACTCGAGTGGACACCCTGTTCCATGAGACAATGGGGACAAAACCATCATTTACCAAAGTGTGGGATGTTGTGAAGATTCTGCTTGTCTTGTCACATGGACAGGCCAGTGTGGAAAGAGGCTTTTCCATCAACAAAGAGTTAATCATTGAGAATCAGAGGGAGAGGTCTCTGGTGGCTCAGAGACTCATTGTTGACCATGTCAGATCTGTAGGGGGCATAACCAATGTAGAGATCACAAAAGAGCTGCTTCTTTCGGCTGCAGGAGCCAGGCAGAAGTACCATGGCTACTTGGTAGAGGAGAAGAAAAAGAAAGAAAAGCAAGCTGTTGACTTGAAGAGGAAGGCCCTCTCAGATCTAGATGATTTGAAAAAGAAGAGGGCTAGAATGGAGGCAGACATTTCTGCTCTTGAGAAATCAGCAGATGAATATGCTGAAAAGGCAGAATCTTCAAGCAATCTCACCTTTATCACCAAATCCAACAGTTTCCGCGAACTGCAAAAGACAAGAAAGCATCTCTGCAGAAAATTGGAAAACAGATTGACGAGAAGCTTGCAGAAATGAAAAAATAAACTGATTGTTTTTGGGGAATGGAAAATTCAAATACAGATGTTAACTTGTTCAAAATGGTTATCCAGTGAAGTTAAATTTCCTTCAGTTAAAGTTAATGACAATGTTGCTGGACACTTTTATTTATTTTATTTATTTTTCGGTTTTACATTGTTGTCTCCCATTGATTTATGTTAATAGCCTCCTATGGATTTTTGTTAATAAATGTCTTAGGAGTTGTCAGGGTTTGACATTATTTTTATTGTGTTACTGTGTCAGCATTATTTAAATAAATATTTATTTTGTATTAAACCACATTGCTTGTTCATTTATTTTATTCAAGATATGCTGTGGTAAATTTGAACATGGATTTTTGGAATGTATACACAGACGTTTTATGGAACATTAAGTCATGAATATTTACCTTATGTCATGGAAATTTAATGGTAAAAATGTGTACGAACCCTGATACCTGCTCGCATAGAAAATAGACTGTAAACTATTGGTTAGTTAGCGTTTGCTGTGTGCGCCACCTTCGGCAAGACGCAGAAATTAATTCAGCATGACTCTAGCAGCTGAGTCTGGTCTGGTCATATGCTCGTTATTGCGGTGCATTATGAGATTGAATGAGTGCCCTCGATAATGTCCACTATGGATTCGGAGACCACTACAAAGTGGATGTCCCTTCAAATAGTGCACTATATGCAATTTCGGACACTGTTTAACCTATGCAGTTTAGTACAAACAAAATGTTAGAACATTTACCAATTTATGTCTATTTTAAAGCAAAAGTATTTCCTTTCTACACAGAATATTGGTTTAGACTAATCTTACCATTACTATGGCCTGTACTTGCTCAATGATGATAGGTCGTCTGATGTCAGTCACTGACTATAGATTTTTTATTTATCCAGGTCATTAAAAAAATAAAGATGTGAGGGAATAAACCAACAATGTTTCTCTTAAAGTCGATTCAGGTTGACCCTCCTCCCCTCAAAAATTGTATATACACTTTAATATACACTTAAACTGACACTTACCTGCTTCGGTCTCACCAGCAGTCCAAGCGCTTGCACAACATCTGCAACCTGTAGGAACGACACAAGACTGTACAATCAAGAGTTCTCGTTAATTTTACTACTACTACTGTCAAACATACTCGTGTTTCTGTTTCGTAGCTCCCTATTGTCCATTCCAAGGAGTTCTTGTGAATTTAGGCACGTGCATGAGCCGTGACGTCATTAACTGGAGACTTCAATATACACTCACCTAAAGGATTATTAGGAACACCATACTAATACTGTGTTTGACCCCCTTTCGCCTTCATAACTGCCTTAATTCTACGTGGCATTGATTCAACAAGGTGCTGAAAGCATTCTTTAGAAATGTTGACCCATATTGATAGGATAGCATCTTGCAGTTGATGGAGATTTGTGGGATGCACATCCAGGGCACGAAGCTCCCGTTCCACCACATCCCAAAGATGCTCTATTGGGTTGAGATCTGGTGACTGTGGGGGCCATTTTAGTACAGTGAACTCACTGTATGTTCTAGAACTGTCATGTTCAAGAAACCAATTTGAAATGATTCGAGCTTTGTGACATGGTGCATTATCCTGCTGGAAGTAGCCATCAGAGGATGGGGTACATGGTGGCCATAAAGGGATGGACATGGTCAGAAACAATGCTCAGGTAGGCCGTGGCATTTAAACGATGCCCAATTGGCACTAAGGGGCCTAAAGTGTGCCAAGAAAACATCCCCCACACCATTACACCACCACCACCAGCCTGCACAGTGGTAACAAGGCATGATGGATCCATGTTCTCATTCTGTTTACGCCAAATTCCGACTCTACCATCTGAATGTCTCAACAGAAATCGAGACTCATCAGACCAGGCAACATTTTTCCAGTCTTCAAATGTCCAATTTTGGTGAGCTCTTGCAAATTGTAGCCTCTTTTTCCTATTTGTAGTGGAGATGAGTGGTACCCGGTGGGGTCTTCTGCTGTTGTAGCCCATCCGCCTCAAGGTTGTGCGTGTTGTGGCTTCACAAATGCTTTGCTGCATACCTCGGTTGTAACGAGTGGTTATTTCAGTCAAAGTTGCTCTTCTATCAGCTTGAATCAGTCGGCCCATTCTCCTCTGACCTCTAGCATCAGCAAGGCATTTTCGCCCACAGGACTGCCGCATACTGGATGTTTTTCCCTTTTCACACCATTCTTTGTAAACCCTAGAAATGGTTGTGCGTGAAAATCCCAGTAACTAAGCAGATTGTGAAATACTCAGACCGGCCCGTCTGGCACCAACAACCATGCCACGCTCAAAATTGCTTAAATCACCTTTCTTTCCCATTCTGACATTCAGTTTGGAGTTCAGGAGATTGTCTTGACCAGGACCACACCCCTAAATGCATTGAAGCAACTGCCATGTGATTGGTTGATTAGATAATTGCATTAATGAGAAATTGAACAGGCATTCCTAATAATCCTTTAGGTGAGTGTAAGTTTAAATATTACGTTTTTAAGAGCCCTCCTAAATCGCTCACTGGAAAAATGAGCGAAACGGTTCCGATTTAAATGTTTCTTGCAACAACAAAAAAACATCAGAAAACTGCAAAGCCCCAGCTGCAAACTTTATTGGTATTTGCATCAGTAACAATCTGTAGAAAGAAAGCAAGTACATAATACAGCAGTCTAAAGAAAATTAAAAAATAAAGGAATCTGTATAAAAGTCATTTTAAAATACATTATGGGGGGGGTGGGGGGGGGGATAAACATTGTTCATTGTATTGTAAAATGTCATTGTGCTCTGGTTTTCTTAGGCAGCACCTGCAGCCTGAATCTTTGGCAGCCTTTATCCAAGAGTATGATTAAGGTAAGTAACACAGCTTAACAGTAGGAGCATTTTAGAAATTTATTGTGAGGAATACTCTAATTTTGGAAACACAAATCTTATAATATTTACAGAAATCATACACAATGAATAAGGAAAAGTGAGAACGTTCAAGGCAATATCTAATATCATGGAGAGCAGCCAAATGTGTTCTTGAAACTATAGCAAAAAGTAACACAGAATTAGATCACACAGTGTGTGATCAAACTGAACTAGTCACAGGGTGTCAGAGTGACTCAAGTGATGATGCCTCAAGTTCTATGTAGGACCACTTGTCCACTGAATCATCACGCACATGGGAAGATAGTGACTGGGAGTGTGACTTTGTGGAAGCAATAAACCTTGCTGAAAATAACGACATCACTGACCAGGAAAACTAAATATCACTGGCAACAGATCTAGCAACCTACGTATCACAATTCCAAGTGAAAAGCAATGCTGTTGACCAGTTGCTGAAGATTCTTCAGCAACTGGAAGATTCTTCAGCAACATGGCCACACAGATCTTCCATCCTCTGCTTGTACTCTGCTGAAGACACCTAGGCATGTAGTGACAATACAGAAATCTGGAATGGAATATTTACACTACCCACTGCATCAAAAGTTACTGGACTGCCTGCAGAAGTACCCTGTTGAAGAGATACAGGGACAAGACACAATTAATCTGTCATTCAACATTGATGGCCTACCATTGTTTAAGAGCTCAGGGAAAGTTATATGGTTTGTCCTCTGTGCTGTCCACTTGAATTCCATTTTTGTTTTCCCTACAACATTAACTTGTGGAAACAAGCGGCCAAATGATGTTGTAGCAGACCTTAAAGACCTCCTGTCTAGTGGCATTCAATACAATCAGAAAAAATACAGTGTAAATGTTCTCTGCATCTTCTGTGATGCTCCAGCAAAAGCTTTTGTCCGTGGCAAAAAGCTGTGCTCTGGATATTATGGCTGTGATAAATGTGAACAAAAGGGCAAATGGATTAATAAAGTCACCTTTCAGGACACCAAAAACCTTACTCTTCGCACAGATGCATCATTCAGAAGCCAGGTTCAGCTGTCCACTGATATGATCAAAAGCTTCCCAATTGATTATATGCATCAGGCATGCCTGGGGGTTATGAAAAGGCTTTTTCTTAGCTGGACCAGTGGAGCAAGAGGGGTCAGGCTCTCCACTACCCAAAAACAAGATGTAAGTAATAGGCTTCTTCAACTACGAAGTGAAATCCCATCCATCTTCACTCGCATGCCTTGAAGTCTGGGTGAGCTGGAGAGGTGGAAGGCAACAGAATTCTGACAATTCATGCTCTATACTGGTAAGCTGGTGCTGAAAGGAATCCTTGGGGATGACCTATATCATCATTTCCAGACCTTCAGCGTGACCATGTGCTTGTTAGTATCCCCAACATTAATCAAGAGGCATTCAGAGTATGCAAGAAACCTACTCCACTACTTTGTCAGTAGAGGACGAGAGCTCTATGGGAGCGAGCTTATTGTATACAACATCCACTCTATGCTCCACATCATTGACGATGCTGTTCAATTCAATGGCCTAGACAACTGCAGTGCATTCAAATTTGAAGCATACCTGTACACCATGAAGAGGATGGTACGACGTGGAACACACCCTCTTATGCAGATTGCCAAGAGAATAGATGAATGACTGTCATCTCCTCTTAAAAAATACAAGGAGAGAGAAACAATGAGTGCCAAGGACCAAGCACTCTTGCTGCATGATGAGAATGTCTGTGAGATTACAGACAAAATGGAGAAAGATGGAAAGGTCCTTTGCAGGATTTATCATAACCCTGCACCACTGTTCATGGAGCCATGCCACTCATTTCTTATAGGAGTATACAATTATAGTAAAAAACAAACATCAATGAGATGGATCTCTTGAGAACAAATTGAAAAGAGAGCCATCAAGATTAATCATAGAGACACAGTAACGTTCATGGCAATCTTACATCAACAGTGAATTTTTCATGACATTGTTTCATGTAAGAACAAAAATGTTTAATTCAATGAACATACATATATTCTGGGAGGAACAATAGGTGATATCTTACTAACATTAACATTTCTTTTCCTTAGCATGTAATATATTGTGGAGTTTTCGGAGGAGTCATCAGTTGGCATTGTAGCCCAGTGTTGGGTCTATGAAGATGAAGGGGTATAACCATCCACAACTCCAACCAAAATATCAAAATAGTTGATCATCTCCATGATCAAAATAGTTTAAATTGACTTAAGAAATTAATAAAATTGGACTTACTTTTTTGTTCACATTTAGCAACAATACAGTTACTGGCCACCTACCAATCAGACCATACGGGCAAAAAAATAAGAACTTCCTGATGAGGGAAAAATGGATTTTAAAAAAATGTGTGTTTTTGCAAGAACTTGTAAGGTACTATCTATGGCAGGATTTGTTGTAGTATCTGATTGAACTACACTCACCTAAAGGATTATTAGGAACACCTGTTCAATTTCTCATTAATGCAATTATCTAATCAACCAATCACATGGCAGTTGCTTCAATGCATTTAGGGGTGTGGTCCTGGTCAAGACAATCTCCTGAACTCCAAACTGAATGTCAGAATGGGAAAGAAAGGTGATTTAAGCAATTTTGAGCATGGCATGGTTGTTGGTGCCAGACGGGCCGGTCTGAGTATTTCACAATCTGCTCAGTTACTGGGATTTTCACGTACAACCATTTCTAGGGTTTACAAAGAATGGTGTGAAAAGGGAAAAACATCCAGTATGCGGCAGTCCTGTGGGCGAAAATGCCTTGCTGATGCTAGAGGTCAGAGGAGAATGGGCCGACTGATTCAAGCTGATAGAAGAGCAACAATTTGCAAGAGCTCACCAAAATTGGACAGTTGAAGACTGGAAAAATGTTGCCTGGTCTGATGAGTCTCGATTTCTGTTGAGACATTCAGATGGTAGAGTCAGAATTTGGCGTAAACAGAATGAGAACATGGATCCATCATGCCTTGTTACCACTGTGCAGGCTGGTGGTGGTGGTGTAATGGTGTGGGGGATGTTTTCTTGGCGCACTTTAGGCCCCTTAGTGCCAATTGGGCATCGTTTAAATGCCACGGCCTACCTGAGCATTGTTTCTGACCATGTCCATCCCTTTATGGCCACCATGTACCCCATCCTCTGATGGCTACTTCCAGCAGGATAATGCACCATGTCACAAAGCTCGAATCATTTCAAATTGGTTTCTTGAACATGACAGTTCTAGAACATACAGTGAGTTCACTGTACTAAAATGGCCCCCACAGTCACCAGATCTCAACCCAATAGAGCATCTTTGGGATGTGGTGGAACGGGAGCTTCGTGCCCTGGATGTGCATCCCACAAATCTCCATCAACTGCAAGATGCTATCCTATCAATATGGGCCAACATTTCTAAAGAATGCTTTCAGCACCTTATTGAATCAATGCCACGTAGAATTAAGGCAGTTCTGAAGGCGAAAGGGGGTCAAACACAGTATTAGTATGGTGTTCCTAATAATCCTTTAGGTGAGTGTAGATTATGTAATTAAATTTTTATTTTATATTTCCATGAACATTTCATCCCTAGGCGATTTTGAGAGGGTCCAAAAGTGGAGAAAAACAGCAGAATATACTTCTGCTGTAGAAAGCGATGATGGTAAAAGATTAAAGAGGCTGTGGCAGGCCTCCAAGAGAGAGATAAAGGCCAACTGCGGAAGATGAGGAAGAGAGAGATCGCTTACGGACATGTCCGTCATGTGTTTGTTTTGTCTTTTGTTTAAGTTTATAATTAAAATATGATTTATATTGTCAAACTGGTTCTCACCTCCTCCTTGCCCGTCTAAATCCGCTTTACACTGGTGCTGAAATCTGGGAAGGAGGAGGGATACACTGTAGTAGAGTTCTCGCCACTACCGTCCACCCCAACAGAGCAGCCGCGGCCGGGGAAGAGGAGCCCGGCCGCCTGTAAGCAGAGGAACTGCTGCCAGGGGCAGGGGAGACCCCTTCTGTTCCCCGAGAATGAGGCGGGGCGTTCCGTCCGCCAGGGGCTGGTGGACTGACTCCGATCCACCCGGGGAGTCGCGGCTGTCATCCGTTGGAGAGTGGAGGAGTGGCTGGGGACCAAGCTACGGCGTATCGGAGAACTGGCGAGTAAGTGTTTTTTTCCATCTCTCTCCTCTCTCTCTCTCTCTCCCGCTCCGCGTTGGCCTTTTCCCTCTCTTTTAAATTTTACAGTTTTTTTTGGGGGGGGGGGGGGGGGGGGTACTACACTGTTACAGGAAGTAACAAAGGCCAACTGCGGAAGATGGTGCGGGAGAGAGAGATTGTTTACGGACATGTCCGTCATGTGTGTTTTGTCCTTTGCTTTAAGTTTATCATTAAAATATTATTTATATTGTCAAGTCGGTTCTCGCCTCCTCCTTTCCCTTAAATCCCTTTACAGAGGCCAACAAACAAACCCTGCAGATTTGAAGACTGTATATAACTTTATGCGCCCTTGTCTGAAAATTAAACAGATATTCATTTTCAGGTAACAAGGTATTCACTGTTGGAAGCTAATAATACTGACTTTTTTTGTTTAGATGAGAACGCACTGTTGGTTCCACCAGCAACAAAGAGAAAGCATCAAGGTATACCAGTAAATTCCCTATGACTTACTACTAAATTCAGCTTAAGTATTAGTCATTTAATCATGTGCATGCCATTTAGACCATTACCTCGACTCAAGGCAACAGTTGGCACTGAAAGAAAAAAGCCAGACCAAGGTATGATAGAATTGTTTTTCAATAATCACCTCTAATTATGGAAAATATAATTATAAAGATTTGCTAATGTTCAATTTCATCCACTGAAACCAATTCAATTTATTGTTTAACAGTAATCAAAGCAAAACTTCTAACTGCAACCAAGTAATTTTTTTATAAACAAATAAAGCACCATTGGCATAGGAAATACACCTTGCCTGAAAATATCTGTAATTCATTTTCTTTTTCACTCTCAAATAGCCAAAATCATTTCTCCCTTTGCATGACTTGCCAGAAGTTAGAATCAATAATGTAACTGAATAGTACTGTTTGATGCTTTCAACTGTTTAAGTTAACAACTGTGTATTCATCTTGCTCGCAGATGTTGATGAACCTCCCAGATCTTCCTCAAAGGACGCAACAGAGGACACAAATGGTATAAATAAATTCAGTTTACTGAACTCGTAGGAGACAATTAATATGTTTATTGAATTGAGCATACACACACAAAAACACCCATGGCCTATGTATTACAAGTTATATGTGTACTATACACACAACTCACACAACTTTTAATTCAAATAACTCAAGTAAAACAGTGTTGCATTCTAATTTTCAAAGGGTCATATTATCATCTTTAAACAGAAAACTTTCTTCCTCTTTTTTTCAAACTTACTGGTTTCGAGGTAATATATGTTGTAATATGAAAGCATATTGTAAAAACTCAAATGTAGTCAAGTCTATTTACTTGTATATCAGAAATTTTTTTCTGATGTTACCTTTTCAGGGGAGAGACAACCATGGGCAAGGTCTTCGAGGGTTGCTTCAATGCCAAAAGAGCTTAAAGGTAAAAGACACAACAAGAGACCAAATTCATTTAAATACAATCAAAAATAAGTACATCACTGTATTTGCCGCTTACCCTTAGGTTAAAGGAATTGTTCACCCAAAAATTATCATTCTTATCATTTACTAATCCTTCATGTAGTCTCAAACTTATGACTTTAATTCTACCCCCAGAACCCAAATATTATATTTTAATATTTTGATGGAGATATGTAAATGTATCTTTTCATTGCAACTTTTAAACTCCAGAAAAGTACAGAAAAGCCCCATAATGGTAATCCACAGGTCTCTAGTGGTTTAATCCAGTTAATGTCTTCTGAGGCAATATGGTCAAGAAACATACCAAAATGTAACTCCTTTTTCACTGTAATTAAATCTTGCCATTGCAGCCTCTTAAGTACGGACATAATTCCAATTGACCCATGTACCATGAAATGTAATTGAAATTATGATAATTCTTAGAGACTATATTGGCAAGATATACAGTGAATAAATAGTTACATTTTGGTTGGTTCTCACCCAAAATATATAATATTTCCTCAGAAGACATGGATTAAACCACTGGAGTCATACTGTATCACACCACAAGGATCGAGGATGGAGGAAGCATCCAGAGGATGCTTGAGCAAGGAAACACCGGTGCATCATATGCAGAAGTCTTTTTGCTCAAAGCACCCGATATACGCATAAATACTCCTCCCCTTTCACATCTGTCTCAATAGTTTTGAGTCTTGTTTTAGCTTTGCAGTTTAAATAAACCATACATTTCAGATATTTCATTAGCTTTATTGAGATTTATTAGGAATATTTTAATCAACTTTTTAAAGTGATGCTTGAGTGAGCAAGGATATTACAATTTAAAATGATTTCGTCCTTTGATTCCTCCATCCTCGTTTCCTTTCCTTGCATTGTTTCCTAATAGGGCGGAGCCAGGAAGTGAGAAAAGGAAACATGGACGTGCAAATAAGGAATTGAGAAGCACCCCTAGAGTGTAGGTGCCCTTATATTGCCTTTGTCCTTTTTGTGAATTGGTCACATTCACTTGCATTGTATAAATATGATTCACTCAATCAAAACATTTTGTGCTCATTTTATTTTCTCAGTCCTTGAATTAGCAAAAAACCTTTCAAACCTTTGCTGCTACAAAAAGTAGAAAGCCTGGTAGCCTCTCAGAGAGAAATTCTACTTCTGTTGCGGAGGAATCAGGGTCGGCAAAGGGAGGAAGACATCTTGGAGCTCAATATTGCTCAGACCAAGGAGGAGTTAGAGTACCTTGAGCACTGCCTTAAAGATACAGAATTCAGAAAGAAAGTGGTGAGTGCCGTGTTAATATTTAAGGGGTTTGTAATTTCCTCGATCTTTCAAAATAAGAGTTCAATGTACTATAAAGGTATATAATAACAGCTTAAACCAACTTAACCAAGGCTGCAGCGGTAAATACAAACCAGTCATATGTGAAGCTTATTTTGTAAAATCATTGCTCTATTACATAATTAGCAGTGCTTCATGGGAGTGGGCAGCAGCGATAAGATTGTTTTGGTGCCAAGTCTATTTTTGCTGCGCCGCTTATGCTGAATTAAAGTGACAGTGATATTGTTCATGGTCAAAACGAATATGGGTTGATACGAAAAAGTAGCAATTTCACCATAAAAGCATATAAATTAAGTCTACTGTGATTCACACATTCACCAAATGACTTTCAGCACTGTGTACATTTTTTTTTTTATTAAAACACTATTGCCAGTAGTTGCAAAAACCACAAAAGCATGATTATAGTGCCACTTAGCAGTCAAGAACAGCAAATGCATGTTGCTGCGGAGAGAGGACCTCAGCCAGCCAACTGTAAGTAGTAACTGAATGTATAATGTGTAAAGGTAAAATATAAATTTGCTTATAAAACTAGTAATGCAACATTGCAAAGCATAAAACCAAAATTCAATTAGCAATTGACCAAATATGTTTCATATAATGAAATTGCAGGAAATATTTTATAGCCAAATTATGTTAAAATGGCTTAATGATACTGTTAACTGTGTTTATCTGCATGCCATAACTTGTGGTATTTTCTCAGACTCACCATCTCAGTCTTATTGGTGGGGCCAATCCAGGAGAATATGTAAGGAGGGTCATGCTGGCAGTAGCAACCAACAGTTTCTGGAGCCACTACAGTCTGCTGGGGAAGCAGGAGAAGTTACCTCTGATTGGAACAACTGTGCGCAAAGTTATCAAACGTGAGTCAGTTTTCGGTTTATGAAAAAGAGATAGATAGACACATTAAACAGTTTAGATAAACAGATAAACTGAACAGTGGAAATGATAAATAGCTAGCTTTAAGTCATCATTTACCTGCCCTCATGTCTTTTTAAACCTATATGACTTTCCCTCTTCTGCAGAATACAAAAGACTATATTAAGAAAAATGTATTTTGTGCATACAAAAAAAGCCAATGGGGTCCCAAACAGCATGTTATTTTGGGCGCATTTACTTTCATTGCATAGACAAAATAATTCTTCCAAATATCTTCTCGTGTTCTACAAAAGAAAGAAAGTAATAGAGGATTAAAACAACATAAGGGTGATTAATGAGGACACTTTTCATTTTTGAGTGAACTATTCCTTTAAAATATTTCTGAAATCATATAACTTTCTGTAAAGCTGCTTTGAAATTGTGTATTGTGATAAGTGCTATACAAATAAATATGATTTGTGGTTGTGTCTTTAGTCTGTTCTGAACCCTTCTAGGGCAAACCTCCGCCCATGATGACTAACCCCTCAAGTCACATACTGTGTGTGTATTACATACAATAAATTCACATGGTCAGGTTCACATATAAGAGCACATTCAGGAAACAGATTTGGTGTCCAGTTACTGTTATAAGTTATGATATACTAACGTTTCTCAGTATTATGAGATACTAAATCATTATTATGAGACAAAGTCATTATTGTGACACCATTTTATTAATGAATACGCTATCTTTAACAATTTACAATTTAACTTATTTTCAAGCGCATTGATAAAATAAACATTAATAATTAAATAAACGGTACTTACATACTGTAACTGTTGTGACTTCTGTTTAATTCCAGATGCAGTCATGAAATGTAAAGCTGGTCTTGGATAGAAGGACGTAGAATGTTTAATTGGAGAGACACTTAAACATGCGTCTGCCCAACTGAAGAAACGTGTTCAGGTACGATGACGCAAAATATAACTAGAATGTTCTCTAAACCAAAGCCAAAGTTTAAAATAAGCAGAAACAAAGAATAAACAACTATCGATTATATGGCATATAACACGTGCACAAATGATCTTCACTCAAGGCACGTTCACGGCATTCTCGTGTAACCTATGTATAAATATCATTGGAAAGAAAAGAGCAACAATTGACTTGCTTCAAAAGATGTACACAACTATGAACAATCACACATGAACGCAAACTAGGCAACATGCACAGCACTTTCTAAAACAGCACATGTAATTCGACTTACCTCTGTAACAATCTACAATTATAATAAATTGTTTAACCGAAGTGTTAAATGTGAATTTAAAGGTTCAAATGAAAAACACTTTTTTCTTTTCATTTTGTTAACAGAGCCGACTAAATTATGATATGGAGTAGCTTCAAATGCACAATTCCACATTTAAGCTTGTTTATATGAATGTTTACTTGTTTGTGTAATATTGCTGTGAATATATATATAGTTTTTTTTATTCATAATAAATTAACTTTGTCTGTATCATTCATATGTTGTTGAAAAAGCCTCTACAATAGTTTTGGGCAAATGAGGACAGAAATTAGATTGGTTCTGGATGTCCGCCCATAGAATATTAATTAAGATTAAAATTACCAACTGGTTACCAACACACAACTATTGATTCACGACATTGCCACAACTTTGCGACGACAAACAGGCATCGTCACAAAGTTACAATGTGGCTGTTACAGATCTTCCTGTCTTTCCCTGCTTTTATACTCCACGCTCCCTCTCTGCTAATTACTAATCACCTGCACCTGTCATTTGTTTCAGCTCCACTCCTTAAATACTCTGTTCACCCCTCACTCTTGGTCTGATAGCGGATGCTCCAGGCCTTCTAATTCCTTAAATACATTTTTTTGGGGGGGCTCAGCCTATTCTGTTGCCCGTGGTCGTTTCACTACTGCAGTCCACAGTAGCGGCCACGGTCAGCGAGACAGAGCCCATGCCTGCCACGGTCAGCGAGCCAGCGCCTGTAGCCTCGACCGTCCCAGAGCCAGCACCTGTAGCCTCGACCGTCCCAGAGCCAGCGCCTGTAACCTCGCCCCCTGTTGGAAAGAGTAGAAAGCAAAGGAAGCGGGCACCTTCTCCCCAGCTTCTGCCAGAGCCTTCCACGCCTCCCGAGCCTCCCACGGCTCCGCCTCCCGAGCCTCCCAGAGCTCCGCTTCCCCAGCCTTCCACGGCTCCGCCTCTCCAGCCTCCCACGGCTCCGCCTCTCCAGCCTCCCACAGCTCCGCCTCTCACGGCTCCGCCTCTCCAGCCTTCCGGGGCTCCGCCTTTCGAGCCTCCCACGGCTCTGCCTCTCGAGCCTTTCACGGCTCCGCCTCTCGGACCCTCCATGGCTCCGCCTTCCACGGCTCCGCTCCTAGAGTGCTCCATGGCTCCGTCTTCTACGACTCTGCCTTCCATGGCTCCACCTGCCACGGCTCCACCTCCGGAGTTCTCCATAGCTCCGCCTTCCACGGCTCCGCTCCCAGAGTTCTCCGTGGCTCCGATCTAAGACTCCGCCTTCCATGCTTCCGCCTTCTCCGGCTCCGCCCCTAGAGTCCTCAATGGATCCTCCCCTTGAACCTTCTATGGCTCCGCCTTCCACGACTTCGCCCACAGGGTCCTCCTTGGCTCCACCTTCCACGGCACCGCCCACGAAGCCTCCCTGGCCACCTGGCCCGATCCCTGTCCTGGGGCCGCCTCCCAGGCCTCCTGACCCCAGGCCTCCTGAGCCATTCCCTGTCCTGCGGCCACCTCCCAGGCCTCCTGAGCCATTCCCTGCCCTTAAGCCCGCCTCTCAGTCTCTAACCTTCCACCTGGGATCTGTCCTTCCCTGTTTTCCTCCCTTTCTCTGTCTTTGGGCGCCAGGAGTCGCCCATTTAAAGGGGGGGGGGGGGGGGGGGGGGTAATTTTACAGATCTTCCTGTCTTTCCCTGCTTTTATACTCCACGCTCCCTCTCCGCTAATTACTAATCACCTGCACCTGTCATTTGTTTCAGCTCCACTCCTTAAATACTCTCTTCACCCCTCACTCTTGGTCTGGTCTCGTTAGTGTATACAGACTCACGCCAATGTTACTCTGAACTTGATCTCCACGCTCCTTCGTCGATCTTCCTATCTCCACGCTCCTTCGCTCCTGTGTCGATCTTCCTATCTCCACGCTCCTTCGCTCCTGTGTCGATCTACCTATCTCCACGCTCCTGTGTCGATCTTCCTATCTCTACGCTCCTTCACTCCTGTGTTGATCTTCCTAGCTCCTCGCTCCTTCGCTCCAGTGTTGATTACCCAAGCTCCACGCTCCTTCACTCTAGTGTCAACAACCCAAGCTCCTCGCTCCTCTACTCCAGCAGAGATCACTGAAGCTCAACGATCTCCGAAGCTCCACGCTCGTCCAAGCTCTGCGCTCATTCACTAGCTCCACGCTCATTCACTCCAGTGACATCAGCCCAAGCTCCTCACGTCCAATCTCTGCGCTCACTCACTCCAGGGGCAATAACCCAAGCACTACTCTCCATCGTAGGTGTTCCTGGTTCCAAAGTCATCGCCCCACTGACTGCATCTCTTTCCCTAAGTCACTCTATTGAATAAACACAACCTCCAGGTTTAACACTACCCTTGTGTCTGAGTATATGTTACAGTGGCGACGAATCCAGGAATTTCACTTTTCCGGTTGTCATGACGTAACCACTTACGTTTCCACGATGAAAGATTTGTAATGTGATTACATTGCTGTTACGTAATGGTCACGTTATTTGGCTAGCTGGGATGTCCAATACGCTGTCGGGAAATAATAACATCCTTTTTCCTATTGCCGTATTTAACCCTCACTGCACCACCATCCCACCTAACAGGGAACGTTCCAACAACTTTGGCTAACATTATTTAAAGGTTTGGGGGGAAAAAAATTATATAAAACGTTAATGGAACATCCTTATAACGTTATTAACCTTAAAAAACGTTCTACTAATGTTAAGAAAACTGGACATTTTCATGTTCCCACAACCAAATACTAACGTTAGGAAAACGTTCTTAGAACATAAAATTGTTAGCTGGGATAAACCTGAATACGATGCAAATGTCTACCTCTTGTTTCACTATCCCAGAACTTCTGCTATTTCATTTTAACGTCATAATTAACATAATTAACCCTTTAACTTCTGCTTTACTCAATGTCACCTTAATGTCAATTTGTGGTTGTTCCAGGGCCTGCTTAGCCAGATGGTCTACCTCTTCATTCTAGTGATGTTATATATCCCAGCTAACAGGGAACGTTCCCACAACTTTCGCTAACATTCTGTAAAGGTTCTGTAAAGGTTATGATAAAACGTTCTTAAAATAATGTTCATGGAACGTTCTTATGATATTATAAGTGTTTGATAAAAGTTCACATAACGTTCTAAAAAACATTCTTAGAACAATGTTCTTGGAAAGTCCTTTTGATGTTATTAACAACTTGCAAATGTTCTCATAATGTTGGGAGAAAAAGTTTTTAGAACAATGTTCTTTGAATGTCCTGTTGATGTTATTAACTGAATAATGTTCTCATTATGTTGGGAGAAAACGTTATTAGAACAATGTTCTTAGAACATCCTTATGTTATTACCATCTGAATAATGTTCACCTAATGTTGGAAGAAAAAGTTTTTAGGGCAATATTTTTTGAACGTCATTATAATGTTATTAACAAATTAATTGTGTTCTCGTAATGTTGGGAGAAAATGTTTTTAGAACAATGTTCTTTGAATGTCCTTATATTGTTAGTAACAACTGAATAATGTTCTCATAATGTTGGTAGAAAACGTTCTTAGAACAATGTTCTTAGAACTTCCTTATGTTATTAACAACTGAATAATATTCTCATAATGTTGGGAGGAAATGTTCTTAGAACAGTGTTCTTGGAAAGTCCATATGATGTTATGAAAAACTGAAGAACGTTCTCATAATGTTGGGAGAAAACGTTCTTAGAACAACATTCTTGAAACCTCCTTGAGATGTTATTAACAATATAATTTGTGAAACATCCTCTTAACAGACACTTGTATATTGAGGTAGGGAGGTGCAGTCCAGAAGGCCAAAGTCAAAGCCTTGAATTTGATGTGGAAGGTTAAATTAGCCAGTGGACTGAGACTAAGAGAGGTGTGACATGTGCCCTCTTTGGCTGATTGAAGACCAGATGTGCTGTCGTGTTCTGGATAATCTGCAGAGGCTTAGTCGCTCTGCTTGTATGGCCGGCCAAGAGAGTGTTGCAGTAGTCCAGTCTTGAAATGACAAGAGCTTGAACACTGAAGCTGCACAGCGCACTCAAGACAGGATGATGATGTTAAAAATAATTGTGTGTTTACATAGTTTTGGGGGAAACCTTACAATATTCTCGGAATGTCGTTTAATCATCATTATTTAAAAGGTCATGCAGTGAATTATGAACTCTGACATGGTTTCATGATGTGACCTGACACTGAGGTGATATCTTAAACATGTTAACTTTCTTTCAGGGACATTCTCTGATTAAAACACTGTTGCTAGGAATTGTGTTAATTGACAATTCACAGTATTCACATAATAAAAAAAAGTGTGAATACAAATTAAATGTACAATTTTTTTTTAAATAAAATGGAAAGGCCATATGGATTGTTTCTGTCAGAAATATAAAATTAAGGTTAAAATAAAATGTTTGATATGATTAATTGTGTATTTTGTTAAATGGATATAAAATTGTACATGTTTTTTCATTGTTAATTGGTGCAACCTTTTTGGAGAGATGAGCTGACCAGGGAGACTGAACTTCCACCTCTGACAGTGAAGATAATCAAATTTGGTATTTTCTTTTTTGAAAATAAGCAACTAAACTTTGAAACAAAAACTATAACAAATTATTGAAATTTGTATAAGTTTGGTTAAATTTAAGCTAATTTGAGAAAGCCCTTTATGATAAAGGGCTTTCTAAAATTATCAAATCAAATCACTGTATTGTCACACTACCGTGTACACAAGTGCAACAGTGGGTGAAAGTCATGACAGTGACGAGACATATACCAATTCACAATAAACAACATATTTACACAACACAATTTACATATCAAATGTACATATACTTGCACAACACAATACTGATATACAATGTACAGTAAACAATACACACAATATAGAATACATAAAAAATAAGAGTATATAAAAATAAATATGCAGTTGTTATATTGTGGAGAATATAATTATGACAGTCCAGTGTGAGATAATAGATTAATAAAGTGCAGTGCTGACTGTTGATCGTGAGAGATCAAGTGTTCAAAAGTCTTATTGCTTGGGGGAAGAAGCTGTCATGTAGTCGGTTGGTGCGGGTCCTGATGCTTCGATACCGCCTGCCTGATGGAAGCAGTGAGAGCAGACCATGACTCGGGTGACTGGAGTCTCTGATGATCCTCTGAGCTTTTTTCACACACCGCCTGTTATATATGTCCTGGAGGGAGCGAAGCTCACCTCCGATGATGTTTCTGGCAGTTTACACCACCCGTTGCAGGTCTTTGCGGTTGTGGGCAGTGATATTGCCATACCAGGTGGTGATGAAGCCAGTCAGGATGCTCTCTACAGCACTGGTGTAGAACCGTGTGAGGATGTCGTGGTTCATTCCAAACTTCCTCAGCCATCTCAGGAAGAAGAGGCGCTGGTGAGCCTTCTTCACAACAGCCTCAGTGTGGACGAACCATGTGAGTTCCTCAGTAATGTGGACACCGAGGAACTTGAAACTGCTGACTCTCTCCACCGGTGCTCCATTAATGGTGATGGGGCTGTGTTTTCTGTCATTCTTCCTGAAGTCCACTACAAGATCCTTGGTTTTACTGACGTTGAGGGAGAGGTTGTGCTCCTGACACCAGCATGTCAGAGTGTGCACCTCCTCTCTGTAGGCTGTTTCATCATTGTCAGTGATCAGACCTACCACCGTCATATCGTCAGCAAACTTAATGATGGCATTGGAGCTATGTGTCGCCACACAGTCATGTGTGTAAAGGGAATAGAGGAGTGGGCTGACAACACAGCCCTGCGGGGCTCCAGTGTTGGGGGTCAGTGATGAGGAGATGTTGCTGCCCATTCTAACCACCTGACATCTGCCTGACAGGAAATCCAGGATCCAGCTGCACAGCGAGCTGTTTAAGCCCAGAGCCCGGAGTTTCTCATCAAGTTTGGAGGGCACTATGGTGTTGAATGCTGAGCTGTAGTTTACAAACAGCATTCTCACATATGTGTTCCTTTTTTCCAGGTGGGAGAAAGCAGTGTGTATTGTAGATGCAATGGCATCATTAGTGGAGTGGTTGTTGCGGTAGGCAAACTGCAGTGGGTCCAAAGAGGTGGGCAGCACAGAGCAGATGTGATCTCTGATTAACCTCTCAAAGCATTTGCTCATGATGGGGTCAGAGCAACAGTTTGTTGTTTACGCTCCTCCTCGTTCCCGGAATTAATTGAATATATACATATATATATATATATATATATATATATATATATATATTCAAAATAAACTGACACCTGTCTAAACGATCCACGACTTCTCTTATAAAATAGTTAAATCTAAATTCAAAATGATTGTTTAATATATATTAAAGCTTATCGGAAAGGCGTTCAAGTGACCAGCTGTTTCCTCACAAAAGCAGTTTATTCAGCATACTGAAGCATGTCCATCCACACACATCCGTTCAAAAAGAACAGCTCACTAATCTTATTCTTATCTACTTCAGTTTAAGCGCGCAATTACGGCTCGTGATTGCGCAGTTGTGGGCGAAGACAACAGTTGTTCAGTCTGATCACCGCTTCAAACATTGCATCAACAGGTAAGTGTATAAGAGCAGCTATATTTTTCTTAATCATTATGATCTGTTTGTTTTGTTGATTACCAAGTTCACTGCTTTTTTCCTTAATGTGCATTTAATGTTTGAAAGTATATTTTACATGTTTTTAGCAGGATATTCTATTGTAAATCCAGCATACATACTTTGAATAGGTATTAAAATAAAGTGCACTAAATATAACAAAGATTATATTAGTTTTTGTAAAACTGATTTTGCTAGACATACTGCATATAGCAGATGTTTAATTGATTTTTTATATTTCAAAATTAGAAGTTTAATCTCTTTCATAAATACTGTAACATCCGTACTAGTGAAATTACATTTATGAATGTGTAATGTACAGAGAAACAATACAATTGTGCACTTTTTTGTTAGAGAGAGATAGTGTATGGTGTATTTCTCTGTGTGCTTCTCTAAAAACAGATATATGGTGTATTTCTTTGTGTGTTTCTCTAAAAACAGGTGTTTCTGTTAATTAATTGTATCTTCTTACAAAGATACTTTTGGCAAGAGAGATATTTCTCATTCTCTTATGGTGTCTGCCCTAACAAGCTGAATGTATGATGAATATCTTTAGAGCTTGTACTCCCTTTCATTGATCTAATAATATTGTGAGTGTGAGCAAAAGAAGCCGCCTCATTAAGAGGGTACACTGAAATGTGGGTAAAAGGTATGTGATGGGAACATGGCTGTTTTTCTCATACACAGGTGTTTCTTAATTGGAGTACCCTTTCCATGAACTATGAGATATGTCCAAAACATGAGAGGTAACTAGCTGAATATGAAAGAAATGTTTTTTTTTAAAAATAGATAAGCGAGGGATTTTCCACCAATATTTAATTAACGAAGAACATAAAACATATTGGTGGTGAGGGAGAGTGATAAGGGCAATGACCCCATTGGCCAGAGATAATGAGTAGAAAGATAACAAAAAAGGTATATAACTGGGAACTTAGGATAATGAAATCAGAAAGGACAGCTGACCGGTCTTATGTTGTTTGTTGGTGTTCAATAAACTACAACTTTGGCATCTGGAACTCGGGACTCAGAGAGTTTTCTTGCATTTTAGAGAGATTCGTCAAAGATTTTCCCCGACATATTTGGCACCCGTAACGTGGGGCTGGATTGAGGCTGAAAGGGTAAAGAAGCTGCTGAGCGGTCCACTGACTCAGGTTGCACAAAGTCACTGGTACCAAAACTGAGGTAAGCATTTTGCTTAAAGGTGTTTTTGTGTGATCTGATGAGGTGAGACCAGTAAGTAGTCGCCCTGGCGGCCTTACCAGTCCGGACATAGAATAATTTGGACTAATTGGCTAAGATAGAGGTGAGTTCCAGATTTCAAAAAATTGGGGAGGGGGGTAATTATTTAAAGATGGAAGAAAAAGCCTGAGAGGTGTGTCGGAAGTGCGACGCGTGTGTAAATTCCCGTGTTTGGTGCATTTAATCATGTGTTGGCCCAGAAGTGAGGCATGAAATCCTGTAGGCCTACAGGTGAAAATCCTAACGCGGGTGAGAAGTGAAAATTCATGCAAAATTCCTCCAGGTGGTAGATTAGATTAGATTATTTATTGCAGTGTTTTGACGGAACCCGGACTGTGCAGAAAACGGGGAATTGTTGAACCCTGTGCATGTTTGATATAATGAATAATGTGCATGACTAACTATGTTGTTAGTGCCTGTGTACTTACAAATACTAATTGCGCTGGTTTTGTGTGTTTGTTTAAATGCATGATTTTAGCTTTGACGAGGTATTGTGTGCAGAGGCGGAGTGGCGCGGAGAATCAGATACAATAAAGAAATGCCCAAGAATGAAATGGGAGAAATGAACTGAAACAAATTGACTGAGTAAAATAACTGTTGAAAATTATAGAAACAAATGGTATCTGATTCTCTGTTATTTCCTTGCCTTGCTCTCGCAGGCCCAAGGGAGGGAGAGAAAGAGAGAGGAAACTTAGAAGAGAAATTGATAATTGGAAAACGATAAAGAAAAGGTTAAATGTTTTCCATTGCAGTGAACAAGACTAGAGAAAAAT
Organism: Moxostoma hubbsi; assembly: GCA_032164185.1. Lineage (NCBI taxonomy): Eukaryota > Metazoa > Chordata > Actinopteri > Cypriniformes > Catostomidae > Moxostoma > Moxostoma hubbsi. Next base: position 15,034,131 of record JAVLUX010000051.1, on the reverse strand, counting down.
GCAGAGACAGGAGAGTTTTATCCGTTTGTTGTCTGGAAAGAAATCGCAGCAGGTAACATTTCTCTCTCATACAGTACTAGAGACTGAGTGCTGTGAAGAGCTGTAGGGGAGGGGCTGCTGAGCAGAGATGGCGCTGTAAAGGGAGGGCTGTGACCATGCACAGAAACGGAGAAGACTTTTTTTCTTGTCTCAGTTTTCCTCATGAAACAGAAATCCTAATGTGGTGGCAGGCTGAGAGGAGAAAAGAAATAGAATTAAAAAGATTAATAATAGAAATACAAGGAATTAGTGATCATTTCTGGAGTTATGAACAAATTAACTACAAAAAAGAAGAAAACAAAAAAAAGAAAAAACAAACAAAAAAAAAAAAATGTTTACGGTGATTTTTAATAGAGAGCGTAAAGGAGAATTAGCACCAATGTAGAAATTGTCTTGAACAGAGACCCAAAATGAATGAGACAGCTGTGGGTGGAAGTATATGGGTTTTAATATAAAAAAGAAGTAACAGATATAGTAATCAGCCACTGTAAATAATTAGTGTTTTTTTAATGGAAATAAAGGAGAGGGATAAAAAGAGGAGAGCAAAAGGAGGGGCAGAAGTAATAGGTATGTTTTAGTATAATCAAAATTCTAGAATTTGGGATCCAGATAGAGAGATTGATCCTCTGCTGTGTAATTAATGAGGAGTATGTATGCAATTTACAGCAAAGAAAATCTATTTAGGCTATTTTCAAACTTCCATCATTATGAGAGGCAGAAGAGATCTGATGATTAAAAACAATGAATATTCTGGTTGTAGAATTAAAACCAATGCTAAAAAAAAATGTATGTATGTGTGTGTATGTGTATATATATGTATGTGTGCATGTATGTATATACATGTATGTATAAGGATACATATAATAGAGTATAAACAAACAAATAGCTGTAAAACAAAAATGTGCATGAAATCAAAAAGTTAACTCTTAGCAGACTGGACAATGTTTATTCTTGGGCTGTTCTTTTCATGCCATGAAGGAAGCCTGATGATTAACTAAACTGAGAGGGAGCAGCTGTTGAATGGACATGTGCCAGATCATAACTTCTTTTATATCAAAGTGACGAGTAAGAATATTTAGATTATATGAAAAAAATCACTTTAAAGTGATTGAATTCCATTTGGGAAATCACATTATCTGGAGAAACAATAAAGCTTTGAGTCAAGTGTATTGCATTAAACTAAAGTCAAATAAGTAATTCTATTTTAAACAAAGGTTGTATTTAAGATAAATTGTGTTATATTCAAGCAAATGGCAAAAGAGGGCCAATGATATGATGATAAAATAACTAATAAGAACATTATATTTTGTATCTTATGAAATTAAACCTTAAATGTGAAAACTTCACATTCATGTGTCTGTTTTATGTTCTGTCCTGTCCAGTTTATGAGAAAAAATTATTTTAACATTATTAAATTATATACTAGAAAGTTGTTTTTGATTTTTCTATGATTTTAAAAATGTCTGGAGAACAATTTAAATGTGAGTGCAGCGTTGTCGGTGTAGGCTTGATCAAAAGATAGACAGAGATTTTTTTATTTTTGTTAGGAACTGTCTGATGAAGGCATTGAGGATGACTTTGAGGGGAAACAGGCCTCTCTTGGTGTCTTCAGACAGACAGAAAGGGGCCCCGACTTTAGAAAAAGATCAGATATAGATAGATATTTTATTTTTCTTTCATTTATTTTTTTGTTTGATATACACAGAATAGGTCTTGGTTGATTATGAGTACACTGAGAAGCTGCATTTGAGACTAAAATCAAGGGAAAATTTTTTTAAGAATGATTTGGATCATTTAAACATTGGTCTTGGGGGCAGGTGAAGCCCATGGAGAAAGGTTAAGATTAAATTGAACATCATAACTTCCTCAAATATGAATGTTAGAAACTTCTTTTGTCATCATTATGTGTATGTTGTTTCTCTAACTCATTCTGGAACTAGCTTCTCACCATTGCAGATGGCTGGACAAGATGATTTTATAGAAGTTACTAATGCAGGAGGAAATCCGGAGACAAAGACTGAAAATGATGTGTGCTATTATCTGATTGATCCTCCTGCGCTCATTACTGCATTCATTACTGATAATCATTACTGATTTGTCATTTATAATGTGGATTAAAATTTCTCTGGAAAAGTTGATTTCAGTCTTATACGATCACTTTATGATTTTCCAGAATGCCATCTATGGGGTTCAAACCCATATCTAAATTGTTCTGAGGGTCTAAATTTAAATCCAGCAGCTAACCAATGATTTATTGATTTGAAGAGTAAATATTACAAACGTATGGCAAAGTTAGAGTTACCTATTGGATTGGTTACTCCCCCAAATTTTCCAGAGAGTGCCCTCATAACTAAAAGAAAAAAAAGGGGGGTTAGAGGTTAGTGGGTGGTACAAAGAGTTGATTGAGTGTCTATTTCTATTACTACTGTTTCCATTTGTCATAGTTAATACGTGAAAGTATCATGTATGTTGTTGTTTGAATGGACAAAAGTAGGTTGAGAGTAGTTTTTTGTTTTTAAATGGTGTGAGATGAGAAATTTTGAAAGCAGTTAATATAATCAATTATTATAAATATCACTATTTTTACTGTTGAATAATAAATTAAATATATTATTGTGAGATTCTAAAATGAAAGAAGAAGAAATGGCTGTACCACTCTTGGTTTAAAATTGATAAGTGTCTGCTTGGAACTTGGATTTTTATATGTAAAATGGTGTGCTTTCACAATAATGTTAGATAGAGTGATATGAAGGAGATATTCAAACAGCTCATCAATAATTAAAGATTTGATATATTCAGAGGCCAATCTAAAGTTAAGGGTTTAGACTAAAGACAAGAGATTAAGTTAAAAATTAGTTTGAAAGAATAAATGTAGGTTCAAAAACTGTCTAGAGACTATTATTGAATTAAGGTGATGTTTTTAAAATAAGCTTCCTAGAAGCTTGACAGGGCTTTGTTCTGATGTTAGTCTCAACCATGATAATACATGGTCTTTTGTGACATTTGCTAAAGTAGCAGAAATACAACCTGAATGGAAATTAGTGATCTATAAATGAGTTCAATTTTAGCATATTTTACTTCTAATTTGGACAATTTTAATAGATTGATGAATTTTTAATAATGCTTTTTGAATTTAACTATGTTTTGAATTGTCTCCATATTTAAGCTTTTGTAGATGGTTCCATTGGCTGTGTCGGTTCTCTGGTGATACTCCCTGAAAAAGAAAATATCTGTTTACTGATACCAAATTATTAAGGATTGAGGACAGAGCAGTATCAAGACCAGTGGCAAGAGGTGACGGTACGGTGACGGGTAAGACTTGACAATGGCAAAAAATGTTGAGCGACCTAAGGCAGGGGCATCACCGCCCTGGAAACCTGCCCAAGAAGGTTTGAAAGGGGTTTAAGGAAGTGGATGAATGCTCTTAGATCAGAAGCATCAAAAGGGAGGTCTAGAAGAGACCTGCCCGAAAATGGAAAGTTCCACTGAACCCGACTGCATTTTAATAACAAAGCATTCTGTCACTGTGTTATCAGGGGATCATACCCTGTGTAGAGGATTATTTATAGTTTGGTTTTGGGGGTAAAGTTTTACCCGCACGTAGGGGAAGAGCACGCTGAGGCAGAAAGAGGGATTGAAGTATGTGCCACAGTGGAGCAGGAAAACATAGAAAGAGAGACAGAAGTACATGTTGCAGAAGAACAGGACCAAGAAAGTGTAGAAGGAGAGGAAGAAAGTGCTCATTTTACTGAACCAGACACAGAATCAACTGAAGGAAATTAAACAGGCCAGCAAACGCAGCCGCTGGACGAAGTGTTGCGGGACGCAGAGGAAAGAATGGAAGCTCAAAGAGGTATTGGTGTGTATGATGCTGTTATTAACATATTTGGGACAGGTATTGCCTCCCATACAGGGCCTACTGGAGAGGTTGACCCAGGAAAGATCAGACTCTTCAGATGAAGGATCATCACTACGGCCATGGTATGATGAAGTTCCTACAATCGACACCACAGACCTTGAGTTCTATTTCCCAGACTGAGCAGAGACAATATAGTATAGAATGAGAAATCAGACAGAAACAAGCACCTGGATCACCGACAAGTGAGAGAGAGAAATATATAGAGAGGTGACAAAAGAATTGATTTGATTTGTTCATCTTTATGGATTTTTTTAATTTCTTTTCAAAATCTCAATCCTGTACTCTTCAGTTAATAAAACGCCATTATACTGTATGAGTTTTGGAATTCCCTGCATGCCTTTAAAGGTTAGGGCACAATAAGTGGGTCTCGACACTAATTTTTCATATTTATATTTTTTCTCTACAGTGATCCAGCCAAAAAAGAAGGATAATTGTGGAGTTTTTGTCCATACAATGTAAGTTAATGTCATCCAAAACATTCAAGCTCCTAAAAGGATATTAAAGCAGAATAAAGGCAATCTATACGACTCAAGTGGTTTAATACCGAAGCAGTTTTGGCTGAGAGACCATCATTTCCTTATTAAGCAGTTTACTGCCATAAGCAGTTTAATTGGCATGTTCATGAGAGAAGCTTGTTCACACTTGCACAGACCTGATCCATGTGCAGAGTGCTGTCCATAAGATTAACTGATGTACACATGCTCTGCACAAGTGTCAAGCTTAAAGAAATGTAAACAAGCTTCTCTCATGAACGTGCATAGGCGACTGTCAATGTCAAGTTTCATTGCGACTATTGGGCTCACTACTAGCCCCGCCACTGTAGTAGTAGTTTATTCCATTTGAAGTCTACCCTAAGAGACCTAAGTAATACAGGCAGAGTTGGTCTGTTTCTGTGAAGTCCATCTGAAGTGACACAGGCAGTTGTCAAAGAAGCACCCCATTCACCATTGAATCACTCAATTAATAAATAGAATAAAGGGCACCAGAAAAATTTCTAGGCTGCACCTGGGTATTTGAAAGTTCTCTCAAGCAACAGAATACTGTTTAGTAGTGTTTGAAGTCATGTTTAATTTAAAAGTAAAACTTTATTGTAGAACTTAGGGGCCTGGGTAGCTCAGTTGACAGTGACACTGACTATTACCCCAGCCAGGCCTCCTAAGCAAGCAAATTGGCCCTGTTGTAAGATAGGGTAGAGTCACGTCACAGGTTACCTTTCTGGAGGTAGTGATAGTGTACCCGCTCTCAGTGGGTTGCATGGTAAGTTGTGAGCGGAGAATAGCATGGGCCTACACACGCGCCAAGTCTCCATGGTATCACACACAGTGAGCCATGTGAAAAGATGACCATCTCAATAGGAGAGGCAACTGAGATCGTGCCACCACAAGGACTTAGTGAGCACTGGGAATTGGACATGCCAAATTGGTTGAAAAAGAGGGGAAATGGCCCAAATAATAAAAACATACTTATTGTAATATTTTATTTCCTTAATTTCAGTTGATTACATGCCATGCTGTCACAGCCTGTCTGCACCCTTTTCAAGGACTCTTATTTTGAAGTTCTCTCCCTCACTACACTTCCCAGAAGTCACTGCCCTAATTACTCCATTATCCTCACCTGTGTGCCATTCCCTCGTTTAGTTCCTTAGTGTATATATTCCCTCTAGTTCTGTCAGTTTGGGTCAGTCTTTGGATAGTAATTTTTGAATGTAGTTGGTGATGTTTATTGTTATGTTTGAAGTTTACTACCTGTGTTGGCTCTACTCCTGTTCCACTACTGCGTTTATGATTTAAGGATTGAAAGTTCCTACTCCTACGTCTCCTATCCTCCTTGATTCCCAGGACACCTAAACGTTACACATGCACACCTACATCAGACAACACCAATGTGGGTGAGTATGCATTGCCCTGCACGGTTTATTCATTCAATTAATATTTTTGACTAATATTGATTCAGTGAATCCTTGACATTTTGATAGCCTGATATAAAATAATCAGAAAAGCAAGTCCATTTTTTTCCTAAAGCTTATAGTATCAGATTAGGCAACTAGAATAATAAAATTACGTTTTTCATATGGATTGCCTATGTACATAATATTTTTGACTATTTACCTAAAGGATTTTAACTTTTAAACTAGTCGACTACAACATTTTTGTTTAAACAGCATTTAAATTAGTCATTGGCACATCCCTATTGCTGAAATTAGCTAAATTAACTTTTGTCAGTTTATTTTTCTGCAACTAAACCTGTTTTACCATAAAATGGATATCAATAAAAAAAAAAATCAAATTGTCCTATGGACTTATGAACTGCAAATTTTAATATTTTTATAATTTAATGAAATTTAGATGAGTCATTGTGAATAAATGTGAATTTATTTTACAAATAACCATAATGTGTCTTTCACTACTTATAACCTTCTCTTTTGTTTTAACTTGTTAACAGCACAAATGTCAGAGAATTCAGAACTGAAGAAACTGGAACGAGCCATATTTGTTCGACTGGACAAAGTAGACCAGAACCTTTCAGATATCAAATCCATGCTTTTTGGTCTTTTTGGATTTTCTGTTAAATCCTTGCCAGAGCACAAATGAATTGGATGATTTGTGCATGAAGATAAAAGATGGCGAATATGCGAATAAAAATGTAAGTTATTAAAGTTTACCAGTAGTTTGCCAGTTGATGTTTTGTTTAAATATTGAATGCAGAATTTGTCATTCTTTTATTCACATAAGTCCCAGAGACTTTCTTTTTTCTACATTTTATACTGTTTTAGTGGTCTGCACATAAGTCTATATGGAATTGAAATGGGGGAAAAATGCAGCCCGCAAAGCGCTAAAATATAATTGATTTATTTCAGATCCATCACCTAAGTCTTCTTGGTAACATCTCCAGTGATGCTGTAAGGAGGGTGTTGTGCACAGTTGCCACAAACAATGTGTAGGCTCAGTACAGCATGAAGGGTCGAAAGGGAAAGAAAAGACCTGGAAATTTGCACTGTGATCATTCGTAAGTGTTCCATTAAAAGATTTTCTGTACCTCATCTGTGATATTGCTTTTATACAAGTTTAATCAGTAAGCATATTTGTTCAATAAATGGCCATTTAAATATTATATATTAAATCTCATTATATATGAGATATTCTGATACAAAGATATTCTTTTTTACTTTTGCCTACCTATGGTTATTTCAGAATCCCAACAGAATTCATTCAGATTCATTGTACCTGTGAAACGATGGGATACATTCTTTAGAACATTTTTTTTTTTAAAGCTATTTAGAGATTTTCACATGGCTTATCCATAGTTTAAAGGAGATGTTAAACCAGGGCTAAGGAAAATTGTGGCCATTATAATCAATTAGATTGTATATGCTGGATGTGTTGCCACATTGCGTTGCACAAACAATAGAACAGGGTTCCAAAAGGTCAATGAAATGCCTCTTTTGAAAATAAAACAATCTTAATCATTATTGAGGTCTACTCAAGTTCAAAGCTGATTGTCTGTGATTTATGTAAATGTACAATTATTAATTTTATTATAACCTTTATTTAACCAGGATAACCTCTCTGAGATTAAACATCTTTTACAGGAGTGTCCTGGCCAAGATGTGCAGCAAATGAATAAATTCACATCCTAATTAAAATCAACAGAATTGTCAAATTTAATAGAAGCTTTTATCCAAATTGACTTACAAATGAGGAATACAACAAGCCATTTGTCAGCAATAACATAAGTGATAACAATACAAGGTTTCAAAGTGATTCAGAAAAGTACAGGCAAGAACAGGGAGAGAAGAAAATGTGAAAGTTTGTCATTGTGCCAGTGTAGACGGACATCTGCCTTGCACAGTGTAGAAAGGGTGGTGTTGTACTGTCAGTTGAAAAAAGGATGACCCTGGGTCTCCGGTGTGAAGTGTTAAAAGTTTTTATTTTGATGCAAACAAATGAATTATGAAAAATATATTTTTAGAGGCATGCCGCAAGATGCATCCAAAAGTGTCTTAAGATGTTTGTTGAGTGCATCGCAGGAACCTTAAAGTATGCTCCACATCGTGGAACAAGGCTAAGTTTTAATTACAACATGGATGTGTACCACATGGTGGGCGATGACTTGATGCACATACAGTATCTCACAAAAGTGTGTACACCCCTCACATTTTGGTAAATATTTGATTATATATTTTCATGTGACAACACTGAAGAAGTGACACTTTGCTACAATGTAAAGTAGTGAGTGTACAGCTTGTATAACAGTGTAAATTTGCTGTCCCCTCAATAACTTAACACACAGCCATTAATGTCTAAAAATGTCCAAATTGGGCCCAAAGTGTCAATATTTTGTGTGGCCACCATTATTTTCCAGCACTGCTTTAACTCTCTTGGGCATGGAGTTCACCAGAGTTCATCAGGTTGCCACTGGAGTCCTCCTCCATGACGACATCACGGAGCTGGTGGATGTTAGAGACCTTGTGCTGCTCCACCTTCCGTTTGAGGATGCCCCACAGATGCTCAATAGGGTTTAAGTCTGGAGACATGCTTGGCCAGTCTGTCACCTTCACCCTCAGCTTCGTTAGCAAGGCAGTGTTCATCTTGGAGGTGTGTTTGGGGTCGTTATCATGCTGGAATACTGCCCTGTGGCCCAGTCTCCGAAGGGAGGGGATCATGCTCTGCTTCAGTATGTCACAGTACATGTTGGCATTCATGGTTCCCTCAATGGACTGTAGCTCCCCAGTGCCGGCAGCACTCATGCAGCCCAAGACCATGACACTTCCACCACCATGCTTGACTGTAGGCATGTACTTCTCACCTGGTTCCCCCGTGGGGACCCGGGGTAGAATAGGTCCCTAGCACCCCCTTGCTGATCGTAAGAGGCGACAAATGGGGCAACTTGTGTGCCGTGAGTTGCGACTCGTGTCAGTGGAGGAAAAGATCCTGGTGCTTGAGGATTTTGGCCTGCTGTGGCTGCCATATTTCCAACACATCACTTTGGCTCCTACTTCATTCAGACGAGAGGTTGGAATGGCCCATTCCAATCAATCGGCTTGTCAGGATTTGCCCTGGACTTGGTTCAGAATTACAACCAACTATTTAGTTTTCACCTCTTCCAGAAGGCACTGGCGTAGGGTCAATCGAGTAGTATAAATCTTGTATTTATATGCTCAAGTATATCATTTCTGTATCCTTGGTGTACATCCGGTGGATTCCCGCGGCACTGTACATCCCCTTGTAGGACTCCGAGGTGGGTGAGGAGCAGAGATGATGAACCTATTCTTTCTAAACATGGCAAATAAACAAAATACCAAAAAACGGATACTGGAACAAGACTTGGAAGTTGAACTAACCACTAACCTTTTTTCTTCAAAAGATGGAAATTGGCAAAGATTTATTTTAATTGAGTCTCTATCAATTGACAGCCCTCTCACTAAACTGTCTCCTTTTGCTATTCAGAAAGGAATCCCAGGAATAGCAGGGACAGTCAAGGATATTAAAAAGCTGCGATCGGGACAAATTTTGGTGGAGTGCGCTCGGAAAGCAAACTCAGAACTTATTACGAACAACAAATCTGGCTGGAGTCACTATGAAAGCATTCTGTCACCCTTCTCTGAATAACCGCAAAGGAGTGAAACGCAACAAAGAATTGCAAGACATGGATGAAACTGACATAACCTCTGAACTGAATCATCTAGGTGTGATTGATGTCAAAAGAATAAGTATCAAAAAAGATGGACAAATAATTCCAACAGGAACATACATTCTGACTTTTAACAGACCTCTCCCGCCAGAGAGAATTCAAATAGGATACTTAAGTGTCACTGTAGATATCTACATACCAAACCCGTTGAGATGTTTTAAATGTCAGAAATTTGGTCATGGTTCTGCTGGATGCAAAAATAAGGCTGTTTGCCACAATTGTGGTAAGGATGACCACGAAACAAACTGTACTAATTCCGCTAAATGTAAAAACTGTCTTGGTGATCATGCAGCCTCAAAGAAATGCCCTGCTTGGATTAAAGAGAAGGAAATACAAAAAATTAAACATACAAAGAAGGTGAGCTATCCTGAAGCCCGAAAACTTGATCTCTCTGCCTTCACGCTGAATAGATCCTACTCTGCTGTGGTCAAACCAAATATACGAGAAATTAGTACTCAGACGGAACTGACTTGGATTTCTACAGACAAACCTCAAGTTATAAGTAGTAGTAAGAATTCATCTCCACAAAAAAGCAAGAATGTATGTATCCAAACCAATCCGACTCAAGATACCCAGTTGGAACAAAGATAACCCAGAGAGGAAAAGAAATCTCAAAGTACAGTAACTCGACTACCAAACCAAGATAAAAACAGAACTTCAAAACATGACAACCCAACAGATGTCGAAATGTCAGAACCTATGACTAGTCGAAGTCTTTCCCCTAAGTGCAAGAATAAAGGACTTGTACCTATCCTCCCCACTTGAAGATGAGTAATCTTATAATTCAATGGAATTGTAAGGGTTTAAAAGCTAATTTTGCAGAGTTACAACGTTTAACTGCTGTTTTAAATCCCCTTGCCTATTGTATTCAAGAGACTCACTTATCTCCAAATGATCCCCTGACTGTTAAAAATGAGACTGTTTAATGTATATGTACCAAATGCACAAAGACCTTCTGGTGGATCAGCTGTCTTGGTTAAAAAGGATATTATTCACAGTCACATTGTACTGGATACCCAAATACAGGCAGTAGCAGTACAAATCACCTTTCATAGAGTCATTACATTATGCTCTATCTACATACCTCCCAGCGAAGTTATTACATTGGAAGAATTTGATAAACTTGTAGCACAATTGCCGACTCCATTTATACTTATGGGTGATTTTAATAGCCATAATCCTTTATGGGGAGAAGATCGATGTGATGCTAAAGGAAAGAGAATGGAGGATTTTATACATAATAATGACTTGTTTACTAAATGATGGAACCAAAACCTACCTTCATCCAGGTCATGGCACGTATTCTGCAATTGATTTGACTATATGCAGTGCTGAAATTTTTTTAGATTGTACATGGCGGGTCTGGGACGATTTATATGGAAGTGACCACTTTCCACTTATTACCTCATTTCCCAAATCGGATGTCCAACAAAGACCTTCAAGATGGCAACTTAAAGCAAATTGGCCGCCTTTCGAAATTGTGTTATGAAAAATTTATTTCAGCAACTCAAGACAATCAGAACTCTATAGAAACTTTTACTGAACAGTTAATTGATATTGCAAATGAAACAATTCCAAAGACATCCTCTAAATCGCACTGTAAAGCTAACCCCTGGTTTAACGAGCAGTGTAAAAAAGCCATCGGGGCACGGAAAAAGGCGGAAAGACTTTTTAATAAACAGCCTTCAACGGCTAATTTTATATCTTTTAAAATTTGTAGAGCTCAAGCTCGCAGAATTTTAAATGAAGCAAAGAAGCAAAGCTGGAGACAATTTGTATCAAGTTTAACATGTTATACTCACATGAAGAGGATCTGTAACATGATTCGCAAAATGAAAGGCATTGGAAATGGATTTAATATTCAACATATTAAAAAACTAGATATTCTTCAGACAAAGGAAATGGATATAGCAAATACATTAGCAGACTCTTTTGAAAAGAATTCGTCAATAGAAAACTGCCTCCCTGAGTTCCAGTTAATTCGAATACAGCAGGAAAGGGAAAAATTGAACTTCTGTTCTGATAACCAAGAAGTATATAAATCAACCTTTCAAGATGGATGAATTAATACACTCTTTAAAATGTTCCCATGACACTGCTGTTGGGCCAGACCAAATTCACTATCAATTCTTAAAGCACTTACCCCAAAGCATATTATCTCTTCTTTTAGATAATTTCAACTCTGTCTGGTCTTCTGGACAAATACCACCCTCCTGGAAAGAAGCAACCGTAATTCCTATACCTAAACCAGGAAAATCCAAATAACTATCGACCAATCGCTCTTACCAGTTGCCTCTGTAAAACAATGGAGAGAATGGTAAATAATCGGCTCGTTTGGACTCTGGAGTCAAAGAAACAATTAAGTCACTATCAATGTGGCTTTAGACGTGGAAAATGCACTTTGGATCTATTAATCCGACTGGAAACTTATATTAGAGATGGTTTCATTAGAAAAGAACATGTTGTTGCGGTCTTTTTTTGACTTGGAAAAAGCATATGATACAACATGGAGATATGGGATCTTGAAAGATCTTTAAACCCACATGGGTTTTAGAGGATGATTACCCATCTTCATTTCAAATTTTTTGAGTAGCAGATATTTTAAAGTCCAAGTAGGAAACACCTTGTCGGATATTCACAAACAAGAAATTGGAGTTCCTCAGGGAAGCATTCTTTCTGTCACTCCTTTCAGTATTAAAATAAACAGCACTGAGAATATCATTGGATCTAATATATTCTGCAGCCTATATGTGGACGATCTCTGCATCTGCTATAGAGGGAAGAACATGAGTACAATTGAAAGACAACTGCAGTTATGTATTCACAAAATATTTCAGTGGTCAGTTGAAAATGGATTCAAATTCTCTAAATCAAAAACAGTCTGTACCCACTTCTGTATCCAGCAATCCCTTCATCTTGATCCAGAACTCTTCATTAATAGAGAACCGATTAATGTTGTTAAAGAAATTAAGTACTTAGGACTTCTTTTTGACAACAAAATGACTTTCATTCCTCATTTGAAATCACTAAAAAACAGGTGTCTTAAAGCTATGAATATAATGAAAGTACTGGCAAAAACAAAATGGGGAGCAGATTACATGGTTCTTTTGAGACTCTATAGAACACTAATTTGTTCCCGGCTGGACTATGGAAGCATAATATATGACTCTGCCAGAGAATCAAATAAGCAGATGCTGGACTCATCATCAGGGATTACAACTTGCCTTGGGAGCATTTAGAACTTCGCCGGTGCAAAGCTTGTACACTGAAGCCAACGAACCTTCACTTCAAAGCAGACGATTGAAGCTCTCACTCCAATATGCTGTCAAAATAAAGGCAAATAAAACCAACCCCGCTTATTCTTCAATCTTCAACCCACAATTTACTCCTTTGTATGAGAGCAAACCTAAAAGTATCAGATCCTTTGGTATTCGTATTAAACCTCATTTGGAGAACTTGAATATAAATTTGAACATTCTAAATCAAATACAATTCAATTCTATATCTCCCTGGAAATTAAGGAAGCCTAATATCAATTTGGATTTGGCTCATCAGAGGAAAGGAGTGACCCATCCAAATGTATATAGACCGCAATATTTGGAAATAAGAAACCAATTCCCTTCCCATGTACCTATATTCACAGATGGCTCGAAGATGAAAAACAGTGTAACGGCAGCAATGGTGACTGGAAATCAACGCTATAAGTTGTATGTAATTCATCCGGAAATTTCAAACAGACTTTTTATCAATTTTAAATCTAGACTTGATCAAGTGGTCTACACCAGATGCCGTATAGGTCACGCAAATCTGACCCATGCTTTTTTGCTTAAAGGTGGAGACCCAACCCTATGTATGTTTTGTAATATTCCCTTATCTGTCAAACATATTTTACTAGATTGCCCTGGTCTTAACGCAAGTAAAATGCTCTTTTATGAAAGAAAACATTTTTTTTTATCATATGTTAATCTTAAAAAAATATTGTATAATATGACTTGCTGTCTATATTTGTTTTGTTTTTATTGTATTTATATGATATTTGTATTTTTGTAATTTAATTCTTGCCATGAAAATAGCTTTGAATGCTGACATGGCATTAAACAAAACATACTACTACTACTACTTCTCACCTGGTTTCCGCCATACACACTTGACACCATCTGAACCAAATAAGTTTAACTTGGTCTCATCAGACCACAGGACATGGTTCCAGTAATCCATGTCCTTGGTCTGCTTGTCTTCAGCAAACTGTTTGCAGGCTTTCTTGTGCATCATCTTTAGAAGAGGCTTCCTTCTGGGACGACAGCCATGCAGACCAATTTGATGCAGTGTGTGGCGTATGGTCTGAGCAGTGACAGGCTGACCCCCACCCCTTCAACCTCTGCAGCAATGCTGGCAGCACTCATACATCTATTTCCCAAAGACAACCTCTGGATATGACGCTGAGCACGTGCACTCAACTTCTTTGGTCGACCATGGCAAGGCCTGTTCTGAGTGAAACCTGTCCTGTTAAACCACTGTATGGTCTTGGCCACCATGCTGCAGCTCAGTGTCAGGGTCTTGGCAATCTTCTTATAGCCTAGGCCATCTTTATGTAGAGCAACAATTCTTTTTTTCAGATCCTCAGAGTTCTTTGCCATGAGGTGCCATGTTGAACTTCCAGGTACCAGTATGAGGGAGTGTGAGAGCGATGACACCAAATTTAACACACCTGCTCCCCATTCACACCTGAGACCTTTTAACACTAACGAGTCACATGACACCGGGGAGGAAAAATGGCTAATTGGGCCCAATTTGGACTTTTTCCACGTAGGGGTGTACTCACTTTTGTTGCCAGCGGTTTAGATATTAATGGCTGTGAGTTATTTTGAGGGGACAGAAAATTCACTCACTACTTTACATTGTAGCAGTGTCATTTCTTCAGTGTTACAGGTAAAGATATAATGAAATATTGACAAAAATGTGAGGGGTGTACTCACTTTTGTGAGATACTGTATGTGATCTTAACTGTTTCCAGGCACTCATTAACCTTCCTTGAGCAGTCAGTGATATTTATTTATACTAGTCATCTATGTCTGTTGTGTAACTTTGACCAAAATTACCATATTACAATTACTACAAGTTTTAATTTTTATGAAACTGTTTCAGTTGAAATGAGTCTTAATCTGTTCAGAATATTCTTGTTCTTTTCTCTTATTCTCAAAAATTGAAATGGGTTGAAAGATGGTTAATTTAATTGCAATTTGCAATCAAAGGATTTCTCACAGTTTTAAGGATTGTTTCACTGTGGAACATAAAAATTTAGTACAGCATCCAAGTTGTTGTTGTTGTACAAACATACTGTAAATTAGAATGTAGACTCTAGGGTAAAATGAGGAAAGCAACTATGCAAACTCAAAAACAGGCTAAAGTGCAAAGCACGATTTTCAATGAATAGATAATTTTGTCTGTTCCTCACACAAAGCTATAATATGGCATTAGATGCTGTAGTATCCAAGCCACATGGCCTAAATGGTTTTTATTTATCTTTTCTTTGTACCTTACCTTAAGGTCTAAAACTTGCACTGTGGCAGTAGTGGCACAATCAAAACATAGTTTTAGGAACACATTCAGGCCAACATGCTTGGTTGGCTCTTCTGAAGTTTGTATAAAATAAAAAAAAAAACATGGATGTTTTAGCAATTTTCCTTGGTTCTTTTGGCTTTAGAGCAAATATTATAAAATAAGTTCAGTTGCATGAAGTAGAGAAAGTGAATGGCTTAGGATATTCTCATAATATAATAACAATTAAAAATAATTTCAAGCAATATGTTCACAGGTGGAGAATCAGGAGAGTGGACAACAGTAGTGTGTGTAATGTGTACAAACACTTATATACTGTTAATGTTATAAAATACTCACACATTTAATTTGAGGCTTCATAGTTTTGCATGAATTTTAATGTATACAAATTTATATTTGTCCTTGTTTTTATACCATTAAACCAGTTTTTTTGAAAATTATTTGAACATTTCAAATCTGTTGTGAAAAGTTTTAATAAATGTTTCATATAACATAATTTTACATGATTTCTTTATAAGAATACAGTTTGTAGGGTTTTGTTTGTTTTTTAGTAGGAATGCTATCCTGTTCTATTCATGCTGTAAGTGTTCTACACATCGTAGAAAGACTGGACATTTTCATGTACTTGGAATATTACAAAGAAACATTCCAAGAAATATATTGTCAGGGAAAATAAAGTTAGCAAAATGTAAAAAAAAAAAAAAAAAACATTACCCTATCAAAGACATTCTAAGCACAAGAAAATTGTAATATTAATATAATGTAAACAATGTTATATTGTGAGGGAAAATTAAGTTTGAAAAATATTTTTAAAACTTATTGTTACCTTTAATGTTCTAATCACAATAAGAAAACTGGACATTTTAACATTCATAGAATATAAAAAATAAATGCTCAAATAACATATTTTGGGTGAAAATAAAGTTAGGAGAATGTTGTAAGAAATGTTTTTGTAACCTATAATGTTATCTTAACAACAAAAAAAATGACATTTTCATTCATAGAATATTAAAAATAAACGTTCAAAGGAGGTTATATTTTGGGTGAAATTAAAGTTAGGAGAACGTTGTAAGAAACGTTTTTTTTTTTTTTTTTTTTATCCTTTAACGTTATAATCACAACAAGAAAACTGGACATTTTTACCTAAAATTGTTACCTGGGATGACACTGAAGCACAAAATTTAAACTAATTCACAAATAAAAAGAATGAGATCAACAAATAAATGTTAGATGTTTCACAAAAATAAAGTGAATTCACAAATAAATAAAATGAGATTTGCAAATAAAACATTTACTAATATATATTTTTAACTCAGAAACTCTTGTCCAAGCATTTGTATTTGTGCGCATGTATTTGTGGATCGCTTCCTGTGCATTTGCGGATCGCTACACGCATTTGTTCAAAAATCTACAAATGGGTAGACTCCACCCATTGTCTACTCAAGTGAATCCGATAACAGTCACATTACTTGGACCAATCGTGTATCAGAGGAATACTGTGACTTAAGGTTCGTATCATTTTCTCTGTTATGATCATGTTTAGTGTCTTATTAAATGTCGGCAGCTGAAAACTGCCCATTTGTAGAGTGTCCTGATCATTAGCTTTATAGCTAACCTGGCTGAGTGTATGAGTCTGCTATTTTAATTTTAACCAAGTTTCTAGACTGAAATGTGTCATCAAAACCTTTACTTTTAATGTTACATGGCAGATCCAAACATACGCTACAAAAGATCAGTAGTACAGTGTCTTTATAAAACATGAATCATCGATGATCTTAGGAGCACAAACCAATATTATTAATACTCTATATTACACAGTGTAATGGGGTTGGTCTCAAGATGGTGCCGAGTATGGCTGCTGCGTCGCTTGCTCCGTCAAAACACTGCAGTTTATTGTTTGTTTTGTTTACAGTTCTGTGTTTTTTTTGTCTTGGATGTTGTCTGCCTTATTGTGTATGACAGACAAACGCTTTTGGACATTGGTTCGGCAATCACACACCGAAAACCGGACTTCACATTCCTCAATGCCGACCCGCGGTTTACAAACACGCCAGCGGATCCCTTTGTTTGGGCTGCCCGGCCGCGGAAACGCAGACGGAAAAGGGGAAAAAGAGCCGGCGTTCTCATCAGATTAAGACGTCGCGCAAATCGCCCCCCGCTACCCAGTATACTACTGGCAAATGTTCAGTCTCTGGACAACAAGCTCTGCGAGCTGAGAGCGCAGATCTCTTTCCAACGAGAGACGAGAGAATGCTGTGTTATCTGTCTTACGGAAACCTGGATGTCCGCGGAGATTCCAGACTCGGCCATCGAACCCACGGGTTTCTCCGTGCACCGAGCGGACAGAGCGAAAGACCTCTCAGGTAAAAGCAGAGGTGGAGGTGTATGTTTTATGATCAACAAATCATGGTGTGATCAGAGGAATATACATTTTATCAGGTCTTTCTGCTCTCCTGATCTGGAATTTCTCATGCTTCTGTGTCGACCATTCTGGCTACCGAGGGAATTCACAGCGGTCATTATCACTGCTGTGTACATCCCCCCACAAGCCGACACAGACCGGGCACTTAGGGAACTGTATGGCAGTATAAGTGAGCAGGAAACCGCGCACCCTGAGGCCGCGTTCATTGTTGCCGGGGACTTCAACAAAGCCAACTTCAAAACAATAGCACCAAAATACCACCAACACATCAGCTTTAACACACGAGGGGACCGGGTTTTGGATCATTGCTATTCTCCTTTCCGGGATGGCTACAAATCCCTCCCCCGCCCACCATTTGGCAAATCTGACCACTCTTCCGTTCTGCTTCTGCCCGCTTACAGGCAGAAACTGAAACGGGAAGCACCCGCCCTCAGAATGATCCAGTGCTGGTCGGACCAATCAGACTCTGCGCTACAGGACTGTTTTGATCACGCGGACTGGGAGATGTTCCGGTCTGCCTCCAATGACGACATCGAGGTTTACGCTGATAGCATAACGTGTTTCATCAGAAAGTGCGTAGAGGACGTTGACAAAAAATATACGGATCTACCCCAACCAGAAACCATGGGTTAACGGCGATGTTCGTGCGGCACTTACTGCGCGGACCACCGCTTTTAATTCCGGGAACGCGGAGGAGCGTAAACAAGCCAGTTATGCCCTCCGTAACTCCATCCGTGCAGCCAAACGCCAGTACAGGCACAAAATTGAAGAACAGTTTAACACCACTGACTCCAGAAGTATGTGGCAGGGAATTAACACCATCACGGACTATAAACGGAATAAAAACTCCGCCATGAACACCGCTGCCTCTCTCCCGGACGAGCTTAATACATTTTATGCTCGTTTCGAGGACAACAACACCGCCCTCACAGAGAGAGCACTCGCGGCCGATACTACAGATGATGGTTCACACTCCGTCTCTGTTGCGGATGTAACCCGATCCTTTCGACGGGTGAACATCCGTAAAGCCGCGGGTCCAGACGGCATTCCGGGCCGCGTCATCAGAGCATGCGCGAACCAACTGGCTGGTGTTTTTACGGACATTTTCAACTTGTCCCTATCCCTGTCTGTAGTCCCCACATGCTTCAAAACATCAACCATTGTGCCTGTACCGAAGCAATCAAAAATCACTTGCTTAAATGACTGGCGTCCTGTTGCCCTCACCCCCATCATCAGCAAATGCTTTGAGAGGTTGATCAGAGATCACATCTGCTCTGTTCTGCCCACCTCTTTGGACCCATTGCAGCTTGCCTACCGTAACAACCGCTCCACTGATGATGCCATTGCATCTACAATACACACTGCTCTTTCCCACCTGGAAAAAAGGAACACATATGTGAGAATGCTGTTTGTAGACTACAGCTCAGCATTCAACACCATAGTGCCCTCCAAGCTTGATGAGAAACTCCGGGCTCTGGGCTTAAACAGCTCGCTGTGCAGCTGGATCCTGGATTTCCTGTCAGGCAGACGTCAGGTGGTTAGAATGGGCAGCAACATCTCCTCATCACTGACCCTCAACACTGGAGCCCCGCAGGGCTGTGTTCTCAGCCCACTCCTGTATTCCCTTTACACACATGACTGTGTGGCAACACATAGCTCCAATGCCATCATTAAGTTTGCTGACGATACGACGGTTGTAGGTCTGATCACTGACAATGATGAAACGGCCTACAGAGAGGAGGTGCACACTCTGACACGCTGGTGTCAGGAGCACAACCTCTTCCTCAACGTCAGTAAAACCAAGGAGCTTGTGGTGGACTTCAGGAAGAAAGACAGAGAACACAGCCCCATCACCATTAATGGAGCACCGGTGGAGAGAGTCAGCAGCTTCAAGTTCCTCGGTGTCCACATTACTGAGGAACTCACATGGTCCGTCCACACTGAGGCCGTTGTGAAGAAGGCTCACCAGCGCCTCTTCTTCCTGAGACGGCTGAGTAAGTTCGGAATGAACCACCACATCCTCACACGGTTCTACACCAGTACTGTAGAGAGCATCCTGACTGGCTGCATCACCGCCTGGTACGGCAATAGCACCGCCCACAACCGCAAAGACCTGCAAAGGGTGGTGCGAACTGCCAGAAACATCATCGGAGGTGAGCTTCCCTCCCTCCAGGATATATATAACAGACGGTGTGTGAAAAAAGCTCGGAGGATCATCAGAGACTCCAGTCACCCGAGTCATGGGCTGCTTTCACTGCTTCCATCAGGCAGGCGGTATCGCAGCATCAGGACCCGCACCAGTCGACTACATGACATCTTCTTCCCACAAGCAATAAGACTTTTGAACACATGATCTCTCACGATCAACAATCAGCACTGCACTTTATTAATCATCACTCTGTCAATATATTCTCCCAATTCAATTAGTGTTTATATATATTTATACCCGTATCTAGTGTATGTGTATTCTACATTGTGTGTATTGTGTACATTTGTTATGTAAATTGTTGTGTAAGTATGTGTACATTTGTTATGTAAATTGTTTTGTGTAAATATGTTTATTGTAAAGTGGTTTATGTCTCGTCACTGTCATGACTGCTATGTTACTCGGAACTGCACACAAGAATTTCACCTACTGTTGCACTCGTGTACACAGTAGTGTGACAATAAAGTGATTTGATTTTGATTTGATTTGTACAAAATCTGCTATGGCATTAATTTGGTTTCACATTATGTTAATGTATTTAATAAAAGCAGTGGTAAGGTAATATTTATTCAAATTTAGCATTTGTGTGAATGTTTTAGGAGTTACTTATGGGTTCCCTTTCTAAAATACAGCATCATGTTATTTATGACAGTGATAATTGGCTCATTGGATATTGCCATCTTTTGAGATGTTCCCCTACTGCCCATCAACTGAGCGCTTGACTCACCTGCTGAAACTCAGTGGTTCCAACTTTTAAATGTGTAATATGAGATTATTTTTCTATTATGTCAGATTTCAAATTACAATGTCATGTCTTTAAATGAAAGTGCAATACAACATATAAACCATAACATTGTCTTTGGGCTGACTTAATGTTTTTTTTTTTTTTTTAAATTTACTATTTAGTTTCTTCTGTGGAATATGAGAATACATTGTAAAATGTAGATGCTGCTAATGTGGCTGAAATGAAAGTGAGGCTGTCAGTCCCTATCATAATTCCTGACATTTCCTTTTGAGTTCCTCCCACAGAAGAAAGTCAGTCGTTTGGTTTTGGAAAAATTGGAGTTTTATAAACAAGGTTCGGAATGAGCAAGGTCATTTAATCCGAACAATCACATTACTAGAGTAAGCATATATAAAAAGCCGCTTACCTCTACATGGCGTTGAATCTTCCAGCATTCGGCCCCACCCATTGCCCATGAACAGACCCACGCAAGCGACTCAGATCATCGGATGCAACTTGGCTGCAAAGCATTTGTCTTCACTAGAACAGCTCTTCCATCCAAACAATCTCGTCATTCAACAGAAGCTGCTAATTTTTTTCACAGTAGCGCTGCTCCCGCTCATGCTACTTGAATATGAAGGTATTATTGGAGCAAAACAAATGAGCACCTGTGACAGTGGAATTTGTAGTTGTAGAGATTAGCCACACATGTGTATCAGTAAATTTGAAGTCACAGAAAACAATGTTTTAAGAGTTGCAAACTTGTGTTAGTAGGAGAGAGAAAAAAATTACAACAAAACAGTTGCACCTTCTCAAATTTTTCATTTCAGGTGCACAAATCCTTTTCTATGAATCACAAATTAAGAAACTCGCATTTTCGCTACATTTGTTGCAGTAAATATGGTGCTAAACACATTCAAACATCAAAAAAAATGTGAAGTCACGGACAAATTGTGCTCCTCCCCAAATCCGTATGTGAATTCATCCAATGAAAGTTGCACACTTGTAGAATATTTTCTCACAAATATCTTTTTTTTCTTGAATATTTTTCTTGCACGTACACAAGTACAAAACTACAACTGCTTGAATCCGCTGCTACGAGTCTCAAACACCCTCCCTTTTGCCCCACATATCTGTGTAAAATATGGAGCAAAAGTGATTTGTGCATCTGTAGAGGGAGAGGCGGGCACTGATAAGAGATCAGAGAATTTTGGCCAATCAGAAGTGCTAGTTTGTGTGCCTCACCACTGGCGGAACACGGCGCCCGAACGAGTAGGGGAAAACAAATAACTTCCATGAGCATCTTACTGAGCTGGCAGTGGCAAATACAAATAAAGGTGTGTTTTTCTTACTTTTTCTGAAATCACTCACTGTTATACATTTGTTTATAGTTTAAATATGCGCGCTGGTCACTGCGGTCAAGCCAGCCGCGATTTAAATCCGAGTGCGCGTATATTCATATTGCAGTAATAACGGTAATTTTCGGAAAGAACAGAAAGACTTGCTTTCTGACTCCTGTTGAGTGCAGAAGATAGCTAGTCTTACTATATTGACAAAAACGCGTTTGTTTAGTGTTTGTGACGTGCTGGTGTTTATTAATATGTAAATAATTTATGACCAAAATTTACTATATTAAGTAACATTGCATTTACATATTACATATAATTAATTTTACTTTTATGCCAAGGATCTCTCATTGGCATTCATATGTACCTTGTAATAAACTTTAAATTGTAAATCCTGTAGGTCAATTAAAATGTTAAAGGCAAATTCACCCCAAAATTCAAAGTGCATCCTAGCACTTGGACAATTTCCTTACATTCAAACACTCATGAAAAGTTTTCCTTTATATGTTTGCTCACATTTTCAAAGGATTATTGATTAGAGTGAACATTACTCTTATTGTCTCCATTTTCAAGTAATTTTATGAAAAATTAAATGCAAAATCACACCAAAAATTCATCCTAGCACTTGCATCACTTCCTCATGTTCAAACTCATCATAAAAAGCTTTACTTTATAGGTTGTTATTAATATAATTAAAGGCAAAATCACCCCAAAAATCTAATTTTGTCCAGGCACGTGGATCAGATCCTCATATTCAAACACTCGTAAAAAGTTTCATTTTTGAGTTCTTGTTCAAACATGCCATGCTTATTAACATCTGAAATTTAAACTCATTTAATGTAGTATTGGACAAAATTACAGGGAAATAATTGCCTGACATCATACACAGAATGTCTTCTTACATTTTATGTTTTATATGGTATTGAGATTAACTTTAACTTCAAAATGATCTATTTAAATGAAAATCCAGATACAACAAGTGACAGATCAGAGAGATAAGGAAAGAGAGTTGGTAACACAGAAAAATCAAAGTGATGCAGTGTCATGTACTTGTTTTAAAATGATCACACTTTTATAAATTATTTCTTTCTTTTTTCAGATAACAGCCATGTGCATCTTAAAGAACAACAGCACTTTCGGCATGCTGTTGTACTCATGCACTATCCATCAGAATGCACAACAGTGTTTACTGTGTCTTACCTGTGGATATTTTTGACACACTGATAAACACGTACTAAAATTAGTTTCTCATATTATGTTTTTGTATTATTAGTTAAAAATTACATATTTTGAAAAATAACATCGGTCTGACATCGGATGCATGGCTGAGTAACGCAAGACTTCACACGGAGAGGGTGAGATTCATCATGGCGGCGGCCAGTCACTAAGGAGATTGCATTACTCGAACTGTACAAACAACTTTTTTTTTTTTTTTTTTTTTTTTTTTTTTTAAAAACTATTACCAAACAATACTTCCGATAACCACAGGGACATAGGGGAGGGTGGGGTAAGATGAGCCAGTTTTTACTTAAGTGGATCTCCAGGCAAGGGAAATTGAGACAAAAGTACAATGAAGACATCTACTGTTAATTTGGGATGTTGCCTATCAACTGAAAATATAAGAATGCACCTATGACAAAGAGCCTTGAAAATATGACCTCAGAAATAAAAGTGTTCATGTGACTCAACTTACTCCAGGCTAGGAGTAAGTTGATCCCAGTCAGTGGGTAAATTGAGCCATCTGGGGGTAAATTGACCATATTATTTTTAATAATACACTTACCTTTCCAAACAATGTTATTTTTTAAAGCTACCTCAAACAACACAAAACAAACCAATTAAAGTTTAATTTTCCCTTTAATCTTTTATTTTTTTTGTATTGTGAACAATAGTTTTAAACATTTCTGTTAAGTGAAGGACTGCCAGCATAGTTTTCAGGAGCAAGAAATATGGTTATAATCTGTATTTCTTATGCTGTTAATCAAGTCATGTCCAATCACACACACACACACACATACATACAAATAAACGTGTTTGGCAGAAAGAACGTCCCTTCAGTGTGTTCAGTTCTAATTTCCAATTTTGTTAAACAGTTTCACAGTTTTGAACTTGTGAGAACAAAAGAACAGTTTGAACTTCCAGACCTCAGCACAGTGAAAATGACTATTGGACATTCCATCCATCAAGGTTGCAGGGAAATATGAGTTGTTGCTCCCTCCTTGCAGTTCCTACAACCTTTCGAGGTTTAGGAAGCTTCTTCAGCACATAATTTTCTTTGAATGCAAAGATGTCTTTGCCAGTGCTCCCTTGGATTCTTCTGAGGAATCTTGCATTAACTTCATTGTCCTCAAGGCTCTCAACCAAGCCAATATAATGGTAGCTGTTGCATTTGGTCACAAAATTCACAATAATAAAGTCACCAACTGACAGATCTGAGATGTCTGGTTCACTACTCTCATCCTGGGAGCTGTCACACTCAGAAGTGTCATCAAGAGGGATGGGAACATCACTCTCCTCAGAGCTGCTGTACACTGGGGTTTTCTTCTTGGTTTGTTTCTTCTTGGACTTTCCTTGTTCTTTGATGTTGGTTACTTGTTTCCCGTTCAGTTTGTTTTTTCTCTTTTCACGTTCCATTTCTATTGCTGCTTTTCAGGTGTATCAGTCAGGATCCTTGTCTTCACTCGCTTTCTCTTTGTCTGTGCCCTAGGCTGCTGACTTTTGGGTAAGGGTAGAATTTCAGTGGGAGACACATATCCAGGGGAGGTGAGGAGTGAATCTGTCCCACATGTTGAAGAACATGCCTGTGAAGGCAACTCAGCAGAGGTGGAGGTTGAAGCCATGGGTGGATCTTATTCAGAAGTAGACAGCACATCAGGGTTTGGCCAGTCTGACATCATGGATGGTTCATACATCGGAAGGAGATCTGGCAAGCTAGTTTCTGGACTTGCATTGGTACTCTTTAAGGCGCCACGTCTCTTGCGTGAGGTTAACTCCCACGATGTTCCACTGTACCCTACTGTTTTGACTGTCTTTACCTCCTTGTTTATGTACCTCCGCAGTGTTGACCTGTCAATATTTCTGTCCTTCGCTACTGATCTGATGGATTTTCTGCCCTCAACATCAATGGCTGCTCTCTCCATCTCTTCTAAGGGTGTTGAGCCCCAATTGGTTCTTCTTTTGTAGGTTCTTGGCATGATAGCTTTTATGCAATGTGTAATGTATGGTTAAAAGTTGTGTAATACTATATTTAAAACAATGTTATGCTTAAAACTTAACTTCAGTGCCTTAAGTTAGGGGTAAGTTAAACCACTGGTTAAATTTACCCCACATCATCTGGCTCACTTTGCCCCATAGTCACCATTTTGGTAAAAACAGCCTAAAGCATAGCAATTCAGGCTAACCTTTAGCTAAATGATTCACATGGTTTATATGTTGACAAATCACCAACATGTACCATACACACATTTAGACCTAGATACATTTGCATTGGCACAACAACTAGTATACCTGCAATGCAGAAAATTAACTTTAACAAGCAAAAAATCTTGCCACTTGTCCCAAGTGCTTCTCCTCTTCACAGCAAAATAGAAATGATGGAGTCCTTCAGAATGTATGGTCACATGACACCAAATGTGCATAGTTTCCTAGAAACAGGGGGTGGGTCAACTTACCCACTGGCTCATCTTACCCCACACATTGTATTCTGGAGGAATTAACGAACCTAGAAGCATACATCGATCACTACTACAACCGCTACGAAATGGATACAACTACCACCACAACTCAGCAAAATACTCCGAAACCAAACAAACGGAAAAAGACATCATCTACCGACACAAACGATCTACAGTCTACAGAAATCGAGGTACGTGTACTTACTTAAATCAACAACAAACTAGAGTTATTGGTCACACTACACAACGAAATAAAAGAGCTCCATTCAAGCCTGGAATTCACCTACAATCACATTGAAAAACTAGAACAATCCAACAACTCCCTTCAAGCAACTGTCAAAACATACAGCGAAAAAATGGACTTGGTCGTAAAAGAAAACAAAACGATGAAAGAAACAATTTTGGACATTCAAACTAGAAACATGCGTGATAACCTGATTTTTTTCCGGTATTCCCGAAAATCCGGCCGATAACCCCGAACAAATGATCAGAGATTTTATGGGAATTCAACTCAACTCCCACCGGACACTGTAAAGCAAATCACCTTTCACAGAGTCCATCGCCTCGGATTACGTTCAAATAAAACTCCCCGTCCCATCATAGCTAAACTGGAACATTACAAACATAAAGAGCTTATCAAAAGTAAAGGCAAAGAATTAAAAGGCACGAACTATGGACTGAATGACCAGTTTCCACGTGAAATAAACGACCGGCGCAAAATCCTTTACCCCATCATGAAACGACACAGACAAAACAATAATCGTGCATATATAATTGTGGATAAGCTGTACATAGAAGGACAACTCTACCGCAATACCAGCATCACTCCATGGCTCTATTAATTCACCATGCTACATCAAACATACAGTGACTATCAGATTATTAAAACAAAACTCCCTCACCCCTCTTTAAACAAATTCCTGTCATGAATATTATCCCATACGGTGATCCTCAATCAATCCATAATATATGTTTTGTCTTACTGTATAGTATCTGTTTGTTTATATATGTGTCTAATTTTATACCCCACACCTGGTCACACATTGGCACATGGGCTACACACACCATCTCTATCCAGACCCGTAGGCTACTTCACTAAACATATATGTAAGACAATTAATAAATAAAAATGCAGAAGCTTAAATTGGTATCGTGGAACGTGCGTGGCTTCCGGACCCAGGAAAAAAAGATTACAATAATTAACCACCTGATGAAATTGGGGGCAGATATATGCTTCTTACAGGAAACACACATCTCAAACTTGAACATTTTAAATTTAAGCAATTCCACCTCATATTCTCATCAACGTTCAATAGCACACAAAGAGGAGTATCAGTATTAATAAATAAAAAGATTCCACTGATTATTAACACTACCATCACTGATCCAGATGGAAGATTCATTATTATCAATGTATCCATTAACCACATAATATACACACTAGCTAATATTTATGGGCCAAACAATGATGATCCATCCTTTTTTCATAATTTTTTTTCATTACTACATGACACAAATAATATTATTATAGCTGGAGACTTCAATACTATCATTAACCCACAAATGGGCCGATCAAATGTATCAAATTCTTCAAGAAATTGGCATTCTACAGAAATAATAAAACAATACATGACTCATTATGCGCTTGGCGATTGTTGGAGAGTAAATAACCTGTCACTTAGAGAATATACTTACTTCTCTTCTTCTCATCAATCCTTTTCTCGAATTGACCTTTTTCTCATCAGTAAATCACTCGCCCAACATGTAACGAGACTACAATTCACCCAATCATAATCAGCGATCATGCTCTCATCTCTCTCACACTTAACACGCAATCTTATGTTAAGCGATATATCTTATCAGGCGATATAGTTCAGAATCCACAAGAAATTAATAATGTATTCCAAACATTTTATAAAAAATTATACACCTCAGATCACAAACCTAATCAAACAGAAATAGAAACTTTTTTTAAAAGAAGTACAATTACCAACTATAGCAAAAGAACAGGCAAATGCATTAGATGCACCACTCACCCCTGAAGAACTCTACAAAGCACTAGATAAAATCCCTAATAACAAATCACCTGGACCTGATGGAATACCAGCTGAATTTTACAAACACTTTTGGCAAATTTTATCCCCATTATTTCAGAAAGCAATTATAGAAATAAAGTCTTCATCCACAATACCAACACATATGAATACAGCTGCAATGACACTTTACTTAAACCAAACAAAGACCCAATTCATCCTTCTAGTTACCTCCCTCTGTCATTGATAAACACAGATTTAAAAATCATTACCAAAGCTTTAGCAACTAGAATAGAAACAGTTATTCCAATGTTAATTCACCATGATCAAACAGGTTTTATTAAAAACAGGAATGCTTCAGATAACGTCCGTAGATTATTCAATTTAATTAGTCTCGCCCAACAAAAACAAAACAGAACTATAATCGCATCATTAGACGCTGAAAAAGCATTTGATAAAGTAAATTGGACATTTCTATTCAGCACCTTACATAGATTTGGTTTTGGAGAGTCATTCATCCACTGGATAAAAATATTATATGAATCACCCAGGGCCACAATAACCACAAATGGGGTCACATCACAAAATTTCCGGCAACATTACATATTTAGGTATCAACATTTCCCCCAGGGTGTCAGAACTGTTTAACCTCAATTATACCCCTCTTCTAAAAAAGATAGAAGATGATTTTAAACGATGGACTAATCTTCCACTCTCACTCATTGGTCGCATTGCTACAGTTAAAATGAAAACTGTTCTCAATGCTTCCAACAACACCCACAGATAAATGGTTTAAATCACTGGACTCATTAACCTCTCACTTTTACTGGAAAAACAAAACTACAAAAGACAAAATCACAAGGTGGCCTTGATGCGCCAAACTTTCAACATTACTTTTTAGCAAACCAGCTCCAATATTTGGTGAAATGGATTCATAAAAACAATTTTAATAACTCATGGATAGAATTAGAAGAAAATCAGTGCATAAATTCCACAGTTGCAGACCTTGCCTTCCTACCAAACTGAATAAAAAAAATTAACTACTTTAAATATATTACAATCGCTTCAACTCTGACAGCCTGGTGGAAAGTAAACAGAATTAATAAATCACCACTGACTCCATGTAGATACACCCCAATCTGGCACAATCCTGATTTTCAACTATACAATATTCCTGTCCACTTCCCATCATGGCAGCACAAAGGAATCACTCACCTCCATCATTTATTCCAAAATAACCAATTCATATAATTTAATACATTAATCCAGAAATACAGTGTAGGGAGGGGACAGTTTCTCCAGTATCAACAAATAAAATCCATAATTAAATCAAAGATTAATATAACCAATAACCCATTACACCCTTCTCAGTTAATGGAAGAAATAATGAAAATCACTAATTTCAAAAAATAACTCTATAAACTAATATCAAATACTGAAGAAACTATAACTTTACCAATAATCAAATGGGAAAATGATTTAGCGCTCTCCTCCAACCCTGAACTCTGGAAAGAAATCTGTAACAATACTTTCTCTATGACTAACAATACAAATTTACAACACATGCAGTACAAGATTATTCATAGGACCCACATCACCAAAAAAAAAAAGAAAAGTTTAAAATAGGTTTATGCGACACAGACACCTGCTCACAATGCACCTTGGGTAGCACTGACGATTACTTGCATGCCACATGGACTTGTCAACCAGTTTATTCCTATTGGATAGCAGTGACTGATAAACGTTCCACTATCATTGGCTGTAGAATTCCTCCATCGCCATCACTTTGTTTACTCGGTAACACCATAGAAGTCGATAATCTTCCAACCAAATATAAAAACCCTTTCCTCATCTCTCTAACTATCGCCAAGAAAATAATTCTGTTAAACTGGAAATCAAAAAAATCTATACATATCAATCTTCTTACAGAATACATCACATTAGAAAAAATAACATTCACCCACAAGAAGAATATATTTGCTTTTAATGACATCTGGAACCCATTTTTAATTTATTTTAATCTAAATGAAACACCTGGATCCGGAACCACGCACTCTCCCAATCATATATTTACAAACCAATAAAAAAAAAGAAGGGAAAAAGAAAAATGTTTAAGCAAAATTTATATATTTGTATAAATACATATTTTCTTATTACTATGACTGTATTACCATATCATAATTATATTTAAAACCTATTAATATATATATATATATATATATATATATATATATATATATATATATATAACAATAATGTTTATTTCCTATTTTTATTACAAACACATATCTATAAAACTACAGACTTACAACCCCCCCCCCCCCCCCCCTTTTTGTTATTTTATTTATTTATTTATTTTTATTCATTATTATTTATATTTATTTATTGATATATTTATAAATAAACCCTTTTTTTTGTTTTTTGTTTATTTATTTATTTATTTTTCTCTTCAGTACATACACACACACACACTTCACATAATATCATGCAATATCCGTTTTGTTTGTTTTTGGTTTAATGGTTTGTTTATCTCGTATTTATTTTGCTGTATTTCCATACTTTGCTCTAATAAAGGGGGGGGGGGGCGTTGGTTTATATGCTATAATATATTTTATTTATTTTCTTAGCATGTAAATTATGCATGTAATTATTATGGTTAATGCTATTATTGTTATTGTTGATGGGTAGTAGTGGTGGTAGTATTGATATTTATATTAGTATAGAACAATTTATCATCCCTCCCACCTGCCACACTTATAAAACCCAATTCCAAAAACATTCTATTTATACACTTATAATTTATATATTTTATTGGCTGTCTGGGTCTGGGGGCTGCTCTAGTACTGTCGGTGGGTGCGTTTGGCACATCTTGTCGGCATGGGCATTACCTGTGCAATTTTTGGTTTGCCTGGCCCCTCCCTTTGCCACATCTGTCCGGCTGTCCCTTCTCTTATTTTAACATGATGTGTCGGAGAGCTATCTGGGTTGGATGTGGTGTCTCTGGCTGGGGAGCTAAATGGTGCACACCACAATTCCAGCAAAAGATTGTAAAAACAAAAAGGTCAACCAAACAATGATATCTGGTCATCTGCCAGGTCACAACCAGACCAGGTGAGCTTGATTTGGAGGTGCCTGTCGTGGTGCCCCAGTATCCTTTGTGGAGGAAGACATAGCGGTGCACAGAGGCTTAACCGCTGGTTTGGGATTGCCGGTGGCAGGGGAGGGGGGGCCGGGGGGATTAGGGTTGGGGTTGGTGTCTGTGTCGGGCGGGTCTGTTGGATGTGCCCGCCGGTGGTGGTGGTGGAGTGGCCACCGGACCGAGAGAGCTTCGTATATCAGCAATCATTTTATTGACTAGTTTAAATTTTCATAAAGCTGTGATGATGTTATTGTTTGCTCTACTACTACTGCTATTATTGCTTTTATTATTATTATTGCTGCTACCACTACTACTACTATTATTGCTATTATTAGTATTATACTATTATTATTATTATTATTATAATAACTGATTATTCCATATCTATCTAAGTTTAAATCTATATCTTTATAATTATTATAAATTAATACAGGAATAAGCTGGAGCAGAGGCTGCGGGAGAATGACACCAGGGAGTTCTGCAGACAGAGGCAAGAGGACCATCACTGGTTACAAGCTTTCTGGACAATAAAAAAATAAAAACAAGGAAAGGAAAGGAAAGGAAAATTTGATTTTATTCATATATATATATATATATATATATATATATATATATATATCATCAAAACATGAACATGACTGTTTTCTATTATTCATACAGAAATAATCACACACACACACACACAAAGTTTTTTAGGGTATTTTACAGGATGCAAAAGCCTGTTTGATGAAATTAGTTTAGCCAGGTAAATATTTTTTTTAAACGTCATCAGGTTAGAATTAACAATGAATATTATTTCATTGAACTTCACTTTCTCATGGATCAAACAGTCCATTTGCAACTAAGGTTTTTTTTTGTTGTTGTTGTTTTTTACATCATTACCATCAGATGGTACCACCACGACACGATGGTCTTAATTTAATTGTAATAAAATGCAACCTTTTTTTTTTTTTTTACTTTTTCTTTCTACCAGACAATGATCATTCTAAGAAAACGCGCCCGTAGTTTATTGTTGCTATAGTAACGAATGCAACTTTCATGTGCGTCTGTCTGATTGACAGATAAAACACGTGCTCGCATTTCAGTGTTGATGTTAATTTGGGGGTAATTATTTTGTGGTTATTGCTTCGTATTCAATTCAACAGCATTAAGTTAAAGAGGATAAAAGTTATATTCAAATGAACTGTGCACTGCATATGGGTGAATTTGCCTTTTGATTTTTTAATTAACAAACTACAGTAAAATGACTCGAAAATTTATACAGTAACAGTCAGGGTCACTCTTACCTATAATCCATTGAATAGGTCAGCAAACCTCTAAAGGAAAGCTTTTTAAATGGTGTTTGAATATGGGACATAATGTAAGTGCTAGGATGTTTTGGGGTGAATTTGATTTTGTGAGTTTTAATTGAACTACAGGATTTACAATTTAAAGTTTATTACAAGGTACATATGAATGCCAATGAGAGATCCTTGGCAGAAAAGTAAAATTAATTATATGTAATATGTAAATGCAATGTTACTTAATATAGTAAATTTGGTTATAAATTATTTACATATTAATAAACACCAGCACGTCACAAACACTAAATAAACCCGTTTTCGTCAATACCTGTATAGTAAGACTAGCTATCTTCTGCACTCAACAGGAGTCAGAAAGCAAGTCTTTCTGTTCTTTCCGCAAATGACCGTTATTACTGCAAAATGAATATGCGCGCACTCGAATTTAAATCGCGGCTGGCTTGACCGCAGTGACCAGCGCGCATATTTAAACTATAAACAAATGTATAACAGTGAGTCATTTCAGAAAAAGTAAGAAAAACATACCTTTATTGGTATTTGCCACTGCCAGCTTGGGAAGATGCTCATGGAAGTTATTTGTTTTCCCCTACTCGTTCGGGCGCCATGTTCCGCCAATGGTGAGGCACACAAACTAGCTCTTCTGATTGGCCAAAATTCTCTGATCTCTTAACAGTGCCCGCCTCTCCCTCTACAGATGCACAAATCACTTTTGCTCCATATTTTACACGGATATGTGGTGCAAAAGGGAGAGTGCGTGAAACTTGTCATTTGCAAGCGGAAAACTGTGTTTGAGACTCATAGCAGCAGATTCAAGCAGTTGTAGTTTTGTACTTGTGTATGTGCGAGAAAAATATCCAAGAAAAAAAAAAAAAGACATTTGTGAGAAAATACTCTACAAGTGTGCAACTTTCATTGGATGAATTCACATACGGATTTGGGGAGGAGCACAATTTGTCCGTGACATTTTTTTGATGTGGGTGTTTTGCACCATATTTACTGCAACACATGTAGCAAAAATGTGTGCGTACGAGTTTCTTAATTTGTTATTCGTAGAAAAGGATTTGTGCACCTGCAATGAAGAATTTGAGAAGGTGTAACTGTTGTGAGAAAAAAATCTACAAGATTGCAACTCTTAAAACATTGTTTTCTGTGACATCAAATTTACTGATACACGTGTGTCTAATCTCTACAACTACTGTCGGGGAAAATCTTTGACGAATCTCTCTAAAATGCAAGAAAACTCTCTTAGTCCCAAGTTCCAGATGCCAAAGTTGTAGTTTATTGAACACCAACAAACAACATGAGACCGGCCAGCTGTCCGTTCTGACTCTCTTAGTCCAAAACCTCATCTTTTATACAGTTTGTTATCTGGCATTACCTCATTGCTATGCACCTTCATTATTTTTGTAACCAATGGATACTATTCACCATCATTATCTCACAGAGTCTTTTGATATCTTTTTACTGGTAGAAACTTGGCTTTAGTTTATCTTTTTAATTAATTTGACCACTTGTTGTTTTTACTCCTTATCTTCAGCTGTTTTCCAAGGTCCTTAGCCTCATTATTTTGTTACAACTTGGTACTCATTGTGGTTTTTGCAGTATCAACACTTTTAGTAACCTCATATGCTCTCTCCTGGGTCACACAAAGGCTAGGAAACTCATATAACTACTTTGATATAAAAAACATACTCTAATATTTAAAAATATACTATACTACAAATTCCACTGTCACAGGTGCTCATTTGTTTTGCTCCAATAATACCTTCATATTTGAATTCTATTCCAGCTCCATTTGAACATAAGGGAAACAAAGATTAACTATTTAATTTAATCATCATTCCAGCACTCCCCGGCAT
Source organism: Moxostoma hubbsi (assembly GCA_032164185.1). Classification (NCBI taxonomy): domain Eukaryota; kingdom Metazoa; phylum Chordata; class Actinopteri; order Cypriniformes; family Catostomidae; genus Moxostoma; species Moxostoma hubbsi. The sequence continues at coordinate 15,000,219 of JAVLUX010000051.1, read as the reverse complement.
TTCAATCTGGTTCTCATGGTGATTCCTGTCAGCCTCATTACCTCGCCGCTCAGCTCGTTTAGCGCGCTATCCATTCAGCGATTCTGTTTGTCAACTTCTAACATGAATATAATGATCATTCTCCCTTCAAAAATGCCATCTGGAGCATGATTTATCACATTCGGAACATGGGGGCAATCATGCAACAGTGAATTCCTTTCAATCAACAGATATTCTAATTACAACTATAATACATAATGTCTGTATATTAAAGCTGGAAAATTACAAGTAAAGTTTTAAATTCAACTCTATGGATGTAGTAGTGTGATTAATATACACAATACTAAATTTTTGACAAAAAAGAAAATTCATCAGAAATTTATTTGAGTAAGAGTGAAAAGTACTGACTATAAAACATACTCAGAAAAGTAAATTTTTCCAAAAATGTACTTAAGTAAATGTAACAGGGTAAATGTAATGTGTTACTACCCACCTCTGTACCTTACAGAGACAAACATTCAAAGAGCCGAAGATCCAGAGGGATACTGGAAAATACAAAAACATGTGTACCTCCAACTATACACTTTGGCACTGCAGTTTCTTTGTACACCGGTCTCTTCTGTACGCTGTGAGAGATTGTTATCTAAGGCAGGGGAAATACTGTCAAAGAGGAGAAATAGACTCAGCCCCAACAGTCAAACAGCTTTTATTTCTCAATAAAAATAATTAAAAGCTTCTCCACACACCTTCTGCCATTCCCACAGTTACACAAGCACTATCACTGCCAAGTCTCATAAACACATTTAATAACCAGATGATGCCATCACACGATATGTGTGAGGGATATGAGGTGGTGGTGGCGTAGTGGCTAGAGCACAAGGCTGCTAATCAGAAGGTTGCTGGTTCAAACCCCACGGCCACCACCATTGTGCCCTTGAGCAAGGCACTTAACTCCGGGGGGATTGTCTCTGTAATAAGGGCTCTGTAAGTCGCTTTGGATAACAGCGTCTGCCAAATGCATAAATGTAAATGTAATGTAAATGGATATGTTCTTATACACATCTTAGTCCTGCACTTTAAATAGATGGATCATTTTGTCCATTTCAAACTTCTCTGAATTTCATTAAAACTTATACAGTTACATTATGAAATACCCTGTCATACAAGTAGTATAGAGAATACCAGTAATTACAGCCCAAATATTTGCCATATGCAACTCTGTTAGTCATACTTATAAACATTATTCTATTACATCATATTGAATTATATTGGTTAATGTTGCCATTTATTGCCATGCTTTAATGGGTAAATTATTTTATCAGAGGCAGAAAATCAACACACACACACGTTAGGCTTGTATTTGGGCACGTAACATTGAAACTGCATCAATGAGGTGTGTGGTTGGTGATTCATCCGATGTAGCTTCATCCTCATTTTGTGCTGCTTTATTTTGTACTAACCACCAGATAGCACTACTTTGACACTCAAAGCTTTGAATCTTTTCTCGGAACACTCAGGGAAAGCCTAAGAGCTTTACGAGTCTTCATTTCCCCATCCCTATCTGATTCCCTTTCACTCCTACATGTGCTGTGTAGAAGAACCAGTGTATTTCTAAAACCAGCTAGATCTGGTTTACGGGGGTGAGTGGAAAATTAAAGAAGAAGAGACTTTGAAGAAGGGTATAAATAGGCTGTCTATTTTCTGTGTGATTTAGGTCTTGTTCCTATCACGAGGTAGATGTCGTGGTATTTTTTTTGTGAACAAGCCTCTTTTAAAAGAATAAAATATCTTTTAAAATACAATTTGAATCCTATGTCTCTTATGCTGTGATGCTGGTTGTTTAATTATTGTTTTTGCCACAACAATTGGTGTCAGAAATGGGATCTCACGGCAGTTTCTTCTGGTCCTGAAGACAGCGGATTTGACGACTGATCATCCTAGAAGCATCAGGCTTCTGGTCTTACCTCGAAAATTGAGTGAGAAGAGCTAAACTGCTTTCAGGGCCAGGAGTGACTCGACTGAGATCAGAAAGAACCCAGTGGCAGTAAAAGCATCTCGGGTAAGAGACAGTAAAATTATTTTATTTTGTGTGGTGTAATTTGATATGACTGTGAGTGAACCATAGTGGCTGGAACTATCTCTTTGGTACGGGCAGAGAAGGTTTTCGAGGGGGAAATTGTAACCTGAGGAAGTCAAGTCAATTTTATGCCGAAAATTAGCTCGTAAAAGTGGACGGAAGAGCCACACCTGATTAATTAGGTGAACCAGAATCAAACGAGCGCTGGAAACGCTCACGGAAAGATTTTGAGTAAACCGTAATTACAGAAGCATATTTGCTACCCTTGCCGATTTGAGGTGACAAAATCGGATCTGTTGAAGACGTTTGACAGATTATTAGACGCGCGTCGAAGGAAAATCCAGGAGAGATAGAGATCAGCAAATATGGGGTCATCTAACAGTAAGCTAGACACCAGTTTTCGGTCAAATTAAAAAGAATTACGGACATAAATGTAGGCCCTATGCTGGACATAGAGAAGTTGATCAAATATCATGATTTTCCCGAAAAAGGGACACTGAGCAAAATAAGACTGAATGTTGTGAAAAAGTCAATTAAAAAAAAAAAAAAAGCAGTGAAAAGCAACAGAGTTGTTGCGGTTGTTTTCGTCATGTGTGTAAAGAATGTGAGCAGACTATAGATTGTTGGATTGAGGAAGCCGACAGAAGAGAATGAAAGGAAATGCAGAATGAATTAAGCAAAGGAATGAATGAGGATGTGTGTGAGAAAACGGCTTCACCAGAGCAGAATACTACTAATGAACAGTGTGTTTGTGTTTTCCACAATGTAACCGAGATTGTCTCGGCGCCGCCGGCATATAACCATCACTACCCCGTGGCGGAGCTGAAAGCCCTGAAACTGGACCACGATCTCGACTGCTCTCCGATCCGAAGACCAGCACAAGATGCAGCACAAGTAGCAACACGAGATGCACGAACAGCGACAGAAGCAGCAGCGCAAGTGATACAAGCGCAAGAATTCCCACGAGCACCATCACCTCCAGTACAGCAGGCGGCGGAAGAATCCTCAGCTCCCGCTGCCACAGGCAGCGAAGAAGAAAGGGAGGAGAACGAAGAACAGGACGTTTTCGGGGACGGCACTTAACTTCAGCCCTGATGCACGCTACATACGCCGAAGATCAGCTGCAGGAAAAGAAAGACCGAAAACCACTCACAATGGCAGTTGTGCAACGTGAAACAAACAAGCCTGAAACTCAACAAAAGGCGAGAGGAAGAGGTGATGGAAGGAAATGGCGGTGCTATGTGTGTGCTACAAACAACCATACGGTCAGAGACTGTACCAAATGCAGAGTGTGCAGGAGAGACGGGCATTGGAGCAGTGCGTGCCTGAATCTGAAGTCGGATTGAAACGAGAGGAATGGAGAGCAGGACAGAAAGGGTCTGGTTCAGGGCGATCAGTGGCTGACCACAAGACAGGAAAGTGACCATTTATTACTAACACGCAAACAGGACACACACACAAACACATAAACTTATTTACATTCTGCTATCTGCAATGAAGAATCTGCTTGCAAATCTATGTGTGTTTTGAGCAATGTTGTGAATGATGAAATTTTGAGCAGTGTTTCTGATGAATGTTTGAACATGTACAAAGGCCCAGGGTTTTCTCAAATGCCAAAATACCGAATGATAGTCGAGGGAGTAGTAATTAACTTTCTGGTCGATTCGGGAGCTTCAGTTAGCACTTTACGACCATGTGACGTGCCATGTGTGCCGAAAATGACAGGAAAAGTATATGAAAGCACTTCGGCTTCGGGCCATTTGATCTCTGAACGATTCACCGAGCCCTTAGAGTGTGAGATAGAGGGGGGTCGAACTCTGAAACACGAGTTTCTCTGGTCGGCCAATTGTCCCGCACCGCTAATGGCCAGAGATTTAATGTGTGAATTAAATTTGATCCGCTGTGCTGATTTCTCCAGAATCAGCATTGAGGAAGCACCACAAATGACATGTTCTAAATTTGAGCCGCAGTGGGCTTACGAATGGCGGATAAAAGATGTTGATTGGGCAGAGATGATTTTGAAATTGGCTAAAGATCGAATAACACCAGTCAATGCATTGTATGAATGCATTGTACGTCACATGTCGTAAATGAGCGTGATTCACACTATGAAGAAACTTGGTTTAGTGGAGGGGAGAATGAAAGTGTGAAATTTGACAAGATTTTCTGGACAGAGAATGTGTGTGCGTTGTATGCGTGTTTGAATGAAAAACAATTGCAGTGTTATTTAATGGCAGGAGACAGTGTTCCTCATTTATCTGTGTCCAAGAGCACGAATAAGCAATGGACAGAATTGGGGCTTTTTGTGAATGACTGTTTGCAGGCTACAGACTGGGTTGAAATTGATACAGACATAGCACAGAGCAAAAGTGTTGGAGCATTTAAGTCAAACTGTGATTTTGATGTGGAAGTTTTGAGAACTGTAACTGCTATTGTGAACAATGATGTGACAAAACAGGGGGTGGGGGCTATTTCTGCGTCAGACATTGATATTTCTCTGGCAGAAATACCTTCAAAATTGTGGGCAAAACACAAGTACGATGTGGGTTTGATAAAGGGATGCGAGCCGGTTGTAATCACCCCAAAATCTGATTACAAACCGTGTCAGGCGCAATATCCCCTCAAACGTGAAGCATTGCAAGGCATAATGCCAGTATTTGATTCTCTGTTGAAGGAGGAAATAATTGTGCCATGCAACGATTCACCAGTGCGCACACCAATTTTTCCTGTGAAAAAGATCAGAGATAAGGGTCAGCCAACAGAGTGGCGATTTGTGCAGGATTTACAGGCTGTAAATTCAGCTGTCATTGGCAGGGCAGCACGAGTGCCAAACCCTTATACTATTTTGTCACAAATTACGCAAGATGCAACGTATTTCACTGTGGTGGATTTGACTAATGCTTTCTTTAGCGTCCCAGTGGAAGAGGAAAAGACAGTTTTGGTTTGCGTTTGATTTCAATAATAAAGGCTACGCATTTACAAGATTGTGCCAGGGATATTGTGAATCTCCAACCATTTATAACGAGGCCCTTTGGAGAAGTATTGAGCCTCTGACTTTGACAGCTGGAACAGCTTTATTACAATAGGTTGATGATTTATTAATTTGTGCCAAAGATAAAACTACCTGCATTTCTGACACTGTGACTCTCCTGAACCATTTGGAGCGGGAGGGGCACAAAGTCAATCTTTCAAAGCTGCAGTTTGTGAAACAGGAAGTGACATTCCTGGGGCATGTTATCAAACCTAACAGCAAAGCACTGTCTGAGAAACAGGTGCGGGCCATAAAAGAGGTGCCAAAACCAGTTACAAAGAAACAGATGTTGTCATTCTTGGGGATGTGCGCTTACTGCTGTACGTTCATTCCTAATTATGCCATTTTTGAACAGCCCTTGCGAGCCCTAACGACAGGGAAAGGGCTGAGGTCATGTGAGACTTGTTTGAACAAGTGGGGCTGAGAAAGCATTTGATAACATGAAAGTGCAATTGGCTATGGCTCCAATGTTAGGCCTTCCTGTCACAAACTGCCCATTTGTACAGATGGTCGATGAAAAGAATAATTTTATGACTTCTGTTCTCTTGCAGACTCAAGGTGACAGACTGCGACCTGTGGCCTATTTTTCAACGAAACTCGATGCTGTAGCTGCAGGACTTCCGCATTGCCTCAGGGCAGTGGCAGCAACTGTGATGGCCTCCAGAGAGTTTGTGGGATATTCTGATTTAACTTTAATGGTTCCACATGCAGTCTCCATGATTTTGCAAGAGCAGAGAACGTCACATTTGTCTACAGCCCGATGGCTGAGGTATCATACAATTTTGTTGGACATGCCAAACATAACTGTGAAAAGATGCACAACTTTGAATCCTGCCACCCTTCTGCCCACACAGGAGGATGGCGCGGAACATCATTGTTGTCTGTCAGCGCTCAAACAGGTGTGCACACCACGTCCAGACCTTTTAGACGTACCGTTGGATAATTGTGACAATGTCCTGTTTGTTGATGGATCTGCGTCAAAAGATCAACAAACGGGACAGAATAAAGTCGGTTATGCAGTAACGACTGAATTTGAAACTCTGATTCTGGCAAATTACCATCACATTATTCTGCGCAGGCAGCTGAACTGGTCGCGCTGACTGAAGCATGTAAACTGATGACGGATAAATGTGTGACGATTTACACAGACTCGCGTTATGCTTTTGGAGTCACGCATGACTTTGGTGCTTTGTGGAAGCACAGGAAATTTTTGAAATCAGATGGGCGCCCGATACTAAACGCGTCTCTGGTAACGGACCTCCTCGAGTCCATTCTGTTGCCAGACAAAATTGCGATTTGTAAGTGCGCAGCGCATACTAATGATAAAAGTTTCATTTCAACAGGAAATGCCAGAGCTGATATGGCTGCAAAAGTAGCGGCAGCGGATCAAACTAAAAATGATAGTAAAAGCACCACTTGTGCACAAGTTGACATTAACCTCGACATTTCTCCTTGTTTACAGAGCATGCAGTCTTTTTCCACAGGAGCTGAGAAAAACAACTGGAAGGTGTTAGGCTGCAGCCTTGTAGATAGAGTGTGGACATCAGTTGATGGAACGCCCTGTTTACCCAAACATTTCTTTCAACATTATGCTAAATTGATGCATGGTTTAGATCATGTGTCAAAAGGGGGAATGACTGCACAAATGAAAGAATTGTGGTTTACCAAGGGCTTCACAATATTTGCTGAGAATTTTTGCAAAAGATGTGTTATTTGTAATACACACAATGTGGCACGAGGCGTTAAAACACGGCTGGTATCCCAGCCAGCCCCAGAAGGGCCGTTCGAGTACTTAATGATCGATTTCATTTAATTAACCCCTTGTGGGAAGCAGAAATATTGCCTGATAATGGTTGACATGTGGTCCAAATGGGTCTAGGCCTTCCCAACCTCGAAACAAGACGCAGCAGCAGTAGCCATGGCTCTGCAAACCGAGATTGTTCCGAGATGGGGAATTCCAAGAAAAATCAGTTCTGACAACGGAACACACTTTGTCAATGAGGGAATAAAGCAGGTGGGTCAGTTCTTAGGAATTGATATGAGAACACATTGTGCCTATCACGCCGCCAGCGGAGGTGCTGTGGAGCGTGTGAACCAGACGGTAAAGAACAAATTGGCAAAGTGTTGTGAGGAAACTGGACTCTGATGGGTGAAGGCACTCCCAACCGTGTTAATGTACATGAGAATAAGAAAGAGAGTCAAAACAAATTTGAGCCCATTCGAAATTCTCTTTGGTAGACCACCATTCATGGGAGTAGAGGGGGGAAAACGCAGGCTTCCATCAACGGATATGTGTGAAAATGAGATGTTGAATTACTGCAAAGAAATGTCGTGTCTGTTATCCAACATTTCTGTGCAGGTCAAAGCTGCCCAGGGGAAGGTTGCTGAGACGTTCCTGCATAAGATCAGGCTGGGGGATTACGTGGTAATTCGTGACCTGAGAAGGAAGAACTGGAGGGCGAAACGTTGGCGAGGACCGTACCAAGCTGACAACACACACGGCGGTGAAGGTTGGAGAGAGAGCTACGTGGGTGCACGCCAACCACTGCAGGAGAGTTCCGCCCATATCGGAAGGGCAATAGGAGGAGGAGCCTCAACAACAACAAGTTCAACAATAAGCCCCAAGATCGAGCCCAAACACCAAGTGCAAGCCAGAACCGTTTAGTTCTTGATACACTTACTGCAGAAAGGGGCGGAGTCTGTAAAATGCTGGGGGTGTCTTGTTGTTTTAACATTCCCGATTACAGTGATAATATAACCAACATAATTGAACACATGAGAGAGGCCATAAAAGAACCTGAAAGGACTGACAACCAGTGGGCCGGGTGGATTATGTCTTTGTAGGGAGGATGGATGTACTGGATAATTCAAACTGTTCTGCCAATTGTAGTGATAGGAATTCTGATTCTGTTCTGCTTGCCATGCATTATGAGATGTATTTCCAACTCAGTACAGAGATTGGTCAGGGCTGGGATGTCCATACAAGCAGTAAAATTGACCGTTTATCCGATAGATGATGCACACAAATGTGATGATTATGAGAGTGACGAGAGTGTTTGAAATGAAGGATTTTTATTTATTTTTATTTTTATTTTTTTATTATTTATTACTTTTTATTCTTTGTGTCCTTTTTATAGGATCAACCAGGGGTGTTGAGTGGATAATTTATTCTTTATTCCTACTATGCTTTAAACTATGTCTGAGATGACTGAGGATCTGGTTCTCAGACAGGAAAATGCGATAACAATGTTCATTCATTTTTAACCCGGTTTCAGATAAAATATTTACTTATTTGCTACAAGCTTTTTACTTTTAAAATCTTCTTTCCAAAGTTTAAGTAGAGTGATCAGGTATACGAAAATCAGACATGAAGAGTATAACTGTGATGTAAAGACTTGAAATGATTGTAACCATTTTTGGGTTTAATGTTGAGTGATGTTTTTCTTTTTCTTTTTTGTATTCTAATCATGTTAAGCTGTCCAAAACGAATGTTAATGAAACCAAATCGTTTATCAGAGAATGATAAAGAGGAGGAATTGTTGTGGAAAAATTAATATTTAACTTTTTCCTTATTTACTTTCTTAGACATTGTATGGGTTTTCTTTCGATTCAATCATGTGTTTCTCTCGTTGGTATGTAAGCACCTGGTAGGAACAAAGACACACACACAACAAATGGTCAGAAAGAGCTTTTTAACTCTTTATTATGGGTAATTTGTATTCAGGAAAGACAGAGTGGTTATTTAGCCATAAATAAAGACCTTTTGACCTCACAGGTGTGAAGACAGTAAAACCCAGGGGGTTAGAAGGGCCACTGTAAACAGGGAAAGGCAGAGGGGTTATCTAGCCTTTGACCTCACAGGTGTGAGTAAAGCCCGGGGGGTTGGGGGGGGTAGAAGAACCAGTGTATTACTAAAACCAGCTAGATCTGGTTTACGGGGATGAGTGGAAAATTACAGAAGAAGAGACTTTGAAGAAGGGTATAAATAGGCTGTCTGTTTTCTGTGTGATTTAGGTCTTGTTCCTATCACGAGGTAGCTGTCGTGGTATTTTTTTTTGTAAACAAGCCTCTTTTAAAAGAATAAAATATCTTTTAAAATACAATTTGAATCCTGATGTCTCTGCTGTGATGCTGGTTGTTTAATTATTGTTTTTGCCACAACAGCCGGCACCCATAAAAAATTTACCATTTATCCTAATTGCTGTATTCTGAACAAACTCTGTATGAGTTCATATAATATGTCTTGTTGTGCTGTAGATAGCCATTTGACAAGCTTGTAAGTGCTAATAGAGAATCTGTGCATATCACTGATCTCGTTGGTTGTATCTTTTCTACCCACTGAAGAAAATGTAAAATTGTCTAGTAATTCTGTGGTGAATACTGATGTATGATCAGTTATTCTTTTCTTTTTTTCTTCTTATTCTCCCATTTCTGACACTTCACGCTATTCCCCACGGCATCCATGCACAACTCACCACGCGCCCCACAGAGAGTGAGAACCACATTATAGTGACCACGAGGAGGTTAACCCAACATGACTCTACCCATCCTAGCAACCGGGCAATTGGTTGCTTAGGAAGCCTGACTGGAGTCATTCAGCATGCCCTGGATTTGAACTTACAACTCCAGGTGTGGTAGTAAGCGTCTGCTGGCACAACCACAGAAGGGGCAATAGCAGCATCATTCAATCAAAAATTTTGTGCCTCCTTACTAACTATCCATCCAAAGCTTGTTATTTAAATTTTTTTGTACTCCTATTTCCAACAATATGTCAGTACTTTTTTAACTGGATGACTTTCCAAATGACCCTTTCCAGCAGTCCAATATCTCATCCTTAAATTAAGCATACACATTTCTAGTGGCATATCCACTTGTAAAGATGACACTGGAGATGTTCTAAATGCTCCACAGCATATTCGTAGTGCTTGTGATTGTATTGGCTCAACCATTTTAAGCCATGTTATAGATGAGGAATTGGTCACCATACTGCCATAATCTGTAGCTGATCTGATCAGTGCACAAGACATACTTCTAAGTGACTGATGACTTGCCCCCCATTAAATTCCTGCCAAGCACCTCCAATTATTACCTAAATTTTTTCCTTTTTTACATTTATATATCAGTTTCAGGATATGCACTCCAAAGGTCAATTTTGAATCCATCCACATGCCCAGAAATCTGACAACTGATACTTGTTCCATCTGATCTCCATACATATTGATATTCACTGTGGGATTAGTTTTCCTTTTTGAGAAGCAATTCACAATTTTGCCACTGAATAGCAAAAACCCAAAAGATTTGCCCAGTTCTCTACCTTATTTACAGCAGTCTGCATACTTTTCACCACATATGTGACATTGCACCCTCTCTTCCAAAATGCTCCATCATCTGCGCATGATCTCCCTATTCCAGTGTCTATCTGAGAGAAAATGTAATTAATCATAATATTAAAGAGAATAGGGCTGCAAACACTTCCTTGTGGAGTTCTGTTCTCTGTTGGGTATATCTGGGAATACACAGACTTCACTCTTATTTGTATAGTTCTACCAAACAAGAAGCTCATAATCCAGTTGTACATTCTCCATTTGATTCCCATTCTATCCAGTTTCATTAAGATAAATTATGTAACTTTTATAGTGTACAATGCTTAGTGGAAATAACTGAGGTGACAAAATAATGCATGTGTAACGCAGGGTTAGGATGGGCAAGGAGGAGGCGAGAACCGGCTTGTCAACGTAAATAATATTTTAATGAGAACTTAAACAAAAAGCACAGACACACACAACGGACCTGTCCGTGATTGATCTCTCTCTCGAACCATTGTCACCGGTCGCCTTTATCCCTCGCGCACCCCATCAGGCCGATTGGGGACCAGGCGTTGCCTCAGGGTGGGGTTCCACCGGCATGACGTACACCCCCCCCCCTTCTTTCCCTGGGGAGGGGCGTGCTCTACGACCTGTCTGCCAGCTGGTTATCCCCGCCTTCCTCGACCTGGGAGTTGACAGGAGGGGAAAACAACAACAAAAAAAACTAAATAGGTGAGGGAAAAGGCCAACACGGTGCGAAATAGCAAGAGAGAGAGAGAAAAAGCTAACTCACCGGTTCTCTGATGTACCACCAATGTAACGTGGGGTTAGGATGGGCAAGGAGGAGGCGAGAACCGGCTTGTCAACGTAAATAATATTTTAATGAGAACTTAAACAAAAAGCACAAACACACACAACGGACATGTCCATGATTGATCTCTCTCTCTCTCTCTCTCTCTCTCGAGAACCATACTCACCAGCCACCTTTATCCCTCGCGCACCCCATCAGGCCGATTGGGGACCGGGTGTGTGACATTCCAGCCCGGCCCCGCCCCCCTCCACTCCACAGCATGGTATAAGACTTTTTTTCTCTCAACTCAAACTCAAAAATAGTGACTGATTAAATACTACAATGTTGTAATCACCAATGTGTTTTCAACAATGATGACATAGTATGGGGTAATATTATTATTATTGTAAAAGTAAAAAGTTGTATTACCATAGTAAGGATCAGTGGTGTGTTCCAATTCATGGTGATGTTTATCCAGGCCTTAAGATCAGGAGATATCTGAAAAAAAATGTAAAAGTAGACCAGAGGATTCCTTACAGCTTGTGTGTCAAACAGTGTGTGGCAGGGCAGAGGGCGGGGACAGGTCGTGACGATACACACCCAATCCCGTATCAGGCTAATCAAGCCTCCGAGAGGGATAAAGGCCGATGGCAGACGGTGGTGCGACGAGAGAGAGATCATTTACGGACATGTCCGTCATGTGTGTGTGTTTGTCTTTTGTTTTAAGTTTATAATTAAAATAGTTCTATTATCAAGCCGGTTCTCGCCTCCTCCTTTCCCTTGAACGACGTTACACAGTGATAGTGGATTGTGGTAACTAACTCTTGCAGGAAATTGTGTGGTTTCATATTAGACATCCCATCCTGGTAATATTCTGAAATGATTTCTTAAGTGTAAACTGGAGTGTTCGCATTCCCTTGGGAAGATTGTAAAAAAGTAATTGTTTAAACAGGATGAGGGCACCTGTTCACACATTAGATGCTGGGGACAGAAAAGTTTTTGATTCCCAACTTTAAAGTGTAATTTCTCTTAGGAAATGTTTTTAAAACCTGTTCATGCTTTTGGTGTGGGTAAGGATAAGGGGGTCTTTTGACCACCAACTTTAAGGTGTTGATCTGGGGGTGCCAGCAACCCCTGTAGGAAAATGTTTCGGCCAAATGCTTTGCTGTGTTTAGGAAGTATGTTTTTTAACTTTGATCTGATGCTCTCTGAAGTGTTAAACAGATTCGAAGTGCCAAGGTTTTTTTGTAAAGAAGTTTGTTTAAACAGGATGAGGGCACCTGTTCACACTTTAGATGCTGGGAACAGGATAGTTTTTTGACTCCCAAGTTTAAGGTATAATTTCTCTTGGGATGTGTTTTTAAAAGCTGTTCATGCGTTTGAGTTTTATTTATTTTTGTACAAAGTTGGGTGTCAGCATTCCCATGGGAAAATGTTTCTTCCAAATGCTTTGGTATGTTTACAAGTTTGTGTTTTAAAAACTTTTATCTTATCCTCTCTGAAGTGCCAATCTGGATATTTGAAAAGTTTGCCAGTTTGTCGCGCAGATGCAAATATTTGGGCTGTAATTATTGGTATTCTCTATACTACTTGTATGACAGGGTATTTCATAATGTAACTGTAACCGCACAGATGTCCGGCATGCATGCCCGGGCCGCCGAGAGTGTTGGACTGGACCAGAATTTCCCGCCCCCACCAAAGCCTAACATTTGTGTGTGTGTGTGTGTGTTGATTTTCTGCCTCTGATAAAATAATTTACCCATTAAAGCATGGCCCTCACGGTTAGACGATTGGTTCCTCGGGTCATGGTGCCGCTCACAGCCACGCCCCCCCTCGGTTCCTTTCTTCCCAGAAGTGAATGACGAGCTGACTGAGTCTTGGAGGGCACCTTTTATTGCCCGAAACTGACCTCCTCGCTCGTCCGCTCTCACTACCCTCGAAGGCGGGGCGGTCCATGGGTACACAGAGGTCCCCCAAATGGACAAAGTGGTTGCGGTGTGCCTGCACCTGCAAAATCCGGCCACCTTGCGTGATCGCCCAGTGCTCCCCTCCAAGGCCTGTAGTACGACGTCATCCCTGGCATGCAAAGCATACAGCACCACCGGACGGGCCGCTTATGCTCTGCATGCCACGGCCCTCCTGCAAACCCACCAGGCCAAGGTACTTAAAGACTTGGGTAGTCCTGATCCTGATGTGTTGCAGGAACTGCGCACAGCTACCGCCCTCGCCCTCTGGGCCATGAAGGTCACAGCGTGAGCACTCAGACATGCGATGGCCACCCTTGTGGTCCAGGAACGTCATCTATGGCTGAACTTGGTTGAGATGCGGGAAACTGACAAAGCCTGCCTCAACGAGGACCCAGCTCTTAGCCCCAGCGTAGAACTACCCGCAGGAAGCGGATGCCCCCTGTCTCACGAACCTCTTCAAGGACCTGGAAAGCTCCCAAGCATTCCCGAGATGGACCACCCAGGGGACGACCACCCAGGGGAGATGTTCACACAGGAGCTGGTAGCCAGACCACTCCTTTCCCCGTTGGAGGGCCAGGAGGAGAATCCTTGGTTTACTTATTATAATTTGCCCAATTTCAGGACCATCCAACTTGGCTATGTGATTCAGTTCGCCAGGCATACGCCCTGTTTCAGCGGCATCTGCCCCACTTCGGTGCACGGTGAAAAAGCAAGCACCCTGCGCACGGAAATTGTTACCTTTTTGCAAAAGGATGCGATAGAGCCTGTCCCTCCAGACGAGATGGAGAAGGGTTTCTACAGCCCTTACTTCATCATACCCAAAAAAGGAGATGGGTTGAGACAAATCTTGGACCTGTGAGTTCTCAACCGGGCTCTGCACAAACTCCTGCTCAAGATGTTCACGCAAAAACACATTCTAACATGCGTCCGGCATCAAGATTTGTTCGCAGCAGTAGACCTGAAGGATGCATACTTTCACATCTCAATTTTGTCCTAACACCAACCCTTTCAAATGTTTGCGTTCGAGGGCCGGGCATACCAGTACAAGGTCCTCCCCTTGGCCTGTCCCTGTCCTCTCACAATTCCATGAAGCCCTTGCTCCACTAAGGGAAGTGGGTATCCACACACTCAACTACCTCAATGACTGGCTGATATTAGCTCACTCTTGTGAGCTACTATGCGCTCACAGGGACCAGGTGGTCAGGCACCTCAGCTATCTAGGGCTTCAAGACAACTGGGAAAAGTGCAAGCTCTCCCTGGTTCAGAGCATCTCTTTTCTCGGCATGGAGTTAGACTCCAAACGAGCATGCGCAGTCAGTGCTGAATTGCCTCTCATCATTCAAAATAGGCATTGCGGTCCCTCTAAAACAGTTCCAGAGGCTCCTGGGGCATATGGCATCATCAGCCGTGGTCACGCCGCTAGGGTTAATGCAAATGAGACCATTCCAGCACTGGCTTCAGACTTGAGTCGTGAGATGGGCATGGCGCCTGGAATAACTGACAGCAGAGGGGGGTGAAGATCGCACGATACATGCCGCGGCGTGTATCGACAGGAGTCACCCTGCAGCAGGTGTCCAGATGCATCGTGGTCACAACAGATGCCTTCAAACAGGGTTGGGACACCGTGTGCAATGGGCATGCAGCCGCCAGTCTCTGGATGGGCCAGCGGTTATGTTGGCACATCAACTGCCCACCCAGTTGCCGTGCATCTGCTTCCTCGCACACCGCTTATGACATCCAAGGAGTGTGGCATCCTCGTAGGCACTGGCCAATGGCACCTCTCTAGCTGACATCTGTAGAGAAGCTGGGCAATACCCAATACCTTTGCGAGATTCTACAATCTCCGGGTTGATTCGGTATAATAACGACTGACCGGGTATAACACTTGCACTAGTGCCTTTCCCATCACTGAAGCGAATATGTGCGCTATTACTCCTAGATGAGCCCTCAACCTCGTGCTCCCTGGATGTTCTTCCTCCCCAGCCCTCTGGCTCGTGAATTCAGTGGAGGAACTCCCAACGAGACCCACTACAGGTACTAGTTACACCATACTGGAATAGGTGATCCATAGGTGCCGGTTATCATGGTAACACCCAGTGATGTATTTTCTGCGGTATGGTCCCTCTGTCATGCAGACCTCACTTGAGCAGTCCCCTCTGCCCCAGTTGCCGTATTTGTAGAGCTCCTCCCTCATTAGGAAGGAGGTACCACTGCACCACTTCCATGTGTGGCGTAACAGGTCCATGTGACGTATTTGCCACATTTTGACCTCCCCAGCCTAGGCAGGATGTTGTGTCCACGGGGTCTTTTCCCCTGTCGTGGAAAGTCTCTAAGTTGTAAGAAAAATCTCAAAGTCCTGAGTTCCAGATGCCAAAGTTGTAGTTTATTGAAAACCAACAAACATGAGACCGGTCAGCTGTCCGTTCTGATTATCCTGTTCCCAGTTTTCAGTTTTATACCTTTTTTTTATCTCATACACATTATATCTAGCCAATGATTTCATCACCTCAACTTTTCACCTATCTACAATTATTTCTCAGATTGTCTCCTTTTTAATTATTGGTGGAAAAAGTTTCCCTTACTCCTTTTTAAAAAAGAATGTACATAAAGAATATTTTGACTTGTTTTTCACTTAATTATTGACATGTTTTTCACTCAATTTCACTTAATTTTCTATATAATAATCTTATGTCATGGTGCATGTAAAGGACACGTCACCTTAAATCACCTTCATTAGGGAAAAAACAGCCTTATACATAACACATTTTTACCCTCTGCTACTGTATATCATGCTGGTATTGCTTGTTCGCACGCAACACCATTTAATTAGAGAATACATCATATTTTAAAGATGTGCCTCCCACGTCTAGCTCTTTAAAGAAAATACATCATGACCATTTTAATTAGAGAAAATACATCACATCTGACTTGTTAAAGAAAATACATCATATGTTTCAGAGAAATACATCATAAATTTCCCCCCTTTGAGACTTATAAAGTCTCACTATTTCCCTTGTCCAGAGTACAGTCACACAAGCCAGCCCTTTTCTCATTCCATCATGTAGCCAAATTAGGCTACCCACTTCTTTATCCATCACCTTCTGTATGGGAGCGCACTCTGCAGGATTTGGGACCAAACCTCTCCCTCCACATTTATCTAGGAAGGAGTAAAAGATCCTTTAGCTATCACCTTCCTGGGGGTGGATGTCAACAAATCAATCATCTTTGTAATAAGCGTGTGCATGCAGTCTCAGAGCCTTGTGTGATGTAGAGTACAATTGATTACACATTGTTTAGATACGTTAACATTCACTAGAATAACTACCATAGTAATATGTATCCTGCGGTGCCAGAGGAACTCACAGACATTTCCGGTAGCCTGGAGCGCTATCTGGTGGTGTGTTGGAGCAGACAGCGGGTTTTTAAACCACCAGTTGAGTCTTTTTCGCTCTTTTAGCCAAGCACTGAGGTGCTCGTCGTGCCTTTTCTTTACTTTGTAATGTCTTATTCTCTGGCCATCCAGTGGTACTTCCAGTGTTTTTAAAGTTTATAAATGCATACTATATTTCATTCTACATCAATTTACTCAGTTAATAGTACTTTCAGAGATGATTCAAACAACAAATTATATTTCTAAAACATGTATCAATATAAACATTCTTAGCGTTCTCTTTTAATTCTGGTTACATTACCTTGTAACATCACCTTGTAACATGGATAATGATCTGCTTCAGACCCTCATCATCCCCTTTCATTATCATTGCTTTAGACAGCAAACATAATTTTAAAAGTAATAATAACTTCAGGAAGGGGTATATGCCAAAATAATAAACATAACACCCTCTGTCTTCCTGCCTACTCTATCCAATCTAAAATACTACCTAATTTTGTTATAAAAGAAAATACAATGAATATGCTGACTCCCTTGCTATCCAAAAACAATAGAAAAGTGAAAATAAAGAGTAAAAAAAAGGCTCCCCTTCCCTACTACTCTTGTGTAATTCCAGGGTTTTTTTCTAGAATTCGTCCAGCTCATCCAGTCTGGAAAATTGGAAATATACATTTTGTTTGGTTTGAGCCAAGGATTCCATGGTATGGTATAAATATGGTATAAAGCACTTGAGTCTATGGCAAATGGTCTAGGAGTTATGAGCAGTTTCACATTTTTGATCGATGTAGCGCCCCCTATTGGCCAATTTGGCCAAGTCTAGTTAGTTGGTACTACCATCTGACTAAGTTTCAAGTCTCTAGGCCTTACGGTACGCTCTGCCCGATCAGTTTTTTAAAGGAATAATAATAATAAATATAGCTGTAAGCAGCACAGGGGATTCCTCCTCAAAATGGCAAATAATTAAACAATTGTTTAGTAGAGGGTTGGGGTTAAACCCTATCAATGGAAGAAAGAATCCTAAAAAACATGTCTTTCTGTCTGAATCCTAAATGAAAAATTATGGCTGTGGATGTATATGAACCACTGACCCTTCACTTACCAGCACAACATCTTAGCCAAGTTAGCTATTCAGATTGCTGAGTATATCTGCTTTGGTTACATTCAGTTTTGATATAAAAAAAGAACTAGTGGCTAGCATTGTCAGATTTGGTTCAAGTTCAACAGCTGTAATTCAGTCATCTTTTGACATATCAAGGTGAAATTTTGCATGGTACTTTAGAGTGATGAAATGTTGAAGCATGTTAGGTTTAAAAAAAAACATGTCAAAATTACCTGTAACGCCCCCGAAGGGAAAATATGAGCAGTTCTTTGTGTGGGGTTTCCCATTAGACTGTATCAATGTACAAAATTAGAAAATTTTTAACCAGTGACTTTTAGAGATATTGGGGCGCATGTAGAATAATAATAATAATAAATATAGCTGTAAGCAGCAATGTGGATTCCTCATCAAAATGGCAAATAATTTAAAATTGTATCAGTAGAGGGTTGGGGTTAAACCCTCCCAATGGAGAAGTCCTAAAAAACAAGTTTTTCTGTCTGAATCCTAAATGAAACATTTTCAGTGTAAAGGAAAATCCATCATGCCGGACCTTATGGATCCTTGAGACTTTTTTGTCCCCAACGAGAAATGGGGCATGTGCACCAAGTTTCAGAAGAATTGGACAAATGGGGTGGAAATGCCATGGTTTGTTAGGTTTGAAAATGTTGTTAGGTTTGAAAAACCATCAGTCAAAATGACATTTGATTTATTGACACATATATATGGAGGCAATGTGGACATTAACATAAATACACCCCTTTCAGCCATTTTTTGTATTGTATCCATTTTTGCAAAGTAACAAAAATTGAAAGACTTCAATTCTACAAATGGGTACCAAATTTCAAGTCAAATGGATGTTTGTTTCAAGAGAAGAGGATTTTTGTAGGTTTTCCCAAATTTTCACTTTACAGGAAAATCCCTCATGGGTCCTAGAGGCTTTTTTGTTGCCTATGAGAAATGTTCTAATTTTGTACATTGGCCAAACTTGGTTCCCCGTCTGTCACTCACTTCAATATCGTGTCAAAGAAGTGACACTAGGGGTCTCTCCTGAGCGCCGAATATGCCTCTGGTCTATGAAAAAAGGCCAATGAGAAGTTGGCAGACAGTATTTGCATACCCCGCCCCGGACATACGGGTATAAAAGCGGGGAAATACGTCGAATTCATTCAGAAATTTTCTTCGGAGCCGATGGTCGTGTATGCAGTCAGCTGCGAGTTACACACCAATTCCTGCTTCTGTTCCTCTAACGCTCTGCTTCTTGTTGGATCTACGGCGCACATCAGCGGCTCTCTCCTTCTCTGCATGGCAGTGCAGCTTGCCCCTGGGCGCTTCGACAGTGCATAGAGCTAAAAGAGTTATATTTAAAAGAGTGATTTTCTCGATAAAAAAGTATTTTCCTCCGAAAGAGCAATACACAGTGGCGTTGAACGTCCTTTTCAGGACGTGTCTTTTTAAAGATGCCATTCCGCCCCTGTGTAGTTCCTGGATGCGGTTGAGTGCTCTCTGCTTCAGACGGCTACAGGCGTTGTCTCGTGGTAAGCTCGTTGACTCCCGTCCGTGCTCGAGGCAACAGCGGCTCGCCTCACGGCCAGACTGCCTATCCTCTGGAGTTCGAGATGGATGAGCTTGCCGCTGCATCGGAGAGCGCGGCATCTGACGCTGATGCCTCCCCTGGGCTGCCGTCTTCGGGCCAGCATGCCCAGGCTGAGGCTGACCCGCAGATGTCCGACATGCTTGCCCGGGCCGCCGCTAGCGTGGGGCTAGACTGGAACCCTCCGTCCTCCCCACAGCCATCGCGGCTGGATGATTGGTTCCTGGGAACACCACTCCGCTCACAGCCGCGCACACCCCTTTCCATTTTTCTGCTCTCCACTCGTCATGCCACTCGCTCATCCGCTCTCGCTACCCTCGATGGCGGTGCGACCTTGGGTATACGGCGATTCCCCAGGTGGATAGGGCTGTTGCGCTCCATCTATGCCCCGCAAACCCATGCCATGGCCATCCTACAAGTCCACCAGTCCAAGGCGCTCAAAGATCTTCACGAGGGTAGCCCTGATCCCGATATGTTGCAGGAACTGCGCTCAGCGACCGACCTCGCCCTCAGGGCCACGAAGGTCACAGCGCAGTCACTGGGGCAGGCAATGGCCACGCTTGTGGTCCTGGGGCTGAACTTGGTCGAGATGCGTGAGACTGAAAAGGCTCGCTTCCTCAACGCCCCCCTCTGCCAGTTCGGCCTCTTCTGCGACACCGTCGAGACACTCAACCCAGGGACCAAGATGTTAGCTCCTGAGATGGAAAGACCAATCCGTCCCCCGGTGGAGGGCCAGGAGGAGAATTCTTTGTTCAATTTATTTAATTTGCCACAGCCCCCACATTCTCAATAAAAGAGCTTTTTCCATTGTCTCTGTGTCAACTGGCCCGCAAATGCCGTTCTCACGGCACTCAACAGTCCCAGCACACTGGACGCGGATCACCCGCCTTCAGCCCCATGACCGTTCCCCTCCTCCTCGGTCGCTAACCTGCCCCCCGCCGGATGTGCGGAGGTAGGTAAGTGCTTTGAGTCTTTTCTCAGCACCAGAGCTCCGGGACACGTCTTTGCCTCCTGACGCCGTTTTACCTGCTCCGCCCCGCCGGGTATATCAAAAATAATCGTCCCCTTGGTGCCTCTAGCACGGAGATTGGACATGTGGCTTTCACTCCCCAACCAGTCTCGCTGGCTGGCCCGGACCATCCGACTCCCTTCATGGGCGTCCACTTCTCAGCAGTACATGGCAAACATAGCAAATCCCAACGCGCAGAAATCGCTACTCTCTTACTCAAAGACACGATAGAGCCTGTCCTTCCAACCGAGATGAAGAAGGGTCTCTAAAGCCCTTCATCGTACCCAAGAAAGGCAGCGGCTTACGATCGATCTTGGACTTGCGAGTTTTCAACCAAGCTTTGCACAAACTCCCGTTCAAAATGCTCACGCAGAAACACATTCTAACCTGCATTCGGCATCTAGATTGGTTCGCAGCGGTAGACCTGAACGACGCGTACTTCCACGTCTCAATTCTGCCTCGACACCAACCCTTCTTACGGTTTGCATTCGATGGCCAGGTGTATCAGTACAAAGTCCTCATCTTCGGCATGTCTCTGTACCCTTACGTCTTCACGAAAGTTGCAGAGGCAGCCCTTGCCCCGCTCCGAGAAGCCGGCATCCGCATACTCAATTACCCTGACGACTGGCTCATTCTGGCCCACTCACAAGAGTTACTATGCGCTCACAGAGACCAGGTGCTCAGGCACCTCAGCCATTTAGGGCTTCAGGTCAACTGGGAAAAGAGCAAGCTCACCCCGGTCCAGAGCATCTCTTTTCTCGGCATGGAGTTAGACTCAGTCTCAATGTTAGCACGTCTCACCACGAGCGTGCGCAGTCAGTGTTGAGGTGCCTCGCCGCTTTCAGGCCGGGCACAACAGTCCCCTTAAAACTTTTCCAGAAGCTCCTGGGGCATATGGCATCCTCCACGGCGGTCGCGCCGCTGGGGTTGATGCATATGAGACTGCTTCAGCACTGGCTTCAGACTCGAGTCCCAAGACGAGCATGGCGCCACGGCATGTACCGTGTGATAATCACCCCCGCCTGCCGCCAAGCATTCAAACAGGCAGGAGTACCCTTGCAGCAGGTGTCCCGACGCGTCTTGGTCACGACCAACGCCTCCAGATTGGGTTGGGGCGCCGTGTGCAACGGGCACACAGCTGCGTGCCATTGGAAAGGGGCCCCGCTGCACTGGCATATCAACTGCCTGGAGTTGGCTGCGCAAGTATGCATTTCCCCCATTGAGCCTTCTTGAACAGGTGCTGTGCAAGGTCAGGGAGGATGAGAAATAAGTCACCCTTGTGGCTCCTTTTTGGCCCACCCGGGCCTGGTTCTCAGATCTCGTACTCCTCGCGACAGCCCCTCCCTGGCAAATTCCCCTGAGGAAAGACCTTCTTTCTCAGGGATGGGGCACGCTCTGGCATCCGCAACCAGACCTTTGGAACCTCCACGTCTGGCCCCTGGACGGGATGCGGAATATCTAGCTGGTCTACCACCCACGGTCGTAGCCACAATCAACCAAGCCAGAGCCCCTTCTACCAGGCAACTTTACGCCCTGAAATTGCGCTTGTTTGCGAATTGGTGTTCTTCCCATGCTGAAGACTCACAGAGGTGCGCAGTTAGGTCAGTGCTCTTATTTCTGCAAGAGAGGCTGGAAGAGAGGCTGTCCCCTTCCACCCTGAAGGTGTATGTCGCCGCTATTGCGGCCCACCACGATGCAGTAGACAGCAAGTCCTTGGGTAAGCGCGACTTAATCATCAGGTTCCTAAGAGGTGCCCGGAGGTTGAAGTATGTAGCCTATATTGTGACTCTTCTCTTTAGTGACATTTCTCTTTCCAGCAAGACATGACACAATAACATCACCGCTTAAGTCAAACATGGAAGCGGTGGCAAAAACCATGTTTATTATTGGATTATGTTGTTGAAAAATTATTCCGAGGGCTGTAGTTGACTGTTGTGGTTTCAAGATCATCAAACAGAGCTGACTGGACCAAGATCATTTCAACTCACAACTTTGCAGCAAAAATTTATAGCGAACATGACTACATGTTATTTATTAACTCATTTTATTATAGTAATTGTATCACAAAAAATATGTTTGTATTTATGATGGTTTTGTGTCATATTTTAATTTAATCTAATCTGTCAAATCTAACACAACAGTCAGTGGGCTTTCTGCCACCACTTACAGCGCATGCGATGACATTTTTTGTAAATAAGAGGATTGGTCTATAGACTTTATTCACAGTAGTGCCACGTTTGATTATTAATGGGAATCGAATCGAAGCAGTGAGGGATAGACTAACCAACCCTTCAATGGCATGCACAGTATTAATGTGTAAAAAGCTCCAATATTCCCTCTGATTTTCCACAACTCATGTTGTCTACTGAGTGCTCTTGAAGAGATTTTTTCAACGTTTTGTCTGCAGAATGATCCAAAAACACTTTTAACATCAGTACAGCCCATAGAAAAGTCTGTACATCTATCCTGCACAGCCTTGTTGTCACTGTCATTAAAAATACAAATACAGCTGCTATGAATAAGGTCTAGCATGTGCTGAATAACATTTAGATTTGTTTTCTTGGCAGATTCCTTTAACAAATATTTTAACAGGTAGTTAAAGGGCAATTCATTTAAAAATTAAATTTCTGTCATCACTGTTCACCCTTAAGTCTGAATGAGTTTTTCTCTGCCATGGAACAAAAGAGATGGCAAAATGTTTAGTCACAGTCAATGCATCTTTTTATCATTCAATGTATGTGAAAAGTGGCTGAAACTTCCTAATAACTCCTTTTGATATCAACTGAAATAAGAAAGTTATACTGGTTTGCAACAGCATGAAGGTATGTAAGTGATGACTATTTACATTTTTGTGTGAAAATTCTAAACTCAGTTACCTTAAAATTGGCCGTTTAAAGTTGACAATATGTATTGAAATGTTAACAGATTAAATTCTGAAAGAGAATAAGGAAGCGCCACGTAAAGTATGAAAAGACCGATCAAACCTTGCGTGCTTGCAAAATGTCCCGTTTGACAGCTTTGTCGATTACAAGGAGGAGCTAGAGATGCAAAATAACGGCATTTGCATATCGGATTAATGGGTTTATGAAGGTTTATACATGTAACATCATAAATTCAGAAAAATGTGCTTCCCTGCACATGCTCACACTAAACTCAACCGTCAGCTGCTAAATGCACGAGAGAGAGAGATGATTTTGACTCGCACAGATTCTGCTGTTTTAAGCGTCTCCTCTATTCACGCACCAAAATGTAACCCTCTGGGGTCTTAGGGTGTTTTGGGCCCTGGAGGAGTTTTGACATGCCTTGACATTAGTGTTTTTTTCAGTTGCTTAAAAACACATTAATGGCTAAAGTCTGATAACACTGTATTCAGCACAAACTGGGCTACAATAATATGTGAGCAACATGTATGTACAGGTTTGTATTTTTGAGAAAATAACGTTTATGCATGGTTTTTGAAAAAAATAGAATTTTAAGTCATTGAAATAAGGCCATATAACACACACTAAACATTTGCCCACAAGACTTTTGAGAGCTGGATCTTGTAGCCTAGAGTTCACAAAATGATGTGAAAACCATCATGATCACTCATTCATACAAAACAATATACTAATTTAACTTTTGTAAGAAAATGTTAATGTTAGAAAGGTCATATGCAAGGAGGCGTGTACTATCATGAATATTGAGGTGATTCACACCTGAGGAGACAAAAGACCCCTCCCCTGGGCCTATCAATAAGGAATGTGACAGAAAGAGAATGAATGGGTGGAGACTTAATTATCAAAATCAAGTTTTAAGTTAAAAGAAGTAATCTGACTATAAGTTTTCGTAACATAAAGACTTTACTTAATTTTATACCTACACTACCGTATAAAAGTCTCTTCTGCTCACCAAGACTGCATTTATTTGATCCAAAATACAGTAATAACATTGTGTGAACTCTTTTTACAAACAGTTTTCTATTTGAATATATTGTAAAATGCAATTTGTGATCAAAGTTGAATTTTCAGCATCATTACTGCAGTCTTCAGTGTCACATGATCCTTCAGAAATCATTATAATATGCTGATTTTCTAATATGGGCATATTTAAAGTGCATTTTACTCATTTACACCTGAACAGATATTTGCTAGCACAAGCATTGATGATAATGAGGCAGCATAAACACTAGATAAAATATATTCTAAACATTCATATAATTTTACATCATATTACATATCATATTTATATCATACAGTATACAATTTAAATACCTGCTTTAGCCGAAACAATATTTAAATTTAACAAAAACTTGCCTATTAGGAGTCATATTTCAAATGTCAATACTCTGAATCCTGGCTGGCAAGTCTGGAAACAGTCCCACTAGTAAAATATGTACATGTTTATATAAAATAGCATGTCAATTAGTGTAAGTAAAACGAAATGACTTACTCGTCCGAAATTGTATCCTTGGCTGGATCAAGTCACTCTTCATCGGAGTCCCGCTCTTCTTCTGAGGAAAATGTTAACTCTTCCTTACTATCCAGGAGTTTCCTCACCTGTGTATCATTACAAACATGCAGAAAAGTGAATGAATTGTGTTTACATCAAACCTCACTGTAAGGGGCATTTACCATTTGATTGGATCATCTCACCACATTAGCGTATGAATAGCGTGCTCTGCTGGTGGGTGGGATCACATTAGAGATAATTCGCTGAGCCAGAAGAAACTGTACATCGCTTTGTTTCATACAGATTGAAAATTTGTTTTAAATTTGAATTGTTTTATTTAAAAGTAGAAATTTTAAGCTTTCTTTAGACATATGTTTCATGTTTGTGTGACAAGTATTTGCAGAGTTTCAGTTCATTTTTGTGACGTGTTTCAGAAATATGCTTGTGGAGACAGAGACGTCTGATAGCTCACCCTTTTTATTTTCTTTATTTTACAAAAGCACAAGGTGTTGTTATTATTGTGAGTGTACACAAATAAAAGTAGACCCTTTATAGTCTCTAATGATGTCTTACACTTATCTGTATACCCAAAAATGACGGAGAATTCTATGTTGTTTCAGCTGTAATGACGAAAAAATCCAGCCAGACATGCCGGTGCGTCCGTCGACCCCAGAGGGTTAAAATATCAAGAATCCCTTCAGAATTTTAATTCTGTACTGTCTTGACATTATAATTTTTTTAAGCAATTCACTGTTACAGGAAATATCAAAAATATCAATCCTCACACAAAACAAATTATAATGTAATTAGGGATATTATTATTTGGTTTCCATGAGCATGAACAATAATCATAAGTTTCAAAGTGAAATAAAAAGGATTAGGCTACATTAGCAAATACTTTGCAGGATGGGATCTATTGCCTCTATCGCGACTTGCACCACGTCTCGCTTTTTCTTCAGTGTCTCAAGCAGGACCGGCACATTTTAAACACCATGTCACTCTGCGTTAAAAAGAAAGACACTCTGCTTCATTCTTTGCGTTGCATCTAGATTGTTTTTAGCATAGTTGTCACAAAGATCAACATTCTAAACAAGTTAAGGCTCCATAGAGTGGACTGTTGCAGTGTTTCGTTTTATTCCAGATTGTTCTGCACCAAGTAAAGTTTCATTAAATAAACGGTAAGTCGATGCTTTTTTTCCCCCTTCTGCTCTAGTGTACTAATGGGGCTTTTCCATTGCACGGTACACCTAGACTCAACTCGACCCACTGTGGATAGTACCTAGTACCTGATACTTTTTTAGTACCACCTCGGTCGAGGTTCCAAATGAGCCGAGCCGATACAATATGTGATGTCAAAATCCTGCACATCACTGATTGGTCAGGGAGAATCATCACTACCAGCGTCACTGGATTTCTGGCATGGGAGATCAACCCACTAGTTTTAAAGTTAGTAATAGCAATAACAGTATCATTTGTTCATGTGCCTTTCAAATTGTGAAAAAAAGAAATTACTGTCCACTCATTAGCGAAGAAAGAAGTAACGCAAAACTAAAAAGTCTCTCAGAAAGTGTCTCAGCTGTTGGCCGCACACGGCTACCACCAGACCTACCAACAGTGTAGGGAAAAGTTAAAAAAACTTAAAAGTGACTACAGAACCATCAAGGAAATGTGGAAGTGGTTCGACCAAATTGACACTATCTAAACCAGCGAGCAATGGGAGGGAGAGTGCCCTGGACACGATGGAGGATGGTATGTTTTGTTACGTTAACTCTATACTCTGCTTGAAAGCTTCAATTTATTTAGTTGACCAGACAACCAGGCCAATTTAACTGTTACACTTGTGTGAAAAAAAAATCACCATGCAAAAACTGCTATATGCAGCACAATGAGCTAGTAGCTAACAGCTAGCGGTTGTGTTATTGTTTTGGTCCATTTGTGTCATGTTTAAAATAAAGTGAGTAGAGTTGAGGCAAGTCGAACCGTACTTTGCAATACTCATATAATATACAGCCTATTACAACAGTACTTGCTAGGAGAAAAAATTTGATAGTAAGCGATTTCAGGTTGGGTTCGGGCTTAAAATCTGACTGTAGCCTATCATTTGGACCGGGTAGGGTTTCGGGTCCACAAAGTCTCAGGTGAGGGTCAGGTTTCATTTTAAGTCCCATGCAGACCTCTATGGCAGATTTCTGTGCGTAACCTCAGATTAAATCCTGCAGATACCTATGGCCCATACTTATTTTGTAATCAAATCATAATGATGTTTCTAAAAATGATAATAACTTTTGATAATTTTAGTCTATTGTCATTTATAGTCTCCTTGGCTGATGCCAAGAACAATGTATATTATATTACAAATGATTCTATTCATTGTTTTCCGAGCAGTTGGCCTAAAATCTTCACAAAAATGCTATTATCACAAATTTTTGCCATTCCTGTGCTTTGACCTGATAATTGCTGCTTGCAGCTATATTTAAGGGTCCGAGCACCGAAGGTGCAGGAACCTTATTGTATTTGTTCCAATTTTCGTATTATTTTCTTATAAGGGGTCCAAGCATGTGTCGTGATGCGCTCACGATCTCACACCCGCATCTAACTAACAGCTATCAGACTCCATCTTCTGTTTAAATAATTACTTTAAAACACACATGAAAAACACACTCATGAGAATACACGAGTCCCCCACCGGTCATAAAATTACGTGTCGTGACACTCTCAAAATGACTTAACTGTTTAAACACATTTTCTGTTTAAATGATTACTTTAAAAAACGCATATACTTCCTAAGAGAAATGCTGATGTGAAATAACCTTAACAGAGGGTTTACGCTCCACCCACTGGAGGGTCTTGGCAGCATTCTTAGTCCAGTAATTTTTTGGATGAGCTCGTGAAAGGACTTTGAAGGAGAAATGTAAGATTATTTGTGTTAAAGATACATTTTATTATGAATACTATTTCGTTTAAAATTTAAGACATTTTGTTAGTGGTACAGCAAAAATTAAATATCGTGTTTAGTAAAAATAAACCTGTTTGTTAGCCAATTTTTCATAATTTTAAAGTGAAAATCTGAATGAGTTTGTTTCAGTCAATATCCATTGTTTTAGAAACACATTTCACTGCTTTGTTAAAGACATTTTGTTAGAGCTACAGCTAAAATGAAATATTGTGCTTTAGTAAAAATAACTCTGTTAAACTATTGACAACATTAAATTTGTTAAGCCATTTTTCATCATTTTAAAGTTAATATCTGTCTTTGAGTTTGCGTCAGTCAATATCCACTGTTTTAGAAACACATTTTAGCCTCTGGTAAAAGTAAAAAAGAAGTCTTATACCAAGTTTTGGCACCAAGCATTGCAACCATTAAAAGACACATCATTTAAACACATTTAAACGTAATAACCACTTTTTATGCCCTACAATAATAATAATAAATAAAATAACACCACACACATTACTTTATCATGTTTTTGAAAAACATCTCAATGATTACATCAATGAATTATTTAATCAATCACTATTTTTAGTCTGAGTTGAGAGAAAACAATTCAACCATTAAACATTGTACATCATTAAAGATTAATATTTTGTCTACTTTTTTTTTTTTTTTTTTTAAGTTTTTATTACAGTAATTATAACATTTCCTTACATTTGGATGGTACCTG
This sequence comes from Moxostoma hubbsi, assembly GCA_032164185.1. Classification (NCBI taxonomy): domain Eukaryota; kingdom Metazoa; phylum Chordata; class Actinopteri; order Cypriniformes; family Catostomidae; genus Moxostoma; species Moxostoma hubbsi. The sequence goes on along the minus strand of JAVLUX010000051.1, from coordinate 14,971,886 downwards.
AAATCTTAGTCAAGACATTCAACAATTGGGTATATTGGCTGAAAAAAAAAAAAAAAATTTGTGAAACTGATATTACATCTATAATAGTAGTATCCAAAATTATAAAAGGAAAAAAACAAAATAGGGATGTAAAAATCATCAATTGTGGTAACAATATAGTATGTTGTAAGGCAATGTCAACCAACACAATATTACAGCTTTTTTTATGTAAATTCAATAAGTGATATAGTTATATATTTATTACTCTGCCTGTAGATTGAGTACCAGATCCGATCAGTCTTTTTTTTAACTATATACAAAAGAAAACACTTGAGGATGATACATTTGACTCCAGAGGTACTCTCAATCCCAATATTAGTATTTATTTTTATTTTTTATTCCTATCATTACTTCTTTCATTCCTTATATCCTTCGTATCTCTATTTGTTCAATAATTCTTAAGATTTCCCTACTTTTCTTAAAAAATATTCATAATTTCTATACAAGGTCTGGTCTAAGTGGGAGAATGTAGTCTATCCATTTTCCCCATAGCTTGACAAATTTCTCAGACTGTAGCCGAAGATTCATTGTTAACCTCTCCATTGTGTAAATTTCGTACACAATTCCCAGCCAATCGTTAATTCCTGGCGTTTCAGGTTGCAACCATTTTCTAGTTATAGCTTTTTTGCAAGCTATCAACAGAATTCTCATTAAATATTCATCAGATTTGTCTTCTGATTTAAGATTTGTAAGACCAAAGTATAGAGTTAAAAAACTAAATTGGATGGGTTCCATGAATATACTTTCTAAACTCGTATGGATTTCTTGCCAATATTTCTGAACTTTAGAGCATTCCCAAAATATATGGCTATGATTGGCTTCATTCGATCCGCACATTCTCCAGCAGATTGCACTTTTGCTTTGATATCTCTTCTGCTCAGGGGTGAGGAAAAATCTAGTGACATTTTTCCAACCAAATTCTCTCCAGGTTGAGGAATGTGTTGTCTTCCACTGTGATTTAAGTATATTTGCACAATCTTCCTCTAGGATTTCCAGATTTCCTTCCATTTCCCATTTATTTTTAATGTATTGGGTATTTTCTAATTTTCTGTCTTGTAGACTTTTATACAATTTTGTAATTATTTTAGTCATGTCACCCGTTTTATAAATTGAAATAAACATTGTAAGAATATTGTTTTCCTTGTCTTTATATTCCCTTATAATATTATTAATTTTATGTCTTATTTGTAAATACCTATGAAAATCCTTATTACATAACAAATGTTCACATTTGAGTGTCTCAAATTCCAACACTTGTCCTTTATGTAAAAACGTACAGTATGCTGTGAGGCCTCGTTTAGTCCAAGCTTTAACGCTATCGTCTATAGTATTTGGAGCAAATGTTGAAGCATAAGCGGGCCATCTCAATATTGACACCAGGTCTATCAAATTATTTTTTTTAATTGTATCTTGCCAAATCTTTAATAAGTTATTTGTCCACAGATTGAATTCCTGTATATACATTTTAGTCAAGTGTTCATCTGCCAATATAGCCTGTATTGGAGGTCTTTTAAGGTCAGCGTTTTCTATTTCTTTCCATCTGGCTTTAAAATCTGGATTACATAGACATAATAAAGGTCGTAATTGGGCTGCACGATAATACTCCTCTAAACATGGCAAGGCAAAGCCACGTTTTTCTTTCTTTAATTGTAGTGTCTTAAATTTTATTCTTGGTTTTTCCCTTGCCATATAAATCGGGATATCAATCTATCCCATTCAATAAAGTTTTGTTTACTTATCTATTGGAAGTGTTTGGAAAAGATACAAAAATCGTGGAAGTATATTCATCTTAATTGATTCAATTCTACCATATAATATGGCAGAACATTCCATCTAGCCAAATCTGATTTCATTGTAGAATATTGTGGCTTGTAATTTACTTCAAACAGCCGTGTGATATCTTTGGGTATTTGAACCCCTAAATATTTCAAATAGTCCTCTCCCCATTTAAACTTAAATTTTCCCTTCAAATAACTAGATGGTTGGCAATTAAAAGTTAAGACCTGGGTTTTTTGTACATTTAATTTATAGCCTGATAAATCTCCAAACAAAACTAATGTTTCCATCAAAACATCTAATGATTCGTTTGGTTGTCCTAAATAAACTAATATATCATCTGCGAAAAGTGATAGTGTCTGTTCTTCTCGATTTATGTCTATTCCCTTAATATTTCTATTTTGTTTTATATATTGTCTTAATGGCTCTAAAAATAAAGCAAACAAAAGAGGGGAACATGGACATCCCTGTCTACATGATCGTTCTATGGTAAACGCTTGTGAAAGATTTCCATTAACTTTATTTCTTGCTGTTGGTTTATTGTATAGTGCTTGGAAGGCTTTAATAATAGTGGTATGGAATCCAAACTTTTCTAATACCTTATAGAGATACAGCCATCTAACTGTATCAAATGCTTTTTCTGCATCTAATCCCAGAAACATAGAACTGATCTTGTGATGCTGTATATGCCATAGGATGTGTAAAGTACGTCTAATGCTATCTTGTGTCTGTCTTTGACGAATAAACCCTGTTTGGTCTAACTGAATCAGATTATTTTAGCTAAAAGTCTCCAGTCTTTTAGCTAAAATCGATGTGTATATTTTATAATATATGTTTAAAACCGAAATTGGACGATAATTTTTACACAAAAATCAAAATGTCATTGTAACAAGTTGGGGAGCAATAAAAGAAAAGAAAGAGAAAGTCAACAACTATGCAATTGCATTTAACTGCAGTAACTACTCTAATTTATCTTTTGCGTCTTTAGGAAAAATTGTTATTGTAGCTTCCCTCCAGGAAGGGGGAATCTCCCCCTTTTGGAGAGCCCAGTTGCACGCAGTTTGAAGTCTTGGGACTATCTGTTCTCGAAAGCTTTTGGACCATTCAGATGTGTATCCATCTGTCCCCGGGCTCTTGTTAGCTTTTAGTCTTGCTATTGATTTATTTATTTCCATTTCCATAATTTATTTTGTTAATCTAGCATTCTGCTCTTCAGTGACTTCTGGCAGGTTTAAGGAATTAAGAAAATTTTCTATTTGCTGTTCGTTTTGCATTGTTGGTTGCAAGTATAAAGTTCTATAGTAAATTTCAAAACTCTGCTGTATTTCTTTCAATTTATAATGTATGACCTTGGTTTGGGTTTCTTATTTTATAGATTGTTGAGTCTGTTTGTTGTTTTCTTAGTTTATATGTTAAGAGTCTCATAGACTTGTTTCCTGACTCGTAGTAGTTCTGTTTTAGGAATATTAGCTTACGTTGAATTTCCTCTGATGATATGGCATCTAACTCTTTCTGTAATCTTTCAATTCTCTGTTTTTCACCAGGATCGTTTGTTCTTTTATGAACCCATTAAGCCTCTTTCAGTTGTGTTTGTAAATTTTAAATTTTCCCTCATCTCATTTTCTTTAGTAAAGCAGTATGAGCAATAATTTTCCCTCTTAAGACTGCTTTAAAGGCATCCCATATAATTGTTGGTGATACTTCTCCATTATCATTTTCTTTAAAGTAAGATTCAATTTCAGATTTCAGATTTTCTTTCACATAAGGATTATTTAGTATACTTGAATTCAGCTTCCATAGGGTTGATCTTAAACTGTCATTAATATTTATTGTCATTACTATAGGTGCATGATCTGATATATCAATTGTTCCAATATCACATGACTGGATTCTATGTCTGTCTTTAAGAAAAGTAAAGAAGTAATCAATTCGACTGTACGTTGAGTGGGGAGCTGAAAAGTGTGTGTAGTCGCGTCCAGTTGGATACAAATTTCTCCAAATATCAATGATACCACTTTCTCTTAACATGATATTGACTTTCTTGCTCACCCGGTTTTGAAGTATAGGATTTTTCCCAGAGTAGTCCAGTTTTGACAAGCGAATATTCATATCTCCTCCACATATAAGTATGCCCTCAGATTCTGTAGATATCATATTAAATATTTGTCTGATAAAAGACCATTGACTACCCGGAGGGTGTAGATGTTGAGTATAGTTAATAAAAACCCATTTATTCTCCCTTTAATAAGGATAAATCTACCTTCTTTATCTTTCTTTTCTGATCAATGCTCAAAAGTTGCTTGATTTGATATAAGAATCGCAACCCCCCGTCTGTGTCCAGATTTATAAGAAGCTGAAAATAAATATTTAAATCCCCCTTGTTTAAGTTTCAGATGCTCAGTTTCGTTTAAATGTGTCTCTAGTATAAGGGCTATTTGAGTCTTTTCTTTTCTTAGTTTAGAGAGTATTTTTGTCCGCTTTTGAGGGTTTAATATACCATTAACATTGAAAGAGATAACTCTCAGTCTCTGCATATTGGTCTCCATCTAAAAATTTTACTTAATACCTGTAATTCTTTTATAATATCCATTTTCTGTCCAACATCCTCTTGGCCACAAAACAATGCAAAGTAGAACAAAGAACATACTGTATAATGAACATTATAAGAATCTGAATCCAAAATTTTAGGACTTCCAGAAGTGAGGTTCTAAAAATCACACTTAATGTGTTTGGGAAGATCAGGTTTGAGGAGGGTGTCTCTCTTTTTACCACAGAAGGGCCCTCCAAGATCACCTTACAGTGATAATCACTCATCACTTCTGGCTAGTGAGTTTCGCGGTGCTCCCGATACTATTTTCTCGATTTAACAGACATTTTAATGACAAAAAAAATTTAATAAAAATAAATCCACGTTGTGTATCCGAGTCTTGAAAATCAAAGATGCGGGTCTTGGTTCTCATATGAAAAAATAAACGAAATGTCCCGGCGAATCAAACACTCAACTAAGTGTACCCGAGTTTGCCTAAAATAAGAAGAAATTCAGCCCATGTTGTGAACTTGTGCTTATCTGGCAAAGAAAAAAGAAAACAAAACGGCACTTAGTTCTCCGAGTGCGTTCGTGTCAGTGGGTTAAATATCTTCCGCGGGTTCACGATCACGTCTGAGTTTCTCTACTACCGACTGGTCTGCTCGTCTCCTACGTTCTCTTCTATTACTGCTGCTTCTTCCTCTTCGATCACTCGTTGACCACGTCATATTCTGGATTTTCTCCATCAGCGTCTCCGGCTGCTTAACTACGGCAACAGGTAATCCTCTCTCAGCCATGTCTCGCGTCGCTTCTGTAGCAGAATTGTACATGCATACTCCGTCTTCATAGAAGACCCTCATTCTGGCAGAGAAGGGGATTTGGAAGCGTATCCCCTTTTCTTTTAAAAATTTCTTTACCTCTGCGTATTCTCTTCATTTTTTCAACACTCCTGACGCATAATCATGATCAAAGTTTATTTGTTTGCCCCTCCAAACAAACCCTTTGTTTTGCCACGCAGTTTTGATGATTTCTTCTTTTGTTCTATAGTCCAGAAATCTCACGATGATAGACCGCGGTGCTGATCCAAGAGGTGGAAGAGGGTTAAGAGCACAGTGGGCTCTCTCAATCTGCAGATTCATGTCCGTAGGAAGGTTCAAATTTTCTGTTAGCAACTGTTCAATAAAGGCCTTCATTGATGAGTGGTTTTTCTCAGATCCTTCGGGTATGGAGTAGATTCTTATGTTGTTGCGCCTGTCGCGTCCTTCCTGGTCAATTATCTTTGCTTCGAGTTGGCCGTGGAGTTTTATTATCTCTGTCATCACCTCTTCTGTAATCTGTATTCGATTCTCCATTGTTGTTATCCCTTCTTCCGTTTTGTCAAGTCTTTGGTTTGCTCTGTTGATGTCCTCTTTGAGCTCTTGAAACTCTTTCTTGTTGTCTTGACGGAACTCTTTTATTTCTCTGAATATCGTCTTCAAATCCACTTCCATGTCCCCGTCTTCCTCGCTATGATTAGCTAACGATTCAGCGTCATTAGCCTCGGGGGCTCCTTCCATATTCTGTACTGTTTTCTTACCTTTAGCTTTATTTTGTTTGTCTTTTGTCATGGCCCTAAACTTTTCCAAGTCAATTAGAGGAAATAAATTCGAGTAATTTTATTTGCTTAGGCCAATTAAGTCATAAATTATAGGCCATCAATCATTTTTGTCACAATTTATATAATATTTACTACTTACCTGTGGATGTATTTTAAGGCCTACCTTCAAGCTCAGTGCCTCTTTGCTTGATATCATGGGAAAAATTTAAAGAAATCAGCCAAGTATACTGTATATCCCCCTGAGAAAGACAAAACGTCTCGGTTACGTATGTAACCTCCGTTCTCTGATGGAGGGAACGAGACGTCGTGTCGGAGAAGCGACACTAGGGGTCTCTCTTGAGCACCGAATATGCCTCTGGTCTATGAAAAAAGGCCAATGAGAAGTTGGCAGACAGTATTTGCATACCCCACCCCAGACATACAAGTATAAAAGTGGGGAAATACGTTGAGTTCATTCAGGATTTTTCTGAGGAACCAGAAATGGTCTGGCCACTGCAGTGGCTCAGCTCAGCGACGTGGCTGGGAGGACACGACGTCTCATTCCCTCCATCAGGGAACGGAGGTTACATATGTAACCGAGACGTTCCCCGTCTGTCGCTCACTTTGACGTCGTGTCGAAGAAGCGACACTAGGGGTCCACTTTAAATCACGCCATGTGCTGAGCCGTGTACTGCTGACACAGGAACGGACAGGTATTTCACGTGCACAAGCGACCAACCGTGTTTCAGACTGCACGTACCCTTCCCCAATGCCCCAAAAGAGTCATTGGCATCCTTCTGGTTACCCTTAGAGGGAAACAAGGCGACGCTTGCCAACCTGGGAATGGGCCAAGCCTGGCTGGGCCTCTTTTCTCTCTATCTTTCTCGGCATAGAGCAAGAACAGTGGGGCCCTTACACACATCGAGGGAAGGGGGTCTTACCCAGTTTCCTATTCTTTCAGGGGTAAAAGACCCTGCGGAGGCCAAACCTGCCCAAAAGGGGAGGTAAAGGTGGTGAATACATCACATGGGTTTTTTAGGCAACATATGGAACGTAGCGCAGTGGTAGATCCAACCTCAAGGAGGGGGGAGTTGCTACAGCATAGCGACCGGAGGGCAGCAAAAACTGCCAAAGGGAGACGCGGGTCCACTTCGTAAGGGGACCGGGAAAATACACACAGTGGGAGTCCGTGTAGGAGTCCCGATCTGTGGAGCACCTATTCCAGTACAGGGTAGCCTAGGGTACCTGTAGTGGACTGGGTCGGCAAGTTCCTCCACTGAACTGCGCACCCAACAGGGCTAGGGAGGAATTGACCAGGAACCCAGGTGGGTGAGATCTCCTGGGAAAGAAGGTGCACTGTTTTACCTCAGCCAATGTAAAAGGGCGCTGAACGCAAGCGATTCACCTGGTCAGACCGTCAGGGTGTACCGAGTTCTACCAGCTCGGACCTGAGAAAACGGGACGAGACTGACTCAACCCTGAGATTGTAAAATCTCACAAAGGTATTAGGTGTTGCCCAACCCGCTGTCCTACAAATGTCTGCTAGGGAGGTGCCCCTAGCCAGTGCCCACAAGGATGAAACACTCTTTGTAGAGTGCGCCGAACCCGCAGGGGGGTGGCACGGCCTGGATGCAATAGGCCAGTAGGATGGCATCCACCACCCAGTGGGAAAGCCTCTGTTTGGAGACAGCGTTCCCTTTCCACTGTCCCCCAAAGCAGACAAAGAGCTGCTCAGAGCACCTAAAGCTCTGAGTGCGGTCCAGGTAGGCAGGCAAGGCACGTACCGGACACAGAAATGAAGGGGCTGGGTCTGCCTCCTCCCGGGGCAGCACATGCAAGTTCACTGCCTGAACTCTAAAGGGTGTGGTAGGAACCTTGGGCACGTAGCCCGGTCGGGGTCTTAGGATCGCATATGTGTCTGCCGGACTGAACTCCAGGCAGGTGTCGCTAACAGAGAACGCTTGCAGGTCCCCAACCCTCTTGATGGAGGTGAGCGTGATCAGCAGGGCTGTCTTTAGGGAGAGGGCCCTGAGTCCAGCTGATTCTAGTGGCTCGAAGGGGGATCTCTGAAGACCGGCGAGGACCACCAAGAGATCCCAGGAGGGGAACAGGCTTGGATTTAACCTCCGGGCGCCTCTTAGGAACCTGATAATTAAGTCATGTTTACCCAGAGACTTGCCATCTATTGGTTCGTGGTGAGCTGCGATAGCGGCGACATACACCTTCAAGGTGGAAGGGGACAGCCTCCCTTCCAACTTCTCCTGTAGGAACAAGAGTACTGGCCTAACTGCGCACCTCTGTAGGTCTTCAGCCCGGGAAGAACACCAATTCGTGAACAAACGCCATTTCAGGGAGTAAAGTTACCTGGTAGAGTGGGCTCTGGCTTGGTTGATAGTGGCTATGACCATGGGTGGTAGACCAGCTAGATCTTCCGTGTCCCGTCCAGGGGCCAGACGTGGAGGTTCCAAATGTCTGGGTGCGGATGCCAAAGCGTGCCCCGTCCCTGAGAAAGAAGGTCCTTCCTCAGGGGAATTTGCCAGGGAGGGGCTGTCGCGAGGAGTACGAGGTCCGAGAACCAGGCCCGGGTGGGCCAATAAGGAGCCACAAGAGTGACTTGTTCCTCGTCCTCCCTGACCTTGCACAGCACCTGTGCAAAAAGGCTCACTGGGGGAAAAGCGTACTTGCGCAGCCCTGCTTGAGTCGCTGTTGGCTCCAAAGGAGGAGATGACAGGCAAGTCATGACATGTGGCGGGAGCGTATGCCGCCTTGGCGATTTATGTACGCTACCGCTGTGGTGCTGTCTGACCTGACCAGTACAGGTATGTCTCTAACTAACGGGAGAAACTTCTGCAGACCAAAGAAGATAGTCAACAACTCCAGGCAGTTGATGTGCCAACGCAGTGGTGCCCCTTTCCAATGGCCTGCTACTGCGTGCCCATTCCGGCCATGACCAGGACGCGTCGGGACACCTGCTGTAAGGGCACTCCTGCCCGTAGAAAACAGAGGTCTGTCCAGGGTTTGAGTGTTTGGCGGCAGGCGGGGGTGATCGTCACACAGTGCATGCCGCGGCGCCATGCTCATCTCGGGACTCGAGTCTGAAGCCAGTGCTGAAGCGTCTCATATGCATCAACCCCAATGGCGCAACCGCCGCGGAGGATGCCATATGCCCCAGGAGCCTCTGGAAAAGTTTTAAGGGGACCGTTGTGCCCGGCCTGAAAGCGGCGAGGCACCTCAACACTGACTGCGCACGCTCGTTGGTAAGATGTGCTGACATTGAGGCTGAGTCTAACTCCATGCCGAGAAAAGAGATACTCTGAACCGGAGTGAGCTTGCTCTTTTCCCAGTTGACCTGAAGCCCCAAACAGCTGAGGTGCCTGAGCACCTGGTCTCTGTGAGTGCATAGTAACTCTCGCGAGTAGGCCAGAATGAGCCAGTCGGATGCCGGCTTTTGGAGCAGGGCAAGAGCTGCTTCTGCGACTTTCGTGAAGATGCGAGGGAACAGAGACATGCCGAAGGGGAGGACTTTGTACTGATACACCTGGCCATGGAACACGAACCAAAAAAATGGGTGGTGTCGAGGCAAAATTGAGACGTAGAAGTACGCGTCCTTCAGGTCTACCACTGCGAACGTAGGTTAAGATGCGTTTCTGTGTGAGCATTTTGAACGGGAGTTTGTGCAACGCTTGGTTGAGGGACAGGCTCTATCGCGTCTTTGAGTAAAAGAGTGGCGATTTCCGCACGCAGGGACTGGGCATATTCGCCGTGTACAAGTGGACGCCCATGAAGGGGGGCGGGGGCCTGGCAAACTGAATTGCGTAACCGAGTCGGATGGTCCGTGCCAGCCAGCGAGAAGGGTTGGGAAGTGAGAGCCACGCATCCAAACTCCGCGCTAGGGACACCAAGGGGACGATTATCAGTGCAAACAGGATGCACCTGAGCTCAATTTGAATGTCATGGCAAAGGCTGTGAATACTTATGTACATGTGATTTTTTTAATTTTTTTTTATTTGTAATAAATTTGCAAAGATTTCAAACAAACTTCTTTCACGTTGTCATTATGGGGTATTATTTGTAGAATTTTTAGGAAAATAATGAATTTAATACATTTTTTAATAGGGCTGTAACATAACAAAATGTGGAAAAAGTGAAACGCTGTGAATACTTTCCAGACGCACTGTATTAGTGTGCACAATTATTAGGCAACAATTAGTGCACACAATTATTATTATCTTTATTCAAAATTTTTAGAGTAAGTGCAACAAATAAGTAACACAAAATGACAATTAAATAAACTTTTTGGCCTTTCAAAAATATTCAGTGACCAATAGAGCCACCCTTCTTTTCAATAACTGCCATGAGCCTTCCATCTATGGAGTCTGTCAGTTTCTTGATCTGGTCATGATCAACTTTTGCTGAAGCAGCAACCACAGCCTCCAAAATGCTGTTTAAAGATGTGTATTGTCTTCCCTCACTGTAAATTTCACATTTGAGAAGGGCCCACAAGTTCTCAGTAGGATTTAAGTCAGGTGAGGAAGGGGCCAAGTGATTATTTGGGCATATTTGAGGCCCTTGCTGGCTAGCCAAGCAGTGGAGTACTTGGATCCGATGGATCGTTGTCCTGCATAAAGATCATGGCCTTCTTAATTGCTGAGGACTCCTTCCTGTACCACTGCTTGAAGAAAGTAATTTCCAGAAACTGGCAGTAGGTTTGGGGGTTGAGTTTCAGTCTAGCTTCAACTCGAAAAGGTCCAACTATCTCATCCTTAATTATAGCAGCCCATACCAGTATCCCTCTGCCACCTTGCTGGTGCCTGACTCGAAGTTGTGCCCCGTGTCCATTAGTTATCCAGCCATGGGCCCATCTATCTATTCCATAAAGAGTCACTCATATCATCCATTCATAAAACCTTTGACAGTTCTGTCTTCAGGTATTTCTTTGCCCAATCTTGATGCTTCAACATGTGAATCTTATTCAGTGGTGGTCATGTTTCATCCTTCTTGACCTTGGCCGTAAATCTGGACACTCCAGTTAGGTTGCAGTTATAGCATATGGTGGCACTGGAGGATAATGGTTTCCTGGTAGCCTCAAGTTTAATTCTCCTCAAGTCTTTTGCAGTTAATTTGTGCCTTTTCTTCTCCATGCATTTTTGCGCCCCAGTAGATTATTTGCAACTACATGTTTGATTGTTCGGTGGTCACGCCTCAATAGTTTAGCTATTTCAAAAGTATTGCATCCGTCTGAGAGGCATTTTACAATTTTTGACTTTTCGGTGTCAGTTAAATCTCTTTTTTTGGCCCATTTTACCTGAGGAAATGAAGCTACCTAATAATTATGCACACCTTGATATAAGGTGTTAGTCACTTTCGCCACACCCTCCCTCATTACACAAATACATTTCACCTGAAAATGATTGAATCCAATAAGCATTCAAGTTTATATGGTTTGGAGTTGGAAAATGTGCATGGAAATAATGATAAGATCAGAACACTCACTTGCCTAATAATTGTGCATGAGTTGATGAACGTAGTTTGGTGTGAATAGTGGAAATCAATCCCAGAAACACAACAAAGGACCTTGTGAAGATGCTGGAGGAAACGGGTAGAAAAATATCTATATCCACAGTAAAATTAGTCCTATATGAAAGGCTGCTCAACAAGGAATAAGCCACTGCTCCAAAACCACCATAAAGTCAGACTATAGTTTTCAAGTGCACATAGGGACAAAGATCTTTTGGAGAAATGTCCTCTGATCTGATAAAACAAAAATTTTACTGTTTGGCCATAATGACAATCGTTATGTTTGGAGGAAAAAGGGTGAGGTTTGCAAGCTAAAGAACACCATCCCAACCGTGAAGCATGGGAGTGGCACCATCATGTTGTGGGGTTGCTTTTGCTTCAGGAGGGACTGGTGCACATATATTGAAGCAACATCTCAATACATCAGTCATGATGTTAAAGCTCAGTCACAAATGGGTCTTCCAAATGGACAAAAACCCAAGCATACCTCCAAAGTTGTGGCAAAATGGCTTAAGAACAACAAAGTCAAGGTATTGCAGTGGCCATCACAAAGCCCTGACCTCAATCTGATGAGAACTGAAAGCTTGTGCGAGCAAAGAGGCCTACAAACCTGACTCCGTTACACCAGTTGTGTCTGGAGGAATGAACCAAAATTTCAGCAACTAATTGTGAGAAGCTTGTAGAAGGCTACCCAAAATGTTTGACCCAAATGTAACAATTTAAAGGTAATGCTGCCAAATATTAACAGTGTATGTAAACTTCTGACTCACTGACAATGTGATAAATGAAATAAAAGCTGAAATAAATAATTCTCTCTACTATTATTATTCTGAAATTTCACATTCTTAAAATAGTGATCCTAACTGACCTAATACAGGGTCTTTTTTTCTACAATTAAATGTCAGGAATTGTGAAAAACTGAGTTTAAATGCATTTGGTTAAGGTGTGTGTGTAAACTTCTGTCTTCAACTGTATATACACCAATCAGCCACAACATTAAAACCACCAAAAAGGCACCAACCCGCATCTCGGTATAGCATTCTGAGATCCTATTCTTCTCACCACAATTGTACAGAGCAGTTATCCAAGTTACCCTAGACTTTGTCCGTTCGAACCAGTTTGGCAATTCTTTGTTGACCTCTCTCATCAACAAGGCATTTCCGTTCACAGAACTGCCTCTCACTGGATGTTTTTTGTTTTTGGCACCATACAGAGTAAATTCCAGAGTCTGTTGTGTGTTAAAATCCCAGGAGAACAGCAGTTACAGAAATACTTGAATCAGCCCAAGCCTGAATGACTCCACTGCTGCCACGGTGCTGTTTAAGAATGGTGAGCAGGGTCAATGTTGGGGTGTTCCTCCTAAAGTCCACTATATCTCCCACTATTTTGTGCGTGTTCAGCTCCAAGTTGTTTTGATCACACCAGACAGCCAGCTGTTAAACCTCCACTGGCTGTCTGGTGCAATCAAAACAACTTGGAGCTGAACATGGTCAAAACAGTTATCATCAATATCACAACTAATTAATGGTTAATCATTTAAGAGATTTAAACTATATCAAAATAATTTGTGAAATTTGTGAAGTGCAGATTTGATTATTGTGTAGCATCCTGGGATCATTTCTTGTATAATGTAATAGAAAATCTTCTTGTATTTGGCTGACTAGATGTTGGGTGGCTCGCCCATGTATTAGTCTTTTAATACAGAGTAAGCCTGACTAAAGTGGCGATACAATGTTATTGAAGGTGGTAGTGTAGCTGGAACAATGTTGATGTCTCAGCATTCTAAATCCTGATTCTTAACCCAAGGTACAGCCTGTGTGGCCAAGCTTTTATACCTGATGACAAAAGTGCTAAACTAAACATACAGGAGATCACATAAGGACCTCCTGAGAAGAACACACAGCCTTGTTGGTCCAGCACATCCAACAGATGCTCAATCGGATTGAGATCTGGGGAATTTGTGGGCCAGGGCAAGACCTTGAAATCTTCATCATGTCCCTCAAAACAATCCCAAAAATGTGTGCTGTGTGGCAGGGTGCTTTATCCTGCTGAAAGTAGCTACTGCCATCAGGGAATGCAATTGCAATAAAGGGGTGTATCTGGTCTGCAACGATGTTTAGGTAGGTGGCACGTGTCAAAGTGATATCCACATGAATGGCCAGACCAAGGTTTCCCTGCAGAACATTGCCCAGAGCATCACACTCCTTCCACTGACTTGTCGTCTTCCCCCAGTGCATCCTGGTGCCATCACTTCCCCAGGTAAACGGCGCACACGTAGGGCTATATGGGTATGCACGTGATGTAAAAAACAAATGTGACACATCAGACCAGGCAGCCTTCTTCCACAGCCTCAAAGTCCAGTTCTGACATTCGGATGGCCATGGTAGGTGTTGGAAAGTCTATCCCTTTAATTGCACTTTCATACTTCACCACTAGAGGGAACATGTCTTTCACATTACTGATTACTATACACCTTTCCCTTTAAGACAGTGTGCTTTGTACATTGCACAAGCTGGGTTACTGTTAGCATATAATCTTTAAAGCTGTGTGCGTTCGTGAAGAAATAGTAAGTTATATCTAATTTCTAGAAGAAATATACCAGTTAATAATGTTAATGTTATCATTATGATGTATCAATCTTTATTAAATTTGTATTTGCACAAGTTGATGTTATTTGTCAATCTATGTCGGGAAGCTAACATGCTAGTATTACAGACACGTGCAAACACATCTACACACTCATACCCTTTTCACCACTATACATTATATCCTAATTGCTCACCGTGTTACTTGTATCCATGTACCCAGCTTTTCATTAAAGTTTTGTGGATGTAACTCTCCGAGCCCTTACTCTCTTACCGGAGTCACTAGTTTTCAAGAACTATCTGAACATTCCAGAGGCACCACCTCTACCAGTGGCGGCTGCTGGTCTTTCAAAGAGGGGAAGCTCATTTTCGGCCTACATTATAAACGTGTCCATTTATTTAAAAGTAAATTCTGCCCTACGTTCCTTTTCGAGAAAATGCACTGTGACCATGTCGTACCAACTAGGCATCTTTTCCAGTGACTTGACCAGTGTCTTCTCAATGGCCAGCAGAACTATAAATAATCTCTTACAATGATCATCTTGCATTTTATTTAAACATAGTTGTGACACATTAACTCGAGCGAATCAAACGACAAATTCTCAAAGTGCAAAAGTATAACCAAGAAGCGTGTTCTTCAGTGCAAAATTAATGCAACATAAAAGCATCAATGATTATGTATTCATAAACAGAGTAAATTATATTAATAAACCAAGAAAGAAGGATGTGTTCAACCAAACAATGTTAGAATCTCAAATAACCACTTGGATGTTCCTCTAAGCTCAGATGTCGTTTAGTTGCATTTAATTCGCTGTGACAATTAATGTAAAAATTGACTAACAAACGGTATACATGATGATTTGTTTCAATGTTGTTTTTGTACATGAATTTCAAATAAATGTTTTCCCCTAAACTACATCGTTCATAAATACATTTTTACGTAAAAAAAAATTACAAACAAGAGAAATTCGCCCTGCTTGCATTTCATGAATGAATGAACGAACGATCTAAAAAAAATATATTAAACTTGGTAAAACTGACACAAGGAATGTGGTGTATAATTGTGTGAAATGTATTATGCAAATTGACTAGCAATTTCGCCAAACAAATATCAAGAAATAGGTTGAAGCAGTTTGTCTTTCGACTACACTTGAGAAATCCGCGATGGGACTGAGCGCGAATAGCTTCAGCGACTTCTTATAGGACAGATCCGCTGTCAGTCAAAAGGAGATGCAGTCTTTCGACAGATCCTCCAATCATTACGCGGAAGCCCGGAGTCCGGGCCAGCCCACTCCTCATTCACCCCCAGAGACGCTGAGCGTCCGTGGGCGGGGCATAATCGCAGCATTTATCCAATGACCGTCTAGTTTCGGAGCACTGAAAAAAACTGTTCAAAGCAGCCCCATTGAAGTCAATGGACGCTCGGCTTCAACAGGGAAATGCACTGTGACGCTACGGGAATGTATGAGAATGAAATCGAGTCAGCCGACCTGCTATATGTAGCTGATTCTGAACGAACTCGTTTTCGAGATGAACATGTTCTAACGCATTTTATTCAATAAATTGTTTACACAATAGTACATATTTGACCATTATTTTTTTGACATTATAGGGGAAGCCGAGCTTCCCTTGCAGTCTTAAAGAAATCCCCACTGACCTCTACAGTAGGTGCTTTCGATGGTGGATAGGGGTCATCATGGGGACTCTGACTGAACCCCAGCACTGTGTGTTGTGACACATTCCTCCTGTAACCATCATTAAAATTTTCCGTGACTTGTGCCACAGTAGACATTCTGTCGGTTCAGACCAGACGGGATAGAATTTGTTGCCTTTGTGCATTGATGAGCTTTGGGCACCCAACACCCTGTCACCAGTTTTGTGTTTTGTCCCTTCTCTAACCACTGTTGGTAGGTACTCACCACTGCTGACCAGGAGCACCCCATAAGCCTTGCCATTTTAGAGATGCTCTGACCCTGTTGTCTGGTCATATCAGTTTGGCCCTTGTCAAAGTTGCTCAGGTCTTTACTTCTGCCCATGTCTCCTACATTCAGCATATTTATTACTGGAAGTGATTGTTTGCTTACCATCTAATCTACCCAGACCTTGACAGGTGGCCTTGTTAGGAGATGATAAACGTTATTCATTTCATCTGTGAATGGTCATGTTTTGGCTCATCAGTGTATACATGCCTTGAATAAGTACTTAGCCCCAGTGCAGTTTTCACATTTTTTTTTTTTGTGTCAGATTCCAAATTTAGAGACTATTTTTCCCCAGCTGGTACACAGAACTGTTTTCTCAAATCACTTCCAGACATCCAATTTGTTGCTCTAGTCTCCACTAGAGTTGGAAATTACTGTATCAGTTGTTTTCGGTTACTTCATGAGCATAAATAACTTTCATCTCTCTAAAATCAAACTGTATGGTTGGATTTTCCTTTGAACAAACAAATATGAAGACAAAAGACCATTCAAAACAAGTGAGGGATATAATTGTGGAGAAGCGCAAATCTGGGGAAGGATTCAAGGCCATTTCAAATGCAATAAACATACCTCAGAGCTCAGTGCAGTCCATCATACAAAAGTGGAAGAAATATGGAACTACAGCCACTCTGCCTGGCACAGCTTTTCACTGAGCTACAGAAGTCAAGAAGTTGCGACTGAAAATATTGTCTATGGCTCAACAATCTCAAAACTACTGCATGAAAAGGGGCTGTTCTGAAGAGTGGCAAGGAACATGCCTTTGCTGCACTGTTGCAGAGTTCACAGATTTACAAATAAATAAAAAATCAGTTGAATTACTCAATCTCAGGGTGAGCAAATAATTTGTATGAAATAGGTATGTAACAGTTTCAAGGTTTCACAATATTCCTCAGTTTTATAATGGACTGTTATCATACCATTGAAATCTTCTCATTGATGGTATTGCATGAATATAAAGACAGATTTTTTCAGAACATTTCTATAATCCAAATCACTTTAAGACTGAATCTGCAACGTTTACACAACATCATATAAACTTGGTAAGATAAAATAAATCTTTAAATTGCACATTCCTCATGTTGCATTTGACTGGCACTCAATTTTAAAGGTGATATACAGGTGTCACAAGTGCAGCGCATCACGAGCACATCAGAAGTCCAGCACGAGTGGAGCGAAGCATGAGTGCAGCACGAGCGCATCATACCGATATGTCAGAGCCTGAACCTTTATTTCCACCGCCACAGAGGTTGAAGTCCACTGTCTGGGATTACTTGGCTATGTAAAAGACCCACAAAGCACCATTAATGTTGATGGTTACCCAGTCTGTAAAGTTTGTCACAAAAAAATATCGGATCAGGCTGGAAACACTTCAAACCTTAATCTCTGTGAGCACCATCCCATGGAAATGGTGGAAATTAATTTAAGTGGAAATACAGTATACAGTATAATAAATTATAGCCTAACAAATTATTACAATTCAATTTCATAAATCATAAAATAACTATAACAAAATATCTGTAGTTATAATCATCTAACTACTGTACATATTTAAAAAAAAATTTTTTTTTTATTGTTTTAACTGTGATTTTGTAACCTTGTAGATTTAAGAGTTTCTTGATGTTCAAGATCAAAAGTTAAAGGATTAAAGTTGAAGAAATCCAAAATTATGTTCAAGAATTGGTTATAACTGAAATATTTATCTGTTTATCAGAAATTGCCTATTTCATAACCAAATATTGAACTGTTTTATATATCAATTGTTATCATACTGTAAAAATGTCATACCGTTACACCCCTAGTGCGAAATCATGTTTGGAGGCTGAATGCTTTTTCAGGGCACTGTATGTGTAACAAGGCAGACGAGGAATGGGGATCTAAATGCAGCTTTTAATGAACAAACAAAAACACAGGAACAAATAAAACAACCACGATGGGAAAACAGGGTCAGGGGTCAGGGGTCAGGGGTCAGGGGTCAGGACACGGGAGGACTGAATACATTCAACAACTGACAACGAATGATCAAACAACAGGGCTTAAATACACAAAGGATAATGATTAAATTAAACACAGGTGAGGACAATGAAAGACAGATGGCAGTGATGAGAGCAAGGAATTATGAGAAGTGTAGTCCGGGAGAGATGACAGGGGAGAAACACAGACAGACAACAGTGGATCGTGACAGTATGCTTCTTTCTTTACAAAAGATATTCTCCTGAAAAAAGTTTAAATATATCTGAGATAGAGTGGTAGTGTAAATATGCACATTATTTCATTTCCCCCAATATTTTAGGAAGTTTTGAAATAAAATAAAAAACAGTTTTTAAACTCAAAACAAAAGGTTTAACATTTGTTAAACAAAAGCCAAATAAATAAAATAAAAAAAACAGTCTATCACATCTACACTTGACAGATTGCTTGCTAAAGCATAACTATACAGAAAGTCAACAATGATCAGCTAATGAGATTTCATAGCATTAATGACAACCACAGGACACATTTGATTTCAACTGATGCCTTACATATAACAATTGAAGATACTATCACTACAAACAGTTAGTCTTTCATTGTTAGTAAACAACCTGCTCAAGTTCTCATATTTTTTAATTGATGGTGATCAGTGACAGATCAACAAAACTGTTATAAAAAAACAAAACAGCCCAATTATCCACACAGATCTGTTTACTCACACTGTGTGCTGTATGACATATTGGGAAACAAATTTAATCATTGTAAAATTTCCATTCATAGAAAACATGCACATTTTTGTGATGAAACCAAATAATTACAAGTTTTTGGTGTGACAGAGCTGTCTCTTTGTTGTTGTTCTTGGTTTATCAGTGCACTAAACGTTTGTAAACCAAAATTAAACTTTTGTAGCATTAAATGACCAAACCTTAAAATACAGTATTAATATCAAATATTTAATTGCCTATTCAATACATTTTCAGTGTAATTTTTTGACTTACCATACATACTGACTAACTACTGTACCATATCTCATTACCTAAATTTATTCTAAATGGATTCACTCTTTTTTTAGACAAAATCTAACATTCTTTCTAATACCAAAGCAAAATGTTTTTTAATATCAAACATAATGATGAAGAAAATAATTAGTTTCTTTATTCTATCAGGTATTTTATCAATAATGTATCTCATAGTCACATTCTCAGCACTGCATGTGTTCAGGTCATGTGTGTGGTGAGATGACGCAGAAATTCTCCGCGAGTGCTTGTATGTCCAGGAAACACGGCATGACAGAACTCACACACCTGTGACTGCAGAGCGACTTCAGACATGAAGAGACCTCCGGCCTGACTCACCAACTCACTGTCCAGAAAGGAGGATGACCAAGGCCTCTGTAGGACAGACAACATTCACACATTCAATATACATAATATATTTCTCAGAGTATTGTATTGCAGAATGTTGGAATTGTATATGCTTATACAGTATATTGCAAAAAACTCTAAACTCTTAAATTCCAAACTGGACATTTCCATGTCAAGGTGATTGGTAGTTTAACCAAAGCAAACTCAACACAAGTATGATACAAACCCGCAACCGTTGTGAAGTCTGGGTGACATGATAGCGCTGCTCAGCTTTCCTCAGGTCATTCCAAGCACTGTGACCTGCGGTCCTAACAGGATTCTGGAAAACTGCTTTATCATGCTCATCTGGAAGGTCCAGGTTCAGATGCAGTCTGTCTAGACTTCTGTCAATATGACTGAGATCACTATCAGCTGAAAAACAAACAGAATACACTTCTGAATGAAAACTACATTTGCATTTACAAAGTAGATTTGCAAGAAAATCACAATGCTTGCAATTCAACAAAATAATGGTTAAAGTTTTTTGTCAAATTGTCCATAAAAGGAGAAAGCACCCAGTTCACATAAACAGCTGAAGAAGACACTAGGGGAAAAAGTGGCGGAACACAGACAATGGCCTCGCCCTATAACTATTGTAAATGTGACTTGACAAAAAGCTAAATTTTTCTTAAGGTGTGCCTTTTTAGCCCCTTTGTAAACTTCATTATGACATCAACAGCTATCCCAAAGGGGCAGTCATACTTGGCTTTGAGCCAGGTCATGAATTACCATAGATTGTTGAAAGATGAACATTCTTTCAGAATACGTAAAAGGGAGATTTGAAACCTTAAAATATCTTAAAAAGTTTATATTAAAAAAACATACATAACACACTCAAGGCTTAGTGTACATCCTTGTTTAAAGTTTTATTGTACAAGACATCATGTTCATCATGAAAATATTATACTTTGACGGTGTGGTCCTGTGAGATGTCTTTGAGGTTCTTGTTCCTGGTATTCTGAGGGATGGGGCTGGTTTCTTGTCTTTTCCTCTGTGCACTGGCAAGGAGAGTTGTCCCTTTTAAGAGCTGAGACTAAACCTGAGTGTGAACATTAAGACAATTTATTTTAAACAATATATCACTGGGTCTCTTCAATCATTTATTACTCTAAAATATTTTTACACACATTACAAGTGTGGTTTGACCTTGCTGTCTTTGTACTGTGTCAGAAAGATGTTGCAGCATTGCTGCTTGTTTTAAGCAGAGTGACTGCAGACGGAGAAACTGCTGGTACAATGCTGCATATGCCTCCTCCATCTGAGAGCTTGAGTTCAAATAAAACTTCAGAAAGACTTCTAGTAATCGACATCAGTTAGGAAAAGTAAGATCCACCTTAAAATAAGAGAGGCAAGTTAATTGCTAAGGGAAAATATACAAAGTAAAAGTTTATCACACAGATATAACTACTCTCACATCACAAATTACTTTTATGTTTTAAAAGCTATTTATACATTACATTACACTGTGTATTCTAGCAAAAAGTTGTTCAAGAATGTTACAAAGTCAGCTGTCTTTAGTTAACTTATGACACTGCCTAATAATTACATGGACACACGTCATGAAACAGTAAATCAAATTTGAGAAACAAGTGTTGTTTACCATCAAGAAATATTTTGATCCAATATCACAACCATGTCAATGTGAAGGTTTTATTTAGATATATCTCAGACAATGCCAAAGCGATATTTAAATAATTACAAGTTTTCTCGAAGATGACATTTGCTGTGTACAATATTCATACGATATTAACCTCATAGTTTCCCTGTGGCCACAGAATGACAGCGTGAGAACAGGAAGCACAGATTCCCGTGTTAGTTAAATTCGTGATGTACTCGGATCAACTGAAAATTAATTTTCGATAAAGATCTGTCGTGTTCTCCAGTGGAAAGTAGCATACAGTCGCGGACAATAAAAGTGTCCAGGAATCAAAACCAGGAACTAAATCTAGAACCTCCTTCTTGACCCACCCCTGTGTGCGCGTGAACATGCATCTAGCAAGACTACAAGGAACACCCACTTCACGACACGCCTACTTCACTACTAGGCTGCGTTCCACTTAAAAAATTTACCAGAGCCGATCTGAAGGGGGAGCCTACAAGGTTAGCATAAAATAGCATAACGCAGCGGTTCCACACACATTCTAATGGCGGTACCGTTCTTTTTTAATGAATTTCTATGGAGATGCTTATGACACTGCCTAATAAACTGATTTTTTTTTTTCAGGAAACTTAATCTCTTAATGAATTGACCGATTGTCAGTCAATTTTCAACATGTTTTACCCTAAACAATCCTTATGGAGTGAACTATGTGGAGTTTACTACGGTAAAATAGCGGTTTTATAAGAGAAGTTACCGACGATTTTGCGACAGGTAGGTGTCTATGGATCAAAATCCCGTCAAATGTATTGAGGTCACGGATCCAAAAATAATACAGTAAGGTCAGGTTCAAATAGTAAGAGTGAATCAAAACAATAAGCGTGAATAAAAAAATAAAATAGATAAATGTAAAAAAGAATAAGCGCAAAAATAAATAAAACAGATCAAAGCGTAGATTAAAAAAAATAACAAGCATGAATCAAAAATATATAAACACATTTAAAATATGCTGCATTGGTATATTGCTGGTTACATTACTGTTTTTTGTGCTCTCTGACAATTTTGCTCATATTTCCATTTTTTGTATGCTTACACTGTGTTTTTCTTTGCTTTGGTTTCCAAGTCCTGCGCTTGGTTTTCCAAAACTTAAGTAGAGTTTAATGGAAATCAGGGGGCGTTTTGCATCCCTATTGGTCCACTAGTTCTTGATCGACAGCTCCTCCTCTAGCTGCCAAACATTCGAAGAGGGGAGGTGACGTCACAACAACGCAACTCTGACCGAGAGGCTGCTCACTGCAGAACAAATGGGTGGAGCTTACGTTTAGCTCCCCTCGCTAGACGTCCAGCGAGGAGGAGCTACACATAAGCTCGTATGCACGTAAGCACGTGCAGTGAGCGCACGCGCACGGCACCACTGTAAAAGATGGCGGACGGTCACACGCAATTCGACGTAAAGGCAGTTCAATTATTGTTTGTGTGTGTAAATTATGTTTGAAAGTTATGAACCCTTTAGTTCTTTGCATGTTTTGGCCTCTCTCGTTTCTCCCTAGAGTTTGAAAGTAAGAACATAAATTACATTTAACATTTCCTTGCATTGTGAAATCCCAAAGATTCTCATACTGCTGCACACAGTGATACTTCATGTATTAAGTAAATAATTAAAATATATCCAAACTATTTATGTTTTCTGTTAATCGTTTCATATTTTATCAGAAAATGTAGCATAGATGGAGACATAATGAAATACGTCTAAAATATGAAAAACAAACTTCCAAAGGGGTTCATAAACTCAGTTTAATTCAATCACTATATATGGTTTGCCAATATGTAGATTGCTCAACAAATTATTAATATTCCCTAGCTCCACAGTTATAGGATAATTATCTGATGAACATTTTATTTTATTCTTGTGTATTGCTCTATATTCTCCTTCTCTTTTTTGTCCTATTGTATAAGACCATCTAAAAACTGGCAAATTACATATATGGTCATTGATTTTTTTTTTATGTCATTCAGAAATGACTTCATGTTAAATTCATAAACAAGACAGTTTATCAAAGTTATTCCTTCTACATTTTAGATTTTGTCATCATAAAGTGCAGTCTAGACAGCAGACAAGCAGCACATTTTCACTGCTGCTACTGCACGTCAACATTAATCAGAAGGGTTGCTCTGATTAAACATATGACAAGTTGCAAAAATACAGCATCTAGACAGCCTCTACCCACAGCACCATCTGCAGCAGCAGCAACATCTCCAGCAGCAGCACCACCTCCATCTCTAGCAGCACCATCGTCAGTAGTAGGATTATGCATCCGGCAGTAAGTCAGAATGACTTGCACACACTGTGGCATTCAAATAAATAAAAGGAACTTGCTGGTTCACATTAACAAAAAACTCAGGCAAAGGGTAACTGAAATTTCAGCTAAATGGCACCTGTCATGCCAATGCATTGATGCCAAAAATGGCATCTTTGCTGTTGATAAATCATTCTTTAAGCCTTTCTCTGCTGTACATTGTAAACATGGGGTGCAAGCCAAAACCTAATCTGTGAATGGATGAATGCAAGACAAATGCTGAATTTGCAGTCAGGAATGGAATTCTTCCTTATGAGTGCATGCATCTAAAGTCTTTGCTCTTCTGCCCACGAATGGACACCGCATTCATCATTTTGGAGGAGGAGGTTCTGTCAGAAATGGATACTGCAATGATATTTGTGGACGCAAGGAAGCAAAGTTGCTTAAACCACCAAAAAGTAGCTGCTGATGCAGGTGTTCCACTTTCTGTTGAGGTGACTGTTGGAGGGCAATATAGTTCAATATATGAGCCAAAGATATCACAACACAGCAGACTGGGCAGCAGAATAGCAGCTTATGATTCTAAAAGAATTCCTGGCACTGCCCATGTGCCAAAGCAAGACATATATGTCTCCATAAAACAATTGCTAAGTGTCTATCTATGCAAACTGACTGGAATTAAATGTGCAGTAAACTGTTTTAATGCACACCACCTTCCAGCCAATCAGAATCCAGTATTTAGACTGACCATGGTATAATACAATATGATCAACTTTGTTTTCTGCTTACATGTGACTGCTCCAGAAGATATATTGTTGTATAAATAAATGTGTTGTGTTATTGTTTTATCATAGAAACGTAGCAAATCAAATTTCATTTGGCCTTTGGACTTTGTCCTTACTTAGAGACTGTGAGGTACAGCTTTTAACTTCTTTGCATGTAAACCATTATTATCAGCAGTGGAATGTCATCATATAATACATTCAGAGTACACTATATACTGTATGTACAATATGGTCTTATTCCACTCTTAATTAACAGGGTGCACCACTTCAGCTTGGAGGGACTGACTGTGGGATATTCATGTTGACGGTAAGTGGTCTTATAATTGCTATACCATTGTCTCTGTGTGTGCTAAACACTGCATTTGTTAATATAACATCAGAGTTTTGATTTTGTATTTCAGTATGCCCTGTATGTGACCCTTGGGAAGCCCTTTGATTTTTCAGCAGTGAGTTTTACCAATTTCTGGTTATTTGTTCAGCAAAAAGGTTTGAAAACTCAATTAACATTTTATGCTTAAGATTTTAAATTGCCATCTTTTATCAGTCTGACATGCCTGTAATCAGGAGGTGGTGGTGCCATTAGTTACTACAGGCATTTCCTCTGGCAAGGTATGATACTGATAACTATACTTTATGTGTGCATTCCCAGTATGCAAGTCATTTGTAATACATAAAAAATAATGCACACAGGAAAATTTTCCAGTTTTCCAATTTTACTGTTTTGTCACTTTTTCTTCAAAGCCAACAGTCAGTCACCAAGCAAATGATCCAACTGGATCTAAACATCATGGAGGTCACCCCATCTGTGTCAGACATCACATAGGTCACCCCATTGACGAGAATACATGTATGTACAGGGAATATTTATGTATTGTTTGACTATTGTTTGTTTATGTAATAACATTTCCTGTTTCATAAAAGTGTTTGAGCAGCACTTGACTAATTACATTATTATTGAAATGTCATCTCTTTTTGCACAAAGGACTCGGCGATGATGAAACTGATTCTGCTCGCCTGTGATTGGGTGCAGGAGAACCGAACCCAGTTTGCTGGGAAAGTTTAATTACCACAGGTCATAAGGATGAACGAGGATGATGCCTTATTGGCTATAACAATGCGGGACCTGTTTATTGACACTATTTTCTATGAAGGTGAAATGGATGAGGACAAAATCCAGACTCCTTTCCTTTTCACCTTTGAGAGAATTGAGGACATGGAGTTTTTCATGCAGGAAAAATATGACAAAAGAAATATTTGTATGTCTTGCCTGCACAGCCCTCACCATCAACAAGCTAACTGATGGGGTAGATCTGAGTAAATATTGTTTTGTAAACTTTGTTTTGTATTGTCTTGTAGTTTTAGGGTTTGTAAAATGTCTTGTATTTTCAACCAGTTAAAGTTTTGTGGGGGAAAAAAGTGTTCTTGAAACTTAATATACTATAATTCAGTTTTGTATCTTGTATCTTATTATACATTTTGTTCCTAGATTGAAGATTGATTTTTATTTTAGCTGTACATTTAGCTAATAAAGGTTAATATAAATAAAATAAATACAGCAATAATTGAGGGCAGTGAAGTATGTGACTAATTAATTGCAAATTAAGTAACACCACTTATTAGTCTACTAATAAATGTTCCTGGAATGGTTGCCTTGCTTCTAGTCTCAGAGCACACTTGTCCTCTTGATTTTTTTCTTTAGTGTGACACGTGGCTGTTTTGAGACTACTGAACAGGTTACTTATTTGCATTTGATTAAGACAGTGATTTGATTAAGATGTGGACTGAGTCCATCCAAAATTACATTCCATGTAAATTAAATTTGCAGCTACACTGTTGTACATGCATTAATTTTTCTTTTTGAGGTGGAGATCCTAAGTGTACATACCTGTATAAAAGGAATAATCGAGATAAGACAAGCAAATAAGTGATCATTTTATTTTTGTATCACACCTGCAAGGGCAACTCCGTTCCCACGTTTAAAACCAAATAGCATATCAGGAGCATAATTGATTACATTAATTAATTTAATTGAGATAAATTCACAAATAGCCTTAATATAATGGGGAAGAAAAAAAAGCAGGGGTGCACAGATAGTCTAATCATGCCGTTTGTCACAGAAACAATGCCGAAAAATTATGAAATCATGAAAAATTTTAAAGAAAGGTCAGGCAATATCAGCTATGCCAGCATCTCCAGTTCTCTATGCAAGTCTTATGGTTACTTTGACCTAATCTTTGCTCATCAACAATAAAAAAAAATCCTCATTTGGTTATGTTCGATCTGACGAAGGTCTTGCGTTAACGTTAACAGCCATTATGTGGCGAAATGAGTGGTGCTTCACTAGATCCACTAGATCAAGAGAGGAGGAGCTTACGTGTAGCTCCTCCTCGCTGGATGTCTAGCGAGGAGGAGCTTGCGCTGCAGAAAGCACAACTTGAATATGATTGACAGCGTAAATACCGGAGTTCAGCCATATACTGTATGTATGAATATATATGTATATCCAGTCTCCATGAATGCAGTCAGAGACAATGGTAACGTTAGTGCATTAGCCGTGGAATCAGCTATCAAGCACATTCGGAAAGGAGATTTGCAAATATTCCCATAATATAAAGTGCGATACTTGTATCTTCAGGACGTAAAGCTGGGACACGAACAGTTGGTACTGATCCATTCTTGAGAATCACATTTTTGAAGATCCTGATTTATATTGACACACATTCACAAAGCAGTCCGTTATAAATTGATTTGCGCAAACATACACACATTTTTGTATGTTTTGGAGCACATTTCCTTCAAAAACAAAACAGTCCACTGCATCTTCAGCAGCTCTGATCCTGGGAGTACATGAAGACTCTTATGTTCACTTTTACAGCCAACAACAAAACTCTTATGAAGCTGAGACATTATTTTTCTCACCGTATTTGCTCCAGCTCAAGGAAGAAAAAAAAAACAACGGGCCACGTCTCGAATTTCTAGGCATCACGCTCTATTCTCTAAGCAAGCAAGCTTCCCTGCCTAAAAAAATGCGACAGGATCAGGTCTATTTGCACTATTTTGACTCTGGTCAGTTTGGGTCTCGTAATGCAATCTCCAGTCCCTATCAGGCCACCTCAATTTCCTCAAGGCCACTCCTTCGTTTCCCGCCTCCTCACACTAGCTCATTCCATAGACAACCTCTCCTACCTATCAATCGATGATGGCTGCCGCGAATCTCCGGATGACATGTCCCTATTCATGGACGCGGCTCCCTCTATAGTATTCTAGGATCATGGTTCACAGGGAAATGGCCAGAATTGTACTTTTTTCAATATAGCTTCCTACGCTCCATCCGCTTTGAAATGAATCCCATTGTTAGATAATTTCGTAATTTAATGTATTTAATAAATTTTTCTTGATCTGCAATCCCCGTCTCGTTGCAGCTCAGCTGAGGGAAGAAAGAAATGACAAAGAGACCTATCAAATCCTTCCACGTTTATTTGTACAGCACTTCATTATAAGGTCCAGCAAAACAACATTCCACTATACCCTCCAATGAAAT
Source organism: Moxostoma hubbsi (assembly GCA_032164185.1). Classification (NCBI taxonomy): domain Eukaryota; kingdom Metazoa; phylum Chordata; class Actinopteri; order Cypriniformes; family Catostomidae; genus Moxostoma; species Moxostoma hubbsi. Next base: position 14,944,296 of record JAVLUX010000051.1, on the reverse strand, counting down.
ATTTCTTTACCCTATATGGGGTAACATATATTTTTGTATACAGAAATAGGAAATACATTCCCAGAACAGCTAAAACTGCATTTTGTGATGACACATCAAGCTACATCAACAAGAGAACTTTAAAAGAGGCCTTTATTATTCCACACCCATCGTCTCGGCCAGTGGCATATAGGTTCCCTTCAGACACGCAAACGCATCGTAGTTATGCGACAATTCCGCAGTCGTTACTATAATCATTAAAGGCTTGTCCTCCTCGAACCATCATGTCCATTATGATATGTCTGACATGGCAGAGCATTTCCTGCAACTTCATTATCCCAGCCAGACACATTCCTGGGTTTTTCAATGTAATCTCTGACTCCCTCCCTCGTTTCGCAGGAGTTCCACAGACCAGCTTCTACTGGCACCCTTCGAGGTATACTGGAATCCACAATGAAGATGCTCGGCCGCTGGTCTCTCCAATCGTACCTGAAATAGTCAACCTAACCCAAATCATCAAACAAGCTCAACTCCCCATTAGCCATAAGTTCTCATGCATATCTGGTGGTGGTTGGTGGCTCTCTCCCAGAACATCCGATTCAATTCAAGCACGCCCACTGTTCGCAAGGATAGCGCATAACTATGTCTACCCCCCTTACCAAGGCCTCCATAATCTCAAGCATAGTTCCTTTGCATAGGTATTGCACAAGCCAGCTGCCCTCGCTGGAAAGCTTGCACTATAACGGGATATCTTTCAACAAGGTATTGCACGACAACATCACCATGATCATATGGGTTTATGTATGCTGTTCACCTTGGCAAAGATGAACATTAAACAACGGCCACCCTCGCTTGAGGGCTTGGGCCTCATGGAATATCTTTCTACGGAGGGTATTATCGTATGACTCTATGCACGTTGTTCACCTTTCGGCAAAGATAATCTTCAAACAACTTTTCCCTCATCGGAGGGTTTTCATATCGAATGTTGTTTATTTTTCAACAAAGACACTGCACAGCAACGCCAGCCTAACGTAGGGCCGCATACCACGTTGTTCGTCTTTGGCAAAGAGTCTACACAACCAGGGGCCCTCGACGCACAAGGACAAAATCAAACTCAAGGAGAAGGGAAAAATTTAAAAAGCACAGCTTTTTCTATTGCAAAGGTCTTGCACAACCATGCCAGAGATATTGCCCATTTCATGTCAAATCTAGGTGTTCACGTCTCTTTTCTCTCCCTTCTTCTCCAGAATGAACACAAGACCTGGCTCGTACCCGATCGGACTATCTCTTATGGGGGTAGTATTCTAAAATCTCTCTATATTGGGGGTAGGCTCCTCGCCCCTGACTCCTATCTCCGGCAGGATATGACAGTTCCGAGTACTACAACTTCGGACCACCAGACAGGGCCTATGCCAAAAGAGAGACATTAATTTTCTGTTTTATATTCATCAAATAAATGTCATCTTCAATTTCACTCAAGTCTGCGAGTCTTCCTGATAGAAAGACAGTGTAAAATAGTTCTAGCGGGAAGACTAGCAGCTGTACATCATTCACCATTAGTTGGGTAATTCCCAGCCAATTACATGTAAGCCATTGCTTTATAAATCTGCTCACAATCTATCAGATTGCTGTTTGCCCCTGCCTCCTATCTTCAGCAGGATATGACGGTTCCGAGTACAACAACTTTGGACCGCCAGAGAGACATTCCGTTTCTGTTTTATATTCATCAAAAAAATGTCATCTTCAATTTCACTCAAGTCTGCGAGTCTTCCTGATAGAAACATATTTACTATTGAAAGTTTGATATTGCAAAATGTATACTCTGATTCAACTGCTTTATACTCTAATTGAATTTTCAGAATTTTTCAGTTAATTTCTGTTGCTCGATTTTCATCTTCTTGACATTATTATGCATGTACTTTGAGTTCTAAAATGTTTTTGTTTTAAATAAATTATTGGTAGAAAAATGCTTATTCTCTGTCTTCTCTTTGAAAACTGACACTTCAAAAAACAATGTAAATGCTAAACTTGACAAATAATACTTTGAAAATGTCTAAATATATATTCAAATGCATATATTGTGATAAAATAAGGTTACAACAAGCCATCAGACTACACAGTAGGTGGCTGGTTATATATTCAAATGCATATTGTGATAAAATAAGGTTACAACAAGCCATCAGACTACAGAGTAGGTGGATTACAGTATATCCTGTTACTGGCATGACATGGTTTTCAAGTCCTGATATATATATATATATATATATATATATATATATATATATATATATATATATATATTTTGTTCACCAAATGGTAGCAATCTGCATCCAATTTATGTTACTTTCTAATTTTTCTTCATGTTTGAACTTATAGAAGTGTAGGTTCTGAATTTTATAAAAACAATTTCCAAAATATGCTTGACAATATATGCAAATTAATGTTAACATTTAGAAATGTACAAGCAATACATGCATCATTTTATTGTTCTTACTTCAGGGTATCATTACCAGAAATGGGATCATTATCGTCGTAAAAAAAAGGGTTACACATCTAAAGCTTCCAGTCAAAAAAATACCATGAATACCAAAGGAAGATGCCATTTTTTAATACTATAGGAGGTTACTTTTTCATGAAATTCAAAATGGCAAAGAGGTTATATGGCGGATGTTGGAAAAATTGACAGAATATATTTTTTTAACTGAAGCAGGAATTTTGCAATAAAGTACAGCATTGTAGTTGTTACGAAAAGGGCAGACGAGGAGTGAGGATCTACTTGCGGTTTATTGAAAGTTAAGGGTTAACTCAGGAACAAACAAAACATACACGATGGGAAAACAAAACTCAAGATATAAACACAGGGAATCTTCCAAGAAGGGCACAGGCAGGAACACGGTCGAAGGCAGGATTCACATGAAACATTTACCAAACAATAACCGACGAGGGACAAGTTAAACATGAGGACTTAAATACAAAAACAAGGGGAAACGTAATCCAATGGGAAACCAAAAGTCAAAACAAGATAAGACAATAAACTAAAACCAATAACAGACTAGAACTGATAACAAGATAATCAAACAATGAACCAATGAAAATCAGACACATAGACATGGAGGGAAAACAGGACATAAGACCAAGACCAGGAAACAGGAACTTAACAATAATTTCAAAATAAAAGTACATAAACAAAGACAATATGGAATGTAACAGGAGCCCCCCCTTTAAGGAGCGGATTCCAGATGCTCCAAAAAAAAAAAGAAAGGCAAATTGTTCATGGAGCGCAGGGGCAAACAGGCAGTTCAAGTGGGCACAAGGGGCAGACAGGCAGTTCAAAGGGGCACAGAGAAACAAGGCAAGAACAGGGAGACCGTAGTAGATCAGGAGGGGGGCCAGGAGACCAAGGAGGCCAGGCAGACGTCCAGGAGACCAAGGGGATGACCTCAAGGTGGGGACCGGGTCTGGAAGTCTGGGAGGCAGCTGCAGGGCCGAGACTGGGTCAGGGGGCCTGGTAGGTGGCCGTAGGACAGGGACTGGGTCGGGAGATGGCCACAGGACTGGGACAGGGTCAGGAGGCCAGGGAGAAGGCCACAGGACAGGGACAGGGTCAGGAGGCCTGGGAGAAGGCCACAGGACAGGGACAGAGTCAGGAGGCCTGGGAGAAGGCCACAGGACAGGGACAGAGTCAGAAGGCCTAGGGGAAGGCCACAGGACAGAGTCAGAAGGCCTGGGAGGAGACCACAAGACAGGGTCAGAAGGCCTGTGAGGAGGCCACAGGACAGGGCCAGAAGGCCTGTGAGGAGGCCACAGGACAGGGCCAGAAGGCCTGGGAGGAGGCCACAGGGGAAGCGGGCGGAGCCGCAGAAGGCTCTGTAGGCGGGGCCAAGGAAGGTACAGGGGGCGGAGCCGAGGAGGACTCTAGGGGCGGAGCCGTGGAAGGCTCTGGACCCGGAGCCATGGAAGGCTCTGGACGCGGAGCCATGGAAGGGTCCGGAGGCTTGGATGGGTCTGGAGGCGGAGCCGTGGAAGGACCCGGAGGCTTGGAATGGTTCGGAGGCTTGGAAGGGTCTGGAGGCGGAGCCGTGGAAGGCAGAGCAGGCGGAGTCGTGGAAGGTGGAGCAGGCGGAGCCGTGGAAGGCGGAGAAGGCGCAGACGGAGCCGTGGAAGGCGGAGCAGGCGCAGGTGACTGAAGCGTGGAAGGCACAGGTGACTGAGGTGTGGAAGGCTCAGGTGACTGAGGTGTGGAAGGCTCAGGTGACAGAGACGTGGAAGGCTCAGGTGACAGAGACGTGGAAGGCTCAGGTGACAGAGACGTGGAAGGATCAGGGGATTGAGATCTGGGAGGCTCGGAGGCGGAGTCCTGGGAGACTTTCTTCTCCTCCGGACGATCGAGCGTTGGCTCGTTGGCCGTGGCAGGCATGGGCGTTGGCTCGTTGGCAGGCGTGGACCGGAGAGCAGAAGCCTTTCCTCTTCTCCTCCTCGAACACAGTCGAAGGCAGGATTCACATGAAACATTTACCAAACAATAACCGACGAGGGACAAGGTAAACATGAGGACAAATACAAAAACAAGGGGAAACGTAAGCCAATGGGAAACCAAAAGTCAAAACAAGATAACAAGACAATAAACTAAAACCAATAACAGACTAGAACTGATAACAAGGTAATTAAACAATGAACCAATAAAAATCAGACACATAGACATGGAGGGAAAACAGGACATAAGACCAAGACCAGGAAACAGGAACTTAACAATAATTTCAAAATAAAAGTACATAAACAAAAGACAATATGGAATGTAACAGTAGTAAGCACAATATGTACTCAGAGATCAACAAAATACAAAATACTGTACAAATTTTAAATCTGCTTTTTCCTGGACTGACACTAACCTTTTGACTTTCAGTTGACAGCTCAAAAGTGCCAAATATACATTCCAAGCTGAGAGTAGCAGGTTTTAAATATTTAAAAATATATATATTATAAATACATTTAGAAATGTATTTCTGCCAATTTTAGAAGACTTAAAATAGTGAAGCAATGATACATTAAAAGTTTTGTTTAAATTGACTAAGCTTTTTGACCACTATGTGGTGCTGTCTCCAAACTGCTTAGGTACCCTCAAGACATGCTGTTGATGACCCCTTCCAATTTTCATTCAAATCGAATCAGTTGTTTTAAATATACATTACTTTTTCATAAAATTCAAAATGGATATATGTATGATGTTGGAAAAATGTATATATCTTGACCCAAGGAATCCAAAGACACCGGAGGAAAAACAGTTAAAAAGTTACAGGCAAAAATATCCAATTGAAATTTCTTGACACATAGATGGAGCTGTCACAAAATTTTGTTACCTCGGATCATGGTCCTGATGAAGCATACTAAATTTTGTTTTGATAGGTCAAAGCATTGCCGAGATACAGTGTCAAATCTATTTTCACATCGACCTTGTTAACTTTGTATTGGCATAATTTCTGAATGGCAGCACTGTTTCTGGTCAGTTCTGCGCTGCTCAATCTGGAGACCAGATTGGACAAACTTGAAGAAACTAAAAGTTTAAACCTTAAATGTCATTTTGTCCCACTGTAATGGGTGGTTTTGATGGAAGGGGTCCATTTGAATCATCAGGAGGAGATAAATGAGACAAAAAATAATGATGTCTCTAGGAGAAATGGTTCAAAAGGTACATGCAAAAGAAAAGTACATTTTTGAATTGTGGTGGTGCTGTAGAGCACAGATGTTACAATGATCAACTTTATATTTTGTAACTTTTCAAAAAAAGATGCAAATCAACATTTTATTGGGGAATGGCCCAACCTCCATTCAGTAAGGACAATACAAAAAACCTCTAGAACAACTTACATTTCTAATGCTTGATATGCTGAGGTGGGTATCGACCTGTGAACCTTCCGTTTGACATTGCATGGCTCTAACCACCTCAGCTGCTAGGTGTTTTTTTGTATTGCCAAGCACAACAGTAAGTAACTTTTTATCCATGTAATGTTTTAGCAAGATGAAAATCAGAATTTTATTGTGGAAAAGCTCAGCAACCATTAAAAAAAAGCACAATACAAAAATCACCAGAACTACAGAACTTTTAACAGAATGACTTGCAGAGGTAGGGATTCAAACCCACAACCTTTTGAACTATAAACCATGGCACGAATTCACAAAGATTTTTATCTTACCACTACGAGTTCTCGAAAGAGTTATTAGTTTATGTTTAAAACCTATTCACAAAACTACTAATAGCAAGTTTTATTAAGGAAATCTTAAGATAAGAGTTAGGCGGAGTTTACTTCATTGCTATTGATGACGTCATGTTTTATTAGCGTGCACTTTTAAATTGTGATTGGCTCTCTGTGAACAAAATATATATACGATAGATAGATAGATAGATAGATTCTATTGATAAACATTTCTTCATCCTGTGTTGCTGTAATGAAACAAGAGTGCATCTCATCAACAGCATCAAAACATCGGGTAGCCCTGCGATTGCATGATTCCCTGTGAATGCCCTTTTTTTCTCTGTAGCAAGTGCACATCCACAGGGAAAATATGCTATAAATTGTTGGGACGATGTGTGGTCTGGAGAGAGCACATAGTTTGATAGATGATTCTGCTGACGAATTACAGAAATTCCCAATTCATCCACACTACACAGTTTCATTTTGTCATGGCCAGGGAACACAGTTTTTTCTCTGGTGTAATTGGGTTGTTTCAGTTTTTGGTAGTGGTTACAACATCACTAATTAACTTTACATTAATAAAAACAACCTCGCAATTCAGGTGATACCCTTTTTAAAGGTCCATGTCAACATTATAATATTATATTATTAAAGTACATAGACTCAATTGTGATTCAGGCAATAACTTTTTAAAGGGTCAATGTCCTAATGATATTCTAATATGTTTTTAATGTGGATTGACGGTAGCAGCATTCCTGTTGTTTGTGAGTCACTCTTAGGGAGTAAGAATTCCTGGTTATCTTTAGAAGTGTAGGTTATCTTTTGAACTATAGGTGGCGCTGTCTCCAAACTGTTGAAGTAGTTTTAGGACATGATGTCAATGAGGCATACCAATTTTATTTTGATTCTGACAATTAAAAATACATATAATTTTTTTAATAAATTGCAATATGGTGGAAAGTCAATATGGCAGATATGTGAAAAACTGATATTGTTGAAATCCACATGAACCAAACGAGAGAGTGGACTAAGGCCAACCTTCACCGTTTTGTTCCTCTTGTCTATGTCTCTGGTGTCCGGTTCAGCCTTTAATCCCTCCGGCCTGCTCTTTCCTCGGCCTCCGTGGTTTGCCCTGACACAGGACACCTACCATCCTTCTAGGAACCACCACTTCATAGTCTCAGCCCTTACGCACCATGTACTCCACTGGGTGCTCTGCTTGGCCATCCTTCCAGCCTGTTCTGCCTTATTGCTCTCCTCTTTCGTTTCTGCTCATAAAGTTGGACAATAAACAGACCATTGTGGTTACTCACCTGTTTGGCTTTTCTCTCCTATACCAGTGCCTGACCTTTTTTCAAAAGCAGAAAAGTTTTGTTAATATCTGCTTTTCATTCGACTTTTTAATTTTTTTGTTCTTTTTATTTACTTAACAATATAAAGTCCTAATGCTTTGACGAGTGGGTCTTATTATGTTTTTGTTATGCATTACTTTTTTCACACTTTCACTGAATGTTGGTTAAGTGCAATACTGAGTCTAGTAACTGATTGAAGTTACATTTGTTCATGGTTTGTCATTAACATGTCATTTTTGTCAGGAAATGCAGTGTTGAAGGACCCAAGCACAGAGCTTTTATTAAATTAAATAAAAAAACATACAAAACCCAAACTTTCTTGATGGAGAAAACAGAAAAACTAAACTAAACCAAACTAGAATTAGCACATGATCTTGAACAAACAGGGAATGCAGACAGAGAACACGAACACACAACAGGAGTGAATGAAACAATCCAGCACAGGACACCATACAAGAGGATCTAATAAAGGGGAGAAATTAAACAGGTTATCAAGGAAGGGCAGGTTTAACTAATGAACTAACAATGAGGAGACAAGGGGGTGGGGTGTGACGCAAGACTGAGAGACATGTGGTAATATGGAAACTAAACAAAGCCACGCACTCTCACAGACACAAACAGAGACGTAATGCCAGAGATAACGGCAACCCATTCCCATACCAAATTACAGACTAGACGGGACATTTGTGCGAGGGTTTGGCCGCATATAAACAGACAACCAAGATTGAAGCAGCCGAACCCCATCACAACATGACAACAAATCGCGACCCAGACACGCAGTGCAAGGCAAGCGCAACACGAAGCATGCCCGAGGTCGCAAGAGGCAAACACATACACTACCGTTCAAAAGTTTGGGGTCACTTGTCTGAAATGTTTCTCATGATCTTAAAAATCTTTTGATCTGAAGGTGTATGCTTAAAAGTTTGAAATTAACTTTGTAGACAAAATATTATTCTGCCAAAACATATACATTTATTTAATTACAAATCTAAAATTTCCTAAAAAAAAAAAAAGTTTTTGAAATGGATGACTTGGATCAAAATATGAAGAAAAGAAGCCAATAAGTGCCCAACATAGATGGGAACTCCTTCAATACTGTTTAAAAAGCATCCCGGGGTGATTCCTCAAGAAGTTGGTTGAGAAAATGTCACGAGTACATGTCTGCAAAATCTAGGCAAAGGGTGACTACTTTGAAGATGCTAAAATATTACATAGTTTTGGATTTATTTTGGATTTTTTGGTCACAAAATAATTCCCATATTTCCATTTCTATTATTCCATAGTTTTGCTGACTACTATTATTCTAAAATGTGAAATAAATAAATAAATAAAGAATGAGTAAGTGACCCCAAACTTTTGAACGGTAGTGTAACAACTGACACGAGTGCATGCCGCAAGATGACATAAGAGCAATGCACTCGTGACAATAACCATCAAGACAAGAGAATGCGTCACAAAGCCAAATGGGCAAACTATGCATTCTCACATAGACTAGACAAGACACAAAACAAGGATGTCAGAACTCAGCTAAAAAGGTAACAAAACACAATCAACATAAGTGGCTGAACTCTGACAGATATCTATTATTTCCTTAAATGCTAAGGGATTGAGATGTAGTATTAAATGCAAGGCTTTATTCTTGTTTACTAAAAGACTGTTTTTCCAAAGAATCTCATTCTACTAATCAGGATGTACAATTTTGGAGATCACAGTGGTTTAAAAATATCTTTAGAACATTCAGCAGGTGTCTGCACCTTTCAAAATATTTATTCTGGCTATATCTTGCACCATGAATGTGATTCTACAGGACATAAACTTATTCTAGTAATTGAGCTTAATTCACAGTGTTGAAAGATCATTCTGCTTAATTTTCATGGTTATAATTCAAAATATGATAATGAAATGTTATTCGATCATGTGGAAAATCTGATAACATTTTGGCTGGATAAATATCCTGACACTTTAATAGTAATGGGAGGTTATTTCAACATTGTCCTTGACAGTTCATTTGATAGATGGCCTCCTCGTCCCTCTACTCTAGGTAACAAGTCTTCTGTTGATATTCTAGTAACCCCTCTCACTGATCATAAACAATATGCATTAAATTGTTCCTTTCTCAGGTTTATTCTGTAGAGCTTCCTTTTGGAAAATGAATAATTCTCATCTGAAACATGAATGTGTCAGGCTTGGTCTAGAAGCTTTAATTTCAAAGTATATGGATAAAGCTACAAAGGAGAATAATTTTTCCTTTATTGGGAATTGTTTAAATTTGAGGTGGGAAAATTTTTAAGAGAATAGGGTAGTGATTTAGCTAAAAAATCAGATCAGTAATAACCTCCTCGGTTGAGGTCAACAGCATCCCATCTTTGCTGTATACAGCTTGGATGGTTCCCCGTTTCCCCCTTCTAAGGTGGTGGAGAATTTTCCAGAAGCATTTTGGTGCGGACCGAAAGTCCTTCTCCATGGCTTCTCTGAACTTTTCCCACACCCACAGCTTTGCCTCCCTCACGGCCGAGGCCGCAGCCCTTCGGGCCTGTCGGTACCTTGCAACTGCCTCCGGAGACCTCCTGGACAACAAATCCTGGAAGGCCTCTTCCTTCAGTCGGATGGCTTCCCTGACCACCAGTGTCCACCACGGGGGTTACCACCCCTTGAGGCACCTAAAACCTTGAGGCCGCAGCTCTCCACCACGGCTTCGGCAATGGAAGCTTTGAACATTGCCCACTCCGGTGCAATGTCCCCAACCTCCGCAGGGATGCCTGAAAAGCTCCGCTGGAGGTGTGAGTTGAAGATCTCGCAGACAGGCACCTCCTCCAAATGTTCCCAGTTCACCCGCACTACTCGCTTGGGCTTCCCAGGTCTGTCCAGAGTCTTTCCCCACCCCCTGACCCAACTCACCACCAGATGGTGATCAGTTGACAGCTCTGCCCCTCTTTTCACCTGAGTGTCCAAAACATATGGCCTCAGATCCGACGACACGATTACAAAATCGATCATCAACCTTCGGCCTAGGGTGCTCTGGTACCACGTACACTTATGAGCATCCTTATGTTCGAACATGGTGTTTCTTATAGGTAATCCATGACTAGCACAGAAGTCTAATAACAAACATCCACTCGGGTTCAGATCGGGGAGGCCGTTCCTCCCAATCATGCCTTTCCCTATTCAGGACTCCAATCAGGGTCTCCAAGAAGGCAGAATACTCTGAACTGCTGTTCGGTGCATATGCACTGACAACAGTCAGAGTTTCCCCCCCCCCACAACCCATAGGCATAGGGAGCCGACCCTCTCGTCCACTGGGGTAAACTCCAACGTAGCGGTGCTCAGCCGGGGACTCGTGAGTATCCCCACACCCGCCCGTCGCCTCACACCCAGGGGAACTCCAGAGAAGAATAGAGTCCATCCCCTATCCAGGAGTACAGCCAAAACTGTGAGTCGAAGTAAGCCCCACCAGATCCAACTGGTAACGCTCCACCTCCCTCACCAGATCCGGCTCCTTCCCCCCCAGTGAGGTGACGTTCCACGTCCCTAGAGCTAGCCTTTGCCACCCGGGTCTGGTCCGTTGAGACCCACGGCCTTCATGCCACTCATATGGCAGCGCACCCAACTCCTGCGGTTTCTCCAATGGGTGGTGGGCCCAAGGGATGCAGAGGGGGGTGTCACGTCACTTCATTGGGCTGTGCCCGACCAGGCTCCGTGAAAGGGCTTCCTCCGGGCAGGGTAACTCCTCCTCTTGCCATTTTTGTGAACCATTCTCAGTCTGACCCCTCACCTGAGACCACTTTGCCTTGTGAGACCCTACCAGGAGCACCTGGCTCCAGACAACACAGCCCTCAGGATCATAAGAGCACACAAACCTCTCCACCACGATAAGGTGCTGGTTACCACTTAATACACCATGCAGAAGGTGTATTAAATTAAAAATAAATACACAATACTAGAAGAAAAGTTACAATGTGCTTTATTAGAACACTAACATTAGCCCAAGACTAAATTAAATTATAGTTATAGCTAACTTTTGAAACATATCAGCAGCATTCTCTAGGTTTGAACAATTAAATAAATTGCTAGATGCAAAAAAAAAAAAATGTATTTATTAAATTAAAAATATAAATTACCAAATGAAAAAAATACCAGAGACAACACAACACACATTACACATCGTTTGAAAGCAGCTTTACAGAGGATCAAGCATAAACAGAAGATAAAACTGTAATGTCTATAATGTCTGAGCAATCATTGTGTAATTAGATAAAATACGATTGTTTTTCATTGATCAAATTTATTTAGAAAATTAAAGGTGTCCAGCTTCCCTTCTCCCTCGTTTTCTATCAATGTTGACCATGAGGAACAAAGCAGAGACACATCTTTTTGCTGATGAACGTAAAACAAAGGACCGATTCAAGTTCGTTTTCACCTGACCGCTCAACGCAACAGGAATTCAAACGGACAACCCTGCTGAAATCACACAGGATTTCCCAAGTAGGCTTGACATCTGGGCAGATTTAGTTTAGAAACTGTAACTTTTTTATACAACTAAATCGTATATTTGATGCTGAATGTTTGATGTTTTGAGTATAATATTGTATGTTTAACTCTGATCGCTGATTTGCCATTTTGATTTGTGAGATCATCAATTTTGGGGGGAATATTGTTTACTGAGTGATCTGAACTTTGCTCTCTCTCTCTCTCTCTCTCTCTCTCTCTCTCTCTCGCACACACTGAAATTCACGGAGTAATCAGCACCAAAGTTTATGTCCGACTCAGGCTGGTGTTTTCAAATTCGCCTGCCTGTTTCGTCAGTTCCTTTTGTGTGCCTGCTCATTTCCACCCCCATGGTATTAGATCCATCACCTGGATCTGATCCAGCTGTAAAAAGGCAGGCAAAGCTGCTAAAAATAGATAGATTTGCCCCTTGAAGGTCTCTGCATTGTTCTGTCTTTTCTAAGCACTGAAGTAAAGCAATTATTGTTAATAATTTGCACTTTACAAATTCATCCCGTTATTAATTTTATCTGACTCCAATTTTATATTAATCTGACTCCAATTTTAAGTTGACTTCTAATTTAGATTAAAGATCTAATTACTTACTGATCATTCTTTTATTTTAATCTTTTAAGTTATTGATTACTCTGAATCCTCTTCTGCTCATTTACCTTTTGATCAATTACTAATGAGATTCAAACTGATAGTCTTTAAGTGGCTTCCTCCTATTTTAAAGAGCCAGTATTGATATAAATGATTTCAGAGGAATACAGAATAAATCCAAAAGTAATTATTTATTTGCCAGTTAGGATTTAAAACATAAGTTACAGAAACAAGTCAAAGAACATACCTGGCAGTTGAGAAAACTACATGTAATTGCAAATCTGAATGCAGATTCCTATTATTACAGTTACACACATTGAGGTGTGGGATCATCTGACTACAGAGAACCCTGAACTCTGGGCCAGCTTTCCTTAAATATCCAGACAGAATACACATTGTGTACCAAATGGTATTATCCTTTGGACAATGAGAATTTGGGGGGGAATGGTTTCTTGGCTTCCTGGTGTTAAACCTTCAAGGAAGAGGATAGACCTCCAGAATTATTTATTCTTATAACTTTGTTGTCATTAAGTTTTACAAACCTGGGGACAAAACACTATACCAGTCACACAGAGAACTCTTAAATAATATCAAACATGCCAAGGTACATTATTTGTTTTCATGGTTTTTCTTTGTTATATTTTCATATATGCAGCTTGTGTGTCTGTGTTGTGCCTTGTGGGAGAAAACTAGGGGGAGAGAGAACAGCTGGAGTTTGTGGAGGCAGAATGTGGATGGCAGGATGTCTCAGGTGGACAATGTTTGTTAAGCTGGGTTTTTCACACAGTGATGCCTTTTGTTTTCTCAGTTGTAGGTCTAATTTGAGTTTGAGTGTTAATTCGAGTTTGAGTGTTGTTTTTCCCGGAAGTCTTGTTGTTCCATGTGGGCATGAACTGGGTTGGCACCTAGCCTTACACAGCCATATTTCTTTCCCTCCACATTCAAATAATCGTTGGCTCCGCCCTTTATGATCTAATCCTCCATTTTGAAACTAGTTACCATTTTGAATTTAGTTCACCATTTTGAACCTAGTTCTCAATGTTGAAAGTGATCATCCATTTTGAAACTAGTTCTCCATGTGGAGTTTAATCCGCCATTTTGTTTCCTTTGTTATTGAATCTAGACACACACCCACATACACTAGCATATACAGTAGCTCCACTATTTAGTTAGGACTTCCATTTTTTGTTATTGTGTTATATTCATATAGTATTGGCTGTATGATTGACAACAAGCGTTTGAAATGGGCAGTCCAAATTCAAAATATTGGAGAGTTGTCTACCCCGCCCAAGACTCGAAGGTCATGTAGGTTGCCAGAATGTTGACATGCAAATTAGCCAACTCAGGATCTGTGATTTCTGGGCTTTAAGCTGTATCCATCTCCCAAAGGCATCTTCAATATTTATCCTTGTTTTACTACGCCACTGGTCATGGTGGTTTTTAGATGGATAGTGAGGCTTTTTAGGTTGGGTGGAATCTGTTATCTCTGATCCAATTAGTTTGCTGGCTTCCATGGCTCAAGCACACAGTGTTGTTTGCCTGCAAACTTGTTCAAATCTGGCAACCCGCCGGTGTCAAAATACTATTGGTGAGTGGGCAGTGGGCGGGATCACACAAGCCAAAGCATAAATATAAATTCTGGCCTGGGGTCCGTTCTTCATACGTCTCTAACTCAGTTAGCTGTATTTCATTATTGATGATTTGTCATGATCTTGGATTGTTAGGTTCTTCGATGCTCATCCTGGACTTGCTATCATAGCAACATGTCCGTAAGGTTAAACCTGCTTGGGAGAAGGCTTATTTCATGCAAACAAGATTAGATTGCGGCTTTATAAGCTGAGGTGATATGGGAAGTCTGTAATAGCATGTCTTGTCTGTTTTTACGACAGCAACCTGTTGTGGAAGGTGAGAGGATAATTTGCAGAGCTTTTTGAATTAACCGCGTATTGCGTGATAGACAGGATCCTGTAGCACAGCGCGATACTATACTTTTTGAGAGATATAATTTTTTTTCGTGAGGATGTCATTTACATCATTAATTTGTTGGAACCACAAATTAAATGTTCGGCTCAGAGTCGGGATTTAATCACAGCACAAACTGTGTGCATTGCCCTGAGATTCTTTGCGAGTGGCACTTTCCTTTACACTACTGGAGAGAACTTGGTGAAAAGTGCTGTCTGTCATGCCATTCGCAATGTTTACCTGCCGCTCAAGCGGTTTTTATGGGTTTTTACAAGCCACTTAATGCCCCAAGTTGTAAAACAGAATTTTTTCACCATTGCAGGTCCATGAAGATCATGCAATCATGACCATGCCAATAAGAATGACTTATGTGTCCCCCAGGCTTCCCTAATGTAATTGGTGCCATAGACTGCACACACATCCCCATCAAGGCCCCATCAGGCCCTAATGAAAGGGATTTTGTGAACCGAAAGAGGTTCACATTGTAAATGTTTAGGTAAATTACTATTAGGATTCTTAATATTCCAGATTAGTAATATTATATCAAATTTAAAAAAGGAATGTTATAAAAAAAAAATACAGTTGACTGACTAAAGATGGTGTGATGGTGTGTGACTCTATGTGCCATATCACAAATGTGGAAGCAAACTGGCCTGGATCTGTGCATGAATTTTCAGAGAGTCACATTTATGCACATTATTTGAACGTGGTAAGGTGAAATATAGATGTCAAGGTCACTGTATTACATACACATATGCTGGGCCTAACAGAACTGCATTTTTCCATTATACAGGTGATTATGACACAATCCTGCTTGGAGACAGGGGCTATGCCTGGACGCAATATTTTGTGACGCCATTCCCTTACTCAAATCCCGGGCCACAAACCCGTTACAATGCAGCTCTAGCCAGGACATGATTTGGGCAACTGAAGGGAAGATTTCAGTGTCTGAAAAGTATGAGGGTTGCACCTGACAGGGCCTGCAACATTATTTTTGCATGTGCCGTATTACACTACATTGCCATCATCAGAAAAATTAAGACCCCTGTGGTGGAGGTGTAGCCTGATGATCACCTCCAGCCAGTGCACTTGGACCAACCTAGTGGCAGAGCTGCACAAGACAGAATAGTGGAACACAATTTTTGCTAATTTTAATAAAAGACAAGACAAATATGCTTAGTCCCTTGAGATTTTTATTTCAAATATTCTTTGTAAAGAAAAGTAATCAGCAATCAGTCATCTTTTGCCTGCAATAAGAGATATTGTTATGTAAGGTCAACAGTAGTACTCTGTGTGAAATGGTCTATAAGCACTTACTCTGCAGTTCCTTTTGAAGCAGCTCTATGTCTGGTGCCAGTTTCTTCTTCTTTAAGTGGTCAAGTTCTAATTCTCCCCTTAATTTTTTTAAATGATTTTTTTCAGGGAAAAATCCTCTATTTTGTGTTGAAGAATCCGTTTATATAGGGAACGGATGTCACCCTGTGCCATTTGTGGACAAAACAATGAATACATGCCTCATGCAACAAAAATAAAAGGTACACCACCTCCAACCTCTATGACACTTCTCTGTGCAGACTCTTCTGTTAGCCTGTCTGTGGGCCTTTCTGTGGATGTGGACTCCTGTAACTCATATTGCAGTCAGAAATAATAGGTACATGAGAATATATAAATTAAGTCAAGTTAGTTATGCACTTACAGGTACTTCCTCCAAAGGACAGTCATCTGAAACGGTTTCTTCACTGTCCTGTGCAATGGAAACAAATGGGCATTACAAAGTGTTGCGTTTTCTTCCCTTTTGATGTAAAAAGTTAGAAAATGTCCACTTACTGCACATGCTTCATTCAGCACTTGCTTGGGAACAGGTAAAAGTGTTGGTGAATTATGTAAAACTGCACAAAAGGGGAAAACACAATGTCATTACAAGGAACCACAGTAAAAATGTGATCAATAACTCATGGCAGCATATTTTTACATTAACTCTAAATAAATTAGATAAGTAAGTTTGACATTAAAGATGATAATCAAAGTAATTATTAAATTATTAAAATACAAAAATATACTGTAGTGAGTGATAAAAACATCTAACATGGTCACCATTTATGCATTTAATTTGTCTGCTACTTTTTGCCACACCTCTCTGTCACGATTCCCCATTGTCTTCCTTGTGTTTTTCCCTCACCTTCACTCCAAACTCCAATTCCCACAATTCCCGGCCCTCATCACAGCCAACTATCCCTCATTGTTTGCACCTGTTTGTCGTTATCCCTGTTTATTTAAGCCCTGTTGTTTCTCCACTCATTGTCAGTTGTTAAATGTGTAATGTCCATGTTTTGGCAACCTTTAACCGTGTTCCTGCCTGTTCCCTTTGTAGATGTTTATTTTGTGTTTATATTTTGATTTTCCCCTCGTGGATGTTTCTTTTGTTCTCAGTGTTTGGTTTGCTACCTTGTTCACCGTTTTTTCGTTTCAACATTAAAGCTGCATATAGATCCTCACTCCTCGTCTGCTCCATCGTTACACTCTCTCTTCTGGCTTTTGCAGACTTTGAGGTGTTCCCTGGCATTTTAAATAAACCTTCAAATTCCGCGTAACCTCTGAGCAATAGCTCTTGCTCTGTTGCGGAGAAAAACTGGGTGTGCTCTTTGGCCATGGTTGTAAATGATTGCAATGGAGTCTTATGTCTAGCTTTTAGCTTCTGTTTAATGAACACTCACAAGTCATCCTAACATGCATATCAGTAACTCCTTCTGAATCCCTGTTCCCATATATCACACAGTTTTCCCACAGGACCATTAAGCTACCGTATACGACATCTCTCTTCCTTTTGCGTTATTTCAATAACAAGGAACATTATACCCCAAAACTGAGACTTGTCAACATATACTGGTCTCTATTCTAACTTTACCAGGGCACTATAATCATAATGTTACAATTTCCAAATCAACATTAACATCAATGTCAACACAAATGTTCTCTTATTTTTTTTCGCTTCTTCCCTTTTTTTTTATTTTTTATTTTTCTCCCCCCCCCAAAAAGGCCATAGGATGTGCTTGTCTACAGGTCAAGCCTGTCGACTGGCTTTTCTCACCCGTCTGGATCTCGTCACAGTCTGACCGGTTAGAGGGGTTGTGTAAGGGCCTGGCTCTATGACCGCGGTTAAAATAGAGAGCTTGTTTAGCTTTTTCCCTCCTGCCTTTTTCTTTCGCAGCGGTCATGCTAGGCCATTTTGGTAGGAGATTCTTATCTAAAGTGGGCAATGTAGTTTCTGATTTTTAGTGTAGTAGAGGGGATCCCGGCATCTACAAGTAAGATGGATGAAATAAGAAGGGCAACAGCAGTGGATAAAGAACTGCTGTCTGTTGTGACTCTCATAAAGACTGGATGGCCTGAACACTTAAGCAATGTGCCCCTGTATGCGAGAGAGTACATCCAAGTGAAATAAGACCTATCAGAATACAATGGCCTTGTCCTAAGAGGAAGCAGGATTGTAGTGCAGAGGTCAATGGGAGGTGAGGTCCTTCAGAAAATTCACGAAGGGCACCAGGGCTTAGTTAAATATAGGGAGAGAGCATCTTCATCTGTGTGGTGGCCCGGACTGTCTACAGAGATAAGCAAGCTTGTGACATCATGTCTGGTGTGCCGTGAACTGAAAAGAACACAACAAAGGGAACCTCTCATCTAGCATGTCATAGCATGTCACCTCAATGTGTGTGTGTCTGTCTCTGCATGCGTGCTGGCCAGTGAACTGCATGACAGGGTGTCTGTGATGACCAGAGTTTTCCCTGGAGCATACTCTGTACTGGGTTATATCTCATGAGCCTCATGAGAAGACGCTGACAATGCAGAGGAACATTGTCCAGGCTGTGGCTTGTGGTCTGTTACCAGCTTAAACTGCTCCAGCCCATTGAGGTATCTGTCAAACTTCTCGCACGCCCACACGCCAGCCAGACCTTCTTTTTCGATTTGCGCATAGCGAGTTTCTGCTTCAGTGAGACGTCTGGAACAGTATGCCACAGGTTTCCACTGCTCCCCGTGGAATTGAAGGAGTGTACCTCCCAATCCATAACTACTTTCGTCTGCCGACACAGCAGTGGGCTTGTTCACATCATAGTAGGCGAGTACTTGTGCAGTCGTCAACAACTCCTTGATGCATTGAAAAACCCATGTCCATACTTTTTAGTTCTTCAGGAGCTCATACAGCAACAACCAACAGTTGAGAGGTTGGGGATATGTCTTCCAAGATAATTCACCATATCCAGTATCCTCTGTAACTCTTGCACATCTGCTGGAGGTGGCAGCCGTCGTATAGCCTCAACTTTGTCGGGGTCGGTTCGGATTCCGGACCGGTCAATGAGGTGCCCTAGGAACCGCAGCTGACTCTGCCTGATGGAGAAGTCAGAAAATTGAGCTTAAGATCGGCTGTCTTTATGTGCTCCATTACTTTCTCCATGCGCTTGTCATTCTCCTCTTCAGTCATCCATGAAGACCTCTATGCCCTCTAGCCCCTGCAGGGTTTCCATCATCTTCCTCTGGAAGATTTCTGGTGCGCTCATTATGTCAAACGGTAGCCGCTTGAAAGAAAATCTACCAAACGGCGTTATAAAGGTAGTTCGTTTACAGCTATCTGGGTGCAATTGTACCTGGAAGTACCCACTGGCGGCATCAAGTGAGGAAAAGAATGTGGCCCCACTTAGCTTTGCTGTAATCTCTTCAGTAGTAGGTAAGACATACTGTTCTCTCTTCACAGCCTCATTTAACTTCTTGAAATCAACACAGATGTGAGCTTTACCTGTGCTCCTCTTCAAGACTGGCACCATGGGTGCGCACCAGTCAGTCGGCTGTGTCACCCTCTCAATAATGCTGTTTCTCTCCATCCTCAGTAGCTCTTCCTTTACCTTTTGCAGCATAGGGAGAGGTACGCGTAATGCTGAGTGTACAGCATATGGCTGTGCATTGTCTTTTAGCTGTATTCTCGAAGGTTCAGTCTTTAATGTCCCATGCTCCCCATATATCTGCAGATGACCTCTACTGCATACAGTTTCATCCACTCTCCTCACCAGAATCATTTTTACAGACATTGGCCTGCTGAGTAGGTTGTTCACATTGCATCTGCAAACGACATATGCTGTGAGTGGGTGAGTCTTTCCTTTGAATGTCACAGTGCTCTGGACCTGTCCTATGCTTTTCAGCTCTCCATCTGGGCTATCCAGTGGAATATCTGCAGGCTCCAATGGTCTCTTTGGAGAGGTAGGTCTCCTCGATGATGATGTTCACATCAGCCCCAGTGTCGATTTTAAAGTTTACTAGTGTAGAGCCCACCAGCAACTCAATGACCCATTGCTCTGGGGAGCCGCCTGCTTTACTCACAGGTCCAAGAATGTATGACTGCTGCTTGCTCTGTGACCTCACTCATTGCTTTCCTGTTCCTATATACTCTACTCCAATGTCCAACTTTGTTGCATGTATTGCATGTGGATTTTTTAGCTGGGCAATTTTCATCTTTACTGTGCCAAGCTTTCCCACACTGTCCACATTGCCCCTTCTTTCCCCTGTTCAGCTTACCGTGGTGGTTAATGTCTTTGCTGCGCTTGTGAGTAACTTTGTGTATCATCCCCGTTGCCTCTCCTTGCATGCTGACTTGCGAAGCAACCTCTTCAGACTGCCTAACCGTCTCTATGGTCAGGGATAGCGTCAGGTCCTTCGACAGTTGCAACTTTCATGAGATTTCTTTGTCGAGTATTCCTACAACAATTTGGTCATGGATATTCTAATTTCTGCATGCACCGAATTTGCAATGCTCCGACAGTTCATACAAAGCCCTGATAGAGGTCTCAGCTTTTCCTCCCGGTCTTTGCGTGCACAGATGCACGTTCGTGTATTATATAGTATATAATTGTATTAATAACCCCAGTGAGCAAGCTGAAAACAACTGTGGCAAGGAACACAAAACTCCATAAGATAAAAATAACCTTGGGAGAAACCAGACTCACTGTGGGGGCCAATTCCCCTCTGGCTAACATCATGAATATAATGTAAATATTACTTATGTATAGTTAAAGTCATGGTTTCAAATTATTAAACTAAGTAAGGGTTAAGGGTCAGTGTTTAAACATCAATTTTGTTTGAACTGTAAGATTAATGATCAATGTCTTTGAAGTCCATCCTGGATTAACTGCAGAAGTTCACATAGATGCAATTGTCCTTGTTATTTGGCTGATGAAAGCTTTTGTTGGCAATTGTTAGTCTATGCATTCCATTTCAAAGTCCATCAATAGACTGAGGTGATGCAGGCAGAGATCAGGGATGTGAAACACAGTTCAAACTGGCCGGTAATTTCGGTGAGGTTTGGTGTGGTCTATCCTAAATCCAAGGTTCAGACAATGGCATATGAAGTATCCCATGTCTTATGGTTGGAGTTGGCATTAGTTCATCCTCTGAAGTCCATCATAATACACTGAAGTGATGTTTGGCTGGCACCGGCTGCATTTAGTCATCATCATTCAGCGACATGTAGCAGTGGAGTCCAACATGAAGCAGGAATGGTGCTGGACCCAGCTGAACTCAGGATAGGAGTCCCGAGATTGAGGTAGGGAAACAAATAAAATAATATTAGCATAGATGCCATTCAATTTATTGCGGTTATAAATTATGATCAATGTTTCTGGTTTCTGGTTCCGGCAGACCCAGCTAAAGCAGCCTAATTGTGGGTATGCCCTGTGTGGGGATAAATTATGTGTATGCCTGGCTAAATAGATGAATCTTTAGTCTAGACTTAAACTGAGTGAGTGTGTCTGCATCTCGAACAGTGTTAGGGAGACTATTCCATAGTTTAGGAGCCAAATATGAAAAGGATCTACCTTCTTTTGTGGATTTTGATATTCTAGGAACTATTAACAGGCCAGAATTTTGCGATCGTAATGAACGTGATGGAATATAGTGTGGTAGAAGGTCACTTAAGTACTGCAGAGCCAGACCATTCAAAGCTTTGTACGTAGATAACAGAATTTTTTAATTAATACGGAATTTAACAGGTAGCCAATGTAACGATGATAAAATGGAGCTAATATTATCATATTTCCTGGTTCTCGTTAGCACTCTGCTGCTCCATTTTGAACCAATTGAGGTTTATTTATTGAACTTACTGGACATCCTCCCAGTAATGCATTACAATAATCTAGTCTTGAGGTCATGAATGCATGAATTTGTTTTTCGGCATCGGCAACAGAGAGCATGTGCCTTAATTTAGCAATATTTCTTAGGTGGAAGAATGCTGTTCTACAAACATAGGTAATTTGATTTTCAAAGGACAGATTGGTATCAAATATAACACATAAGTTCTTCGCTGTTGAAGATGGTGTAATAGTACATTCATCGAGAGTCAATTTATATTGCAGTGGCTTATTTTTAGAGTTTTTTGGTCCAATAAATAGTACCTCTGTTTTGTCAGAATTGAGTAGAAGGAAATGTCTGACCATCCAATCTTTTATTTCATGGATACACTCTGTTAATTTCGAGAATTGTGAAATCTCATCAGGTTTTGAAGAAATATAAAGTTGTGTATTGTCGGCATAGCAGTGGAAACTTATTCCATATTCCACCATCTTCACGTGCAAACAAGCTTCAACAGACCTTGAATATGATGAACAGACAATCCAGAATGTGTTCTTGAGAACTATCTATCAGGAAATAGGAGCAAAGTTCAACCAGCTCTGCAGTGAACTGAAACCGCTACTTACTAACCGGGTGGTGACTGATGAAACACTCTTCCGGCAGGTAAATCAGATAGCTAGCGATGAAAGTGAAAGACAATGTCGCTTAGGACAGAGCTCACTTCTCAAAACCTCACATGCTCTCAGTGCACAATTAGAGCCCAGCCAAACTAAGAGACTAGTCATTAACCAGAAAAATGATCAAACTTAGACCATTCACTGGCTGAGTGCACAGGTTGAAACTCTCACAAAGCTAGTTGAGTCACTTACAAAGGCAAAAGCAACTGAATGTCAACACAAAGTTACTGATTCTCAGCTGCAGCAAAAGCAAAGAGCAGCAGTCTGCTCTGATTGTAAAAGTAAAGGTACAATGGCCTGTAATCACTGTTTTTTGTGCAAAGAGGAAGGGCATTGTGCGGTAGGCTGCCTCAAAAGAAAAGTGTTGGGAAATGACCCATGGCCACTGAAGAGAGACGATCAGTGACCAAGAATCTTCAGTCCCATCTCAAAGAGAAAGTCTGTCGGTCAGACAGCAGGGTAGGCCCTTTCTCACAGCTGCACCAAAAATAACTTCGTTGTAACAGAGTAGCACAGCTTATTGAAAAGAAGGATGTTCTCAAATGCTACCTTAATGGATTCTCAGTCAATGCTCTGCTAGACACAGGAGCACAAGTTAGTATAATTGACTACAACTGGACTACAAAGTAGATACTTGACAGACCAAGCCGTGCGACCACTATCTGAGATAGTTGGGGGAGGTGACTTCAATGTTTCAGCTGTTAACGGTAATCCACTTCCATTTGAGGGATGGGTAGAGTTGACTGTGAACCTGCCAGGAAACAATGACCCAAACTTAGCCATTCAAGTGCCTTTCCTGGTTGGTAAAATGTCACTAGAGAGACCCCTGCTGGGGTTCAACGTGGTTGAGGAGATAATCAAGGGAAAAGTGGATAGAGAGCACGGCTTACATGCATTTGCAGATCTCCTGAAAGCTGCTCTTGACAACAAAGATGAACATGCCAATGCCATGGTAAGCTTCATTCAAGAACACTTACCCAGTAACCACCACCAAGCACTTGTCACAGTGGGCTCCAGAGATGTTGTTGTACTGCCAGGTCAGGTGGCTCATGTCAAGTGTACTGTTCCAGTTGAAGTGGGATATTCCGAGCCTGTGGTGTTGTTTGAACACTGTAGAGAAAATATACAACTCACCCAGTTAGACATTGGTGAAGGGTTGATGGCGATAGAAGGGAGACAAGCCTTATGTCAAAGTTCTGTTGGTCAATCCCACCACATGTGAAATCACAATTCGAAAGCGAACTCCCCTGGGGAGTGTTCAGTCCATTGCTAACATTGTCGAAACTGACCAAGAAGGTCCTCTGAGCAACAGTAACTTACCAGAGAGTCAGGTGGAAATACCAACTCTTCAGGAGAAGGATGAAGACCACAAAGCTGGCAGTTTGTGGCACCCACCTGTTGACCGAAGTCATTTAGATGAAGAGCACCAAAAGGTAGTCAGAGACATGCTCTATATAGAGTGCAATGCCTTTGCTCACACAGATGACTACCTTGGATGCATCCCGAATTTGTAGATGACAAGTAGTCTCAAGGATGACATACCAGTTCAACAGGCATATGCTTCTATCCCAAAACCTTTGTATAAGGAGTTAAAGGAGTATATTCAGGATCTGCTAGCTCATGGATGGGTTGTCAAGTCAAAGTCTCCATATGCAGCACCTGTGGTGTGTGTTTTTGGAAGAAGGATGGTACTCTGAGGCTGTGCATCGATTATAGGCTGCTGAATCAGAAGACAGTCCCAGATAGACATCCACTTCGCCGTATTCAGGACCTAATCGACACCATGGGAGGCTACCGGTGGTTTTCAATTCTAGATCAGGGGAAGGCATACCACCAGGTATTTATGGCTGAGGGGTCACACAATTTAACCGCTTTCATCACACATGGGGTCTATACGAGTGGGTGCGCATACCCTTTGGACTTGCTAATGCTCCAGCTGCTTTTCAAAGGAGTATGGAGGAGATGCTAGATTCACTTCGAGATGAGTTATGCATGAGTTATGCTTGCCATCTGCTGTGGCAAGACCTTTGTTGATCATGTACAGGGACTGAGGAAAGATTTCCTGGCACTGCAGAGCCACAAAGTAAATTTGAGGCTTGCAAAATGTGAACTTTTCAAGGGAGTATATTCCAAGGTTCGGTTACCCCTACAAACTCCATCATGACCAGGGATGTGAATTTGAGAACCAACAATACTACAGCAATTGAAAGGTGTCTGCAATTCCAGGACAACACCATATCACCCCCAGGCAAATCCGGCAGAGCGATTTAATCAGACTCTGTGACAGATGTTGAGAACACTGGAGGATAAAGAAAAGAACAGGTGGAAGGATCAACTTCCTCAGGTGGCGCATACATATAATTGCACAAAACATGAGTCAACAGGGTTTCCCTCATTCTTCCTTCTTTACGGACATCACCCTCGCCTGCCAGTTGACAAGTTGTTTGGGTTGGGGTTAGAAGACCATGACTATTCTCCCTGCGAGTATGCAGAGAAGTGGGCTAAGCAGATGGCTGATGCATACAAAATTGCATCTGACAACAGCAAGCAGGATAGTGCTCGTGGCAAGAAGTATTATGATCAGCATCTGCGGGGTGTAGTCGTACAGCCTGGTGATCACGTACTGAACCTGAGTGAAATATATCCTGAGTCAAGCAGCGGAATTCAGTGGTGACATGTACCCTTCATCGAAATCTTCTACACTTGGTGAATGACTTACCTGTAGATTCACCACCTCCAGAAGCCATTGAGATGTGTAGACCTAGAAAAGGAAGACAAAGGCATAATAGATCAGTAAGAGAACCAGAGGTAGTGAGTCAAAGTGATACCAAATCAGATGATAGTGATGTCCCAAGAACTGGCTGCTGGTTACAGGCTCCTATACGAGAGAGACGTCAAAGGGAAAGAGAAACCGTGGCTGGTGATTTTCAGACAGACTTCAGGAAGCAGAGAACCAGTATGAATAAACCTGCAAGGGATGGAGAGATTCCAACAGAATTGAGAGATGAACACTTACCTGTTTCCTCAAAATTCCTACCACCTGATAACTTACCTGTTGTACATAAATCACTTTGACAGTTTATACACTTACTTAACCCTCTGGGGTCGACAGACGCGCCGGCGCGTCCTGCTGGATATTATCGTCATTACAGCAGAAACAACTTAAAATACTCTGTCATTTTTGGGTATACAGATAAGTGTAAGACATCATTAGAGACTATAAAGGGTCTACTTTTATTTGTGTACACTGATAATAACAATGAAACATTGTGCTTTTGTAAAATAAAGAAATTAAAAAGGGTGAGCTTTCAGCAGTCTCTTTGTTCACAAGCATATTTCAGAAACACGTCACAAAAATGAACTGAAACTCTGCGAATACTTATCACACAAACATGAAACATATGTCTATAGAAAGCTTTAAATGTTTACTTTTTAATAAAACAATTCAAATTTAAAACAAATATTCTCCTGCAATGCAATGTTTGAAACAAAGCGATGTACAGTTTTTACTGGTCTATCTAATTATCTGTAATGTGATCCCACCCACCAGCAGAGCGCACCATTCATACGCTAATGTGCTGAGACGATCAACGCAAATGTACACGCCCCCCCCCCCCCCCCCCCCCTGTATTTTGGATCAAATAAATCCAGTCTTGGTGAGCAGAAGAGACTTCTTTTAACGGTAGTGTAGGTCTAAAATTAAGTAACGTTTTTATGTAAAGAATATATATATATATATATAAATATATATATACACTCACCTAAAGGATTATTAGGAACACCTGTTCAATTTCTCATTAATGCAATTATCTAATCAACCAATCACATGGCAGTTGCTTCAATGCATTTAGGGGTGTGGTCCTGGTCAAG
This sequence comes from Moxostoma hubbsi, assembly GCA_032164185.1. NCBI lineage: Eukaryota > Metazoa > Chordata > Actinopteri > Cypriniformes > Catostomidae > Moxostoma > Moxostoma hubbsi. The sequence goes on along the minus strand of JAVLUX010000051.1, from coordinate 14,918,067 downwards.
ACAATCTCCTGAACTCCAAACTGAATGTCAGAATGGGAAAGAAAGGTGATTTAAGCAATTTTGAGCATGGCATGGTTGTTGGTGCCAGACGGGCCGGTCTGAGTATTTCACAATCTGCTCAGTTACTGGGATTTTCACGCACAACCATTTCTAGGGTTTACAAAGAATGGTGTGAAAAGGGAAAAACATCCAGTATGCGGCAGTCCTGTGGGCAAAAATGCCTTGTTGATGCTAGAGGTCTGAGGCGAATGGGCCGACTGATTCAAGCTGATAGAAGAGCAACTTTGACTGAAATAACCACTTGTTACAACCGAGGTATGCAGCAAAGCATTTGTAAAGCCACAACACGCACAACCTTAAGGCGGATGGGCTACAACAGCAGAAGACCCCACCGGGTACCACTCATCTCCACTACAAATAGGAAAAAGAGGCTACAATTTGCAAGAGCTCACCAAAATTGGACAGTTGAAGACTGGAAAAATGTTGCCTGGTCTGATGAGTCTCGATTTCTGTTGAGACATTCAGATGGTAGAGTCAGAATTTGGCGTAAACAGAATGAGAACATGGATCCATCATGCCTTGTTACCACTGTGCAGGCTGGTGGTGGTGGTGTAATGGTGTGGGGGATGTTTTCTTGGCACACTTTAGGCCCCTTAGTGCCAATTGGGCATCGTTTAAATGCCACGGCCTACCTGAGCATTGTTTCTGACCATGTCCATCCCTTTATGGCCACCATGTACCCATCCTCTGATGGCTACTTCCAGCAGGATAATGCACCATGTCACAAAGCTCGAATCATTTCAAATTGGTTTCTTGAACATGACAATGAGTTCACTGTACTAAAATGGCCCCCACATTCACCAGATCTCAACCCAATAGAGCATCTTTGGGATGTGGTGGAACGGGAGCTTCGTGCCCTGGATGTGCATCCCACAAATCTCCATCAACTGCAAGATGCTATCCTATCAATATGGGCCAACATTTCTAAAGAATGCTTTCAGCACCTTGTTGAATCAATGCCACGTAGAATTAAGGCAGTTCTTGTCGTGGAATATTCACAATGATTCTCTCTAAGTTGTAAGAAAAACTCTCGGAGTCCCAAGTTCCAGATGCCAAAGTTATAGTTTATTGAACACCAACAAACTACATGAGACCGGTCAGCTGTCCGTTCTACTTTCACTTTCCTAAGTTCCCAATGATGTACCTTTTTTGTTATCTTTCTGCTCCTTATCTCTAGCCAATGGGATTATTTCCCTCAATTCTTTCCCTAGCCACCAATATGTTTTATGTTGCTTGCTAATTAACTATTGGTGGAAAATCCCTTGCTCATCTATTTTTAAAAAACGTGTATCTTTCACATTCAGCCAATTACCTCATATTTTGGACATATTCCATAGTTCATAGAAAGGGCTCTTTCATTCAGAAACATCTGTGTACGAGAAAAACAGCCATGTCCTCATCACACATCCTTCACCCTTGATCTACAGGACAGTGTTTTTGTAATCACTTTTTACCATACTGGCAGAAACTTAGCTTTAGTTTATTCATTTTGACCATCTGTTGTTTCACTCCTTGTACATAACCTCCCTTATTGTGTTACAACTGGGTACTTTCTGTGGTTTCTGCAGCAACAACACTTTTAGTAACCTCAAATGCTCTTTCCTGGGTCACACAAGGCCAGGAAACTCACATAAGTACATTTAAAAATATAGTATGAGATATACTACTAATTAAAAGAAACACAGAAATACACCATATATCTATTTTTAGAGAAGTACACAGAGAAATACACCATATATCTCCCCCCTTTGAGACTTACAAAAAGTCTCAAACACTAATGCCCTCAACCAGAGTGCAGTCACACAAGCCAGCCTGTCTTATTCCATCATGTGGCCAAAATAGGCCACGCAATTTCTTTATCCAAAACTGTCTCTATGGGGCTGTACTCTGCAGGACTTGGGCCCAAACATCTCCTTCCACATTTGGCTAGAAAGGAGTAAAAGAACCCAATCCTCTAGCTATCACTGTTCTTGGGGAGGGTGACAACAAATCAACTTTGTGGTGTAAGCATGTGCATGAAAGTGTAAAGCCTTGCGTGATGTAGAATACAAATGATTACACATTGTTTAGAAACATTAACAATGACTAGAATAACTGATATAGTAAAATGCATCCATCAGAGCCAGAGGAACTCACAGACATGGCCGGTAGCCTGGAGCGCTATCTGGTGGTGTGTTGGAGCAGACAGCGGGTTTTTAAACCACCAGTAGAGTCTTGCTCTTGCTGCTAAGCACTGAGGTGCTCGTCGATCCTTTTCTTTATTTTGTAATGTCTTACTCTTTGGCCCTCCAGTGGTTCTTGCAGTGTTTTACAAATGCATATTATGTTTCATTCTACACCAATGTATTCAGTTAATAGTACCTTCAGAGATGATTCAAACAACAAATAATATTTCTAAAACATTTAAAAAGTTCATATTTTCAAAATAAGCATTCCCTTTTAATTGGTTACATTACCTTGTAACATTACCTTGTAACATGGATAATGATCTGCTTCAGAAACTCATCATTCCCTTTCATTATCATTGCTTGATTAGACAACAAACATAATTTTAAAGGAATACTAACTTCAGGAAGGGGTATTTGCCAAAATAATAAACAAAACACCCTCTATCTTCCTGCCTACTCTATCCAATCTAATATACTACCTAATTTTATTATAAAAGAAAATACAATGAGTATGCTGACTCCCTTGCTATCCAAAAACAATAGAAAAGTGAAAATAAAGAGTCAAAATAAAAGGCTCCCCTTCCCTACCACTCTTGTGAAATTCCAGGATTTTTTCTAGAATTTGTCCAGGTCATCCAGTCCAGGGCATGTGGGTTATACAGTAGCCCCAATGTCACTTCCAGATGGTTTTACAGATACATTGGTCATCTGTTTGGCTGCAGCATTGGCCAGCATTGATCTAAGAAGAGGCACAACACAACAAAACAACAACAACACAAATAATAACAACAGCTATGACTATTATTACTCCCACTTTAGTCCAGGATCCAAATAGTTTGTCAAACCAATTTCTAACCAAGCCATTTTACTTGTAGGTTCTAGTTGGCCTGTAGGCTTTCAATGAGTCATTAATGTAATTAATCAATCTTTGCTGACTCTAATTTTTTTCAAGGCAGAGGGCAAACATATTATATAACTCGTAATATTTGCTTGTTTTTCTGTATAATCTCGTCATATTTGCTTGTTTTACTATATATTCGGCCCATTTATACCAGTCATTTTGAGTTGCGTGTTCAAGTAGTTCCTCCTTTCTTGCTGACTTTACGGGTTCCATAATATATTCTAGGTCTATGGGTTTTGATACCCTCTGATGGGGCATTGTGTCAGGTTGGGTCTTATGCAGATTGTTCGGTTTGCCCTGTTTAGCCAAATTGCTTATCCAAATTCTAGTCTTTCCAGGTTCACCTTTGCTCAATGATCCAGGTGCTTGTTTCTGTCTGATTTCTCATTCTATGCTATATTGTCTCTGCTCAGTCTGGGAAATAGAACTCAAGGTCTGTGGTGTCAATTGTAGGAAATTCCTCATACCATGTTCGTAGTGATGGTCCTTCACCTGAAGAGTCTGATCTTTCCTGGGTCGCCTCTCCGGTAGGCCCTGTATGGGAGGCAATACCTGTCCCAAATATGTTAATAACAGCATCATCCACACCAATACCTCTTTGAGCTTCCATTCTTTCCTCTGTGTCCCGCAACACTTCGTCCAGCAGCTGCGTTTGCTGGCCAGTTTAATTTCCTTCAGTTGTTTCTGTATCTGGCTCAGTAAAATGAGCACTTTCTTCATCTCCTGCACTTTCTTGGTCCTGTTCTTCTGCAACATGTACTTCCGTCTCTCTTTCTATGCTTTCCTGCTCCACTGTGGCATGTACTTCAATCCCTCTATCTGCCTCAGCGTGCTCTTCCCCTACGTGCGTTTGTCCCTCTTCTACTTCCTCTTCTCATTCTTCAGATTCTCTAGCCGGTGCTTGCGCATCTTCTCCTTCCTCAGGTTCTTGGTTTTGTGCTTGCTGCTCTTCTTCGTCTGAATCTTGCCTCGTATTCATCATTGGGAAGTCCATATTCATAGTTACTTCAATAAAGTGCTCTGTACTTTCTGAATTCACTTTCTGGAGTATTTTGTTTTAGTTCAGCTTCATTGGAAAGGTCATCCAAGATCCCAAAGGCTGATTGTAGGGAACACACTCTGCAGTGTGCTTTCTTCGAATTGTTCATCTGGGGATCCTGGTCCTTCTTGGGACGTTTCTGCGGTAGGCCTTGTATTGGGGGCAACACTTATCCCAAGTTTGTTAGTAATAACATCATCCAAATTAATATGTCTTTCTAATTCATTGGTATTGTAGGCCACAATTGTTTTCCACCTTCTCTCCTTCAACGGGTCATCCTGTCCCAACTTGCTTCAATGATGGCAACAGCATTACTATTTCATTTTATATGCATAAAGCACACTGTAATCAACTCATATGGTTAGATGTTTTATATTAACTAACAATCATTATTTTCTGCATTCATTTGATTAGTATATTAAATGATTTCCCTTATTACAGTCATTGGCTACACACATTCTTGTAAGAGAGGAAATGTGTGCACACTCACATACATTTGTTGCATCTCATTTGTAGCACTAAATTACACATGGGTCCTCTGCCTCCTCCAGGCATGTGCCAGGCAGAGTCTGGCTTTGTTCCAATTAAAAACATTAGATCATCCCTTTTAGTATCTATACACAACATTTTCATGGTCATCAGTGTCATCCGCTTGTTTGGATAAATAATTATCTAATCAATGGTAACACACAATATAATATTATTCCCCTCACAAGAATTGCTGTTTCAAATATTATATCAATTCTAGCCAACCCTACACCCTATTTCTTAAATAATTCTATTTAAATTGTTACAAGCAAACAAGACAAGCAATCTTAATCTTTTTAGTCACCAACATGTTTCTTTTCCATACTTCATTACTTTTAAAATGTACATGAGTTCAATTAAAGCATAAGTAATAAATCATCTTCCAGTCTAAATTAATTATCATACAAACATTCCCATGTTTGTTTAATACTTCTATAAAAAGTCAGGCACTCCTTTGTCTGCAACGGTTCTCAAAACTTTACCCCCAAAACCAATCTATAAATAATCCTCTACACAGGGTATGATCCCCTGATAACACAGTGACAGAATGCTTTGTTATTAAATGCAGTCGGGTTCAGTGGAACTTTCCATTTTCGGTCAGGTCTCTCCTAGAACTCCCTTTTGATGCTTCTGATCTAAGAGCATTCATCTACTTCCTTAAACCCCTTTCAAACCTTCTTGGGCAGGTTTCCAGGGCGGTGACGCCCTGCCTTAGGTCGCTCAACATTTTTTGCCATTGTCAAGTCTTACCCGTCATTGGACCGTCACCTCTTGCCACTGGTCTTGATACTGCTCTGTCCTCAATCCTTAATAATTTGGTATCAGTAAACAGATATTTTTTTTCAGGGAGTATCACCAGAGAACCGACACAGCCAATGGAACCATCTACAACTGCTTAAATATGGAGACAATTCAAAACATAGTTAAATTCAAAAAGCATTATTAAAAATTCATCAATCTATTAAAATTGTCCAAATTAAAAATAAAATATGCTAAAATTGAACTCATTTATAGATCACTAATTTCCATTCAGGTTGTATTTCTGCTACTTTAGCAAATGTCACAAAAGACCATGTATCATGGTTGGGAATAATATCAGAACAAAGCCCTGTCAAGCTTCTAGGAAGCTTCATTTAAAAACATCACCTTAATTCAATAATAGTCTCTAGACAGTTTTTTAACCTACATTTATTCTTTCAAATGAATTTTCAACTAAATCTCCTATCTTTAGTCCAATCTTCATATCACTCTATATAACATTAGTCAAAGCACATCATTTTACATATAAAAATCAAATCAAAATAAAATAAAACAACAAGAGATATATCTTCAAAATCTGCTCTTGTGTTTCTGTTCCAAGCAGACCCTTATCAATTTTAGACCAAGAGTGAGGAGTGAGGGGGGAACATTCCACTCCCTCACACTGTTTCTAATGTCATTACAGCTATTTCTTCTTCTTTCGTTTTAGAATCTCACAATAATATATTTGATTTATTCTTCAACAGTAAAAATATTGATATCTATAATAATTGATTATATTAACTGCTTTCAAACTTTCTCATCTCACACCATTTAAAAACCAAAAACTACTCTCAACTCACTTCTTTACTTTCAAACAACATACATAACCTTCAAATCTTTAATAAAACAGAACACAATGTCTTTTTTGACATTCTCTATAATATAATCAATTCAACTTAATTTTAGCTTTCTGTTCAAGCAGAGCTTTACATTTACAACACCTATCTTATTATTAATATATTATAATCCCCTTTTTACTATTAAGTAATAACTCATTATTACTGCTTTCTCCATTTCTTACACTTTCTCAGGTTAAGGAACTTCCATTCTGTCTAATAAAATAATACAAATCAAGTTTTTAAACTAACAGAAAATTAAGTAAAAGTTTAAACAGAATAAAGTCATAAAGAGGCACATAGGAAATTCAAACGTATCTCTTGTCTTGTGATTTGAAATAATTGCTCCGTAAAATACATTCTAAAATACACTATGCTCTTTTAATTTCTCATTACTCATTACTTTTTTTTAATCCAAATGTTTCAGCATCATTTAACAGTTATCATTATTATACCTCTAAAATTATACTTTCATGTATTAATTATGGCAAATAGACACTCAATCAACTCTTTTTAGAACCCACTAACCTCTTTTTTTTTTTTTTTTTAATTATGAGGGTATTCTCTGGAAAATTTGGGGGAAGTAACCAATCCGATAGGTAACTCTATAACTTTGCCATACGTTTGTAATATTTACTCTTCAAATCAATAAATCATTGGTTAGCTGCTGGATTTAAATTTAGACCCTCAGAACAATTTAGACACGGGTTTGAACCCCATTGATGGCATTCTGGAAAATCATAAAGTGATCATATAAGACTGAAATCAATTTTTTCCAGAGAAATTTTAATCCACATCATAAATGGCAGATCAGTAATGATTACCAGCAGTAATGAGTGCAGGAGGGTCAATCAGATAATAGTCCACATCATTTTCAGTCTTTGTCTCTGGATTTCCTCCTGCAGCATTAGTAACTTCTATAAAATCATCTTGCCCAGCCGTCTGCAATGGTGAGAAACTAGTTCCAGAATGAGTTAGTGAAACAACATACACACAATGATGACAAAAGAAACACAGAATAGACACATGAATATGAAGTTATTAACATTCATATTTGAGGACGTTATGATGTTCAATTTAATCTTAACCTTTCTCCATGGGCTTCACCTGCCCCATAGACCAATTTTTAAATGATCCAAATCATTCTTACATTTATTTTCCTTTAATATTAGTTTCAAATGCAGCTTCTCAGTGTACTCATGATCAACCAAGACCTATTCTGTGTATACCAAACAAAACAAAAACCAAATAAGAGAAAATAAAATAAAATATCTATCTATCTGCTATCTATCTTTTTTCTAAAGTCGGGGCCCCTTTCTGTCTGTCTGAAGACACCAAGAGAGGCTTGTTTCCCCTCAAAATCATCCTCAATGCCTTCATCAGACAGTTCCTAACAAAAATAAAAAAAATCTCTGTCTATCTTTTGTTGGTTGATCAAGTCTACACCGACAGCGCTGCACTCACATTTATATTGTTCTCCAGACACTTTTAAAATCATAGAAAAATCTAAAACAACTTTCTAGTGTATAATTTAATAATGTTAAAATAATTTTTTCTCATAAACTGGACCGGACAGAACATAAAACAGACACATGATTTCATAAGATACAAAATATAATTTTCTTATTAGTTATTTTATCATCATATCATTGGCCCTCTTTTGCCATTTGCTTGAATATAACAACACTTATCTTATATACAATCTTTGTTTAAAATCCAATTACTTATTTGACTTTAGTTTAATGCAATACACTAGACTCAAAGCTTTATTGTTTCTCCAGATAATGTGATTTCCCAAATAAAATTCAATTGCTTTAAAGTGATTTAATTTTGTATATAATCTAAATATTCTTACTCATCACTTAGATATAAAAGGAGTTATGATCTGGCACATGTCCATTCAACAGCTGCTCCCTCTCAATTTAGATAATCTCACATCAGGCTTCCTTCATGGCATGAAAAGAACAGCTCAAGAATAAACATCGTCCAGTCAGCTAAGAGTTAACTTTTTGATTTCATGCACATTTTTGTTTTACATGTATTTATTTGTTTATACTGTATTATATTTATCCTTATACATACATATATATTCATACATGCACACATACATACACATATACATACATACATCATCATACATACACAGACACACATTTTTTTTTTTTTTTTTTTTTTTATCATTGGTTTTAATTCTACAACCAGAATATTCATTAATTGCCCTTTTTGCTTTTAATCATCAGATCTCTTCTGCCTCTCGTATTGATGGAAGTTTGAAAATAGCCTAAACAGATTTTCTTTGCTGTAAATTACTCCTCATTAATTACACAGCAGAGGATCAATCTCTCTATCTGGATCCCAAATTCTAGAATTTTGATTATACTAAAACAAACCTATTACTTCTGCCCCTCCTTTTGCTCTCCTCTTTTTATCCCTCTCCTTTTTTTCCATAAAAACCACTCATTATTTACAGTGGTTGATTACTATATCTGTTACTTCTTTGGTTTTATATTAAAACCCATATACTTCCACCCACAGCTGTCTCATCAATTTTGGGTCTCTGTTCAAGACAATTTGAAGGCGAAAGGGGGTCAAACACAGTATTAGTATGGTGTTCCTAATAATCCTTTAGGTGAGTGTATATATATATATAGATTACTTCTTTTAACTTAAAACTTGAAATTTATCTTTAAGTCTCCTCAAATTAATTATCTTTCTGTCACATTCCTCATTGGGTCCAGATAGACCCAGGGGTGGGTCATTGTCTCAGGTGTGAATCACCTAAATATTCATTATAGTTCACGCCTCCTCGCATATTACCTTTCAACACTAAAATTGTCTTACAAAAGTTAAATTACTATATTGTTTTGTATGAATGAGTGATCAGGACGGTTTTCACATCATTTTGTAGCAAAAATTCTTGGCTACAAGATCCAGTTCTCAAAAGTCTTATGGACAAATGTTTAGTATGTGTTATATGGCCTTATTTTAGTGACTTAAAATTTTAGTTTTTTCAAAAACCACGCATAAATGTTATTTTCTCAAAAATACAAACATGTACACACATGTTGCTCACATATTATTGTAGCCCAGTTTGTGTTAGTGTTATCAGACTTTAGCCATTAATATGTTTTTAAGCAACTGAAAAAAACACAAATGTCAAGGCATTCTCCAGGGCCCAAAAAACCCTCAGACCCCAGAGGGTTAAGAAATCATGATGTTATATCACCAAAGTCTTTGCTTTACAACAAGATTTACCCACCTAAAACACAGGAATAAGAAGACAGATTGAGTTGTGCTGCTTTCATTAGCGTGACCGCTCTGGTAATGGTTGCCAGTTTCAGCGGTACACAATAAAACTCTAAACAGCACACCGCCCCCTCTACTGTCCACTCAGGGAATTGCATGTTATCAGTTCATACAAAATAATACAGTTACAAAGCATATTACCACAAAAATAAACAAAAAGATCAACATATTCACTCAAAACATAAATATTTGTGACCAAACATTAAGGTTGTCACACATACAAACTTGTGTGAGTGTGTGTGTGTGTCAGGTTGTCATCAGCTGGAAAAAAACAGATGACTTGTAATGCTAACAATGACAAAACATGGCTGTAGAGCTTCACTTACAGTATATCCACTTATTCATAACAATTTTGAAAATATACAAAAGTATTGAGAGTCATTTCCACATAAAATGGAGCTTCCCGAAAACTTTTCAAATTCACGAACGCTTCTTATTCCCCAGATTTGTTAGTACAACTTTTTGTTATAATGTTCACTGTATGTGTAATTATCATAATCCACACCCATGAAAATGCCATATAAGAAATGGTTCAGCCTTGCTAGTAAATGAGAATAGGAAGCTTTTAAGATATGCAAAATGTAATAAAAGTAAATTTTTTTAAAGGAATGCATTCAAATTGTAAAATATTGATTTATCAAACACTCGCATCTAAAAAGAAAGTGAGGAACTTAGTCAATTTTGCTGTCATCAGAGGTTATTTTGTGAATAAGTCCAAGAGGTCAATAAAAATGGTTTGACATGAAGCTTTACTGTACAAAATGTTCAGCAGGTGTAAATTTTGTTCGTACAATATAACGTTTTGAAAATACTAAAAACTTTATGTATCTAAGACGTGAGACCGGCTTTACGAACTTTTCACACAAAAATTAGTTCTGCTCATGCTTCATGAACATGCCCTGGTTCTGTGTGTGTTTATGTTCTGCATAGTGAGTGTGTTATCATCTCAGTCTTTCATTTCTGAGTTTGTATCTTTAGCATTGTGGCTTATTTATTGGTTTATTTGACATTTGACATTGTAAAAAAAAGCATTGTGTTCAAGTCTCACCACTTCCTTCTTGTGTCGGTGTGTGTGAGAGTGGGTGTGAGAGTGCATGTGAGAGAGTGTGAGTGGGTATGTATGTTTTGCATTTTTTTATGTTCACTTAGACTTATTGAATCAGGCCCAGTTTTTTGTATGTTCAGATGGCAAATGGAGGAAAAGTCACCAAATCTTGTACTGCTCAGATTACTGCTTGTACTGTTCTGGGGCAGAGATATTTGGCTTAAAATGGCTCCTAGCCATCCTGATTTAAATAAGTCAACCCGGAAGTCTCTACAATGTTCTGGTGCAGAGATATGTGATTTGTTTCTTGGTTTCTAAGGTACCCCTATATGGTTGTTAAGCAGTTACCAGGGGGATACGTATCAAGGCTCCTTGCTATCCTGAGTGAGATAAGTCAACGTGGAAGTCTCTACAATGTTCTTGTGCAGAGATTTGTGATTTTTTTACTTGGTTGCTAGGGTGATACTTTTTGAGGCTCCTTGCCATCCTGAGTGAAATACTTCAACCCGGATGTCTCTACAATCTTCTGGTGCAGAGTTATGTGATTTGTTAATTGGTTGCTAGGCAGTGTTGGGGAGTTGCTAACGTCATGGTTACTGTTGTAACCTCCATTACCCATTGGAAGGAACGAGACGTTGTGTCGATTGTAGTGACACAAGGGGTCTCTTCTGAGAGCCTCGCGTACCTCTGAACTTGAGAAAAGGCCAATGTCAAGTTGGCAGACAGAATTTGCATGCCCCACCCCCAGACATACGGGTATAAAGGGGAGCGGGTGAGCGACTATCAGATGGGTTTTCACTGAGGAGCCAAGAGTAAGGTTACGGCACATTACAGTGTTAGGGATAGTGACGTGGCAAGGGGAAAACAACGTCTTGTTCCTTCAATCGGGGAACGGGGGTTACAACAGTAACCATGACATTCACTTCTGTCACTCACTTGATGTATCGATTGTAGTGACACAAGAGGTCCCACTTCAAAACGCCATGCACTACCTGTGTTATGTGACACAACTTGTATGGGAGCCAGCCAGCCAGCCGCGGCCTTTTCTCTCACTATGTTTCTCGTCGAGTTAAAAAGTAGCTGGGGCTATCTTAACGCTATAGATTTGTCGGGGAAGGCGTCCTTTCCCGTTCCTATTCTTTCAGGGGGAAAAGGCCCTGTGGAAACCATGACCTGCCCAGACTGGGGGGAGGTAACTTGTGGCTAATTCACACAGGGGTTGTCAAGCCACCTGTGGATATGGTGCGGTGGTAGATCCTGCCTGACAAGGGAGGAGTTGCTACAGACACTGCGACCTGGAGGCAGCGGGGACTGCCCAAGGGAGATGCGGGTCCTGCCAGCAGGGGACCATCTGGTTGCTAAGTATTTACAAGGGTGATACTCATCGAGGCTCCTTGCCATCCTGAGTGAAATACGGGGGGCATGGCCTGGGTGTTTGGAGACGGTGTTCCCTTTCCACCGTCCGCCAAAGCAGACAAAGAGCTGCTCAGAGCATCTAAAGCCCTGCATGCGGTCCATGTAGATATGCAAAGCACGTACCGGACACGGCAATGAAGAGGCTGGGTCTGCCTCCTCCCGGGGGCAGCGCTTGTAGGTTCATGACCTGGTCCCTGAAGGGGGTTGTAGGAACCTTGGGCACGTAGCCCGGTCGCTGTCTTATGATGATGTGAGCATCTGCCAGACCAAACTCCAGGCAAGTGTTGCTGACAGAGAACGCTTGCAGGTCCCCAACCCTCTTGATGGAAGTGAGGGAACAGCCTCCCCTCCAACCTCTCCTGAAGGAATGAAAGCACTGACCAAATTGTGTATCTCTCTGCAGGTCTTCAGATCTGGAAGAACACCAATTTGCGATCAAACACCACTTAAGGGCGTAAAGCTGCCTGGTAGAAGGGAGCTCTGGCTTGGTTGATCGTGTCTTCAACGTCCCATCCAGGGGCCAGACATGGAGATTCCAGAGCTCTGGGCACAGGTGCCAGAGGGTACCCCGTCCCTGAGAAAGAAGGTCTATCCTAAGGGGAAATTGCCAGGGAGGTGCTGTCGCAAGGAGCATGAGATCCGAGGACAGGTCCGGGTGGGCCAATAAGAAGCCACCAAGATGACCTATTCCTTGTCCTCCCTGACCTTGCACAGCACCAGCGCAATAAGTCTCACTGGGGGAAATGCGTACTTGCGCAGCCCCCGGGGAGAGCTGTGTGCCAGTGTGTCTGTGCCGAGAGGGCCCTCCATTAGGGAGTACCAGAGCGGGCAGTGGAGTTGTCTTCGGAGGCAAAGAGATTTATCTGTGCCCTACCGAAGTGGTCTCAAATCAGCTGGACCACCTGGGGTTGGAGCCTCTACTCTCCGCTGAGCGAGATCTGTCATGACTGCGCGTCCGCCGTCATGTTGCAGTACACCTGCTGTAGGGGGACTCCTGTCTGCAGAAAACAGAGGTCTGTCCAAGGTTTGAAAGTCTGATGGCAGGAAGAGGTGTTAAACAGACGGTATGTGCCGGGGCGCCATGCCCATCTCGGGACACAAGTCTGAAGCAAGTGCTAAAGCCCATCAACCCGAGCGGCGCGGCCGCGAGGTACGTGAGCACTGACTGCGCATGCTCGTTTGTGAGGCGCGCTGACATTGAGACCGAGTATAAGTCCAAACCGAGAAAATTTTTTCTTTTTCAATCCCTAAACGGTTGAAGTGCACGAGGACCTGGTCCATGTGGGCGCATAGTAACTCTCGAGAGTGTGCTAGGATGAGCCAGTCATCGAGGTAATTGAGTATGCGGATGCCCACTTCCCGTGGTGAGGAGGGGGACAGGGGAGCAAACCATAAGAAGGGTCGGTGTTTAGGCAGAATGGAGACGCGCCCTTCAGATCTTCTCCCACGAACCAATCTTGGTTCTGGAAAGCATGTCGGCCATCTGCGTTTCAGACTCTGCCTGGGCGGGCTGGCCTGAGGACGGAAGTCCAGTCAGGTCTTCAGCGTCAGATGCCTGAATGCTCTCCGATGCAGCGGCGATGTTTTCATCCAGACCTGGCTCCAGGGATGAGGCAAACTGGCATGAAGCAAGCCACCATAGTCCCAAGCGCAGATGGAAGCAAACGAGCATACAGGGGGGTGGGTTGATTTTGGGGCTGTACCCGGCAAAACTGAGCCCTCCCCAAATCGCCTCCATTGCCAGCAGGGTCATCCTCAATCTCATGGGAAGAAAGAACGACACGGGGGGGGTCAGCTGGGGTGGCGTTTGTTTTGAGAAATGAAAGCCGTGACTGCAACGTTGCCATGGTCTTGTCCTCGCAGTAAGAACATGAACCAACCACAAATGCTGTCTCAGTGTGAACGCTACCCAGGCAAAAGAGGCAACATCTATGACCACTGGGTTGATGCATATGAGACCGCTACAGCACTGGCTCTAGACTCAAGTCCTGAGATGAGCATGGCGCCATGGCACGCACCATGTGATGGTCACCCCCGCCTGCCGCCAAACATTCAAACCCAAATTGATTATATAGCTTTATGTACAGAATAACTGCCCATTAGCAAGTTATTATACAGCTGTATGTACAGAATAACTACCCATTAGCAAGTGATTGGAAGTGGGACTACCCTCTTCCAATTTGGGCATTTGTGCAAGATTCTCTCACAAAGGCCTCTTGCACTTAAAGCTTGACAGAGCCTCTTGAATGATCAGACAACTAGGGTTAGGGTTTGGATATACGCTCAGGAAGGTTCTAGAGACCCCAAATTTTGGTTCCTGATTCGGGGTGACCTGACGCTCGCGGAAGAGGAGTTTCAAGATCCTGCGACCTTTTGACCCCTCTTTTCCAAACATCCCACTTTCCCTTTGAATAAATGCATTTTTCATAACATGTTCGTGCACAATGTCCCTAAATGGGCCAAATGAATGGAAAAAAAGGTGAAAAGGTCACGAAACTCTCCACGCTGTCTAAGGGCACCCCAAGGATACGCATGTCAATTTCGAGTCGTTCGGACCTTTCGGAGCCCCATCCACCAACCCGTTGCAGAAAATGAATGAAACAAATTGCACGTGGACTTTTTCTAGAAAGTTCCCACAGCCCCCAAATTTCACACGGTGGTAGCCTGACATCCCTCGAAAGACATAATGAGAGCACGAAGGTCTAGAAAAAAGGGAACTTTTTTTTTTTGCCATTTGTGCAAGATTCTCTCACAAAGGCCTCTTGCACTAATTGAACCAATGCATATTCACAACGGTTTCGTGGACAACATCCCTAAATGGGCCAAATGAATGCAAAAAAAGGTCACGAAACTCTCTACGGCATCTAAGGATACCCAGACGACACGCATATGTTGTTTCTGAGTCATTCGGACCTTTCGGAGCCCCGTCCATCGACCCGTTGTAGAAAATGAATAAAATAAATTGCAGATGGACTTTTTCTAGAAAGCTCCTCTGGGCCCCAAACTTCTCGTGCTGGTAGTCCGGGGCCCCTAGTGTGTCATAATAAAAGCGCAAGTCTCTAGAAATATATATTTTTTTTTTTTGCTTTAATGCAAGAATCAACCTCACAGGCCACTTGATCTCAAAGCCAGAGAGAGCCTCTTGCATGTGCAGAGTCATTTGGGTGTTAATTTAAGGTCTAGAGCATTCCGAAAATGTCTAGAGCCTCCCAATTTTAGGGCCTGATTTGGGGGCCCCTGGGGCTCCAGAATACCAAATTTCGAGGTCCTGCGACCTTTTGACCCCCTTTTTTTTTTTTTACAAGAAATCCCACTTGCGCATTAAAGCAATGCAATTCCACAGCAGTTTCATGGACAGGGTTAAATTTAGTGCTACGACCTGGGGGCTTAGAATGCTTCATCATTGGGCCCTCAGAAACAGCGTATTAAAAAGGTGTGTCCCTCAGAGTTAAGGAAATACTTTACTAAACTAAGGTCTAGGATGCAAAAAAGTATTTTTTATTATTTTCAACAGATCACTCTGCCTGTCATAGGAATCAATGAGACAGGCTGCATTTTAGGCCTTGTGTGCAACAGTACATTTATCAGAGGCTTTAATACTTAGCAAGCCCCCAGGGCCTCCAAAATCTAGGACCTGACTCAGGGGCCCCAGACGATCGAATATCTCAAATTTCAAGGTTCTGTGACCTTCGGAGCCCCCTTTTCTAGACGTCCCTCTTGCCCATTGAACCAATGCAATTCTACAGCGATTTCGTGGACGGGGTTTAATTTGGTGCTAAGACCTGGGAGCTTCGAATGCTTCACTGTTGGGCCCTCAGAAACAACATATTAAAAAGGTGCATCCCTCAGAGTTAAGGAAGTATAGGAAAAATATAGGAAAATAAATGTAACTTTTCACTCACTAGTCAGCCAATTAAGCACTTAACGAAGTCGTTGGGACTTGAAACTTTGCACACTGACTAGGGGGCCCCTGAAAAGCCACAGATTTCAATTTGGAGTCGTTTGGAGCTTTCTGAGCCATTTCCACGGACCCGCTGTTAAAATGAATGGTACAAATGGAATGTGGGACGTGCTCTAACTTTGCTTCCTGAGCTCCAACGGACCCCAAATTTCACACGGTGACACGTCAAGAGCCCCTTATCAACATACTAAGAGGGCTAAGGTCTAGGATGCAAAAAAGTATTTTTCATTGTTTTCAACAGATCTCTCTGCCTGTCGTAGGAATCAATGAGACAGGCAGCATTTTAGGCCTAGTGTGCAACAGTACATTCATCAGAGGCTTTAATACTTAGCAAGCCCCCAGGGCCTCCAAAATTTAGGACCTGACTCGGGGGCCCCTGAGAAGCTATTGTTGGCAGTTTAGAGTCGTTTGGACCTTTCGGGGTCGTGTACACGAACCCGCTGTGAAAATACACTGTACAAATTGTACGTGGAATGTGCTCTAATTTCGCTCCCTGAGCTCCAACGGAGTCGAAATTTCGCTCGGTTACCCATCTGGTGCCCCTCTATCACATACTAAGAGGGCAGACTCCTACTGTGATTATTTTTACCTTGAAAATATGCCTTTTTTAGGGTGTGGGCATGCACCGTGGCCACCAAACATGTGGCCAGGGAATTCTCAGAGCGTAAAAACCTATTTGGAAAAATAGTGGGTCAGGGGGGTGATAACGGGTCCGTGTACAGCCCTGCCCCCCCCCCCCCCCCCCCCCCCAGGGCAGTCAGGGGGTCTCCCTGGTCCATTTGGGCAAAATAGTGGGTCAGGGGAATGATAACGGGTTCGTGGACAGCCCTGCCCACACCCCCCCCCCCCCAGGGCAGTCAGGGGGTCTCCCTGGTCAATTTGGGCAAAATAGTGGGTCAAGGGAATGATAACGGTTCGTACCCCAGCAGGTAGTAGCGGAGCGTCAGAACCGCCCACTTAAATGCCCCCCATGCCACACTAAGTGATAGATTTAAACCCTATTTGGACAGGAAAATGTAAAACAAGCTTTATGTGTTCAAGTGTTCAGTTCACTACACAATTTACACAAGATTCTGAGTTGGGCTCTCTGCATCATCATTCAAAACTGTTTGAAGCAATATGTCCAAAGTATAATTATAACATCCCATGTATAACTGACTTTACATGCTGTTTGTTTGTTTATCATTCTATGTCCCTGCTCAATTTAAACATAAATATCTTTATATAATGTGAAAATATATTACCCTTGTTTATTTAAGCACTTATAGATTTCATCAAGCAGGACTATAACAAAGTTTTAAATCACAGTAAGTTTCCAATTGTAAATAGGTTTGCTGTAGAAAATTTCAAAATGCATAAAATGTATACACGCTACTGTATGCATCCCCCTTTTCCCTTGCAAAATAAGAACAAAAAAGTAGGCTATATATGGGAAAAATAGAGAGCTAAGGGTTTTAGACATGTGATTTTTCCTCAAACAATAAATACAATTTCATATCTCCTCCCCTTGTATTTTGATTTTCAATCAAATTTTTATGTTTAGCTTGTCAGGACCAACTTGTTTGATGGCCTGTTTGTGTGAATTTGCAATAGAAACAACACACTCTTACGTAAAAGTTTATCAATAGTGGTCACCATGTTTGCAATCTGTAAGACTGCTGGTGCATACTAAAGTTACATTTGGTACTTTGCATCTCAATGTGGGCTTGTTGCGCTACAGTTTTTGAACAAAGATTTCCATTGGGAAAATGATTGGTGCAGTGTTGTATAGTTGCATTATTATTTGTACAATTGTTATTATATGAGTAAAATAATTTCAACAATCAACATTTCATTATGTTCTCCTTAATCTGATTTATGTTGCCTTTTTTATTTTTAAATAATTTCTAACAATTGCAATATTGTGAGATAACATTTAGAAAAGAGCTTAATGCAGTTATTATATTTATATGTATGCTATATGTAAATTGCTTTCCTTATAAAATTGCTTATGATGCTAAATTCTCAATCGCTGATGCTTACATTCAACCTATGGAGCCTACATTTTTTAATGGAGTAACTTAGTACATTTTCATGAAGAATATCACCCCAATCAAGCCCCTGACTTCACAAACCCACTTTTTGCTGAACAAACATGTATGGTTTTATTTGATTTCATAAATGTATTAAACGATGTATTTGGTGTATTATGCACCACAAAAACATAAAAGCTGTGTACACAGTTGAACAGCTGAAAAGCTGTGTTCACAGTTGTTTACTTGTTAGTAGTTTCAGTTCTATGAAATTGTTGCACATTACAGTTTAAAAACAGCAATCCACACAGTTTTATAAGTTAGAGAGCCACATATATCTATTATAGAAATATGTATTTGTGTATAATGTTAATAGTTCTTAAAAAAAGTGCTTATATTAAACTTACACATAATAGTTTTCATTTGTATCTTATCAGTTTATTTTACTTAATCTGATTGTTCATCAGATTAATATCAATGTATTTTTATACCGTTTTGATACTTTTTTATATATACTTTGCTTTACTCTGCCACTAGGCAATATCAGTTTAAATTTTCAAACATTCTTTTTTTACAATTAATTGTAATAAAGCATCAAAATGAAGTACTACAACAGACAATATGCCTACTTAGACATCTAATATCACCACCATCGACTCTGTGATTACATGATGATACAGAAACAAAAGAGCCAGACTAAATCCATACAACTGTGGCAAGTTCTCCAAGATGCTTGAAACAGCCTACCTACAAACTATATATTACAGTGAAAAAGTTTAGTCACTTGTGAAAAAATGCTGTAATTTCAGGATGTTTTAAAAAAAATACCATGAATAGTTTTTATTTATCAATTAACTTCTATTAACTGAATAAATCAATATTAATATATTTGCATTGAAGCAACTTTTGTCCTAATTACACTTCATCACAATTTTTGAAGTTGTTTACAGGTAATATTTTTATTTTGTAATCTTTTATTTTTACTTAACTACATTACGAAGCATAATATCATACTTTTTGCTGCACTATATATCATAAAAACATATCGTTTCTCTTTATTTTCCATTTAAGAAATCCATGCCCACATGGCCAGATTAGCTCAACAAATAAAAATGCTGACTACCACCCCTGGAGTCGCAAGTTTAAATCCAGGGCATGCTAAGTGACTCCAACCAGCTCTCCTAAGCAACCAAATTCACCAGTTGCTATTGAAGATACAGACACATGGGATAACCTCCTTGTAGTCACCATAATGTGGTTCTTGCTCTTGGTTGGGTGCATAGTGAGTTTTGAATGGATGTTGTGGATAATAGCATGAAGCCACGCTATTCCTCTGCAGTAACATGCATTACAAACCACATGATAAGAAGCAGGATTGACGATCTCAAAAACGGAGGCAACTGAAATTCGTCCTCCGCCACCCAGATTGTGGCGAGTCACAAGGACATGGAGCGCATTACAAATTGGGCATTCCAAATTGGGAAGAAAAAAAAATCTACACCCGCTCTAACACGCAATACAGATCCTGATTCATGAACAAACCAATTATTTTAAACCTGTTCAGTCACACTACACGATTCATTCCCAAATAGCACTATGCCACATTTCCCAAAAACATCACAATCATAAGTAAATCAAACAAACCACTGCCACCAATAGCCTCTATCATCAATTTAGGCTAAGAATGTTTATAAGAAATGCAGCCCTAATCTGATTGCATATCTTCTTAATCAACAGTTCACAAATTCATTAATCTCTTTTAAGTAAACAACTCATTAAATGGTTTATATCTTTCAAAATTATCACATTTCCAAGAAATACACAAAAATTCACTATACCAATATAGCAACTGAGTTTTGGCCAAATCTGGCGGACATTTGGCACTTCTTGTTTAGTTCTGTCATTGGGTTTGTAATGCTGTTGTGTGAAATAGCATTCAGCTGTATTCTTGCATGACTCTGATCAGCCATGAGAAACAAAGAAGCAAAAATAACTAATTTGGCTGAAGCCTAGCTTAAGTCTGGTCACTTGACTTGACAATAAACAGCAGCAAACAGTTGTTGAAAAAAATAGCTGCAAAATGTATTTTTAAATGTTTACTCGCTGCTACGATACATGAAAAACAAACAACAGAACAGCTCAATGGAACTCTGCTCTCTTCTTCCACAACCATTACAAAACAGTAGGTTATTACTTATGTCTTTCTTAGTTTACACATATAGCTTTCATCTCTTTACCTACTGATTTACACACACTAGAATTTGTGATACAAGATGAAAGAATTTCTTTTATTTTTTAATTTCTTAATTATCAACGTACATATTTTAAATTGCAACATAAAATAAGCAGTTTCATATGAGTTATATCAATGTACAAGTACAAACATAAGCTAATAATTATACAATTTCTAGCATTAATTTGGTTTTAGTTTCATTGCTAAAGACATGTTGCATATTAGACTTTCAACACAACAATTCACAAAATTACATAGTTTTATAAGTTAGAGGGCCACATATGTTTATTATAGAAATACTTATTTGTTTAAAATGAAGTACTTCAGATAAATACTTGTCCACTTACAAAGTTTTGAACTGCAACTTCTGTCTACATATTGCTTACTGAAGGCTCATATGCAGTCTATAAACACCATGCACAATATCTATTCTTTCAAATTTAACTGTTGGTTCCCTGATGGTTGCCGCTTGCGGCAATATTTATTATTATTATTATTATTCTCCTTGAGCCCCAATATCTCAAAAAGTCACTGGTCAAAAATGTTCTAAATTGGCACATTGATACTACATGCCAATGGGTACCCCCCACACTAACAATGGCCCACATTTGCCCATAGGTGGCACTACTGGCCACGCCTCAAAAGTGATGGCATTTCCACCCCATTTTTCCAATTCTTCTGAAACTTGGTGTATATGCCTCATTTCTCATGGGGAACAAAAAAGCCTAAAGGACCCATAACTTCCACCATGATGGATTTTTCTGTACAGTAAAAATTTTGGAAAACCTACAAAAAATCTTCTTCTCCTGAACCGTTTATCCAAATTTGGTAATTTGGTACACGTGTAGAATTGATGTTCAAATCGTTACTTAGCAAAAATGAATACAATACAAAATTGCTGAAAGGGGCATGTTTATGTAAATGTCCACAGTGCCTCAATATATGTGTCAATAAATCAAATGTAATTTTGACTGATGGTTTTTCAAACCTAACATGCTTCAAGATAACATCACTCTGAAGTACTGTGCAAAGAATGGCCCACATTCGCCCTTAGGGGCACTACTTTTTTTGGTCCAAAAATTTCTAATTTGGTTCTTTGATACTACAGGCCATCGGAACCCCCAGACTAAGAATGGCCCACATTCGCCCATAGGTGGCGCTACTGGCCACACCTAAAAAAATATATTTTCAAAGTGATGGCATTTCCACCCCATTTGTCCAATTCTTCTGAAACTTGGTGCACATGCCTCATTTCACATGGGGAACAAAAAAGCCTCAATGACCCATCATTTCTGCCATGATAGATTTTTCTGTACAGTGAAAATTTGGTAAAACCTACAAAAATCTTCTTTTGAACCATAGATCCAATTGACTTGAAATTTGGTACAAATTTGGTAGAATTGATGTCTTTCAATTTGTTACTTAAAAATGTCCCCTATCAAAAAGCTACACTTTGATGCTGCGCTGATTTAACGCTTTGGGAACGTCTTTTGGAGTAACCAGCTGTGAATATGTGTGCAACACGTCAATTAAATTGACTAGAATTTATAGCCTCCGTCAGTGACATCATCAGGATGGTACAGGGGCTATAAACAGATGGGCCACAGGTGCATTGTCAGATCTTTTGTCTTCAGATCACTCTGTGTGTGTTGTGCTTCTTGACCTGTCAGAACCTTCTACTTTCCTTTGTTAGGAGTTAGAATTTGTTAGGCAGCACTTACAAAGTTTTGAACTGCAACTTCTGTCTACATATTGCTTACTGAAGGCTCATATGCAGTCTATAAACACCATGCACAACATCTATTCTTTCAAATTTAACTGTTGGTTCCCAGATGGTTGCCGCTTGCGGCAATATTTATTATTATTATTATTATTCTCCTTGAGCCCCAATATCTCAAAAAGTCACTGGTCAAAAATGTTCTAAATTGGCACATTGATACTACATGCCAATGGGTACCCCCACACTAACAATGGCCCACATTTGCCCATAGGTGGCACTACTGGCCACGCCTCAAAAGTGATGGCATTTCCACCCCATTTTTCCAATTCTTCTGAAACTTGGTGTATATGCCTCATTTCTCATGGGGAACAAAAAAGCCTAAAGGACCCATAACTTCCACCATGATGGATTTTTCTGTACAGTAAAAATTTTGGAAAACCTACAAAAAATCTTCTTCTCCTGAACCGTTTATCCAAATTTGGTAATTTGGTACACGTGTAGAATTGATGTTCAAATCGTTACTTAGCAAAAATGAATACAATACAAAATTGCTGAAAGGGGCATGTTTATGTAAATGTCCACAGTGCCTCAATATATGTGTCAATAAATCAAATGTAATTTTGACTGATGGTTTTTCAAACCTAACATGCTTCAAGATAACATCACTCTGAAGTACTGTGCAAAGAATGGCCCACATTCGCCCTTAGGGGCACTACTTTTTTTGGTCCAAAAATTTCTAATTTGGTTCTTTGATACTACAGGCCATCGGAACCCCCAGACTAAGAATGGCCCACATTCGCCCATAGGTGGCGCTACTGGCCACACCTAAAAAAATATATTTTCAAAGTGATGGCATTTCCACCCCATTTGTCCAATTCTTCTGAAACTTGGTGCACATGCCTCATTTCACATGGGGAACAAAAAAGCCTCAATGACCCATCATTTCTGCCATGATAGATTTTTCTGTACAGTGAAAATTTGGTAAAACCTACAAAAATCTTCTTTTGAACCATAGATCCAATTGACTTGAAATTTGGTACAAATTTGGTAGAATTGATGTCTTTCAATTTGTTACTTAAAAATGTCCCCTATCAAAAAGCTACACTTTGATGCTGCGCTGATTTAACGCTTTGGGAACGTCTTTTGGAGTAACCAGCTGTGAATATGTGTGCAACACGTCAATTAAATTGACTAGAATTTATAGCCTCCGTCAGTGACATCATCAGGATGGTACAGGGGCTATAAACAGATGGGCCACAGGTGCATTGTCAGATCTTTTGTCTTCAGATCACTCTGTGTGTGTTGTGCTTCTTGACCTGTCAGAACCTTCTACTTTCCTTTGTTAGGAGTTAGAATTTGTTAGGCAGTGCGCAGAAACCTCTCTTTTCTAAAAAAAAAAAAAAAATTATGACTTGCTTCAAGGCAAGCAGTGTATGGCTGAGAGGGACACACACCAGTTTTGTTTTGTGTGTTTGGGGGAAGAGCATGCTGCTCTTCTGAAACCAATTCTTCTGAAACTTGGTGTACTTGCCTCATATCACATGGGGAACAAAAAAGCTTCAAGGATCCATAAGGTCGGGCATGATGGATTTTCCTGTACACTGAAAATGTTTTGATCTACCCCAACCAGAAACCATGGGTTAATGGCAATGTTCGCACGGCACTTAATGCGCGGACCTCCGCTTTTAATTCCGGGAACGCAGAGGAGCATAAACAAGCCAGTTATGCCCTCCGTAACTCTATCAGTGCAGCCAAATGGCAGTATAGGAACAAAATTGAAGGACAGTTCAACACCACCGACTCTAGAAGTATGTGGCAGGGAATTAACATCATCACGGATTACAAAGGGAATAAAAACTCCGCCGTGAACACCGCTGCCTCTCTCCCGGATGAGCTTAACACATTTTATGCTCATTTCCGCCCTCACGGAGAGAGCAGCTGACTGACGCTACAGAGGTTGGTTCACTCTCCATCTCTGTTGCAGATGTAACCCGATCCTTCCAACGGGTGAACATCCATAAAGCCGCGGGTTCATACGGCATTCCAGGCCGTCTCATCAAAGCGTGCGTGAACCAACTGGCTGGTGTTTTTACGGACATTTTCAACCTGTCCCTCTCCCTGTCTGTAGTCCCCACATGCTTCAAAACGTCAACCATTGTGCCTGTACCGAAGCAAGCCAAAATTACTTGCCTAAAAGTCTGGCGTCCTGTTGCTCTGACCCCCATCATCAGCAAATGCTTTGAGAGGCTAATCAGAGATTACATCTGCTCTGTGCTGCCCACCTCTTTGGACCCATTGCAGTTTGGCTACTGCAACAACCGCTCCACTGATGATGCCATTGCATCTACAATACACACTGCTCTCTCCCACCTGGAAAAAAGGAACACATATGTGATATGAATAATGCTGTTTGTAGACTACAGCTCAGCATTCAAAAGCACTCCAAACTTGATGAGAAACTCCAGGTTCTGGGCTTAAACAGCTCGCTGTGCAGCCGTATCCTGGATTTCCTGACAGGCAGACATCAGGTGGTTAGAATGGGCAGCAACATCACCTCTTCACTGACCCTCAACACTGGAGCCCCGCAGGGCTGTGTTCTCAGCCCACTCCTGTATTCCCTTTATACACATGACTGTGTGGCGACACATAGCTCCAATGCCATCATTAAGTTTGCTGACGATTCAACTGTGGTAGGTCTGATCACTGATAATGATGAAACAGCCTACAGAGAGGAGGTGCACACCCTGACACGCTGGTGTCAGGAGCACAACCTCTCCCTCAACGTCAGTAAAACCAAAGAGCTTGTAGTGGACTTCAGGAAGAAAGACAGTGTACACAGCCCCATCACCATTAATGGAGCACCGATGGAGAGAGTCAGCAGTTTCAAGATCCTCGGTGTCCACATTACTGAGGAACTCACATGATCCGTCCAAACTGAGGCCGTTGTGAAGAAGGCTCACCAGTGTCTCTTCTTCCTGAGATGGCTGAGGAAGTTTGGAATGAACCACGACATCCTCACACGGTTCTACACCAGTGCTGTAGAGAGCATCCTGACTGGTTGCATCACCACCTGGTACGGCAGTATCACCGCCCACAACCGCAAAGTCCTGCAACGGGTGGTGTGAACTGCCAGAAACTTCATCGGAGGTGAGCTTACCTCCCTCCAGGACATATATAACAGGCGGTGTGTGAAAAAAGCTCAGAGTGTCATCAGAGACTCCAGCCACCCAAGTCATGGTCTGCTCTCACTGCTTCCATCAGGCAGGTGGTATCGCAGCATCAGGACCTGCACCAGTCGACTACATGACAACTTCTTCTCCCAAGCAATAAGACTTTTGAACACTTGATCTCTCAAGATCAACAATCAGCACTGCACTTTATGAATCTATTATTTTACACTGGACTGTCAATATATTCTCCAGAATATAACAACTGCATATATATATTTTATATACTCTTGTTTTTAATTTTTTATTGGATTTGTATCCTAGATTGTGTGTATTGTTTACTGTACATTGTATAATAGTATTGTGTTGTGTAAGTATATGTACATTTGATATGTAAATTGTGTTGTGTAAATATGTTGTTTATTGTAATTGGTATATGTCTCATCACTGTCATGACTGCTATGTTGCTTGGAACTGTACCCAAGGCTTTCACCTACTGTTGCACTTGTGTACATGGTAGTGTGACAATAAAGTGATTTGATTTGATTGATGTTGGCATTCATGGTTGCCTCAATGAACTGTAGCTCCCCAGTGCCGGCAGCCCCAGACCATGACACTCCCACCACCACGCTTGACTGTAGGCAAAACACACTTGTTTTTGTACTCCTCATCTGGTTTCCACCACACACGCTTGACACCATCTGAACCAAATAAGTTTAACTTGGTCTCATCAGACCACAGGACATGGTTCCAGTAATCCATGTCCTTGGTCTGCTTGTCTTCAGCAAACTGTTTGCAGGCTTTCTTGTGCATCATCTTTAGAAGAGGCTTCCTTCTGGGACGACAGCCATGCAGACCAATTTGATGCAGTGTGTCATATGGTCTGAGCAGTTACAGGCTGACCCCCCCCCCCCCCTTCAACCTCTGCAGCAATGCTGGCAGCACTCATACTTCTATTTCCCAAAGACAACCTCTGGATATGACGCTGAGCACGTGTACTCAACTTCTTTGGTCAACCATGGCGAGGCCTGTTCTGAGTGGAACCTGTCCTGTTAAACCGCTGTATGGTCTTGGCCACCGTGCTGCAGCTCAGTGTCAGGGTCTTGGCTATCTTCTTATAGACTAGGCCATCTTTATGTAGAGCAACAATTATTTTTTCAGATCCTCAGAGAGTTCTTTGCCATGAGGTGCCATGTTGAACTTCCAGTGATCAGTTTGAGGGAATGTGAGAGCTATGACACCAAATTTAACACACCTGCTCCCCATTCACACTTGAGACCTTGTAACACTAACGAGTCACATGACACCAGGGAGAGAAAATGGCTAATTGGGCCCAATTTGGAGATTTTCACGTATGGGTGTACTCACTTTTTTTTTTGCCAGTTTTTAGACATTAATGGCTGTGTGTTGAGTTATTTTGAGGGGACAGCAAATTTACTCTGTTATACAAGCTGTACACTCACTACATTACATTGTTGCAATGTGTCATTTCTTCAATGTTGTCACATGAAAAGATAGAATCAAATATTTACAAAAATGTAAGGGGTGTACTCACAAATATAGGGAAATATATGTGTCAATAAATCAAATGTCATTTTGACTAATGGTTTTTCAAACCTAATATGCTTAAATTACCATGCAAAATATATCCTTGATATGTCAAAAGATGACTGAATTACTGTTGTTTGTACTTGGGCCAAATCTGACAATGCTAGCCACTTGTTCTTTTTTTATACAGAAACTGAAAGAAGAAATACTCAGCAATGTGTATAGCTAACTTGGCTAAGATTTTGTGCTGGTAAGTGAAGGGTCAGAGGTTCAAATCCATCCACAGCCATAATTTTTCATTTAGGATTCAGAGAGAAAGATGATTTTTGGATTCCACCATCAAGGTGGTTTAACCCCAAGCTTCTGATAATTTTTTTTTTATTATTTACACTTTTGAGGAATCACATTGCTGCTTGCAGCTATATTTATTATTATTATTCTCAAATAAATGCATAGGGGGCGATAGAGGCCACGCCCAAAAAAGTCAAATTTTCAAAATGATGTCATTTCCACCCCATTTGTCCAATTCTTCTGAAACTTGGTGTTCATGCCTCATTTCTCATGTGGAACAAAAAAGCTGCAAGGATCCATAAGGTCTGGCATGA
This sequence comes from Moxostoma hubbsi, assembly GCA_032164185.1. Classification (NCBI taxonomy): domain Eukaryota; kingdom Metazoa; phylum Chordata; class Actinopteri; order Cypriniformes; family Catostomidae; genus Moxostoma; species Moxostoma hubbsi. Next base: position 14,890,721 of record JAVLUX010000051.1, on the reverse strand, counting down.
TGGATTTTCTTGTACACTGAAAATTTTTAGTATAGGATTCAGACCGAAAGACATGTTTTTTGGATTCCTCCATTGGGAGGGTTTGACCACACCTCTCTACTGATCAATTTTAAATTATTTGCAATTTTGAGGATGAATCCACATTGCTACTTGCAGATATATTTAGATTCCTCCGATAGGAGGGAATCTATTGTAATTGACAGTATTATTAGATTCCTCCGATAGGAGGGAATCTATTGTTATTGACAGTTTTATTATTATTATTATTATTATTATTATTAGATTCCTCCGATAGGAGGGAATCTATTGTTATTGACAGTTTTATTATTATTATTATTATTATTATTATTCTTCTCCTTGAGCCCCAATATCTCTGTAACTCTGTCTACCAAATGCACTTTTACTGGAGAAATCTCTCTAATGGAGCAATTCCGTCTACTAGTGGGTGGAGCTCCCGACTTTCTCAGCCAGAAGAATTTTGCCTGCGTTTGCACAAAGGTATGTCAATTGTGTGTGTTTAATGCTTGACATTTGGAACATTCACGCGATTTTATACTATTCATCTCAACAAATGGTAAAACAACTCATATAAATGTTTTCGAGCAGTTTGTGTGAAACAGCGATAATCGTCGCGTCTAACGCACGAGCCCCGATGAGAGTTACTGCACAAGGTCAGTGAGATGTATTTTACTGCTTCCCAGTTTGAATATTCAAGCGATTTTACACTATTCAACTCAACAAATGGCAAAACAACTCAAATAAATGTTTGTGAGCAGTTTTGTGTGAAACCGCGAGATGCGTCGCGTCTAACGCACGAGCCCCGATGAGAGTTACTGCACAAATAAGGTCAGTGAGATGTGTTTTACTACTTCCCAGTTTGAATATTCAAGCGATTTTACACTATTCAACTCAACAAATGGCATACAACTCAAATAAATCTTTGCGAGGAGTTTGAAATCGGGAACCATTATTGAATTCTGGCATTATTACGGGGGTCAACAATGGCGCTGTAATGTCCTTTCAGATGCATTGTTCTAAACAGCGGAAAAACTTAAACAAAATACTGCATCATTTTTGCCCATTCAGATACATGGAAGAGATCATTACAAACTGTAAAAGGTCTACTTTTATTTGTGTACACTTACAATAACAACAAAACCTTGAGCTTTTGTAAAATAACGAAAATAAACAGGGTAAACCGAATCTGTCTTTGCGATAATCTGTCTGATACACGTCAGAAAAATCAAGTGAAACTCCGCGAACACTTATCACACAAACATGAAACATATGTCTAAAGAAAGAAGGGATGGACGGATCGATCCTAAAGTATCAATACTTCCGAGAATGATGTTTCATCTGCGTGTTCTCTGACAGCACGCGATAGTGACGCGATCTCATTTTTACTCGCGTCTTCAATGCGAGCAATGTTTGTCTGTTGTATGTGTTTAACACTTTCCTCTTTGAACTTTCAAGCGATTTTACACCATTCAACTCAACAAATGGCAAAACAACTCAAATATTTGTGTGAAACAGGGAGCAGCGTCACGTCTAACTCACGAGCCCCGATGAGAGAACGCATTCGCTTCTTCTTGCGTTTGAACGGACACTTTCATACAACCATACATGATATATTGTCTGTTTTGTCTCAAGTGAACATAAACAGTTGATGATGAAATCGCGAATCTAAATCTAGTATCAACACTTCCGAGAATGATTATCAGCGTGTCTGACAGCGCGAGAAGATCTCATTTTTACTCGCATCTTCATGGAGGTTTGTCGGTTGTATGTAGTTTCACAATCTCAATCAATTAATCTCTGAAATGAATACAGATGTAACAGCACGAAAATAATGAGACTTCACAGTTCTCAAAAGATTAAACTCAATGAAACAAGCCGCACAGACTGTGCCTTGAATGAAATGCGTTTAAAATCCTCTTAAAGAGACAGTAACAATTTTCCAAGTAAATAAAAAGTAGGCCTACAAATGGTTTTTACCCCAAAAATAAATTTCTCTCATCGTATACTCACCCTCATTCCATCCCAGATGTGTATTATTTCCTTTCTTCTGGTGAACACAAATGAAGCTTTTTAGAAGATTATCTCAACCCTGTTGGACCTTTCAATGACTTGAATGGTGATCAGAACTCAGAAGCTACAAAAATCACATAAATGCAGCATAAAAGTAATCCATACCACTCCAGTGGTTTAATCCATGCCTTCAGAAGTGATATTATAGGTGTGGGTTAGAAACAGACCTATATATATATATATATATATATATATATATATATATATATATATATATATATATATATATATATATACTTCAAGATGACATCACTCTGAAGTACTGCGTAAAGAATATCCCACATTCTCCCTTAGGGGGCGCTACAGGCCAAGCCCAAAATTCCCATTTTCTGGTCAAAAATGTTCTAATTTTGTATATTGATACTACAGACCAACAGGAATCCACAAACCAAGAATGGCCCACATTCGCCATTAGGGGGCGCTACAGGCTATTCCCAAAATTCCCATTTTCTGGTCAAAAATGTTCTAATTTGGTATATTGACACTACAGGCCAACAGAAATCCACAAACCAAGAATGTCTCACATTCGCCCTTAGGGGGTGCTAAAGGCCATTCCCAAATTGCAATTTTTTTTTGTCAAAAACTTTCAAATTTGGTACATTGATACTACAGGCCAACAGGAACTCACAAACCAAGATTGGCCCACATTCACCCTTAGGGGGCGCTATAGGCCATGTCAAAAATTCCCATTTTCTGGTCAAAAATGTTCTAATGTGGTACATTGATACTGCACGCCAACAGGAACCCACAAACCAAGAATTGCCCATATTCGTCATTAGGGGGCGCTACAGGCTATGCCTTAAAAGTCCTATTTTTTGGTCAAACATTTTCAAATTTGGTACATTGATACTACAGGCCAACGGGAACTCACAAACCAATAATTGCCCGTATTCACCATTAGGGGGCGCTACAGGCTATGCCCCAATGTCCCACATTCAAAGTGATGGCATTTCCACCCCATTTTTTCAGTTCTTCTGAAACTTAATGTACATAACTCATTTCTCATTGTAAACAAAAAAGCCTCCAGGATCCATAAGATCCCAGGATCATGGATTTTCCTGTACACTGAAAATATTTAGTTTAGGATTCAGACAGAAAGACACGTTTTTTGAATTTCTTCATTGGGAGAGTTTAACCCCAACCCTCTACTGAACAATTTTAAATGATTTGCCATTTTGAGGAGGAATCGCATTGCTGCTTGCAGCTATATTTATTATTATTATTCTCCTTGAGCCCCAATATCTCAAAAAGTCACAGGTCAAAAATTTTCTAAATTGGCACATTGATACTCCATGCCAACGGGTACCCCCAAATCAAGAATGGCCCACATTCGCCCATAGGTGGCGCTACAGGCCACGCCCCAAAAAAACATTTTCAAAGTCATGGCATTTCCAAGCCATTTGTCCAATTATTCTCAAACCTGGTGTACATGCCTCATTTCTCATGGGGAACAAAAAAGCCTCAAGGACCCATAACTTCCGCCATATTGGATTTTCCTGTACAGTGAAAATTTGCGAAAACCTACAAAACTCTTCTTCTCCTGAACCGTATCTCCAATTGACTTGAAATTTGGTACGCATGTGTAGAATTGATGTCTTTGAAAACGTTACTTAGCAAAAATGAATACGATATAAAATGGCTGAAAGGGGCGTGTTTATGTAAATGTCCAAATTTTATCAATATATATATGTCAATATATCAAATGTAATTTTGACCGAGGGTTTTTCAAACCTAACATTCATCAAGATAACATCCCTTTGAAGTACTGTGCAAAGAATTGCCCACATTCGGCCTTAGCGGTTCGCTACAGGCCACGCCAAACTGTCACATTTTCAAAAAGATGGCATTTTCACCACAATTTTCAAAATATTCTAAAACTTGGTATACTTGCCTCATTTCTCATTGGGAACAAAAAAGCCTCAAGGACCCATAAGGTACGATTAAAAATGGCTGAAAGGGGCGTGTTTATGTAAATGTCCACATTTAATCAATATATATGTCAATAAATCAAATGTAATTTTGACTGAGGGATTTTAAAACCTGACATGCTTCAAGATAACATCCCTTTGAAGTACTGTGCAAAGAATTGCCGACATTCGCCCTTAGCGGTTCGCTACAGGCCACGCCCAAATGTCACATTTTCAAAATGATGGCACTTTCACCCCAATTTTCCAAATATTCTAAAACTTGGTATACTTGCCTCATTTCTCATTGGGAACAAAAAAGCCTCAAGGACCCATAACTTCTGCCCTAATGGATTGTCCTGTACAGTGAAAATTTGCCAAAACCTACAAAAGTCTTCTTCTCTTGAACCGTAGATCCAATTGACTTGACATTTGGTACCCATGTGTAGAATTGATGTCTTTCAATTTGTTACTTAGCAAAAATGAATACAATACAAAATGGCTGAAAGGTGCGTGTTTATGTAAATGACCACATTGCCTCAATATATTAGTGTCAATAAACCAAATGTAAATTTGATTGATGGTTTTTCAAACCTAACATGCTTCAAGATGACATAACTATGTTGGCTTGAGAAAGCCAACATATTGTTATGTTACATACATTTATTATTATTATTATTATTAATACTAATTTACTTACTAAAATTTCAACAACCTCACCTCTAAGAGCTTTAATGCTATAAGTACCCAACTTGCCACAGACCTGGGGACTGTTCTGAAGTTTGCTGCTATGTCTTTTTTTACCTGATGCGACTTAAGCTTTTTATATAAATGACGATCAAAAATGTAAAAAATCCCATTGATTTACAATGGCTGAGCAAAAATGCCCCCTCTACTGGATCAATACGGTCTACAAGTAAAATCCCATTCATTTACATTGGCTGAGCAAAGAGGCTCCCTCTGCTGGTGTAACTCTGTCTACCAAATGCACTTTTACTGGAGAAATCGCTCTAATGGAGCAATTCTGGCTACTAGTGGGTGGAGCTCCCGACTTTCTCAGCCAGAAGAATTTTGCCTGCGTTTGCACAAAGGTATGTCAATTGTGTGTGTTTAATGCTTGACATTTGGAACATTCACGCGATTTTATACTATTCATCTCAACAAATGGTAAAACAACTCATATAAATGTTTTCGAGCAGTTTGTGTGAAACAGCGATAATCGTCGCGTCTAACGCACGAGCCCCGATGAGAGTTACTGCACAAATAAGGTCAGTGAGATGTGTTTTACTGCTTCCCAGTTTGAATATTCAAGCGATTTTACACTATTCAACTCAACAAATGGCATACAACTCAAATAAATCGGGAATCATTATTGAATTCTGGCATTATTACGGGGGTCAACAATGGCGCTGTAATGTCCTTTCAGATGCATTGTTCTAAACAGCGGAAAAAACTTAAACAAAATACTGCGTCATTTTTGCCCATTCAGATACATGGAAGAGATCATTACAAACTATAAAAGGTCTACTTTTATTTGTGTACACTTACAATACAACAAAACCTTGAGCTTTTGTAAAATAACGAAAATAAACAGGGTAAACCGAATCTGTCTTTGCGATAATCTGTCTGATACACGTCAGAAAAATCAAGTGAAACTCCGCGAACACTTATCACACAAACATGAAACATATGTCTAAAGAAAGACGGGATGGACGGATCGATCCTAAAGTATCAATACTTCCGAGAATGATGTTTCATCTGCGTGTTCTCTGACAGCACGCGATAGTGACGCGATCTAATTTTTACTCGCGTCTTCAATGCGAGCAATGTTTGTCTGTTGTATGTGTTTTTAACACTTTCCTGTTTGAACTTTCAAGCGATTTTTACACCATTCAACTCAACAAATGGCAAAACAACTCAAATAAATATATGTGTGAAACAGCGAGCAGCGTCACGTCTAACTCACGAGCCCCGATGAGAGATCGCATTCGCTTCTTCTTGCGTTTGAACGGACAATTTCTTACAACAAAATGTCAAATTACATGATATATTGTGGAGTCTGTTTTGTCTCAAGTGAACATAAACAGTTGATGAAGAAATCGCGAATCTAAATCTAGTATCAACACTTCCGAGAATGATTATCAGCGTTGTGTCTGACAGCGCGAGGCGATCTCATTTTTACTCGCATCTTCATGGAGGTTTGTCGGTTGTATGTAGTTTCACAATCTCAATCAATTAATCTCTGAAATGAATACAGATGTAACAGCACGAAAATAATGAGACTTCACAGTTCTCTAAAGATTAAACTCAATGAAACAAGCCGCTCAGACTGTGCATTGAATGAAATGCGTTTAAAATCCTCTTAAAGAGACAGTAACAATTTTCCAAGTAAATAAAAAGTAGGCCTACAAATGGTTTTTACCCCCAAAATAAATTTCTCTCATCGTATACTCACCCTCATTCCATCCCAGATGTGTATTATTTTCTTTCTTCTGGTGAACACAAATGAAGCTTTTTAGAAGATTATCTCAACCCTGTTGGACCTTTCAATGACTTGAATGGTGATCAGAACTCAGAAGCTACAAAAATCACATAAATGCAGCATAAAAGTAATCCATACCACTCCAGTGGTTTAATCCATGCCTTCAGAAGTGATATTATAGGTGTGGGTTAGAAACAGACCTATATATATATACTTCAAGATGACATCACTCTGAAGTACTGCGTAAAGAATATCCCACATTCTCCCTTAGGGGGCGCTACAGGCCAAGCCCAAAATTCCCATTTTCTGGTCAAAAATGTTCTAATTTTGTATATTGATACTACAGACCACCAGGAATCCACAAACCAAGAATGGCCCACATTCACCCTTAGGGGGCGCTACAGGCCACGCCCTAAATTCCCATTTTCTGGTCAAAAATGTTCTAATTTGGTACATTGATACTACAGGCCAACAGGAACCCACAAACAAATAATTGCCCATATTCGCCATTAGGGGGCGCTACAGGCTATGCCCAAAATTCCCATTTTATTGTCAAAAATGTTCTAATTTGGTATATTGACACTACAGGCCAACAGAAATCCACAAACCAAGAATGTCTCACATTCGCCCTTAGGGGGCGCTAAAGGCCATTCCCAAATTGCAATTTTTTTTTGTCAAAAACTTTCAAATTTGGTACATTGATACTACAGGCCAACAGGAACTCACAAACCAAGATTGGCCCACATTCACCCTTAGGGGGCGCTATAGGCCATGTCAAAAATTCCCATTTTCTGGTCAAAAATGTTCTAATGTGGTACATTGATACTGCACGCCAACAGGAACCCACAAACCAAGAATTGCCCATATTCATCATTAGGGGGCGCTACAGGCTATGCCTTAAAGTCCTATTTTTTTGGTCAAACATTTTCAAATTTGGTACATTGATACTACAGGCCAACGGGAACCCACAAACCAAGAATGGCCGACATTCACCCTTAGGGGGCGATATAGGCCATGTCCAAAATTCCCATTTTCTGGTCAATAATGTTCTAATTTGGTACATTGATACTACAGGCCAACAGGAACTCACAAACCAAGAATTGCCCGTATTCACCATTAGGGGGCGCTACAGGCTATGCCCCAATGTCCCACATTGAAAGTGATGGCATTTCCACCCCATTTTTTCAGTTCTTCTGAAACTTAATGTACATAACTCATTTCTCATTGTAAACAAAAAAGCCTCCAGGATCCATAAGATCCCGGCATCATGGACTTTCCTGTACACTGAAAATGTTTAGTTTAGGATTCAGACAGAAAGACACGTTTTTTGAATTTCTTCATTGGGAGAGTTTAACCCCAACCCTCTACTGAACAATTTTAAATGATTTGCCATTTTGAGGAGGAATCGCATTGCTGCTTGCAGCTATATTTATTATTATTATTCTTCTCCTTGAGCCCCAATATCTCAAAAAGTCACTGGTCAAAAATTTTCTAAATTGGCACATTGATACTCCATGCCAACGGGTACCCCCAAACCAAGAATGGCCCACATTCGCCCATAGGTGGCGCTACAGGCCACGCCCCAAAAAAATATTTTCAAAGTCATGGCATTTCCAAGCCATTTGTCCAATTATTCTCAAACCTGGTGTACATGCCTCATTTCTCATGGGAAACAAAAAAGCCTCAAGGACCCATAACTTCTGCCCTAATGGATTTTCCTGTACAGTGAAAATTTGCAAAAACCTACAAAACTCTTCTTCTCCTGAACCGTAGCTCCAATATACTTGAAATTTGGAACGCATGTGTAGAATTGATGCCTTTGAAAACGTTACTTAGCAAAAATGAATACGATATAAAATGGCTGAAAGGGGCGTGTTTATGTAAATGTCCACATTTAATCAATATATATGTCAATATATCAAATGTAATTTTGACCCAGGGTTTTTCAAACCTAACATTCTTCAAGATAACATCCCTTTGAAGTACTGTGCAAAGAATTGCCCACATTCGCCCTTAGCGGTTCGCTACAGGCCATGCCCAAATGTCACATTTTCAAAATGATGGCATTTTCACCACAATTTTCGAAATATTCTAAAACTTGGTATACTTGCCTCATTTCTCATTGGGAACAAAAAAGCCTCAAGGACCCATAAGGTACGATTAAAAATGGCTGAAAGGGGCGTGTTTATGTAAATGTCCACATTTAATCAATATATAAGTCAATAAATCAAATGTAATTTTGACTGAGGGATTTTAAACCTGACATGCTTCAAGATAACATCCCTTTGAAGTACTGTGCAAAGAATTGCCGACATTCGCCCTTAGCGGTTCGCTACAGGCCACGCCCAAATGTCACATTTTCAAAATGATGGCACTTTCACCCCAATTTTCCAAATATTCTAAAACTTGGTATACTTGCCTCATTTCTCATTGGGAACAAAAAAGCCTCAAGGACCCATAACTTCTGCCCTAATGGATTGTCCTGTACAGTGAAAATTTGCCAAAACCTACAAAAGTCTTCTTCTCTTGAACCGTAGATCCAATTGACTTGACATTTGGTACCCATGTGTAGAATTGATGTCTTTCAATTTGTTACTTAGCAAAAATGAATACAATACAAAATGGCTGAAAGGTGCGTGTTTATGTAAATGACCACATTGCCTCAATATATTAGTGTCAATAAACCAAATGTAAATTTGATTGATGGTTTTTCAAACCTAACATGCTTCAAGATGACATAACTATGTGTGCTTGAGAAAGCCAACATATTGTTATGTTACATACATTTATTATTATTATTATTATTATTAATACTATTTTACTTACTAAAATTTCAACAACCTCACCTCTAAGAGCTTTAATGCTATAAGTACCCAACTTGCCACAGACCTGGGGACTGTTCTGAAGTTTGCTGCTATGTCTTTTTTTACCTGATGCGACTTAAGCTTTTTATATAAATGACGATCAAAAATGTAAAAAATCCCATTGATTTACAATGGCTGAGCAAAAATGCCCCCTCTACTGGATCAATACGGTCTACAAGTAAAATCCCATTCACTTACATTGGCTGAGCAAAGAGGCTCCCTCTGCTGGTGTAACTCTGTCTACCAAATGCACTTTTACTGGAGAAATCTCTCTAATGGAGCAATTCTGTCTACTAGTGGGTGGAGCTCCCGACTTTCTCAGCCAGAAGAATTTTGCCTGCGTTTGCACAAAGGTATGTCAGTTGTGTGTGTTTAATGCTTGACATTTGGAACATTCACGCGATTTTATACTATTCATCTCAACAAATGGTAAAACAACTCATATAAATGTTTTCGAGCAGTTTGTGTGAAACAGCGATAATCGTCGCGTCTAACGCACGAGCCCCGATGAGAGTTACTGCACAAGGTCAGTGAGATGCATTTTACTGCTTCCCAGTTTGAATATTCAAGCGATTTTACACTATTCAACTCAACAAATGGCAAAACAACTCAAATAAATGTTTGTGAGCAGTTTTGTGTGAAACCGCGAGATGCGTCGCGTCTAACGCACGAGCCCCGATGAGAGTTACTGCACAAATAAGGTCAGTGAGATGTGTTTTACTACTTCCCAGTTTGAATATTCAAGCGATTTTACACTATTCAACTCAACAAATGGCATACAACTCAAATAAATCGGGAATCATTATTGAATTCTGGCATTATTACGGGGGTCAACAATGGCGCTGTAATGTCCTTTCAGATGCATTGTTCTAAACAGCGGAAAAAACTTAAACAAAATACTGCGTCATTTTTGCCCATTCAGATACATGGAAGAGATCATTACAAACTATAAAAGGTCTACTTTTATTTGTGTACACTTACAATACAACAAAACCTTGAGCTTTTGTAAAATAACGAAAATAAACAGGGTAAATCGAATCTGTCTTTGCGATAATCTGTCTGATACACGTCAGAAAAATCAAGTGAAACTCCGCGAACACTTATCACACAAACATGAAACATATGTCTAAAGAAAGAAGGGATGGACGGATCGATCCTAAAGTATCAATACTTCCGAGAATGATGTTTCATCTGCGTGTTCTCTGACAGCACGTACGCGATAGTGAGGCGATCTCATTTTTACTCGCGTCTTCAATGCGAGCAATGTTTGTCTGTTGTATGTGTTTTTAACACTTTCCTGTTTGAACTTTCAAGCGATTTTACACCATTCAACTCAACAAATGGCAAAACAACTCAAATAAATATTTGTGTGAAACAGGGAGCAGCGTCACGTCTAACTCACGAGCCCCGATGAGAGATCGCATTCGCTTCTTCTTGCGTTTGAACGGACACTTTCATACAACCATACATGATATATTGTCTGTTTTGTCTCAAGTGAACATAAACAGTTGATGAAGAAATCGCGAATCTAAATCTAGTATCAACACTTCCGAGAATGATTATCAGCGTTGTGTCTGACAGCGCGAGGCGATCTCATTTTTACTCGCATCTTCATGGAGGTTTGTCGGTTGTATGTAGTTTCACAATCTCAATCAATTAATCTCTGAAATGAATACAGATGTAACAGCACGAAAATAATGAGACTTCACAGTTCTCAAAAGATTAAACTCAATGAAACAAGCCGCACAGACTGTGCCTTGAATGAAATGCGTTTAAAATCCTCTTAAAGAGACAGTAACAATTTTCCAAGTAAATAAAAAGTAGCCTACAAATGGTTTTTACCCCAAAAATAAATTTCTCTCATCGTATACTCACCCTCATTCCATGCCAGATGTGTATTATTTCCTTTCTTCTGGTGAACACAAATTAAGCTTTTTAGAAGATTATCTCAACCCTGTTGGACCTTTCAATGACTTGAATGGTGATCAGAACTCAGAAGCTACAAAAATCACATAAATGCAGCATAAAAGTAATCCATACCACTCCAGTGGTTTAATCCATGCCTTCAGAAGTGATATTATAGGTGTGGGTTAGAAACAGACCTATATATATATATATATATACTTCAAGATGACATCACTCTGAAGTACTGCATAAAGAATATCCCACATTCTCCCTTAGGGGGCGCTACAGGCGAAGCCCAAAATTCCCATTTTCTGGTCAAAAATGTTCTAATTTTGTATATTGATACTACAGACCAACAGGAATCCACAAACCAAGAATGGCCCACATTCGCCCTTAGGGGGCGCTACAGGCCACGCCCTAAATTCCCATTTGCTGGTCAAAAATGTTCTAATTTGGTACATTGATACTACAGGCCAACAGGAACCCACAAACAAAGAATTGCCCATATTCGCCATTAGGGGGCGCTACAGGCTATGCCCAAAATTCCCATTTTATGGTCAAAAATGTTCTAATTTGGTATATTGACACTACAGGCCAACAGAAATCCACAAACCAAGAATGTCTCACATTCGCCCTTAGGGGGCGCTAAAGGCCATTCCCAAATTGCTATTTTTTTTGTCAAAAACTTTCAAATTTGGTACATTGATACTACAGGCCAACAGGAACTCACAAACCAAGATTGGCCCACATTCACCCTTAGGGGGCGCTATAGGCCATGTCAAAAATTCCCATTTTCTGGTCAAAAATGTTCTAATGTGGTACATTGATACTGCACGCCAACAGGAACCCACAAACCAAGAATTGCCCATATTCGTCATTAGGGGGCGCTACAGGCTATGCCTTAAAGTCCTATTTTTTGGTCAAACATTTTCATATTTGGTACATTGATACTACAGGCCAACGGGAACCCACAAACCAAGAATGGCCGACATTCACCCTTAGGGGGCGATATAGGCCATGTCCAAAATTCCCATTTTCTGGTCAATAATGTTCTAATTTGGTACATTGATACTACAGGCCAACAGGAACTCACAAACCAAGAATTGCCCGTATTCACCATTAGGGGGCGCTACAGGCTATGCCCCAATGTCCCACATTCAAAGTGATGGCATTTCCACCCCATTTTTTCAGTTCTTCTGAAACTTAATGTACATAACTCATTTCTCATTGTAAACAAAAAAGCCTCCAGGATCCATAAGATCCCAGCATCATGGATTTTCCTGTACACTGAAAATGTTTAGTTTAGGATTCAGACAGAAAGACACGTTTTTTGAATTTCTTCATTGGGAGAGTTTAACCCCAACCCTCTACTGAACAATTTTAAATGATTTGCCATTTTGAGGAGGAATCGCATTGCTGCATGCAGCTATATTTATTATTATTATTATTAGATTCCTCCGATAGGAGGGAATCTATTGTTATTGACAGTTTTATTATTATTATTATTATTATTATTAGATTCCTCCGATAGGAGGGAATCTATTGTTATTGACAGTTTTATTATTATTATTATTATTATTATTATTATTATTATTATTATTATTATTCTCCTTGAGCCCCAATATCTCAAAAAGTCACAGGTCAAAAATTTTCTAAATTGGCACATTGATACTCCATGCCAACGGGTACCCCCAAACCAAGAATGGCCCACATTCGCCCATAGGTGGCGCTACAGGCCACGCCCCAAAAAAACATTTTCAAAGTCATGGCATTTCCAAGCCATTTGTCCAATTATTCTCAAACCTGGTGTACATGCCTCATTTCTCATGGGGAACAAAAAAGCCTCAAGGACCCATAACTTCCGCCATATTGGATTTTCCTGTACAGTGAAAATTTGCGAAAACCTACAAAACTCTTCTTCTCCTGAACCGTAGCTCCAATTGACTTGAAATTTGGTACGCATGTGTAGAATTGATGTCTTTGAAAACGTTACTTAGCAAAAATGAATACGATATAAAATGGCTGAAAGGGGCGTGTTTATGTAAATGTCCAAATTTTATCAATATATATGTCAATATATCAAATGTAGTTTTGACCGAGGGTTTTTCAAACCTAACATTCATCAAGATAACATCCCTTTGAAGTACTGTGCAAAGAATTGCCCACATTCGGCCTTAGCGGTTCGCTACAGGCCACGCCAAACTGTCACATTTTCAAAAAGATGGCATTTTCACCACAATTTTCAAAATATTCTAAAACTTGGTATACTTGCCTCATTTCTCATTGGGAACAAAAAAGCCTCAAGGACCCATAAGGTACGATTAAAAATGGCTGAAAGGGGCGTGTTTATGTAAATGTCCACATTTAATCAATATATATGTCAATAAATCAAATGTAATTTTGACTGAGGGATTTTAAAACCTGACATGCTTCAAGATAACATCCCTTTGAAGTACTGTGCAAAGAATTGCCGACATTCGCCCTTAGCGGTTCGCTACAGGCCACGCCCAAATGTCACATTTTCAAAATGATGGCACTTTCACCCCAATTTTCCAAATATTCTAAAACTTGGTATACTTGCCTCATTTCTCATTGGGAACAAAAAAGCCTCAAGGACCCATAACTTCTGCCCTAATGGATTGTCCTGTACAGTGAAAATTTGCCAAAACCTACAAAAGTCTTCTTCTCTTGAACCGTAGATCCAATTGACTTGACATTTGGTACCCATGTGTAGAATTGATGTCTTTCAATTTGTTACTTAGCAAAAATGAATACAATACAAAATGGCTGAAAGGTGCGTGTTTATGTAAATGACCACATTGCCTCAATATATTAGTGTCAATAAACCAAATGTAAATTTGATTGATGGTTTTTCAAACCTAACATGCTTCAAGATGACATAACTATGTTGGCTTGAGAAAGCCAACATATTGTTATGTTACATTTATTATTATTATTATTATTATTAATACTAATTTACTTACTAAAATTTCAACAACCTCACCTCTAAGAGCTTTAATGCTATAAGTACCCAACTTGCCACAGACCTGGGGACTGTTCTGAAGTTTGCTGCTATGTCTTTTTTTACCTGATGCGACTTAAGCTTTTTATATAAATGACGATCAAAAATGTAAAACATCCCATTGATTTACAATTGCTGAGCAAAAATGCCCCCTCTACTGGATCAATACGGTCTACAAGTAAAATCCCATTCATTTACATTGGCTGAGCAAAGAGGCTCCCTCTGCTGGTGTAACTCTGTCTACCAAATGACTTTTACTGGAGAAATCTCTCTAATGGAGCAATTCTGGCTACTAGTGGGTGGAGCTCCCGACTTTCTCAGCCAGAAGAATTTTGCCTGCGTTTGCACAAAGGTATGTCAATTGTGTGTGTTTAATGCTTGACATTTGGAACATTCACGCGATTTTATACTATTCATCTCAACAAATGGTAAAACAACTCATATAAATGTTTTCGAGCAGTTTGTGTGAAACAGCGATAATCGTCGCGTCTAACGCACGAGCCCCGATGAGAGTTACTGCACAAATAAGGTCAGTGAGATGTGTTTTACTGCTTCCCAGTTTGAATATTCAAGCGATTTTACACTATTCAACTCAACAAATGGCATACAACTCAAATAAATCGGGAATCATTATTGAATTCTGGCATTATTACGGGGGTCAACAATGGCGCTGTAATGTCCTTTCAGATGCATTGTTCTAAACAGCGGAAAAAACTTAAACAAAATACTGCGTCATTTTTGCCCATTCAGATACATGGAAGAGATCATTACAAACTATAAAAGGTCTACTTTTATTTGTGTACACTTACAATACAACAAAACCTTGAGCTTTTGTAAAATAACGAAAATAAACAGGGTAAACCGAATCTGTCTTTGCGATAATCTGTCTGATACACGTCAGAAAAATCAAGTGAAACTCCGCGAACACTTATCACACAAACATGAAACATATGTCTAAAGAAAGACGGGATGGACGGATCGATCCTAAAGTATCAATACTTCCGAGAATGATGTTTCATCTGCGTGTTCTCTGACAGCACGCGATAGTGACGCGATCTAATTTTTACTCGCGTCTTCAATGCGAGCAATGTTTGTCTGTTGTATGTGTTTTTAACACTTTCCCGTTTGAACTTTCAAGCGATTTTTACACCATTCAACTCAACAAATGGCAAAACAACTCAAATAAATATATGTGTGAAACAGCGAGCAGCGTCACGTCTAACTCACGAGCCCCGATGAGAGATCGCATTCGCTTCTTCTTGCGTTTGAACGGACAATTTCTTACAACAAAATGTCAAATTACATGATATATTGTGGAGTCTGTTTTGTCTCAAGTGAACATAAACAGTTGATGAAGAAATCGCGAATCTAAATCTAGTATCAACACTTCCGAGAATGATTATCAGCGTTGTGTCTGACAGCGCGAGGCGATCTCATTTTTACTCGCATCTTCATGGAGGTTTGTCGGTTGTATGTAGTTTCACAATCTCAATCAATTAATCTCTGAAATAAATACAGATGTAACAGCACGAAAATAATGAGACTTCACAGTTCTCAAAAGATTAAACTCAATGAAACAAGCCGCACAGACTGTGCCTTGAATGAAATGCGTTTAAAATCCTCTTAAAGAGACAGTAACAATTTTCCAAGTAAATAAAAAGTAGCCTACAAATGGTTTTTACCCCAAAAATAAATTTCTCTCATCGTATACTCACCCTCATTCCATCCCAGATGTGTATTATTTCCTTTCTTCTGGTGAACACAAATTAAGCTTTTTAGAAGATTATCTCAACCCTGTTGGACCTTTCAATGACTTGAATGGTGATCAGAACTCAGAAGCTACAAAAATCACATAAATGCAGCATAAAAGTAATCCATACCACTCCAGTGGTTTAATCCATGCCTTCAGAAGTGATATTATAGGTGTGGGTTAGAAACAGACCTATATATATATATATATATATATACTTCAAGATGACATCACTCTGAAGTACTGCGTAAAGAATATCCCACATTCTCCCTTAGGGGGCGCTACAGGCCAAGCCCAAAATTCCCATTTTCTGGTCAAAAATGTTCTAATTTTGTATATTGATACTACACACCAACAGGAATCCACAAACCAAGAATGGCCCACATTCGCCCTTAGGGGGCGCTACAGGCCACGCCCTAAATTCCCATTTGCTGGTCAAAAATGTTCTAATTTGGTACATTGATACTACAGGCCAACAGGAACCCACAAACAAAGAATTGCCCATATTCGCCATTAGGGGGCGCTACAGGCTATGCCCAAAATTCCCATTTTATGGTCAAAAATGTTCTAATTTGGTATATTGACACTACAGGCCAACAGAAATCCACAAACCAAGAATGTCTCACATTCGCCCTTAGGGGGCGCTAAAGGCCATTCCCAAATTGCAATTTTTTTTTGTCAAAAACTTTCAAATTTGGTACATTGATACTACAGGCCAACAGGAACTCACAAACCAAGATTGGCCCACATTCACCCTTAGGGGGCGCTATAGGCCATGTCAAAAATTCCCATTTTCTGGTCAAAAATGTTCTAATGTGGTACATTGATACTGCACGCCAACAGGAACCCACAAACCAAGAATTGCCCATATTCGTCATTAGGGGGCGCTACAGGCTATGCCTTAAAGTCCTATTTTTTGGTCAAACATTTTCAAATTTGGTACATTGATACTACAGGCCAACGGGAACCCACAAACCAAGAATGGCCGACATTCACCCTTAGGGGGCGATATAGGCCATGTCCAAAATTCCCATTTTCTGGTCAGTAATGTTCTAATTTGGTACATTGATACTACAGGCCAACAGGAACTCACAAACCAAGAACTGCCCGTATTCACCATTAGGGGGCGCTACAGGCTATGCCCCAATGTCCCACATTGAAAGTGATGGCATTTCCACCCCATTTTTTCAGTTCTTCTGAAACTTAATGTACATAACTCATTTCTCATTGTAAACAAAAAAGCCTCCAGGATCCATAAGATCCCGGCATCATGGATTTTCCTGTACACTGAAAATGTTTAGTTTAGGATTCAGACAGAAAGACACGTTTTTTTAATTTCTTCATTGGGAGAGTTTAACCCCAACCCTCTACTGAACAATTTTAAATGATTTGCCATTTTGAGGAGGAATCGCATTGCTGCTTGCAGCTATATTTATTATTATTATTATTATTATTATTATTCTCCTTGAGCCCCAATATCTCAAAAAGTCACTGGTCAAAAATTTTCTAAATTGGCACATTGATACTCCATGCCAACGGGTACCCCCAAACCAAGAATGGCCCACATTCGCCCATAGGTGGCGCTACAGGCCACGCCCCAAAAAAATATTTTCAAAGTCATGGCATTTCCAAGCCATTTGTCCAATTATTCTCAAACCTGGTGTACATGCCTCATTTCTCATGGGGAACAAAAAAGCCTCAAGGACCCATAACTTCTGCCCTAATGGATTTTCCTGTACAGTGAAAATTTGCCAAAACCTACAAAACTCTTCTTCTCCTGAACCGTAGCTCCAATATACTTGAAATTTGGGACGCATGTGTAGAATTGATGCCTTTGAAAACGTTACTTAGCAAAAATGAATACGATATAAAATGGCTGAAAGGGGCGTGTTTATGTAAATGTCCACATTTAATCAATATATATGTCAATATATCAAATGTAATTTTGACCCAGGGTTTTTCAAACCTAACATTCTTCAAGATAACATCCCTTTGAAGTACTGTGCAAAGAATTGCCCACATTCGCCCTTAGCGGTTCGCTACAGGCCACGCCCAAATGTCACATTTTCAAAATGATGGCATTTTCACCACAATTTTCGAAATATTCTAAAACTTGGTATACTTGCCTCATTTCTCATTGGGAACAAAAAAGCCTCAAGGACCCATAAGGTACGATTAAAAATGGCTGAAAGGGGCGTGTTTATGTAAATGTCCACATTTAATCAATATATAAGTCAATAAATCAAATGTAATTTTGACTGAGGGATTTTAAACCTGACATGCTTCAAGATAACATCCCTTTGAAGTACTGTGCAAAGAATTGCCCACATTCGCCCTTAGCGGTTCGCTACAGGCCACGCCCAAATGTCACATTTTCAAAATGATGGCACTTTCACCCCAATTTTCCAAATATTCTAAAACTTGGTATACTTGCCTCATTTCTCATTGGGAACAAAAAAGCCTCAAGGACCCATAACTTCTGCCCTAATGGATTGTCCTGTACAGTGAAAATTTGCCAAAACCTACAAAAGTCTTCTTCTCTTGAACCGTAGATCCAATTGACTTGACATTTGGTACCCATGTGTAGAATTGATGTCTTTCAATTTGTTACTTAGCAAAAATGAATACAATACAAAATGGCTGAAAGGTGCGTGTTTATGTAAATGACCACATTGCCTCAATATATTAGTGTCAATAAACCAAATGTAAATTTGATTGATGGTTTTTCAAACCTAACATGCTTCAAGATGACATAACTATGTGTGCTTGAGAAAGCCAACATATTGTTATGTTACATACATTTATTATTATTATTATTATTAATACTATTTTACTTACTAAAATTTCAACAACCTCACCTCTAAGAGCTTTAATGCTATAAGTACCCAACTTGCCACAGACCTGGGGACTGTTCTGAAGTTTGCTGCTATGTCTTTTTTTACCTGATGCGACTTAAGCTTTTTATATAAATGACGATCATAAATGTAAAAAATCCCATTGATTTACAATGGCTGAGCAAAAATGCCCCCTCTACTGGATCAATACGGTCTACAAGTAAAATCACATTCACTTACATTGGCTGAGCAAAGAGGCTCCCTCTGCTGGTGTAACTCTGTCTACCAAATGCACTTTTACTGGAGAAATCTCTCTAATGGAGCAATTCTGTCTACTAGTGGGTGGAGCTCCCGACTTTCTCAGCCAGAAGAATTTTGCCTGCGTTTGCACAAAGGTATGTCAATTGTGTGTGTTTAATGCTTGACATTTGGAACATTCACGCGATTTTATACTATTCATCTCAACAAATGGTAAAACAACTCATATAAATGTTTTCGAGCAGTTTGTGTGAAACAGCGATAATCGTCGCGTCTAACGCACGAGCCCCGATGAGAGTTACTGCACAAGGTCAGTGAGATGTATTTTACTGCTTCCCAGTTTGAATATTCAAGCGATTTTACACTATTCAACTCAACAAATGGCAAAACAACTCAAATAAATGTTTGTGAGCAGTTTTGTGTGAAACCGCGAGATGCGTCGCGTCTAACGCACGAGCCCCGATGAGAGTTACTGCACAAATAAGGTCAGTGAGATGTGTTTTACTACTTCCCAGTTTGAATATTCAAGCGATTTTACACTATTCAACTCAACAAATGGCATACAACTCAAATAAATCTTTGCGAGGAGTTTGAAATCGGGAATCATTATTGAATTCTGGCATTATTACGGGGGTCAACAATGGCGCTGTAATGTCCTTTCAGATGCATTGTTCTAAACAGCGGAAAAAACTTAAACAAAATACTGCGTCATTTTTGCCCATTCAGATACATGGAAGAGATCATTACAAACTGTAAAAGGTCTACTTTCATTTGTGTACACTTACAATAACAACAAAACCTTGAGCTTTTGTAAAATAACGAAAATAAACAGGGTAAACCGAATCTGTCTTTGCGATAATCTGTCTGATACACGTCAGAAAAATCAAGTGAAACTCCGCGAACACTTATCACACAAACATGAAACATATGTCTAAAGAAAGAAGGGATGGACGGATCGATCCTAAAGTATCAATACTTCCGAGAATGATGTTTCATCTGCGTGTTCTCTGACAGCACGCGATAGTGAGGCGATCTCATTTTTACTCGCGTCTTCAATGCGAGCAATGTTTGTCTGTTGTATGTGTTTTTAACACTTTCCTGTTTGAACTTTCAAGCGATTTTACACCATTCAACTCAACAAATGGCAAAACAACTCAAATAAATATTTGTGTGAAACAGGGAGCAGCGTCACGTCTAACTCACGAGCCCCGATGAGAGATCGCATTCGCTTCTTCTTGCGTTTGAACGGACACTTTCATACAACCATACATGATATATTGTCTGTTTTGTCTCAAGTGAACATAAACAGTTGATGAAGAAATCGCGAATCTAAATCTAGTATCAACACTTCCGAGAATGATTATCAGCGTTGTGTCTGACAGCGCGAGGCGATCTCATTTTTACTCGCATCTTCATGGAGGTTTGTCGGTTGTATGTAGTTTCACAATCTCAATCAATTAATCTCTGAAATGAATACAGATGTAACAGCACGAAAATAATGAGACTTCACAGTTCTCAAAAGATTAAACTCAATGAAACAAGCCGCACAGACTGTGCCTTGAATGAAATGCGTTTAAAATCCTCTTAAAGAGACAGTAACAATTTTCCAAGTAAATAAAAAGTAGCCTACAAATGGTTTTTACCCCAAAAATAAATTTCTCTCATCGTATACTCACCCTCATTCCATCCCAGATGTGTATTATTTCCTTTCTTCTGGTGAACACAAATTAAGCTTTTTAGAAGATTATCTCAACCCTGTTGGACCTTTCAATGACTTGAATGGTGATCAGAACTCAGAAGCTACAAAAATCACATAAATGCAGCATAAAAGTAATCCATACCACTCCAGTGGTTTAATCCATGCCTTCAGAAGTGATATTATAGGTGTGGGTTAGAAACAGACCTATATATATATATATATATATATATATATATATATATATATATACTTCAAGATGACATCACTCTGAAGTACTGCGTAAAGAATATCCCACATTCTCCCTTAGGGGGCGCTACAGGCCAAGCCCAAAATTCCCATTTTCTGGTCAAAAATGTTCTAATTTTGTATATTGATACTACAGACCAACAGGAATCCACAAACCAAGAATGGCCCACATTCGCCCTTAGGGGGCGCTACAGGCCACGCCCTAAATTCCCATTTGCTGGTCAAAAATGTTCTAATTTTGTATATTGATACTACAGGCCAACAGGAACCCACAAACAAAGAATTCCCCATATTCGCCATTAGGGGGCGCTACAGGCTATGCCCAAAATTCCCATTTTATGGTTAAAAATGTTCTAATTTGGTATATTGACACTACAGGCCAACAGAAATCCACAAACCAAGAATGTCTCACATTCGCCCTTAGGGGGCGCTAAAGGCCATTCCCAAATTGCTATTTTTTTTTGTCAAAAACTTTCAAATTTGGTACATTGATACTACAGGCCAACAGGAACTCACAAACCAAGATTGGCCCACATTCACCCTTAGGGGGCGCTATAGGCCATGTCAAAAATTCCCATTTTCTGGTCAAAAATGTTGTAATGTGGTACATTGATACTGCACGCCAACAGGAACCCACAAACCAAGAATTGCCCATATTCGTCATTAGGGGGCGCTACAGGCTATGCCTTAAAGTCCTATTTTTTGGTCAAACATTTTCAAATTTGGTACATTGATACTACAGGCCAACGGGAACCCACAAACCAAGAATGGCCGACATTCACCCTTAGGGGGCGATATAGGCCATGTCCAAAATTCCCATTTTCTGGTCAATAATGTTCTAATTTGGTACATTGATACTACAGGCCAACAGGAACTCACAAACCAAGAATTGCCCGTATTCACCATTAGGGGGCGCTACAGGCTATGCCCCAATGTCCCACATTGAAAGTGATGGCATTTCCACCCCATTTTTTCAGTTCTTCTGAAACTTAATGTACATAACTCATTTCTCATTGTAAACAAAAAAGCCTCCAGGATCCATAAGATCCCGGCATCATGGATTTTCCTGTACACTGAAAATGTTTAGTTTAGGATTCAGACAGAAAGACACGTTTTTTGAATTTCTTCATTGGGAGAGTTTAACCCCAACCCTCTACTGAACAATTTTAAATGATTTGCCATTTTGAGGAGGAATCGCATTGCTGCTTGCAGCTATATTTATTATTATTATTATTATTATTATTATTATTCTCCTTGAGCCCCAATATCTCAAAAAGTCACTGGTCAAAAATTTTCTAAATTGGCACATTGATACTCCATGCCAACGGGTACCCCCAAACCAAGAATGGCCCACATTCGCCCATAGGTGGCGCTACAGGCCACGCCCCAAAAAAATATTTTCAAAGTCATGGCATTTCCAAGCCATTTGTCCAATTATTCTCAAACCTGGTGTACATGCCTCATTTCTCATGGGGAACAAAAAAGCCTCAAGGACCCATAACTTCTGCCCTAATGGATTTTCCTGTACAGTGAAAATTTGCCAAAACCTACAAAACTCTTCTTCTCCTGATCCGTAGCTCCAATATACCTGAAATGTTGTACGCATGTGTAGAATTGATGTCTTTGAAAACGTTACTTAGCAAAAATGAATACGATATAAAATGGCTGAAAGGGGCGTGTTTATGTAAATGTCCACATTTAATCAATATATATGTCAATATATCAAATGTAATTTTGACTGAGGGTTTTTCAAACCTAACATTCTTCAAGATAACATCCCTTTGAAGTACTGTGCAAAGAATTGCCCACATTCGCCCTTAGCGGTTCGCTACAGGCCACGCCCAAATGTCACATTTTCAAAATGATGGCATTTTCACCACAATTTTCGAAATATTCTAAAACTTGGTATACTTGCCTCATTTCTCATTGGGAACAAAAAAGCCTCAAGGACCCATAACTTCTGCCCTAATGGAATGTCCTGTACAGTGAAAATTTGCCAAAACCTACAAAAGTCTTCTTCTCTTGAACCATAGATCCAATTGACTTGACATTTGGTACCCATGTGTAGAATTGATGTCTTTCAATTTGTTACTTAGCAAAAATGAATACAATACAAAATGGCTGAAAGGTGCGTGTTTATGTAAATGACCACATTGCCTCAATATATTAGTGTCAATAAACCAAATGTAAATTTGATTGATGGTTTTTCAAACCTAACATGCTTCAAGATGACATAACTATGTGTGCTTGAGAAAGCCAACATATTGTTATGTTACATACATTTATTAATATTATTATTATTAATACTATTTTACTTACTAAAATTTCAACAACCTTACCTCCAAGAGCTTTAATGCTATAAGAACCCAACTTGCCACAGACCTGGGGACTGTTCTGAAGTTTGCTGGCATGTCTTTTTTTACCTGATGCGACTTAAGCTTTTTATATAAATGACGATCAAAAATGTAAAAAAATCCCATTGATTTACAATGGCTGAGCAAAATTGCCCCCTCTACAGGATTAATACGGTCTACAAGTAAAATCCCATTCACTTACATTGGCTGAGCAAAGAGGCTCCCTCTGCTGGAGTAACTCTGTCTACCAAATGCACTTTTACTGGAGAAATCTCTCTAATGGAGCAATTCTGTCTACTAGTGGGTGGAGCTCCTGACTTTCTCAGCCAGAAGAATTTTGCCTGCGTTTGCACAAAGGTATGTCAATTGTGTGTTTAATGCTTGACATTTGGAACATTCACGCGATTTTATACTATTCATCTCAACAAATGGTAAAACAACTCATATAAATGTTTTCTAGCAGTTTGTGTGAAACAGCGATAATCGTCGCGTCTAACGCACGAGCCCCGATGAGAGTTACTGCACAAGGTCAGTGAGATGTGTTTTACTGCTTCCCAGTTTGAATATTCAAGCGATTTTACACTATTCAACTCAACAAATGGCAAAACAACTCAAATAAATGTTTGTGAGCAGTTTTGTGTGAAACCGCGAGATGCTTCGCGTCTAACGCACGAGCCCCGATGAGAGTTACTGCACAAAGGTCAGTGAGATGTCAGTGTTTTACTGCTTCCCAGTTTGAATATTCAAGCGATTTTACACTATTCAACTCAACAAATGGCATACAACTCAAATAAATCTTTGCGAGGAGTTTGAAATCGGGAATCATTATTGAATTCTGGCATTATTACAGGGGTCAACAATGGCGCTGTAATGTCCTTTCAGATGCATTGTTCTAAACAGCGGAAAAAACTTAAACAAAATACTGCGTCATTTTTGCCCATTCAGATACATGGAAGAGATCATTACAAACTATAAAAGGTCTACTTTTATTTGTGTACACTTACAATAACAACAAAACCTTGAGCTTTTGTAAAATAACGAAAATAAACCGGGTGCGCCAAATCTGTCTTAGCGAACATCTGTCTGATACACGTCAGAAAAACCAAGTGAAACTCCGCGAACACTTATTACACAAACATGAAACATATGTCTAAAGAAAGAAGGGATGGACGGATCGATCCTAAAGTATCAATACTTCCGAGAATGATGTTTCCTCTGCGTGTTCTCTGACAGTTCGCGATAGTGACGCGATCTCATTTTTACTCGCGTCTTCAATGCGAGCAATGTTTGTCTGTTGTATGTGTTTTTAACACTTTCCTGTTTGAACTTTCAAGCGATTTTACACCATTCAACTCAACAAATGGCAAAACAACTCAAATAAATATTTGTGTGAAACAGCGAGCAGCGTCACGTCTAACTCACGAGCCCCGATGAGAGCTCGCATTCGCTTCTTCTTGCGTTTGAACGGACAATTTAATACAACAAAATGTCAAATTACATGATATATTGTGGAGTCTGTTTTGTCTGAAGTGAACATAAACAGTTGATGAAGAAATCGCGAATCTAAATCTAGTATCAACACTTCCGAGAATGATTATCAGCGTTGTGTCTGACAGCGCGAGGCGATCTCATTTTTACTCGCATCTTCATGGAGGTTTGTCGGTTGTATGTAGTTTCACAATCTCAATCAATTAATCTCTGAAATGAATACAGATGTAACAGCACGAAAATAATGAGACTTCACAGTTCTCTAAAGATTAAACTCAATGAAACAAGCCGCACAGACTGTGCCTTGAATGAAATGCGTTTAAAATCCTCTTAAAGAGACAGTAACAATTTTCCAAGTAAATAAAAAGTAGGCCTACAAATGGTTTTCACCCCAAAAATAAATTTCTCTCATCGTATACTCACCCTCATTCCATCCCAGATGTGTATTATTTTCTTTCTTCTGGTGAACACAAATTAAGCTTTTTAGAAGATTATCTCAACCCTGTTGGACCTTTCAATGACTTGAATGGTGATCAGAACTCAGAAGCTACAAAAATCACATAAATGCAGCATAAAAGTAATCCATACCACTCCAGTGGTTTAATCCATGCCTTCAGAAGTGATATTATAGGTGTGTGTTAGAAACAGACCTATATATATATATATATACTTCAAGATGACATCACTCTGAAGTACTGCGTAAAGAATATCCCACATTCTCCCTTAGGGAGCGCTACAGGCCATGCCCAAAATTCCCATTTTCTGGTCAAAAATGTTCTAATTTTGGATATTGATACTACAGGCCAACAGGAATCCACAAACCAAGAATGGCCCACATTCGCCCTTAGGGGGCGCTACAGGCCACGCCCTAAATTCCCATTTGCTGGTCAAAAATGTTCTAATTTGGTACATTGATACTACAGGCCAACAGTAACCCACAAGCCAAGAATGGCCCACATTCGCCCTTAGGGGGTGCTACAGGCCACGCCCAAATGTCCCATTTTCTTGTCAAAAACTTTCTAATTTGGTATATTGATACTACAGGCCAACATGAACCCACAAGCCAAGAATGGCCCACATTCGCCCTTAGGGGGCGCAACAGGCCATGCCCAAATGTCCCATTTTCTTGTCAAAAAATTTCTAATTTGGTACATTGATACTACAGGCCAACAGGAACCTACAAACCAAGAATGGCTCACATTCGCCCTTAGGGGGCGCTACAGGCCATGCCCAAATGTCATTTTTTCAAAGTGATTGTATTTCCACCCCATTTATTTAGTTCTTCTGAAACCTGGTGAACATACCTCATTTCTCATTGTAACCAAAAAACCCTCCAGGATCCATTAGGTCTGGCATGATGGATTTTCCTGTACACTGAAAATTTTTAGTTTAAGATTCAGACAGAAAGACATGTTTTTTGGATTCCTTCATTGGGAGGGTTTAACCCCAACCCTCTACTGATCAATTTTAAATGATTTTCCATTTTGTGGAGGAATCGCATTGCTGCTTGCAGCTATATTTATTATTATTATTATTATTTTTCTCCTTGAGCCCCAATATCTCAAAAAGTCACTGGTCAAAAATTTTCTAAATTGCCACATTGATACTCCATGCAAACGGGTACCCCCAAACCAAGAATGGCCCACATTTGCCCATAGGTGGCGCTACAGGCCACGCCCCAAAAAAATATTTTCAAAGTCATGGCATTTCCAAGCCATTTGTCCAATTATTCTCAAACCTGGTGTACATGCCTCATTTCTCATGGGGAACAAAAAAGCCTCAAGGACCCATAACTTCCACCATAATGGATTTTCCTGTACAGTGAAAATTTGCCAAAACATACAAAACTCTTCTTCTCCTGAACCGTAGCTCCAATTGACTTGAAATTTGGTACGCATGTGTAGAATTGATGTCTTTGATAACATTATTTAGCAAAAATGAATACAATATAAAATGGCTGAAAGGGGCGTGTTTATGTAAATGTCCACATTTAATCAATATATATGTCAATAAATCAAACGTCATTTTGACTTTAGGTTTTTCAAAACTAAAATTCTTCAAGATAACATCACTTTGAAGTACTGTGCAAAGAATTGTAAAATATACAATTTGTAAAATCCCATTCACTTACATTGGCTGAGCAAAGAGGCTCCCTCTGCTGGAGTAACTCTGTCTACCAAATGCACTTTTACCTGAGAAATCTCTATAATGGAGCAATTCTGTCTACTAGTGGGTGGAGCTCCAAGCCAGATGGATTTAGCCTGTGTCTGCACAAAAGTGTCAATTGTGTGTTTAATGCTTGACATTTAGAACATTCACGCGATTTTATACTATTCATCTCAACAAATGGCAAAACAACTCAAATAAATGTTTTCGAGCAGTTTACGTGAAACAGCGAGACGCGTCGCGTCTAACGCACGAGCCCCGATGAGAGTTACTGCACAAAGGTCAGTGAGATGAGTTTTACTGCTTCCCAGTTTGAATATTCAAACGATTTTACACTATTCAACTCAACAAATGGCAAAAGAACTCAAATAAATCTTTGCGAGCAGTTTGAAATCGGGAATCATTATTGAATTCTGGCATTATTACGGGGGTCAACACTGGCGCTGTGATGTCCTTTTAGATGCATTGTTCTAAACAGCGGAAAAAACTTACACAAAATACTGCGTCATTTTTTCCCAATCAGATACATGGAAGAGATCATTACAAACTATAAAAGGTCTACTTTTATTTGTGTACATTTACAATAACAACAAATCCTTGAGCTTTTGTAAAATAACGAAAATAAACCGGGTGCGCCGAATCTGTCTTAGCGATCATCTGTCTGATACACGTCTGAAAAATCAAGTGAAACTCCGCGAACACTTATCACACAAACATGAAACATATGTCTAAAGAAAGAAGGGATGGACGGATCGATCCTAAAGTATCAATACTTCCAAGAATGATGTTTCATCTGCGTTGTCTCTGACAGCATGCGATAGTGAGTCGATCTCATTTTTACTCGCATCTTCAATGCGAGCAATGTTTGTCTGTTGTATGTGTTTTTAACACTTCCCTGTTTGAACTTTCAAGCAATTTTACACCATTCAACTCAACAAATGGCAAAACAACTCAAATAAATGTTTGTGTAAAACAGCGAGCAGCGTCTCGTCTAACTCATGAGCCCCGATGAGAGCTCGCATTCGCTTCTTCTTGCGTTTGAACGGACAATTTCATACAACAAAATGTCAAAATACATGATATATTGTCTGTTTTGTCTCAAGTGAACATAAACAGTTGATAAAGAAATCGGGAATCTAAATCTAGTATCAACACTTCCGAGAATGATTATCAGCATTGTGTCTGACAGCGCGAGGCATCTCATTTTTACTCGCATCTTCATGGAGGTTTGTCGGTTGTATGTGTTTGCTTGAATGTATTTGAACATTCACGCGATTTTACACCATTCACGCAGTCTGTATTTTATCATCTCACACCCAAACAAATGAGGGTGTGAGAGACGAAACTGATGTTGCTCAGCTTCACTTGACAGTGTTAGAAGGATCACGGAAGATCCATCGAGAACAGATTAACTATTAACAGCAGAATTAGTCCTTCAGGTTCTTCATGATTACAAGTTTCACAATCTCAATCAATTAATCTCTGAAATGAATACAGATGTAACAGCACGAAAATAATGAGACTTCACAGTTCTCAAAAGATTAAACTCAACGAAACAAGCCGCACAGACTGTGCCTTGAATGTAATGCGTTTAAAATCCTCTTAAAGAGACAGTAACAATTTTCCAAGTAAATAAAAAGTACAAATGGTTTTTACCCCAAAAATAAATTTCTCTCATCGTTTACTCACCCACATTCCATCCCAGATGTGTATTATTTTCTTTCTTCTGTTGAACACAAATTAAGCTTTTTAGAAGATTACCTCAACCCTGTTGGACCTTTCAATGACTTGAATGGTGATCAGAACTCAGAAGCTACAAAAATCACATAAATGCAGCATAAAAGTAATCAATACCTCTCCAGTGGTTTAATCCATGCCTTCAGAAGTGATATTATAGGTGTGGGTTAGAAACAGACCTATATATATATATATATATACTTCAAGATGACATCACTCTGAAGTACTGCGTAAAGAATATCCCACATTCTCCCTTAGGGGGCGCTACAGGCCATGCCCAAAATTCCTATTTTCTGGTCAAAAATGTTCTAATTTTGTATATTGACACTACAGACCAACAGGAATCCACAAACCAAGAATGGCCCACATTCGCCCTTAGGGGGCACTACAGGCCACGCCCTAAATTCCCATTTGCTGGTCAAAAATGTTCTAATTTGGTACATTGATACTACAGGCCAACAGGAACCCACAAACCAAGAATTGCCCATATTCGCCATTAGGGGGCGCTACAGGCTATGCCCAAAATTCCCATTTTATGGTCAAAAATGTTCTAATTTGGTATATTGACACTACAGGCCAACAGGAATCCACAAACCAAGAATGGCCCACATTCGCCCTTAGGGGGCGCTACAGGCCACGCCCTAAATTCACATTTGCTGGTCAAAAATGTTCTAATTTGGTACATTGATACTACAGGCCAACAAGAACCCACAAACCAAGAATTGCCCATATTCGCCATTAGGGGGCGCTACAGGCTATGCCCAAAATTCCCATTTTATGGTCAAAAATGTTCTAATTTGGTATATTGACACTACAGGCCAACAGAAATCCACAAACCAAGAATGGCTCACATTCGCCCTTAGGGGGCGCTACAGGACATGCCCAAATTGCACATTTTTTAGTTAAAAACTTTCTAATTTGGTACATTGATACAACAGGCCAACAGGAACCTACAAACCAAGAATGGCTCACATTCGCCCTTAGGGGGCGCTACAGGCCATGCCCAAATATCATTTTTTCAAAGTGATTGTATTTCCACCCCATTTATTTAGTTCTTCTGAAACCTGGTGAACATACCTCATTTCTCATTGTAAACAAAAAACCCTCCAGGATCCATAAGGTCCGGCATGATGGATTTTCCTGTACACTGAAAATGTTTAGTTTAGGATTCAGACAGAAAGACAGGTTTTTTGGATTCCTTCATTGGGAGGGTTTAACCCCAACCCTCTACTGATCAATTTTAAATGATTTTCCATTTTGAGGAGGAATCGCATTGCTGCTTGCAGCTATATTTCTTCTTCTTCTTCTCCTTGAGCCCCAATATCTCAAAAAGTCACTGGTCAAAAATTTTCTAAATTGGCACATTGATACTCCATGCCAACGGGTACCCCCAAACCAAGAATGGACCATTTTCACCCATAGGTGGCGCTACAGGCCACGCCCCAAAAAAATATTTCAAAGTCATGGCATTTCCAAGCCATTTGTCCAATTATTCTCAAACCTGGTGTACATGCCTAATTTCTCATGGGGAACAAAAAAGCCTCAAGGACCCATAACTTCCGCCATAATGGATTTTCCTGTACAGTGAAAATTTGCCAAAACCTACAAAACTCTTCTTCTCCTGAACCGTAGCTCCAATTGACTTGAAATTTGGTACGCATGTGTAGAATTGATGTCTTTGAAAATGTAACTTAGCAAAAATGAATACGATATAAAATGGCTGAAAGGGGCGTGTTTATGTAAATGTCCACATTTAATCAATATATATGTCAATATATCAAATGTAATTTTGACTGAGGGTTTTTCAAACCGAACATTCTTCAAGATATCATCCCTTTGAAGTACTGTGCAAAGAATTGCCCACATTCGCCCTTAGCGGTTCGCTACAGGCCACGCCCAAATGTCACATTTTCAAAATGATGGCATTTTCACCCCAATTTTCCAAATATTCTAAAACTTGGTATACTTGCCTCATTTCTCATTGGGAACAAAAAAGCCTCAAGGACCCATAAAGTTCTGCGTGATGGATTGTCCTGTACAGTGAAAATTTGGGGAAACATTCAAAACTCTTCTTCTCTTGAACCGTAGATCCAATTGACTTGACATTTGGTACCCATGTGTAGAATTGATGTCTTTCAATTTGTTACTTAGCAAAAATGAATACAATACAAAATGGCTGAAAGGTGCGTGTTTATGTAAATGACCACATTGCCTCAATATATTAGTGTCAATAAACCAAATGTAATTTTGACTGATGGTTTTTCAAACCTAACATGCTTCAAGATGACATAACTATGTTGGCTTTAGAAAGCCAACATATTGTTATGTTACATACATTTATTATTATTATTATTATTATTAATACTATTTTTGTATTTTTCTGAGACTAAAATGTCAATAACCTTACCTCCAAGAGCTTTAATGCTATAAGTACCCAACTTGCCACAGACCTGGGGACTGTTCTGAAGTTTGCTGGTATGTCTTTTTTTACCTGATGCGACTTAAGCTTTTTATATAAATGACAATCAAAAATGTAAAAAATCCCATTGATTTACAGTGGCTGAGCAAAAATGCCCCCTCTACTGGATTAATACGGTCTACAAGTAAAATCCCATTCACTTACATTGGCTGAGCAAAGAGGCTCCCTCTGCTGGTGTAACTCTGTCTACCAAATGCACATTTCCTGGAGAAATCTCTCTAATGGAGCAATTCTGTCTACTAGTGGGTGGAGCTCCAGACTTAGAAGCCAGATGAATTGCTCACGTCTGCAGAAAGGTATGTCAATTGTGTGTGTTTAATGCTTGACATTTGGAACATTCACGCGATTTTATACTATTCAACTCAACAAATGGCAAAACATCTCAAATAAATGTTTGCCAGCAGTTTACGTGAAACAGCGAGATGCGTCGCGTCTAACTCACGAGTCCCGATGAGAGTTACTGCACAAAGGTCAGTGAGATGTGTTTTACTTCTTCCCAGTTTGAATATTCAAGCGATTTTACACTATTCAACTCAACAAATGGCAAAACAACTCAAATAAATCTTTTCGAGCAGTTTGAAATCGGGAATCATTATTGAATTCTGGCATTATTACGGGGGTCAACACTGGCGCTGTGATGTCCTTTTAGATGCATTTTTCTAAACAGCGGAAAAAACTTAAACAAAATACTGCGTCATTTTTCCCAATTCAGATACGTAGAAGAGATCATTACAAACTATAAAAGGTCTTCTTTTATTTGTGTACGCTTACAATAACAACAAAACATTGAGCTATTGTAAAATAACGAAAATAAACAGGGTGCGCCGTCAATGTCTTAGCGATCATCTGTCTGATACATGTCAGAAAAATCAAGTGAAACTCCGCGAATACTTATCACACAAACATGAAACATATATCTAAAGAAAGAAGTGATGGGGGCGGATCGATCCTAAAGTATCAATACTTCCGAGAATGATGTTTCATCTGCGTTGTCTCTGACAGCATGCGCTCCGTGAGGCGATCTCATTTTTACTCACATCTTCACGGAGGTTTGTCTGTTGTATGTGTTTTTAACACTTTCCTGTTTGAACTTTCAAGCGATTTTACACCATTCAACTCAACAAATGGCAAAACAACTCAAATAAATGTTTTTGTGCAGTTTGTGTGAAACAGCGAGTCGCGTCTAACGCACGCACCCCGATGCGAGATCGCTTTCGCTTCTTTTTGCGTTTGAACGGACAATTTCATACAACAAAACGTCAAACTACATGATATATTGTGGAGTATGTTTTGTCTCAAGTGAACGTAAACAGCTGATGAAGAAATCGGGAATCTAAATCTAGTATCAACACTTCCAAGAATGATTATCAGCGTTGTGTCTGACAGCACGCGCTCCGTGAGGCGATCTCATTTTTACTCGCATCTTCACGAAGGTTTGTCTGTTGTATGTGTTTTTAACACTTTCCTGTTTGAACATTCACGCAATAAATAATGAGACTTCACAGTTCTCAAAAGATTAAACTCAATGAAACAGAAGGGATGAGGGCGGATTGATCCTAAAGTATCAATACTTCCGAGAATGATGTTTAATCTCCCTGATAGCAATAGACTCCGGGCATATCCGCCCTCAAGCCGCCAGGTCCGCTGTTCTCTCAGACTCAATTCGGCCATGCGCACAGAATATGCCCCGCCTACAGACAGCGCACTGTCAACTCACGGACTCGCTACAGACGCTGGCCGGATTCGCTGACTGAACGCGCCTATTTTCAACCGTCACCATCACTGAATCATTCTCCACAGTGGAAAAGTTGCTGCCGTCAGTTCGGCGAGGACGGAACACGGTAAGAATAGTTAAAATATGTTTTATTTGTACAGTTAACGTTACTTAGCCTGTAATATTCATACCGTTCAACATACCGATGTTTTTATTTCTGAAATGATTGTGGCAAACCAACTTAGCAAATTGTCATTGGCGTAGATTTGAGTAAAATGTATTTGGTAATTAATAACTCTTGAGTAAAAATATATTTGGATGGAATTATTTCTCTCTGGGAGGTGAGGTGTTCACGTAAGTTAGCTCTCCGGATTTTTATCAAACCCTGAGCGCATATTTTCTCCCCTTTCCAGTAAAATGTCAGGCAAGAACTGATCGTGTTAGGCCTACTGTTACTTTTTAAAACTGAATTTCTGTTATAACGTTAGTTTAAGTTCATTTGTGTTTACATTTTGACAGTTCCACCACCCCATGTAATGTTGTTTCAGATAAATTAATTAATATTATATTAAATCTTGATACGGTACGCGTATCGTGTGTGTGTGTGTGTGTGTGTGTGTGTGTGTGTGTGTGTGTTCTGTTGCAGCTTACAGTTCGTTCAAGTGCCACCAGTTTTTTTGGAGTTTCATCTTTTCCATTCATCTGAGTAAGGTAAGATTAAATAGTACTGTTTCAAACTTGATTTAGCCAGCTATTTTGTCAAATACTGACACTGGTCCAGACTACAACATTTAGCCTAACACTCTTCTGCTAAACTAGTTTGAGTCTATTTTTGTTTACATCATGACAAATATATTCTCCACCACCTCCCCATGTAATGTTGTTTCAGATAATTATTTCATATCATATTAAGATACTGTGTGTGTGTGTGTGTGTGTGTGTGTGTGTGTGTGTGTGTGTGTTCTGTTGCAGCTTACAGTTTGTTCAAGTGCCACCAGTCTGGTTTTGGAGTTTCATCTTTTCCATTCATCTGAGTAAAGTAAGATTAAATACTGTTTCAAACCGTTTTCAAATTTAGCCAGCTATTTTGTCAAATACTGACACTGGTCCACACTACAGCATTTAACACTTTTCTACTAGTTTGAGTCTTTTTTTTTTACATCATGACAGATAAATTCTCCACCAAAGTGGAGTACCAAACTGAGAGACGCGGGGACTTCCTCGTCTCCTTGCGCTTGAATATTTAAATTGTCAAGGCTTTAAAATTTGCAAATTATCAACTTCCTTGAAGATGCAGCACTGGCCCGATCGGGCAAATGACAGTTCCGGCAACTGGCCCAAGTAGTGTTGTCACGGTACCAAAATTTCAGTATTTGGTACCAATACCAGTGAGAATCCATGGTTCTCGGTACCAAAGCTTAATTTAGAATAAACTTACATATATTATTAAAGTGTATATCACAGTTAGAAAGATGGAAACTGTAGTATTAAAAACACTTTACAATAAGATTCTATTTGTTAGATAACATTAGATAAAATGACCTAACAATAAACAATAGTTATATACTGTAGCAATTATTCTCCTTGGGGTTAATTTAAAAATGTTAGTGCTGTAACGATACACCAAACCCACGATTCGGTTCGTATCACGATTTTTGAGCCACGATTCGGTTCGTATCGCGATTCGATCACGGGGGCGGGGCTTGGGGGTGAAAAAAAAGAGAGATTTTGAGAGAAAAAAATATACCGGTATTTTTATTAAATAACATTTGAAAAACCTGTATAAACTGAACACCAAAGAACAATATTAACTATGCAAATTATTAAACTAAACTAGGCAGTGTAGGCTGCTGCTTTTGGGTTGTTTTCTGTGCTCCAACTAAATTGATTTCGGGATGGTGCCGTAGGATATGTATCTGCATGTTGGACGTGTTACCGGTTCACATTTGAGGAAGCTTCTTAAAACACTTAGCCTACGGCAAATTGTGTGGGTCTTGTAGACTACACGATTGCCATCCTTATTCTCCACCGCTAGCCGAAATGTTGCCATACTGCTGACTTAAATGTATTGGGAGGGTCCGCAATCTCTGGGTTGTTTTCCATGTTTCCTCACGTTATTTAACTAGCTCGCGTCACTTGGAAAGGTATAGTCACATGATACGTAGGCTACTAGGCTAACATGTAAAAAGACGCTTACAAGTAAACTTTTTTTAATAGTTGGTTGGGATAAGTCACTGAGTATTTAATTATAGAATATCAAATAGGTTGTGCGATTATTGTCTAAAAAAAATCTCCATGTTTTCGGTGCTAATGCGGTGATGATAAGGGGCGCTGCCAATAAAGCACCAAAAAGCTGTCACAAAGAACCGGCAAAAGTAATGATTATGAATATGTCAAATATAGCAAGGAGACATTTTAATTGTTTATTAATAAACAAGTGTTTTCTGTCAGTATCTATTGCAAGATGAAGTTGACGATGCTGTCTCGCGATCTTCAGTGAACGCGCCAGAGAGAAATGCACTTTTCATACGGATTACATAAGCAGAAAGCAGTCTGTAACTTTCGTTTTGAATTGTTCATTTTAAAAGTAAACATTTCGATATAAATATATTTCTCTGGTCTGTGAGGCAAGTAGCCTACCTTATACGATGAGTTTCGGTTCTCCAGTTCAGGCGCCGGCGACTCCGTGATTATCTATCGATATTTACTTCTTATTTATTAAATCCAGGCAATTGGTTGATGAAACATTGATTAAAATTGAGATACAATTAATGCAAAATGAAATTCACTTTAAAGAAAGGCTTTGTGCTTTCTGTTTGAGGTCTCTTTGAAAGTTTTAGTGCCGCTTCCAAAGAACTGTCACGTCCTTACATTGTTTTTTCCTCATAAATGCGAACACGAAAAATAAAATAAAATAAATATTTTATGTTCTGGGGAGAGCCAACCCTTCTTCATCTGGTGGGTAGTATTAGGCCTACTTTTGGTTTGTACAGTGTAATTCACAGAATTATAAAAATATATATTTTGCCACCTAAAAGCTAAAGATGTTTTGTGTCACGTCCGTAACGCATGTGTATTTCCCTCATATTAAATATAAAATGCATGTGTAGACTTATTTTTCTAATGTCTGGACATTTACTGGACTTTATTACGGGAGTAGGCTATGGATATATAAACAGAAGTTTCAATATATTGGTATTAAATGCATTTTCTGAGAATTTATATTTCAAGTTTTGACTGCAAATGTCACGTCCATAACGCTAAAATTGCCCAATTATCCTCAACTAGTTTTGTGGTGTAGGTCTACGTATTTTAGAATGTTAACTTATAATAATGTTAACAAATAATACTAATAGTAATTTAAAGATGCGGTAGCATTGGATCTGGACGGGAAGGATAACTCTGGGAGTTGGAAGGGGTGTGTGTGTCGCGATTCTCCCTTCTCACATCGCGATACCGGTTCGTGGACCTGAGTATCGCGATTTCGATTTTATATTGCGTATCGTTACAGCCCTAAAAAATGTACTAATACATTTTTAAAATCAAAAGTTTAATCTGTTAACATTATTTAATGCACAATGAATGATAAGTATATAATAAGTGTTTATATTCTGACTATTTTAGACAGCGTGGGATGCCAACCGCTACGGAGTATCCCATTACCTGCCATGACTTGCCATAGAAATAAACCAAGAGAAGTAGCTCTGGCTGCAATGTTCTACCGCAAGACGCATACGTTTCTGTTTATTAACCGCTAGAGCGCCAAAAGTTAAAGTGTACCTATAAATGTCAGATTGTACACTTTTGTTTTAAAGGCAGTGGTTATGTCTGTCCTTTAAAAAAAACAACTTGGTAGTTTCAATGTGATTTCATGTCATTTAATGAAAATCTGCTTGTGTATTACAGGTGCTGTGAGAAAGAGCCACACTGTAAAAAAAAAAAAACCCGTAAAAAAACGGTAATTTTCTGGCAGCAGGGGCGCCAGAAAATGTCTGTTTAAAAACAGAAAAATACTGTCATGAAAAATACATAGATAAACTGTAAAAAAACAGTAATTTCTTATCATATGATTACGGTTTATTACTGTTATTCTACACAAAAATCTCCTTATAATACCATGAAATCTTTTAATTTTAGCGTACATTAATTGTTAAAATACAGTCATACACAAATTTCTTATCCTATGATTACTGTTTATTACTGTTCTACACAAAAATCTCCTTATAATACCATGAAATCTTTTAATTTTAACATACATTAATTGTTAAAATACAGTCATACACCACTAAAACACAGAAAAATTATCTTTAAAGAATGATAAAAAAAGTTTAAGTACAGATAATAAATATATATATATATATATATATATATATATATATATATATATATGCACATATACGCAATGTTTTTATAACAGTACTTAATTTTTTTTTTCAATTTAGTTAAACTGCAAAAATAACGTCTCGGTTACGTATGTAACCTCCATTCCCTGATCGAAGAAGCGACACTAGGGGTCACTCTTGAGCGCCGAAAGATACCTCTGATCTATGAAAAAAGGCCAATGAGAGTTGGCGAACAGTATTTGCATACTCCGGATACGGATATAAAGGCGAGAGAAATACGCTCGTTCATTCAGGATTTTTCTGAGGAGCCGGGAGTGTTCCGGGCACCTCAGCGGCTCGGCTCAGCGACGTGGCCGGGAAGACACGACGTCTCATTCCCTCCATCAGGGAACGGAGGTTACATACGTAACCGAGACGTTCCCCGTCTGTCACTCACTTCGACGTCGTGTCGAAGAAGCGACACTAGGGGTCCACTTCAAAACTCGCCATGCGCTGAGCCGTGTACGTGTACTGCTGACACAGAAGCGGGCAGGTATTTGCACGTGCACAAGCGACCAACTGTGTTCAGGCTGCACGTACTCTTCCCCAATGCCCCGAAAAAGCGTCAGCATCCTTTTGGTTACCCTAGGGGGGAACAAGGTGACGCTCCCAACTAGGGAACGGGTCAAGCCTGGCTGGGCCTCTTTTCTCTCTATGTTTTCTCGGCATAGAGCAAGAGCAGCCGGGGTCCTTACCGCATCGAGGGAAGGGGGTCTTATTCCCGAATTCCTATTCTTTTAGGGGGAAAAGACCCTGCGGAGGCCAAACCCGCCCAGCAGGGGAGGTAAAGGTGGCAAAATACATCACATGGCCACTTTGGGCATGTGGGAGGAAATGGCGCGGTGGTAGATCCAACCTCGAGGAGGGGGGAGTTGCTACAACACGGCGACCGGAGGGCAACGAAGGACTGCCTAAGGGAGACGCGGGTCAGCTCGTAAGGTGACCGTACCGCGGAAATACACACAGGAGGAGTCCCGTAGGAGGCCTGATCTGTGGAGCACCTATTCCAGTAGGGGTAGCCGGAGGTACCCTTAGTGGACTGGACCCGCACATTCCTCCGCTGAACTGCTGCGGGCCCGAAGGGCTAGGGAGGAATCAACCAGGGACCTAGGTCCTCTGGGACAAAAGCGCACTGTTTTGCCTTGGCAGAGGGAAACGGCGCTGGAACAAGCGGTTCACCCGGTCAGATCGTCGACGTGTACCGAGTTCTACGGGCTCGGACCTGAGAGAACACGGGACGAGACTGACTCAACCCTGAGATCATAAGGGTGTTAGGTGCTGCCCAGCCCGCAGCTCTGCAAATGTCTGCTAGGGAGGTGCCCCTAGCCAGTGCCCATAAGGATGCCACGCTCCTAGTGGAGTGCTGGCTCGAACCCGTAAGGGGGGGGCATGGCCTGGGTGTGATAGGCCAACTGAATGGCATCCACCACCCAGTGAGACACCTCTGTTTGGAGACAGCGTTCCCCTTTCTGCTGTCCTCCAAAGCAGACAAAGAGCTGCTCAGAGCGCCTGAAGCTCTGGGTGCGTTCCAGGTAGGCACGCAAGGCACGTACCGGACACGACAGTGAGAGGGGCTGGGTCTGCCTCCTCCCGGGGCAGCGCTTGTAGGTTCACTACCTGATCTCCAGAGGGCGTGGTAGGAACCATGGGCACATAGCCCAGTCGAGGTCTTAGGATCACATGAGTATCTGCCGGACCGAGCTCCAGGCAAGTGTCGTTAGTAGGGAACGCTTGCAGGTCCCCGACCCTCTTGATGGAAGTGAGCGCGATCAGCAGGGCCGTCTTTTCAGGAGAGGGCCCTGAGCCAACTGATTCTAGCGACTCGGGGGGGATCTCTGAAGACCGGCGAGGCCCACCGAGAGATCCCAGGAGGGGAACAGGTTTGGCTGGGAGGGGTTTAACCTCCGGGCACCTCTTGGGAACCTGACGATTAAGTCGTGCTTACCCAGAGACTTGCTGTCTACTGGGTCGTGGTGAGCTGCGATAGTGGCAACATACACCTTCAAGGTGGATGGGGACAGCCTCCCCTCCAACCTCTCCTGTAGGAACAGGAGCACAGACCTAACTGCGCACCTCTGTGGGTCTTCTGCCCGGGAAGAACACCAATTCACGAACAGACGCCACTTCAAGGCGTAGAGTTGCCTGGTAGAAGGGGCTCTGGCTTGGTTGATCGTGGCTACGACCGTGGGTGGTAGACCAGCTAGATCTTCCGCATCCCGTTCAGGGTCCAGACGTGGAGGTTCCAAAGGTCTGGGTGCGGATGCCAGAGCGTGCCCCATCCCTGAGAAAGAAGGCCCTTCCTCAGGGGAATTCGCCAGGGAGGGGCTGTCGCGAGGAGTACAGGGTCCAAGAACCAGGCCCGAGTGGGCCAGTAAGGAGCCACGAGAGTGACTTGCTCCTCGTCCTCCCTGACCTTGCACAGCACCTGTGCAAGAAGGCTCACTGGGGGAATGCGTACTTGCGCAGCCCAGCCGGCCAGCTGTGTGCCAGTGCATCTGCCCCGAGGGGAGCCTCTGAACGGGCGTACCAGAGCGGGCAGTGGGAGATCTCTCGGGAGGCAGAGGGGTCTACCTGGGCCTTGCCGAACCGTTCCCAAATCAGCTGAACCGAGTGGGGGTGAAGCCTCCACTCTCCGCCAGGCAAGCATTGTCATGACAGCGCGTCCGCTATCACATTGAGGTTGCCGGGGATGTGAGTGGCACGCAGCGACTTGAGTCGGTGCTGGCTCCAAAGGAGGAGACGACGGGCGAGTTGTGACATGTGACGGGAGCGTACGCCGCCTTGGCGATTTATGTACGCGACCGCAGTGGTGCTGTCCAACCTGACTAGGATATGTTCGTCCCGAATTAACGGGAGAAACTTCCGCAGGGCCAAAAGGACGGTCAACAACTCGAGGCAGTTG
The DNA here is from genome assembly GCA_032164185.1 of Moxostoma hubbsi. Classification (NCBI taxonomy): domain Eukaryota; kingdom Metazoa; phylum Chordata; class Actinopteri; order Cypriniformes; family Catostomidae; genus Moxostoma; species Moxostoma hubbsi. The sequence goes on along the minus strand of JAVLUX010000051.1, from coordinate 14,850,447 downwards.
ATGTGCCAACGCAGCTGGGCCCCTTTCCAACGGCCTGAGGCTGCGTGCCCGTTGCAAACGGCGCTCCAACCCAATCTGGAGGCGTCGGTCGTGACCAGGACGCGTCTGGACACCTTCTGTAGGGGCACTCCAGCCCGTAAGAAACAGGGGTCTGTCCAGGGGTTGAATGTCTGATGGCAGGCGGGGGTGATTGTTACCCAGTGCGTGCCGTGGCGCCATGCTCGTCTCGGGACTCGGGTCTGGAGCCAGTGTTGGAGCGGCCTCATATGCATCAACCCCAGCGGCGCGACCGCTGCGGAGGACGACATATGCCCCAGGAGCCTCTGGAAAAGTTTTAAGGGGACTGCTGTGCCTGGCCTGAAGGCGGCGAGGCAGTTCAACACTGACTGGGCACGCTCATTGGTGAGACGTGCCGACATTGAGACCGAGTCTAACTCCATCCCGAGAAAAGAGATGCTCTGAACTGGAGTGAGCTGGCTCTTTTCCCAGTTGACCTGAAGCCCCAGATGGCTGAGGTGCCTGAGCACCTGGTCTCTGTGGGTTTTGCATAGTAACTCTCGCGAGAGGACAGAGACAGGCCGAAGGGGAGGACTTTGTACTGATACACCTGGCCCCCGAACGCAAACCGCAAGTAGGGGCGGTGTCGGGGCAGGATGGAGGCATGGAAGTACGCGTCCTTCAGGTCTACCGCTGCGAACCAATCTAGATGCCGGACGCAGGTTAAGCGTGAGCATTTTGGACGGGAGTTTGTGCAACGCTTGGTTGAGAACTCGCAGGTCCAAGATTGGTCGTAAGCCGCCGCTTTTCTTGGGTACGATGAAGTAAGGGCTGTAGAAACCCTTCTTCATCTCGGTTGGAGGGACAGGCTCTATCGCGTCTTTGGCCAGAAGAGTCGCGATTTCCGCACGCAGGGAGTGGGCGTGTTCGCCGTGTACTGCGGAAAAGCGGACGCCCATGAAGGGGGGGCGGGGGCCTGGCAAACTGAATTGCGTAACCGAGTCGGATGGTCCAGGCCAGCCAGCGAGACGGGTTGGGAAGTGGAAGCCACGCGTCCAACCTCTGCGCTAGGGGTACCAAAGGGACGATTAATTTTGACGTACCCGGCGGGGCTTCGCAGCGGGGCGGAGCAGGTAGGGTAGCGTTGGGCGGCAACAGGGCGACCCGCGGCTGAGGTGCTGAGAAGAGACTCAAGCACTTACCTTGCTCCGCACACCCGGCAGGGGGCGGGTTAGCGACTGAGGAGGAGGTCCTGGGTAGGCGTCCTCTAGACTCATCGGAACCAGCCGGCCGGGGGACAGTCGTGGGGCTGAAGACGGGTGGTCCGTGTCCAGGAAGCCAGGACTGTTGATATCTGGGGGCAAAGTGCCGTGAGAACGGCATTTGCGGGCCAGGTGACCCAGAAACAAAGGGAAATAGCTCATTACAGAGAATATGAGAATGTGAAAATTAATTCGACAAGAAAAAATTCTCCTCCCGGCCCTCCACCGGGGACGGAACGGTCTTACCAGCCTCCGGAGCTAACATCTTGGTCCCTGGGTCGAACGTCTACGGACAGCCTGGGAGCCTTCCGGGTCCTCGAAGGGGTCCGTGAGACGGGGGCGTCCACTTCCTGCGGGGTGCTCGACGCTGGGGCTGAGAGCTGGGCCCGGGTTGAGGCGGAGCAGGGTGTTTCATAGCCGCAGGAGGACGCCCGTCGGCGAGCAGACGGGGCATGGCCCATGGCGGCAGGCTTGCGGCGGGGCAGGATGTGCAGTGGCCTCCGTCTGCCTCACCGCTGAGGACTGCTGGGCAGAGTCGTCAACGGTGGCGCCGAATGGACGGAGCTGGGAGACGGGAGTATGGGAGAAGGTGTGCCTTGTCTGCCTCCCGCATTTCGACCAGGTCCAGTCCACAGGTGCGTTTCTGGACCACAAGGGGTGGCCATCGCCTGTTCGAGTGCCGGCGCTTCTGACCTCCGTGGCCCGGGGGCGCGGTTGGTCATCCAGCGCAGTTCCTGCAGCACATCAAGAACAGGACTACCCAAGGTGCAATTTTGAAGTGCCTTGGCCTGGCATTGGTTGCAGGAAGGGCCGTGGCGTGCAGAGTGGAAGCGGTCTGGGACCGTTCCACCGCGAGGGTAGTGAGAGCGGAGGAGCGAAGAAGCCTTGGCTTAGCTCAACTCGTCGTGCACGTCCGGGAAGAAAGGAACGGGGGGGGGGCGTGGCTGTGAGCAGCGCACCTGCCCGTGGAACCGATCAAGTAGCCCGGGAAAGCATAGCGGATCTCTGTGCGTCAGGCTCAGGCTGGGCGGCAGACCCGAAGGTGGCGGCCCAGGCGAACGCTCAGCATCCGATGCCGCTGTAACGCTCTCCGATGCAGCGGTGATGTCATCCAATTCTGAGGCAAGCAAGCGTGCCGGGGAGACGGGCAGTTCGAGGGGGTTTACCCGGCGAACAGAGCCCGTCATATTCCCCAAATCGCCTTCATCGCCCGCGGCACCTGCGCCGATCCCGTAGGAAGAAGGCGGAGCGCGGGGGGCGGCTGAAGTGGCTTTCTCTCATTACAAAAGAAAGCCCTGCGACCGCAATGCTATAACGGCCATGTTCTCACACTGAGAAGATGAACCATTGGAGAGAATACTCATCCCGAGCTCAGACGGAAGCAAACAAGCATGCCGGGGAGGCGGGAAGTTCGAGGGGGTTTACCCGGCGAACAGAGCCCGTCATTGTCCCCAAATCGTGTTCATCGCCCGCGGCGCCTGCGTCAATCCCGTAGGAAGGAGGCGAGGCGCGGGGGGCGGCTGAAACGGCTTTCTCTCATTACAAAAGAAAGCCACACGACCGCAATGTTGCCATGGCTATGTTCTCGCACTGAGAACATGAACCATTCATAAAACACTGCCTGCGTGCGAACGCAGCCCAGGCATGCAAGACAGTGTTTTATGACCGAGAGAGGTGGGGAGAAATCACCGCATCCAGAAACTACACAGGGGCGGAAATTACATCTTTATAAAGACGCATCCTGAAAAGGTCGTTCAACGCCCATGTGTAATGCTCTTTCAAAGAAATAAACTCTTTTATGGAGAGAATCGCTCTTTTAACTCTGCGCTGTCGAAGCGCCCAGGGGCAAACTGCATGCCGGCAGTGAAGAGAAAAGCCGCTGTAGTGCGCCGTAAATCCAACAGCAAAGCAGAGCGTCAGAGGATCAGAAGCAGGATCAGTTGTGTTACTCGCAGCTGACTGCATACACACGACCATCGGCTCCGAAGAAAATTACTGAATGAACGAGCGTATTTCTCTCGCCTTTATATCCGTATCCGGAGGCGGAGTATGCAAATACTGTTCGCCAACTCTCATTGGCCTTTTTTCATAGATCAGAGGTATCTTTCGGCGCTCAAGAGAGACCCCTAGTGTCGCTTCTTCGACACGACGTCGAAGTGAGCGACAGACGGGGAACTTAAGATTTGCTTTAATAAAAATGAAAAAAAAAAAACAACAACAGTAATCTTAATTTTGTTTTGTTTTATTTGTTATCTGCAAATACATCCTGTGATTAACATTTAACAAAGCACTTCATAGCATCGTTAGCAGCATATGTTAGCATACATATTTAAATGTAACTGGTTCTCTCCACTGGTTAAAACTAACCAACATAACATAAACAGTCTTACAGTCTTTACTGTGAGCATGACAGCTTTTTTTTTTAACCCTGTACTTTGAAGTGTACACAATTTACATTAAAGTACACATTAAAACGCCACACTCACTCAAGATAACAGCCAGCCACAAAATACAAGCAGAATGAACCCTTTAAACATCACAGATTAGTATACTGTATAAACAAATTGGATATGTATGAAACAGAAAGAAGTTGGCATGTGAGATGATGTCTACTCTCTCCATTCAAAGTTTGCAATGTTTGTAATCAATGGAAGAACCTTAGGATTTAAGGACTGCTGTTTTTTAGATGGCTTCTTCTCCACTTTGGTCCCCCGATCTGGATTTATCCTGAAAAGGCATCTGTGAAGACAGAAATACACTTGAATATAGTGCTAAAAAATTTCATAATCAGCCATTCTGATGAGCCATATAAAAAGTATTTAAACACAGCAAGAGATGTGACAGACATATCTAAAGGTATAGTTCACCCCAAAATAAAGTTGTCATCATTTACTCAACCTTAAGTTGTTACAAACCTGTATACATTTATTTCTTCTGTTGAACACAAAATAAGATACTTTGAAGATTTTTTTTGTAACCAAACAGTTGATGGACCCCATTGACTTCCAAAGTATCTTTTGTGTTCAACAGAAGAAATTCATACAGGTTTAGAACAACATGAGTGCAAGTAAACGATGACAATTTTATTTTGGGGTGAACTATCTCTTCAAGTATCTCCCATTAAGCAAGTGTGCCGTTCCAACAACCAGTGTTAAAATCTGCTGCCAGTGTCAACATCTCCATAGATCATAAAGGTAGTGTTACACCATGTCCTAACCAGCCGTGATGGCGACACGCGATGATTCTATTTTAGAAACTGTTTCTATTTTTCCGCGACGTTGCGGCTGGAACAACAACACAAACTATGGCAATGATAATCTCAGGTACTGTTTATGTGCTTTATTTAATGTTAAAAGCGTGTAATGTGACTTTGATTATCATTTATTGTTCCCAGCCTTGTAGCCGTACTACCTCAGGTCTTACAATTACACAAATGGAAACAAGAATGTTTAAACTGTATTCTATAACAAAGATTGTTTTAATAACTTAGTATGTATTTTTAATAGTTTAAAATGGTGTGTGTAAAATGATAATACATTGATTTATTATGTTCTTATCAAGATTAATCTCTGGGGCCATGCACTTGCTGCGAGAGCCCGCCCACACGCTGTTCTGATTGGCTGTGGTTTTTGATCGATTTTGTGGCATCTTGTAGTCGCTGGAATCTTATCGCATTGCGTCTGGTTAGGACACCGTGATAGTCGCACCACAAGATTGATGAAAAAATTGTGATCTATTAAACCGGAATAGTTCATAATGTACCAATACCAGTTGTCTTATTCACACAGATGCCAGAAGTGCACAGTGTCTGCTCATTTTGCTCCTGTCATTTCATAAATGTTGTAATGATCTTGCCACCAAATAAAATTGATCTAGACTGATCTGTTACCGGTTTCATGTCCATTAATTTCCTAAATGGATAATTGTTTATCTATCCATCTTTGGTCCATATATACACACACTTTTTGTTCTTCAGGAAATGCATTTTGTGGTTAAACTTCAAGTCTTACCTCTGCAAGAACTCAAGAGTTGCTCCAAGTTCCACTGGATAACAGATGTTGAGGCAGTAGTAGGATACGAACATTATTACAAGGGCATCACCACAATTTTTAACACCATCTTTCACGATGGTCTGGTCCACAGCAATCATCAAGTTTTCAGCTGTCAGGGGAGAACTCTTTACAGTACACAGGAAAATAAGAAAAGTCAAAAACATTAGGTTAAAAGAAAAGTCTAACATCATGATTGTCAAAAGACCACATTATTTGTCTTGCATATTAGCACAATAACAAGAAAACATTACTATTCTGGGTTTTACCTTTCCATTATGTTAAAAAATTAAGGGTATCCACCAAAAAAAAACAAAAAAAAAAACAATAATAATAATTCTCACAGTAACTCATGTAATTTCAAAACAGTATGACAGTTTATCTGTGTAATACAAATTAAGATATTTAAAAGTTCTCAGCTGTTTAGGTCCAAACAATGTAGGTGAAAGGCAACCAACATTGAGGATACACAAAGATAAAGGCATGAGTGTAATCCATTTGACCCATGAGGTATAATCCAAGTTTTCTGAAGCAATACAATCACTTTACTGTTTATAAATATAAAATGCAGTTGTAACACTCAATTTAAAATCACATATAAAATAAATAAGGCTGTAAAGTGAAACCTAATTTGTCTATACATTATGGCAATGGTGATTAATGAAATTCTATGCTAAAAGAGATTGTGTGATGTGACATTTTGTATGTGATGTGGATGTACACTAAAATGTGTTATTATTTGATACTGTAGTTATTAATAATCAATCTCATCATATAAAGTGACCACATTTGTTCAGAAGACTTAAAATATGAGTAACGTGGATTACATTAAAGGTGAATGGTAACCAACAAGTTCCATCATCAATGTATGGACATAAACAGCTGATAACTTTCTGCAATATCGGTGTTCTAAAAATGAACACAAGTCAGACAAGTTTGGAATGACAGGGTGAATAAATGGCAATTTTCTGTTTCGGCTTGACTACCCCTTTAATAAACTTTTCAAAAATGTTAATTTAGTACCACCATGCTAGTGCTACGCTGATGAAGGTCTAATTGCAGAAAATGCTTATACCATTAACAAGATATACTTAAAAGTTTACTAGAATCTCCAGCCAGCCCCTGATTTAAAATGCCTGTATCAACCTGTTCATAAATTGAAAAATGCCTTTTGCTTAAATGGGATAAAACATAAAATACCACATACCACACACAACGACGCAAGGCGTGGTGGGCAGTTGATCAACTTCAGATGGCAGACACGTCTCATCAACCATCACGAACATCTTGGCCTGATCTTCATTGAAATGTTTCAGAAGCAGCATCACACATCCAGGAAGATAAGCATCTAGATCCTTCGCTTTGGCACTTTCAATGCCTTCTAGGATGCTCTCTATTTTGCTGTTCTTCTCATGGGACATGAGATATGAAATGACTCTTTCACATTTACTTGAGACGGCTCCTCTGTCAACATCCATACCTGTTAGCTCTTTGAAGTGGACCATTATCCCACACATCTCAAACAGATATGGCCACTCTTTTACCAAAACAGGGGTTTCCATTCCACTTATGACTCTTCTCTGAGTGTAGAAAGTAGCCAGCATTTTTTCTTGAATACTTTTGGTGTTCTTGCTTTTGTTTTTGTGCATGTTCTTTAATTCTTCTTGTGCACATTTCTGAGTCTCCTTAGTTTCACCCGGTGGCAGCCGTTTTGGTTGCCAATTTGTGCAACCATATGTATCCACTCTTCTTATCTTGGAAGGTGGGTCTTCTCCCTCACTTGTGCTGGATGTCTGTCTTTGCAGGTAAAGTGAGGTTTTCCCTCTTTTCATGTTGTCAAGTCTAGTCTGCATCTGCTTGGTAAGGGAATCATAACCGCTACCAACAACTTGATCTTCAATTACATCTCTGAATGACAGAGGATATCTTAAAACAATCTTCCTGGCAATTTCACATAGATGTTTCTTCCCTGGTGTAGGGCAGATGGTTAGAATCTCTCCTAACATCAGGCGAATCATTTCACGTCTTTCACGTCCTGTTGGCCGCTCTTTATTTTTGAGCTTTCTGGTAATTTCTGACGGCATTTTACTCCAGGGTATCTCAAAATTGAAGTGCCAGTTGTTATCCACTGGAGAGTTTCTATGAGGAGTTGAGACTTCACTTGAGCTTGAGGAAGACTGTGGAGAGTTGGAATGATCTGCAATGTATCCACCTGGAGAGTTCAGAATTTTTTTTAGCATTCACTACTGGCCTCTGACCACAAGACGTGGAAGAGTGGGAAAAAACAAAAAAAACACCTACTGTATGTGAAACACTAATCTATTCTACCAGGCTTACCATCCAATTTAAATGATAAAGCCTTTTCAATTGTAATATTGATACATCACAGTCTAACCCTAACTATTACTGTCTTTTGATCTGTGTTATTTTAATTCAGCCAAAACATTTTCATCACACATACTTGTAGATGAATGGTCTCTGCGTGGCATTGTTCCTCTGGGTGTGGCTATACATCTTTCTGGCTCAGCTCTGGTAGGTAGATCAGGAATCTCTTTGGCATCCTTTTCAGCTGGACAGAAGACAATAGGATTTAGGCCTGCAATCACGTTTTGCCGTTACAAAGCTTTTTCAAAATTGCTTTGCAAAACTCAAATACAACTGATCTATTACGTTGTGAGGATATAATATTTTTAATGTGTTTACAACTTACAATTAAGTATACTTACAAAAAGCTTTAAATCTCACAATCAATTTTCGAGCTTCAATTGGCCTGAGGATATCAACAAGATCTGCCTCCTGGACATACTTAAAATCTTCCACGGTTTCCACACCCAAGGTCTGAAGAGCCTCTAACAGATGTTCATTTGAACTTGAATTTGGCAGCACAGAGTCAATGAAGTCAGAAAGACCACTGTCTACATCATCCATCACTAAGAAAAGAGAGTCAGATATTGTAATTCAGTGTTAGCCCAAATAAATCACCAAAGTGCAATTCAGCCCAAAAGGAAAATGTAATGTATTCTTCATTTCTTAGCTTCAGAGGTAGCTATTTCACTATCAGCTTTCAACATTAGCTTGATGTGTGTAGGTATGTATCTGCATCCTTGTGAAGTGGTTACTGTTTTTATCACTATCTGTTTTTAAATATTTATGGAACTCTGTTATTGAAAGTTTAATTCTAAAATGTAATTTCATGCATTTAAGGACCTCTTCAGCCATACTCAAGTCCTGCAAAGTCTACTGTACTCATCCTTATATTACCTAGTGCTCACACAGTCACAACTCAGCATTAAATTACCTACTCAATATCTACTTTGCTATGTTTGAGAGAAATTACTCGAGTTCCACAAAAAGCATAAGCAGGCAATGGATAGTAATCCAACAACAGCTCTCCATTTATGCACCTCATGCCCCCACATGCTGTGTGAATTTCATACAGTCCAAACTCTGGTAAATACTGTGAACCATGAGGAGTTACAAGGAAGTACACATTTGTATCCATTATTAGCATAAGTTCGATTTGTGCAAACTCTGTTGGCATGCCAGGACCTATGCAAAGAAAAAATCCCTTTCTGTATAGAGTGCCTTTCCACTGTATCTCAGTAGATGCTTCAAGAGCACACTGATCAGGCAAGCTTGCTTCTACTGCACTGCGTACTGCATCACTGTACAACTCTGCATGGAAAGGGGTGGATTGTTTCACTTGCAAAGTAGGAGCAAAGATAGAACTTGAGTTTAGATATGTTTGCAGAAGTTGGTGGTTATTTGCAAGTGTCTGGGACACATTTTTGAAATTTTGTGTTCTTCTCACACATCTTTTGAAATAGGAATGCTTGCTTTCGAATCTCATAGTCCACAATCTCATGAGTGGGCCAAACTTGAGAATCAAAGCAGGATAGTGGCCAATGTAATTGTGCTTTGGTTTGAGTTTATGATCAGGAAACATCTCCTTTCTTGTTTCTAGATACTCCACAGTGAGAACATTGAGCAAAGCAACTTGAGAGTGAGATATTTTAGGGGCACATATTAATTCCACAAGTTCTTTCAGCTGGACTGTCAGCTGCCATATTGGATCATCTGTTTCAGCAATCTTTTCACCTATTATAATAGGAAGAAGCCTCAGGAGAGACCAGTTTTCTGTTGCCTGGCCACCTATTTTAACTCCCTTTTCAACAACCTCTGAAGGAGTAGAAGTGGCATCAGATCCATGATAGCTGAACTGCCTGATTCTCTGGTTTAGCTGACTGTAAGTAAAGAATTTCTTTACATTCACAAAGTGCTTGATGTACATGGCCAAGTCATATGCCACAACTCCTTCAAACACATCATGTCCAATACAAGGTGGGAGGCCAGGCTGGCAGACATGAAAGTAAGTGAGGGAATTGAAAACTGAATCAAATTTTAAACCCCTGCTTTCTGTCAGGGCACCACTTTTTATCTGTTGTATTGCCTCATTGTAGTTTTGCACTGTTCGGGGTGGTGCACCTTTTTGAAAATCATGGAACTCACTTCTAGTTACCAGGCAATATCTACAGAAGTAAGTGGAGGTACTGAAATTCTCTGTGAAACCTCCAATATTGTGAGACCCCAAATTATCTCCAGCAATCCAAAAAACTGATGCCTTAACAACATGCCCAGATATCACAAGCCCATTTGTCTCCAGTTCCTTGATATCTGACAGCATTGTGGAGAACACTTTGTTGTGGCCAAAATATTTAAAGTGTTCTTCCCTACACAAGAGCACAAGCTGCAAGTTTTCAACACTGGAACGATAAAACGGGTCAAGATTGGCCAGTGTAAAGTAAACCCCAAGTATCTTGTTTTTTTTTTTTTTTGCTGACCCAAGAGGATTAACAACCTCGAAGGCATCTTGATACAGTATGAGCTTTATACTTATACCCGACTCCCTAAACAGAGTATTACTCTTGTAGACAGAGCCATCTCTCACATCACTTAGAACATGTGCATAAGTGTCATCTTCATGCTTTGTACATTCTTTCCACACAATTGGGTCTTTTAGCAAAGCCTGCAAAGTCTCTTTTATTGGGTTATACTGAGCAAATTGTTCCTTTCGATTATCATCAGTGCCTAAACTAATAGTTTGAGGATGCACATAAGAGAAGTTTGTCTGAAAATATTGCTTTCTCAAATACTCAGTAGAGAGTGCAGGGCTACAGGATGCATGCAAGCTAGAATCATTTAAACTTGCCAGAACATCTTTTATTTCTGACTCTTGTCAATTTGGTATTAGCTTGCAGGACACCTTTAAGCTGATTTCTTGTGTACTGGTGACACACATCATTGAGACTGTCTACTTGTTCCACAATCATCTGAATAGTGGAGGAAGGTACAAGGTATTTGGCCTGCAACTTCATGTAAAACATACACAAATTTCTCATATATAGCCCTTTCATATCAGTTGGGTCCAGGATATCCTCAGGCTCGTCAATGCTTACATCTGATGGACTTTGAGCAACATCAAAAGACTGGCTTGGCACAGAATCAACAAGATACATAGTTGAGACTTGCACAGATGCAGCTTTTTTATGATTTCTAGAAATGTGTGCAGTAAAAGAGGACCTCAATGAAAAGGCTTTGCAACAGCCTTTAAATGGGCACTTAACCTCTTCTTTCTTTGAAACATGCAACTTTAAATGATCTAAAAGATCTTTCAGATCAATGCATTGTTTCTGGCAATGTGGCTTTTCACATTTCAGTGGACCCTGTACGGTTTCAAAGTGTGACACGGATGACTGCCTATGGTGGCGCAACATATGACTTTTAAAGGAATTATACTTGGTAAACCTTGATTTGCACCCAATTACACAACAGGCATATTCACCATGTGCTTCATTTGTGTGTAATTTTTGATGATTTACATACCCTTTCACTGTTTTCGTAGAAATGCCACATATAGGACATGTGAAAGCATTTAGAACACTTGCCATATTGCAAACTTACTTTAATATAATGTTTGAGCTTGAAGACTTCTGACTGATCTCAATTCCAGAAGTTCCAGATAGCTAATGTTCCAATTCCTGGTATTGCATATTGGGGGGGGGGGGGGAGAAAAGAAAGAAGTTTGCATATTAATGTCTGTGCAAAATTACATTACATTAAATTGTAACACAGCAACATTGATTTTCTATATTTACTTGAGTCACAGATTCAGTGACACACAAAAATCCTTAATTCAGGCATTTCTGAAACAAGCCTTTACAAATTGAAATAAAGTGTGTTTGTTTGTTTCTTAAACCTTTACAATGTGACCATTTAGTACCACACTACGAGTATTTCCCTTATGTCATTTTAGCTGTAAATCAATTACACTAAATTTGCTGACATTATTTTTTGGAGAGCAATCGTGGATGCTTTTGCCAGAAAGCCACACAGGGCTTGGTCACCAGAGACTGCTGTTAGTGTACCATTTGAAACCAAAGTCAACGTTGACTTATCACTTTAACCCAAACAATTATCTTTTTCTAACACTTTTGACGATGTTTTGGCCATCGTTAATGCGCTTAACAAGTGCGCAGCATATTAGAAAGCTGTTGTTAGCAGTGGTCAACTTTAGTTAGCCAGCCACGTGCCCCACAGACACGGCCACAAAAATACAAGCTAACACAAAGATAATGTTAATGTTCTTAGAAATGCAACGTTAAACAGCGTTTAGGTAACGTTAACACAAAGCTAAAATGTATCTGCAACCTAGCTAATGTAACATCTAACATACATGTTTTGTTTTCGGTCGTCAATCTTAATGTATACTCTAGCTATGTGTCAGTATTGCGTTGAATTTTTGAATGTGTCAGTAAATATTTTTTAGACGTTACCTCTCACATGTGTTGCTTCCTCGAAAACAGCAGAATAGTTCACCAGCGCGTCTTCATCGTTCATGTCGCGCGCTTCTTTCAGGTGTCAATTCTGATTGGCTTAAATAATTATTGCCCTGAAAATGATTTGCTGAACACAGAGGTTTGTGATTTTTCTTTTGCATTGGTTTTCGTAGCTTATTATTTAAATTGCAACGGTCTTTTTTTTTAAACAGCTAAACTTGTTTTACTTTCTTAAATTACAAAGTTACAAGTAAAGAAAATATACTTTCAACTAGGATATCTCTCTTTTTAACAGATCTCTGATAGACTGTGACAAGCTAAGGGGTGTCAGAAATGGACACAGTTGTTACAGTATTTCATGTGTTAAAAGAGGCCAGCAGGTGTCGTGGAATATTCACGATGATTCTCTCTAAGTTGTAAGAAAACTCTCGGAGTCCCAAGTTCCAGATGCCAAAGTTATAGTTTATTGAACACCAACAAACTACATGAGACCGGTCAGCTGTCCGTTCTGACCTCATCATCCCAAGTTCCCAGTTATATACCTTTCTTACTATCTTTCTACTCATTATCTCCAGCCAATGTGGTCAGTGCCCTTGTCCCTCCCCTTGCCTCCAATATGTTTTATGTTCTTTGCCAATTAAATATTGGTGGGAAATCCCTCAAATCTCATAGTTCATGGACAGTGCACTCCTAATCAAGAAACACCCGTGTATGAGAAAAACAGCCATGTCCTCATAACATATCCTTCACCCTTGATCTACAGGTCAGTGTTTTTGTAATCAATGGATACTATTTACCATACTGGTAGAAACTTGGCTTTAGTTTATTAATTTTGACCATCTGTTGTTTCACTCCTTGTACATAACCTCCCTTATTTTGTTACAACTGGGTACTTTCTGTGGTTTTTGCAGCAACAACACTTTTAGTAACCTCAAATGCTCTTTCCTGGGTCACACACACTTTTAGTAACCTCAAATGCTTTTTCCTGGGTCACACAAGGCCAGGAAACTCACATAAGTACTTCGATATAAAAACATACTATAATATTTAAAAATATACTATATACTCCCTCCTCTGAGACTTAAAAAGTCTCACCTCTATTGCCCTTACCCAGAGTGCAACCTCACAAGTCAGTCTCCTTCTGTCCTACCAAGTGACCAATACAAGTCACACATTCATCTAATAATGACTGCTCTTATGGAACTGCACTCCGGAGGATTAAGGACCAAACCTCTCCTCCCACATTTAGCTAGGAAGAAGTAAAAGATCCCAATCCTCTAGATAATTTCTTTCTGGAGGTGCTTGAAAACAAATCAATCAATCTTTGTAATAAGCGTGTACATGCAGTCTTAGCCTTGCATGATGTAGAGTTCAAATGATTACACATATTTTGACAATCAAACATACTTAGGAAATTATTAGTAAATTTAACATGGTAATATGTATCCTTCGGTGCCAGAGGAACTCACAGACATTTCCGGTAGCCTGGAGCGCTATCTGGTGGTGTGTTGGAGCAGACAGCGGGTTTTTAAACCACCAGTAGAGTCTTGCTCTTGCTGCTAAGCACTGAGGTGCTCGTCGATCCTTTTCTTTATTTTGTAATGTCTTACTCTTTGGCCCTCCAGTGGTTCTTGCAGTGTTTTATAAATGCATATTATGTTTCATTCTACATCAATTTATTCAGTTAATAGTACCTTCAGAGATGATTCAAACAACAAATTATATTTCTAAAACATTTAAAAAGTTCAATTTTCCAAAATAAGCATTCTTAGCATTCCCTTTTAATTGGTTACATTACCTTGTAACATTACCTTGTAACATGGATAATGATCTGCTTCAGAAACTCATCATTCCCTTTCATTATCATTGCTTGATTAGACAGCAAACATAATTTTAAAGGAATACTAACTTCAGGAAGGGGTATTTGCCAAAATAATAAACAAAACACCCTCTATCTTCCTGCATACTCTATCCAATCTAAAATACTACCTAATTTTGTTATAAAAGAAAATACAATGAGTATGCTGACTCCCTTGCTATCCAAAAACAATAGAAAAGTGAAAATAAAGAGTCAAAATAAAAGGCTCCCCTTCCCTACCACTCTTGTGAAATTCCAGGATTTTTTCTAGAATTCGTCCAGGTCATCCAGTCCAGGGCATGTGGGTTATACAGTAGACCCAATGTCACTTCCAGATGGTTTTACAGATACACTGGTCATCTGTTTGGCTGCAGCATTGGCCAGCATTGATCTGAGAAGAGGCACAATACAACAACACAAATAATAACAACAGCTATGGCTATTATTACTCCCACTTTAGTCCAGGATACAAATAGTTTGTCAAACCAATTTCTAACCAAGCCATTTTACTTGTAGGTTCTAGTTGGCCTGTAGGCTTTCAATGAGTCATTAATGTAATTAATCAATCTTTGCTAACTGTAATTTTTTCAAGGGAGAGGGCGAACATATTATATAACTTGTCATATTTGCTTGTTTTTCTGTATAATCTCGTCATATTTGCTTGTTTTACTATATATTCGGCCCATTTATACCAGTCATTTTGAGTTGCGTGTAGTTCCTCCTTTCCTGCGGACTCTACGGGTTCCATAATACATTCTAGGTCTATGGGTTTTGATACCCTCTGATGGGGCATTGTGTGAGGTTGGGTCTTATGCAGATTGTTCGGTTTGCCCTGTTTAGCCAAATTGCTTATCCAAATTCTAGTCTTTCCAGGTTCACCTTTGTTCAATGATCCAGGTGCTTGTTTCTGTCTGATTTATCATTCTATGCTATATTGTCTCTGCTCAGTCTGGGAAATAGAACTCAAGGTCTGTGGTGTCAATTGTAGGAATTTCATCATACCATGTTCGTAGTGATGGTCCTTCATCTGAAGAGTCTCATCTTTCCTGGGTAGCCTCTCCGGTAGGCCCTGTATGGGAGGCAATACCTGTCCCAAATATGTTAATAACAGCATCATCCACACCAATACCTCTTTGAGCTTCCATTCTTTCCTCTGCGTCCCGCAACACTTCGTCCAGCGGCTGCGTTTGCTGGCCAGTTTAATTTCCTTCAGTTGTTTCTGTATCTGGTTCAGTAAAATGAGCACTTTCTTCCCCTGCACTTTTTTGGTCCTGTTCTTCTGCAGCATCTACTTCCATCTCTCTTTCTATGCTTTCCTGCTCCACTGTGGCACATACTTCAATCCCTCTATCTGCCTCAGCGTGCTCTTCCCCTACGTGCGTTTGTCCCTCTTCTACTTCCTCTTCTCATTCTTCAGAGTCTCTAGCCGGTGCTTGCGCATCTTCTCCTTCCTCAGGTTCTTGGTTTTGTGCTTGCTGCTCTTCTTCGTCTGAATCTTGCCTCGTATTCATCATTGGGAAGTCCATATTCATAGTTACTTCAATACAGTCCGTCATGTCTCTGTACTTTCTGAATTCACTTTATGGAGTATTTAGTTTTAGTTCAGCTTCATTGGAAAGGCCATCCAAGATCCCAAAGGCTGATTGTAGGGAACCCACTCTGCAGTGTGCTTTCTTAGAATTGTTCATCTGGGGATCCTGGTCCTTCTTGGGACGTTTCTGCAGTAGGCCTTTTATTGGGGGCAACACTTATCCCAAGTTTGTTAGTAATAACATCATCCAAATTAATATGTCTTTCTAATTCATTGGTATTGTAGGCCACAGTTGTTTTCCACCTTCTCTCCTTCAATGGGTCATCCTGTCCCATCTTGCTTCAATGATGGCAACAGCATTACTATTTCATTTCATATGCATAAAGCACACTGTAATCAACTCATATGGTTAAATGTTTTATATTAACTAACAATCATTACTTTCTGCATTCGTTTGATTAGAATATTAAATGATTTCCCTTATTACAGTCATTGGCTACACACATTCCTGTAAGAGAGGAAATGTGTGCACACACAAATGCACTTGTTGCATCTCGTTTGTAGCACTAAATTACACATGGGTCCTCTGCCTCCTCCAGGCAGGTGCCAGGCAGAGTCTGGCTTTGTTCCAATTAAAAACATTAGATCATCCCTTTAGTATCTATTCACAACATTTTTCATGGTCATTCACAGAAAGGGTAATTCACAGAGAGGCTATAATTTTCCCCAGAAGAGGGAAACTACCACAGGTGTTCCTTATCTTAAAACTCCCTACTCATGCACTTATCACATACATTTCATTTCCTCCTGTTTCCCAAGGTCTCTCAATGTCTGTATCATATTAATTAATTTTCCCTGCAAGCTAAGCTGTTTTTCATAGCTTCAGACTGCATCAGAGTAATTCAGAGTATTAAATCAATAAAAGAATGATCAAATATGTAACATATGATTCATCTCCTTATACATATCTTTATTGGAGGAATCAATTTCCTCCCAGTTTGGTCTTTCTGTTGCATTGGACCATTCACATTGATCAGTGTCATCTGCTTGTTTTGATAAATAATTATCTAATCAATGGTAACACACAATAGAATATTATTCCCCTCACAAGAATTGCTGTTTCAATCATTATACCAATTTTGGCCTACCCGCACCCCATTTCTTAAATAATTCCATGTAAATTGTTACAAGCAAACAAGACAAGCAATATTAATCTTTAGTCACCAACATGTTTCTTTTCCATTCTTCATTACTTTTAAAATGTACATGAGTTCAATTAAAGCATAAGTAATAAATCATCTTCCAGTCTAAATTAATTATCATACAAACATTCCCATGTTTGTTTAATACTTCTATAAAAAGTCAGGCACTCCTTTGTCTGCAACGGTTCTCAAAACTTTACCCCCAAAACCAATCTATAAATAATCCTCTACACAGGGTATGATCCCCTGATAACACAGTGACAGAATGCTTTGTTATTAAAATGCAGTCGGGTTCAGTGGAACTTTCCATTTTCGGGCAGGTCTCTTCTAGACCTCCCTTTTGATGCTTCTGATCTAAGAGCATTCATCCACTTCCTTAAACCCCTTTCAAGCCTTCTTGGGCAGGTTTCCAGGGCGGTGACGCCCTGCCTTAGGTCGCTCAACATTTTTTGCCATTGTCAAGTCTTATCCGTCATCGGACCGTCACCTCTTGCCACTGGTCTTGATACTGCTCTTGTCCTCAATCCTTAATAATTTGGTATCAGTAAACAGATATTTTCTTTTTCAGGGAGTATCACCAGAGAACCAACACAGCCAATGGAACCATCTACAAATGCTTAAATATGGGGACAATTCAAAACATAGTTAAATTCAAAAAGCATTATTAAAAATTAATCAATCTATTAAAATTGTCCAAATTAAACGTAAAATATGCTCAAATTGAACTCATTTATAGATCACTAATTTCCATTCAGGTTGTATTTCTGCTATTTTAGCAAATGTCACAAAAGACCATGTATCATGGTTGGGAATAATATCAGAACAAAGCCCTGTCAAGCTTCTAGGAAGCTTAATTTAAAAACATCACCTTAATTCAATAATATTCTCTAGACAGTTTTTTAACCTACATTTATTCTTTCAAATGAATTTTCAGCTAAATCTCCTATCTTTAGTCCAATCTTCATATCACTCTATCTAACATTATTGTCGAAGCACATCATTTTACATATAAAAATCAAATCAAATCAAAAATAAAACAACTTAAGAGATATTTCTTCAAAATCTGCTCTTGTGTTTCTGTTCCAAGCAGAGGCTTATCAATTTTAGACCAAGAGTGAGGAGTGAGGGGGGGCAATCCACTCCCTCACACTGTTTCTAATGTCATTACAGCTATTTCTTCTTCTTTCGTTTTAGAATCTCACAATAATATATTTGATTTATTATTCAACAGTAAAAATATTGATATTTATAATAATTGATTATATTAACTGCTTTCAAACTTTCTCATCTCACACCATTTAAAAACCAAAACCTACTCTCAACCTACTTAATTTTGTCCATTCAAACAACATACATAGAACCTTCAAATCTTTAATAAAACACAAGCTTTAATTTTCTTTTTTGACATTCTCTATTTAATCAATTCAACTTACTTTTAGCTTTCTGTTCAAGCAGAGCTTTACATTTACAACACCTATCTTATTATTGATTTATTATAATCCCATTTTTACTATTAAGTAATAATTTATTATTACTACTTTCTCCATTTCTTACACTTTCTCAGGTTAAGGAACTTCCATTCTATTTAATAAAATAATATAAATCAAGTTTTTTAAACTAACAGAAAAGTAAGTAAAAGTTTAAACAGATTAAAGTCATAAAGAGGCACAATGGAAATTCAAACATATCTCTTGTCTTGTGTTTTGAAATAATTACTCCGTAAAATACATTCTAAAATACACTACGCTCTTTTAATTTCTCATTACTCTTTTTTTTTTTTTTTTTTTTTTTTTTCATCCAAATGTTTCAGCATCATTTATCATTATTATACCTCTAAAATGATACTTTCATGTATTAACTATGGCAAATAGACACTCAAGCAACTCTTTTTTAGAACCCACTAACCTCTTTTTTATTTTTAATAAAACATATCTGTCATTTAAAAAAACAGGGAAAACACTAAAATTTATTGGCAAAAACTGTAAAAAAAAATGTTTTTAGTAGATGTACTGCCCCCTTTTCCCTACATCTTGTCTCTTAATCTCTGTAGTACTGTTGACTTGGTAGTTTCGCAGGCCGCAAGTCTTTGACGGCAAAAAACTCTGACTGAAAGACAGTCCCCCATATCTGATTATATATTTTCCAAGGTGTTCTTCAGTCATAATTGCAATGAGACTTAAGTCAATCTAAAATGAAAGATTGATGATTATTATGACAATTAGAAGCAGCCTACCTTAAAGTAAATGCACATGAGTGCTAACGATACACATTGTAATATCAGACAAATCAATGGTTAGAATTAGTCTCTCAATTGATCCTTGAGCAACGTCTCGCGTCCTCAGAAATTCAACTAACTCTTCTTCCATGTTGTCCAGAGCCTGATAAATTTCCAAACCAAAATGTACCTTACTATTATAGATCAGTGATGAACGTTCTCATCCCTATCTCATCCTCTGTGGCAATAACGCAGTCGGAAAAGAGATGCACACACCGGAAACTGTTACACGTGCGCATACTAAAGTTGCGTTCACACTTTGTCGCTGTATGTCGCCAGTGGCTGCTAGCTAGTTCGCTAGTGGTGTGTATGGAGAGTCTAAACAGCTAAACAATTTCTTTACAATTCATATTATTATTAAAATATTATGATCACGTGAGCTCTACCATCTTCTCTCATATTGGCTGTCACTCCCAAAAGTCACTTATCATTTGCATAAAGTTGAACATTTCTCAACTTTGTCACATCGCTGAACACGCCCACATCCGTTCGCCAATGGAAACGGAAGTCGCCAGCTCTCATTGAAAATGAATGAAATGAGGTCATTTTGTTGTTGCGTGTTGCTGGCAGTGTGAACCCAGCTTAAAAGTTTCTGGTGTGCATGCAAAAATTTCTCGTGCCCATGTTGAAAGTTTATTGTGTGCACGCAAATGTCTCTGTGATATATCTATTTTTTTTTTGCACAGGTCACTTGGGGCTCCGTATGTGAAAGACCCTTAATGTGTATAAATATCAGTCACTTTTGCACAGTAATCATTGCCCTTCACAATCACAAAAGTAACCGATTATGGTTTAAAAACGGCCTTGTTTGGATCCCTGAAATTCTTATTCTTTTTCATGCATTTATATATTTTGTGGAATTTGATCATTTTCCACGGCATACATTAGTGAGCCGCTGCACATTGGTTGGGAAACTCTGGGCTAGACCACGACTCAGCTTTCAGCACTAGAATGAGACAGTCTAGTGCTCATGACAAATCATAAGCTTAGAACCATGTGATAATTTAACTTTTTTTTTTTAGAAAACCCATATACCTCAGAAAATGAAAAAAATATGCCCTTAATTCCTTAATGATTTTAGCAAAATATTTTATTCACAAAGTTAGAGTCAGTCAAAAAAGCCTTTACATTTTGATATATAATTAATATTTAAACCCTTTCAAATATGAAAAATGGAACCCTAGACTTTTTAGTAAAAACTTTGAAAGCTTTTCAAATTCATGTAATTGCCGTTTTATACATTTTCTATATTTATTTGGTGCTTTGTATCTTCTGATTTGTTGTATTGTCTAAACTACTTGCATTTTTCCTGCATATTTTCACTGCTGCAAATGCGAATAAAAACTTGAAAAGAGAGAAAACGTAAGCTGAGTCATTAAGGCTTCCGCCTCCGCGGTCACGCGACTCGTTTTCCGCCCATTTTTTTTTTTTTTTTTTTTAAATTTTTTATTTGCGACATGTGCAAAGGATGGTGGGTGATTAAGGGACACGAACGCTGCAGCCTTCAGATTGAGAAGCATTCTTCTAATATAGGGAACAAGATGTACTACAAAATGGTTATGATACTTTGTAATAGGTTTACAGGAAAAGTAATTAGTCACGAAGGAGATAAAGATGGCCACTGGCTGATTGCAGCTATTGAAATATATGACCAAAAAATTATTGTGCTTTCAATTTACGGATATAATAGCATAGTGAACAATAGAAGTATGTTAGAGATTGAGTAGAGATTGGGTAGGCTAGTGCCAGAGTGGAAAGCTGTTCATATGACAGATAAAGTTGTTATGGGAGGTGATTTCAACATTGCTCCAAATTCTTGGTTGGATAGACTACCTCCCAGAGGCCAACAACCTGAAAATAATGAAGTACTACACAATTTTTGTATTGAAACTAATACTTTTGACTATTGGCGATTGAATAACCCTACAAAATTGGATTATACATGGATTAGTGCTTCAAACGGGAACCAACGGTCAAGGCTAGATTACTGGCTAATCTCACATTCAATAAGTAATAATGTTCAGAAATGTGAGATTATTACATCTCCGCTCACTGACCACTGTTTAATAAGCTTATCCTTGTTAGTAACCAAACAACCACGGTCTTCGGGTAATATATGGAAACTAAACAACAGACTTTTATCAAATGATGGTTTTTGCAAACAAATAAAATCCCTCTGTATAAAAGTAAAAGGTATGGATATGTCAAATAAAGGGAAGTGGGAATGGTTTAAATTTGAAACAAAGAGGTTGGCAATTGAAACGGGAAAAAGCATATCAAGAACAAGTAAACTAAAACACAAAGAAATACTGAAAAGGATTAACATACTCTGTGGCAAAACTAATGCTTCGGAGGAAGAACTGACGGAGTTGAACTCCCTCCAAAAACAGCTTGATGAAATTTATTTAGAAAAAGCAAGTGGAGCCTTTGTACGATCCAGGGCTAAATGGATCGAAGAAGGTGAGAAGAACACGTCATATTTCTATGGTTTAGAAAAGTCTAGGCAGGCTAAAAAAAGAATCTGCAAATTAACAAAAAATGACACAGTCATAGAAGACCCTAGCCAAATACAGGAGGAAGTTCAACTCTTTTACTCTGACTTGTATAGCTCAAATTTCCATAAAGAGGAGTGTGAATCCTTTTTTACTCTGATTAAGAGCAATATTAAAAGGATTGGGGAGAATGACAAAAAAAGGCTAGAAGGCAAAATAAATATGCAAGAAATAGAAAATGCCCTGAAAAAAATGAAAAATGGGAAGTCACCTGGAATTGATGGGTTAACCTCGGAATTTTTAACATTTTTTGAGGAAGATATCAAAGAATTGTTATTGAATGTATTTATCGAATGTATACAAGAAGGATGTCTTACTCCAACAATGAAAACTGGTATAATAACTCTACTACCCAAATCAAAAAAAGATATAACAAATTTAGACAATTGGAGGCCTATTACGTTGCTCTGCAACGATTATAAGTTATTAGCATTAATATATGCAGAGAGATTAAAAACAGTAATTGATAAAATAGTAGATGAAACTCAGTCTGCGTTTATAAAAGGTAGAAGTATACATAATAATGTGAGATTAATAGTGGACATGATGGACTATCGGTCCATTCTGGAATCCGAAAGCCTGATTTTATTTATAGACTATTTCAAAGCTTTTGATTCTATAGAGCACAATTTTTTATTTTCTACTTTAGAAAATTTTGGATTCGACAAAAATTTTTGTTCAGTGATCAAAATGTTCTATACTGATATCTACAGTTATGTCTCCTTAAACCCAGGAATAACTCCTAGGATAAATATAACTTGTGGTATAAGACAAGGATGTCCAATTAGTCCCAAGTTATTCATTTTATGTACACAGCTACTAGCATATATGATAGTAAATCATCCACATTTTCAGGGTATACATTTTTTTGATTACGAATTTCGCCTCAGTCAGTTTGCAGACGACACTGTCTTCTTCCTTAGGGATAAATCTATGGTTAGCAATGCATTGCAAATAATTTCAATTATCTCAAATGCTTCAGGTCTTCATTTAAATATGAAAAAGTGTGAACTACTTGCGTTATTTGACTGTATAGATACAGAAATAATGTCAATCCCTGTTAAAAAAGAAGTTAAATATCTTGGAGTTAAGTTGGCTAAAGATGAAAAACAAAGAAGAGGAAATTAATATGAAAGAAAAAATGGATCAAATACAAGTATCCTTAAACCATTGGCTGAGTAGAGATCTTTCCATTTTTGGGCGTAATTTACTGTCCAAGGCTGAGGGAATATCCAAATTGATTTATCCATGTCAATCTCTTTACATTGCTCCAAAAAATGTGAGGAAAATTAACTCTATGATATATAAATTTATCTGGAGAAATAAGACCTACTATGTTAAAAAAATCGCAGTTGGTTAAAGAGTATAATAGGGGGGGGGGGGTATCAAAACAGTGGATTTTGAGGCAATGCTAGGAACATTTAAAATAAAGTGGTTGAAAGAGTTTCTATTGAAACCGGATTCAATATGGTTTCACATTCCAAAAAGTATTTTCAAGATGTTCCGCGGGTTAAACTTTCTTTTGAAATGTGACTTTGAAATTTCTAAAATACCTTTTAAATTATCTGAGTTTCACAAACAGGTTTTGCATCATTGGAAGATGGTATTTACCCATAACTTTACCCCTCACTTTGCCACCTTGTGGAATAATAGAGTAATTGTATCAAACAAAAAGTCTTTGTTCAACCAGCACTGGTTTGACCAAGGCATTATCTTTGTACATGACATTTTGGATATAAACGGTGAAATCTTACAGTTACAAGATTTAAAAAACAAATTTAGTAATATTCAATGTTCTCTTAAAGAATATAGGAAGATCTGTAAATCTATCAGTGAATTTGATACAGCTGATAAAAAGCACAATTAGTTTTTCTAATGTCCAAATCAAGCTTCCAAACTTAACGATAGGAGAATTAAACATTATGGACAAAAAATGTGACAACAAATATTTAAATAAAGCTTTCAAAGAATATATATATCATGATTATGATAGGAAGGCAAAACTTAAAATATTAGATAATCCAATAATTACAGAAAAACACTGGAAATTTATGAAATGGCCAATTGCACCCAAAATAAAAGAAATGCAATTTAAAATTCTTCACAACTGAAGATTTGGTTTTGAAGTTGACCCTTGCGACTTTTGTCATGAAAACCCAGAATGAACAGAACATTTATTCTTCCTCTGCTCAGTTAGTAGGAAGTTCTGGCAAGATGTCCATAGCTGGTTGAGTAATAAAATTAGTGACCTTGAACAATTTACAATCGAAGATATTCTTATTTATAATTCTAAAATGACGAGGGACTTTTCACTTTTGATTAACCTTATCATCATTATGGGTTCCACATTCATAAAAATAAATGGAAAAAACAATTGCCAAATGTAAACTGTTTTAAAAATGAATTTCGTATGTTATTATCCTCCTTGAACCTTGTAAAAAAATTCTAAACGAACTGTAGAAGCTTGTTGTTATGCTGCTGAAATGTTTTTGATCCTGTAACACATATTTAGTTGAGAACAATGCCTTATTTTATTTTATTTATTTATTTATGTATTTATTTTTCATTGTCAATCTGTTTTTTTGATGCCTTGCCTGTGTTGTTTTTATTTTTTTGCTGTTGTCTCCAAGAGAGTTTGTAATAAACAATAAAAAAAAAAAAAAAAAAAAAAAAAAAAAAAAAAAGATGTACTACAAAATGGCCGACACCCTAAATATTGCATTTTATAGTAGATAGGGGGCGATTTCGCACACAGCTTTTCGCACAAGTCTCTTAAACAGGAAGGAAGTAGTTTGTGTTACTAGCCTCTTAAGGAAAATGGCGGAAGTCGTGGAGCTGCAGAAACTGAAGGTAAGAAACAGAGTTAAATGAAGTGTTTAAGTTTTTATTTAGTGTTTGGATCTGTTAGTATTAATGAACTGTCCCGAGTTGTCCAGTTGTATTATGATGATCCAGTATTAGTGGATTCACCTTATAAATGTTCATCCAGCATTTCTGTATATCATATTCTAGTGAGTGCCTACCTAGGCGCATATATATATATATATATATATATATATATATATATATATATATATATTTCTTTTTTTTTTTACTATCACGGTCTCAAATATCATGAGCTGCCTGCCTGGGGTTGCCAACCGTCCTGTATAATACGGAATCGTCAAGTATTTGAAGGAACAACATTGCATTCCTTATAAAAATCATACGGAACGCCGTTTTTTACATCACGCATTTCGGCGTCTCGCAACAAAATGTTTCACAAACAGAGAGAAACTGACCTGAAACATACATTTTGCGTGAGATTTCGGAGGAAAGATGAGTGACAATCAGCGCGCGTTTTCAGTGATGTTCCAGTTTAGCATTCGAGTGCACGAATAATTGTTTCTCAGCATTATGATAAAAAACACAAATAATTCATGACATATTACATTGCATATCAGAGCTCGTTCTGAAAGAGAGGGCACGTTTAGTAGCCTACAAAAGTACAGTACAAGTTTATTTAAAACGCGCTGTGATTTTCTTATATTTCCCTTGTGATTAAACAATATTTACTGACAAACAACGACACTAATCCGAGTAGAAATACCCTTTCATGTTAAGCCTTTCTCTCACATAAAAATCCTGAAAGGCCAAGGTATTTTTTGTGATATTTAATATTTTCTTTAACATATTTTATACTGTCTATAAACGGATGAGACGAATTTGAAACGGAAAGCCGGTTGACTGAGTTTTAAAAACATAAAAGGCTTAAGCCTTATTACTGGGAAGAAAACGCTTCTTTCTCCATGCAGCTTTGTTCTTTCGCGTTCTTCGTTCTTTCGTTATTTTCCTATGTTAACAAGCTCTAGGACTAGGTGGACATCTTTAATGAAAAAATGAAAAAGCCCCCTATTTAAAGCTAGAATGTCCCGTATTTGGCTAGTAGAAAGTTGGCAACCCAATGCCTGCCAAGACAGCATTTTAGCCCACCATGGTCTCAAAAACTAATTTGCTGTATGTTTTGCCTTCATATCTGCAATCTGCAGCATTTTTGGAATGCACCTAATTACACAAAATTATATATAGCAAGACCATCTCATTAGGTTTTGAGACATGGCCTACATCTGATTATAAGATTATTTAACTAGATTATTAGGAATGTATGGAGGCCCTACGTTCTTCTAAGGATTATTATTATTATTATTAGTTCCCAAGCACTGAAAGTGTGGAGGCCCATTTGTTCTAAGGATTATTAGGACCCAAGCACTGAAAGTGTGGAGCATTAGGATTATTATTTTTATTAGGGCCCGAGCACCGAGGTGTGAGTGCCCTATTATATCTGCTCCATTTATTAGGGCCCAAGCACTGAAAGTGCGGAGGCCCTATTTTTCTTCTAAGAATTATTATTATTATTATTATTATTAGGGCCCAAGCACTGAAAGTGGTGTTTTCCTTAGGATTACTGTTAGCAATCTTTTCAAGGTTTCTGGTGCTTTTGGGTCCCTTAACATGCTCAAAAACTCCTGAAAATGTGTACATGCATCAGAATCATCGACCATTAGAGCTTGGCAAATGTTCACATGGGGGGTCAAGAGGGTGCTCTCTGCCGGCCCCTTGAAAATTGAATTTTTGGGAGGCTCTGTAGCATGTCTTTTCACCTACCGTCACCAAACTTTGTACACATTAGGGTTGCA
Source organism: Moxostoma hubbsi (assembly GCA_032164185.1). NCBI lineage: Eukaryota > Metazoa > Chordata > Actinopteri > Cypriniformes > Catostomidae > Moxostoma > Moxostoma hubbsi. Next base: position 14,824,209 of record JAVLUX010000051.1, on the reverse strand, counting down.
CGATTTTGGAAAATGTCATTGCAGTGTTTCCCCTAGGTTTACAGCTTTTGGGGGGGGGGGGTGTATTTGAACTGTACATTAAACTAAACATTGGAACATTTATTTTTATGTAATTTATCCAGAAAGTGTGCAGCTTTTGTCACTGCTTTGTATCTTTCTGGGCTTCTGGAAGAACATTTCCAGAGCCTCTTGATATGGGAAGTCAGAAACGTCTGGCCCATTTATTGAGATCCGCATGCATGCTGCAAGATGGTCTCCTTGCAGCCTATTGTGGATGTTTGTCTTGACCTGCAAATGCATTAACTGTTAAATGTGATGGCTTAACATATAGCTAAAAGCAGCAAATCCTATTGTGAAAAATTTGTATTACCCTTTTCATGGTTGAGAAGTCCCTTTCACAGTTTACACTACTGACTGGGACCGTCAGAGCAATAGAAGCCAGCAGGCTGTTAGTCTGAGCAGACAGTCAGAACAAATATGTGTGTGATTGAGCATTAAGGCCTATATTATTTAATTTTTTCGTTCTTTGAATTAGTTAGTTATATTAATTTTAAATCTTTTGATTGTTCATATCTTAATTTTTTAAAATATTTGTTAATAGATCCGGCTCTTCTGATATGCGAGCCGGCTCCCAACGTTCACCTACAAGAGTCGGCTCTTAGACTCTTGTTCGCGAACGACCCATCACTAGTGACTGGACTTTTGCTGCTTGTCAGGGAAAGGGCGTGTAGCACTTGGGCTCTTTTCTTCTCTGGGTACTACTTACAGAAGAGCGAGTGTTGCCATCTTCACCACCCTGGGAGCGTTTAAAAAAACTGATATTTTTGTCTTCTTTTCAGGTGATTGTCGCAACATGTTTCCGACGCACGCTTTCTGTCCGCTGGTGGGAGTGTGTGATGGGGAGTCGACTCCAAAGAGTCGATTCCTCGACTCTGAATAGCCCCAGACTCGGGGTCGACTCCAGCACAGGAATTGACTCTTGGTGTCGACTCTGTTACTGTGTCCGAAATCGCTCATTAATATTGCGATTATAATAAACAAATGGTATCATGAGTCAACTTGCTTGGTTATCAAGGAAAATGCACAAATAGATTACTGATAATGCTTAAACATATAAACTAGCAACAACTATAAATGCACGTTTCAAATTAAAATATTTGTAAAAAAAATAAATAATATCTTTGCATTACCGCAAACTTGTTATTTTCTCAATATTACACCTAAATAAAATAAGAACATACAAATTTTCACGAAAATAAGTTTGTCCAAACAAACAGGGACTTTTAAGCAGCACCACAAACTGTTGTGTGTATATGTGTATATATTACACACACTATTGTTTTTGTAATTTTAATGTTATTTTTCACATATGATTGATCTTATGATGATCTCATCAATGATGCTACACGTTGCAAGCTGCAGACAGTGGGGGTGAGAGACGAGCATGTTAGTGCGCATTAGCCTCTTCCTGTCTCGACTCCTGCTCAGATTGTGTCTCTTCCGCGACTGGTTGAAGTGGCTCTGACCCTACCGAGAATGACAGTTTTAGAGTTTGTGTTTATTTACATGGCACGCTCCAGTATTATATTAACTTTAAGGATAAAATAAAGATATATCGCAAAGCTATGATGTGTTTCTATCAGACACTCGAGCTGCAGACAGCAGGAGTGAGAGACGAGCTTCTCCGTGTTAGAGTGTGCATCATGTCACGCTCCCGTATTATATTAACTTTAATTATTGATAAAATAAAGACATATCGCCAAGCTGTGATCTGTGCTTCTGTGTTATTTTTTTCTGGCCACCAGTTCAGTGTCGGTCTGCTCGGCATCCATCTTCACCTGATTTCCACGCTGAACACCGGAACCTCACATGAGACTGACTGGTCATCTTTATTAGCGATGTAGAATATGGGCAAACAGCTCTCAGAGAGAGTGGGTTTTCATGTCCACACATCACATGCACTTATTTATTTAATAAAATCACAGCATTTGCCGTCATATAATCGCACAGGCTGACATCATGATTGCGATATGATTAATCGTGCAGCACTAGTACACATATAAATCTCATCAAGCTACAGGGCTCTAAGCTAACTTTTTTTCCCATGGAGTACATGTGCTCCTAAATGAAAAAAATGTAGGAGCACAAAAAGAAATTTAGGAGCACAGTGAAAAATGTAATACAGAGTTTATTAACAAACAATTTATTACATAGATATTTATACTGTGTGTATGAGTGTGTGCGTGTACTAAAGGACAAACATCTGTGGGACAGCACATACCACCCAAATCACACATTGACCCATGCCTACTAGAATCAAAGGATATCAGTTGTCCAGCTGCTTTTGTATGTTGACCGTCTGGCATATTTGGAGGTCAGCCAACGATCTCATTATGTTAGCAATTTGACCGATCATCTCCACACATTGTGGGATTAATGTACGCTCCTCCTTTGTGGTGGAGTTTAAGCTGGCCAAATTTGACGAAAGGTGGTTCTTCTTTCACAATGAAGTATGCAATGTTTATCTTTATTTTCAGATGCTTCCTCTTCTCCTCCTCAGACTGCTGCACTTGCCTCTTCAAGGCTGCTGGCACCGAGCTTGATGGTTTCTCCTGTCTCATCCAGAGCACTGTATATGCCGCCGTGAGATGTTATGTTTTGCTACGCTATCTCTTTTCAGATTAGCGATTGGCATTCCGGCTCTTTTCATAATTGGCATTAAAACAATTCTAATTAAATTATTAAATGAAATTATACTCTAACCACAATGTATTTAAAAATGCATTGATTTGGGACCTTGATTTCCAAAGGAAATGCAAAATGTACTTTCATCAGAGAACATAACTTTGGACCACTCAGCAGCAGTCCAGTCCTTTTTGTCTTTAGCCCAGGCGAGACGCTTCTGACGCTGTGTCTTGTTCAAGAGTGGCTTGACACAAGGAATGCGACAGCTGAAACCCATGTCTTGCATACGTCTGTGCGTGGTGGTTCTTGAAGCACTGACTCCAGCTGCAGTCCACTCTTTGTGAATCTCCCCCACATTTTTGAATGGGGTTTGTTTCACAATCCTCTCCAGGGTGCGGTTATCCCTATTGCTTGTACACTTTTTTTCTACCACATCTTTTTCTTCCCTTCGCCTCTCTATTAATGTGCTTGGACACAGAGCTCTGTGAACAGCCAGCCTCTTTAGCAATGACCTTTTGTGTCTTGCCCTCCTTGTGCAAGATGTCAATGGTCGTCTTTTGGACAGCTGTCAAGTCAGCAGTCTTCCCCATGATTGTGTAGCCTACAGAACTAGACTGAGAGACCATTTAAAGGCCTTTGCAGGTGTTTTGAGTTAATTAGCTGATTAGAGTGTGGCGCCAGGTGTCTTCAATATTGAACCTTTTCACAATATTCAAATTTTCTGAGATACTGATTTTGGGGTTTTCATTAGTTGTCAGTTATAATCATCAAAATTAAAAGGAATGAATACTTAAAATATATCAGTTTCTGTGTGGAATGAATGTATACAAGTTTCACTTTTTGAATGTAATTACTGAAATAAACTTTTTGATGATATTCTAATTATATGACCAGCACCTGTATATATCTCTCTCAATCAGTGGCAATTACAAGAAATGTTCAATAGAGGGCAGCCGAGCTCCATGAATGACTCCCAAATAAGACTTTTTGTGTTCCGTATAGAAGGGTTACCACTTTCGTCCGTTATGTATATGAAGTATGTGTAACTACGTTCTTCATTTAACTATATTTCTCATTTCATGTGTTAAACATCTCCAGTTCTTGAGTTGGAGTTTGTTTAATCTCATCTGTATATGTTTTGATTGCCGATCTGTTGTTGACGCATGGTGTAGCAGCGGTGCAGAAATTTCTTTTAACATGGGGGTGATGAGGAAACATTTAGAAAATCTATTTTAAGTGACTACAACTAACAAAAACACATTATAATACTAATATATGTCATGATTGGGTGGGGACAAAAAGTAAACGGGACTTACGGTGCTGCCGTCTTGACAAGCGCTCCGGGATGCTTTTGCTTCAAGTGTTCGTTCATGCCGGTTGTACAGCTGTGATAAGCCATTTCCAATTTGCATAGCTTACACAGCACCACATTGTGGGGTCTCTGGCTAAAATACTCCCATGCTTTAGATGACCGTGGGCAAGTTTTTTTTCTGCAGCTTGTTGTTCGTTGAATCCATGCTTAAACCGGGTGCTGCCAGTTTAATTATTCCATTGCGACGCGCCGCATGCAAATCGACGTGTTTTATATTTTTCGATGACATTGATGAATCGTCCCTGCCCTAAATGCTGAAACGACATCAGATTGGTTAAGTAACATTATTAACTTATAGTTGAAGTTCTGTTACTGTTTATGACCAAAGAAGTTGAGTGCAAATGCTCAGCGTCATATCCAGAGGTTGTCTTTGGAAATAGACGTATGCGTGCTGCCAGCATTGTTGCAGAGGTTTGAGTGGTGGGGGGGTCAGCCTGTCAGTGCTCAGACCATACGCCGCACACTGCATCAAATTGGTCTGCATGGCACTACTAAAGATGATGCACAAGAAAGCCCGCAAACAGTTTGCTGAAGACAAGCAGACTAAGGACATGGATTACTGGAACCATGTCCTGTGGTCTGATGAGACAAAGATAAAATTATTTGGTTCAGATGGTGTCAAGCGTGTGTAGTTGAAACCAGGTGAGGAGTACAAAGACAAGTTTGTCTTGCCTACAGTCAAGCATGGTGGTGGGAGTGTCATGGTCTGGGGCTGCATGAGTGCTGCCGGCACTGTGGAGCTACAGTTCAGGGAACCATGAATTCCATCATGTACTGTGACATACTGAAGCAGAGCATGATCCCCTCCCTTCGGAGACTGGGCCGCAGGGCAGTATTCCAGAATGATAATGATCCCAAACACACCTCCAAGATGACTGGCCAAGCATGTCTCCAGACCTAAACCGTATTGAGCATCTGTGGGGCATTCTCAAATGGAAGGCGGAGGAGCACAAGGTCTCTAACATCCACCAGCTCTGTGATGTCGTCATGGAGGAGTGGAAGAGGACTCCAGTGGCAACCTGTGAAGCTCTGGTGAACTCCATGCCCAAGAGGGTTAAAGCAGTGCTGGAAAATAATGGTGGCCACTCAAAATATTGACACTTTGGGCCCAATTTGGACATTTTCACTTGGGGGTGTACTTACTCTTGTAGCCAGCAGTTTAGACATTAATGGCTGTGAGTTATTTTGAGGGGACAGCAAATTTACACTGTTATACAAGCTGTACACTCACTACTTTACGTTGTAGCAAAGTGTTATTTCTTCAGTGTTGTCACATGAAAAGATATAATCAAATATTTACAAAAATGTGAGGGCTGTACTCACATTTGTGAGATACTGTTTACTGATTGTGAGAGATCACGTGTTCAAAAGTCTGATTGCTTGGGGGAAGAAGCTGTCATGTAGTCAGTCGGCTGGTGTTGGTCCAGATGGTAGCAGTGAGAGCAGCCCGTGGCTGGAGTCTCTGATCCTCCAAGCTTTTCTCACACAAGCGATGCATTTTTGTAAGAAATAGCCATATATATATATAAACTATAATTACTGGCTTCCTCTATCCTCTGCGCTTCCACGTTCATCACTTCTCACCGGAGCTAACACTACGCCTACGTCATATGCTCGACCCTCTCGTGAACGCATGGACAGCTGTTACCGTAAGTCTGTGATTATAGGTTATAAATATGAATATTTTTCTTACAAAACACATTGCTTCGCTTCAGAAGGCCTTTAGTAATGCCCTGGAGCCGTATGGATTACTTTTTTGATGGATGAATGTGCTTTTTTGGGGTACCATTCACTCCCATTGTGTATATATATATTTTTTTAATATAACTCCAATTGTGTTTGGCTGAAAGAAGAAAGTCAAATGCACCTAGGATGGCTTGAGGGTAAGTAAATTATGGGGTAATTAAAAATTTGGGGTGAACTAACCTTTTAATATTCTAACCTAGTAGTCTAACCTAATTTATGTCCTTATTTTCACAACATAATTTAAAGGTGTAAAACTTAATGATGGGAAAGGAGGAAGCTGGGACCAGCTTGGCAAACAAGTATACGTTTTACTAACACTTTTCAGTGTCCAAAGAATCGAACACGCACTCCTTTTCAGCCAGCTGTATCAAATCATAACGACATTCAGACAAGCTTCGTAAATCTCTCTCTCTCTCCCATCTGGCGGTTAGTGATTGGGTCATTTTGAACGAATGTTTTATGTGACTCGGAAGCACAAGTAGTCTCAGAGGGATTCATTCATATTGTGTCGCCCGCTCCGTTCATTTGTTATGTGAAAACCACATAGGCGCTGTAGAGGAAACGGAAATGAGTAGTTCACCTCTTGAGTCTTTTGCTCTGAGACATTCGTTCTTTTTTTCACGTTACAGCCATGTACAGATTCCAGAGGTGAACTAATCTTTCTTTTTCTCATTTTTCCTTGGCTGCATTATAATATTTTCCTTTTTGGGACTATAATTGGTATGGCTAGAAGACTTCTGTGCTCATTAAACTACCTAGACCAACTTGACACTTAATGCGTTGAATTACATTTGTTAATTTAAAGCAATTTTAGGGATATATAAAAATGCTAAATGACTTAATTACAATATTATCTTCAGATCTACATTTTTTTTGCAATAAATAATTACATGAAATTATAGCAAATTAATCAGTTAGCAATAAAACAAAAAATAAACAATTAAGTGTGTGTTATTTTTATATATATATATATATATATATATATATATATATATAAAAATGGCAAACCTCTGCCTGTCCTATGGAGGGAGCGGGAGCCAGGTGAACAATCCACAAGACTTTTCAGTGTACATCAAAACATAACATTCTTCTCTACACAATAAACAAACACATTCAACAGCCTTTCTTTTCAGCAGTCACACACAGCTATGTCTCTACCCATCTGCTGCTGTTTTTTTTCTCCTTAAATACTCCCGCCGCTCTTCCCTGAAACGCGAGACTGTTGTACAAACAGGTGGAAATTCTTTGCCACTTATTTTTTCTATATGGTTGCCCTGCTTGCAACCATATAGATTGATAGATAGTAGAGGTGTAACGCTTCAAATTTCTCATGGTTCTATTTGTATCATGGTTTTAGTGTCACTGTTTTGGTATGATTTGGTATTTGTTATGTACAGAAAAATAAATATAAATATTACTGCCAAACCCAAAATAAATATATTCTATTTGGTAACGGACACCTCCAAGAGATTTGCCCTCACTACAAATCACTATGGTTTTACAGCAGTAAATGGTAGGCTATTTGTAGTAAAATCATAGAAACCACAAAATTAACAGTTACTGTCATGGTTACAACACTTCAGTCATGGCTTCTACAGTATTACTGAATAAAACCATGGTTCATTTTCATTGGTGTCCTTAACTAACAAAAAATGCTCTAATTACAAACTCAATATTTAATTTAATACCTACATTTATGCATCAACATAATGTGCATTTCATATTCAACTCAACATATATTCAGAAGTTGTACATCACTATAGAATGAATAACCGTGTCGTAAAAATGTATGCTAGAAGAGATGTCGTAATGCAACATGAGTGTTTTAATCATATGTGGAAACCCCACATCTTCCTCAATAGAGTAAGGGCGACATAACTTTGGCAATGAACACCCTCAGCACTTAAGTTTTTGTTTCATGTCTGTCCGAACTAGCAGCGAATGCCTGTTTAAAGACAGAAGGGATAGCGTGTGCGCGCTAGTGCGGTTTCGTGCTCGCCTGCGGCTCTGTGCGCACAGCGCGCTATATATATCCCAGGTGATGTCAGCGTATATAATCAAACATCGATGTATTACAAGTATACTATACTATATTACATGCAGAACTGTGAATATCAATTGATTTAACAAATTTACAGTTAATAGGACAACTTCTCATTGTAGAGGACCTATTTTTACCTACTATCATCAAAATTGGTACTTGTATAATTCTCAAAGCTGAACTTTCTCCGTCATTAGCTCTGCCCAACAGGATGTTGGATATTTTGGATTTTCAGAAAATCGCAGGCTCTGAACTTTTAAATAGTCCTCCGAGAGGATTCGTATGACTGGCACCAAATTTTTGCAACATTATGCCAAGTAATTGTAGATGCTAAATTGCAAACTGGTTTTTTTTTTTTTATATTTTGAACTGTGTCTCCATGGCAAAGCAATTCATTTATGCTGAAAAATCCAAAACGGGAAGTGCCTTATCTTCTGTGTGCATTGTGTGATTTTGATAATTCTGCTTTATGTTTGGTAATGGGGCTGGTTACATTTATGCAGCTATAATGGGTCACAGTCATAACGGCACCAACTGGCAGCAGGAAATATGGCACTTTTAACAGACTTTGAAATAGCCTTCTTGTGTTTACATGAATTGCTTAAATTGTTTAGAATATTGTCAAACGCCAAATGTATGTATCCACCTAGCATTGTTTTCCGAAAGCCACCTGATGGAAATGGACCCATGGTGCTTGGGCCCGTTATCGCTGCTTGCAGCTATATTTATTATTATTTACGTATTATGATAGTTAGGTTTACTCAATCTGCATATGCATATTTGTTTTAGGTTGTTGTTTAATGCAGACATTTTATGAAGTAAGGGAGAACTGTTTTTAGTTATAAAGGAGCAATGTCAGAGACATGTGTCTTCTGTTAAATTCGTAGACTGTGAAATCTGTGAAACATTAAGCCAGGCTCTGTATTGTCTTTATGAAGCCAGGCTCTGTATTGTCTTTATGAAGCCAGGCTCAGTATTGTCTTTATGAAGCCAGGCTCTGTATTGTCTTTATGAAGCCAGGCTCTGTATTGTCTTTATGAAGCCAGGCTCTGTATTGTCTTTATGAAGCCAGGCTCTGTATTGTCTTTATACAAAGACAGTGTGATCAGTTTGTAAACTCAATGCATATTATGTGTTCTCATCAGTTGGCTGAGCTGAAGCAGGAATGTGCTGCTCGAGGGCTTGATGCTAAAGGAAATAAAGCTGACCTGATTGCCCGGCTGCAGGTTTACCTTGAAGAGCATGGTATGTGTGTGTCTTTTAAATGTAATTCTTCTACATGTATTGCTGTGGGTTGGAAGTATCAGGCTTTAATATTTTAATCACAATAGATAGGGCTGTGCGATTTGGCAAAAATATCTAATTGCGATTATTATTATTTTTTTTTAAATTCATTTTATTTTTTTCTCTGATAGATATTGCGATTTTTGATTTAATTTTGTAAAGTCAAGCTTCAGCTTAATATTCTCAGTAGTGTTTAGCACACACTCTAAATTAGAGTACAACATGCCTTTAACTGTAGACCCCTCCTCTAACTCGTAATCTAGTAGATGCAGTGTGCCTTTCTATCCAATAGATGGTTAGATTCTTGCTGCTAAAATGCAATCAATACCGCCTACAGAATGCAGTCTAATGCAAGAAAAAGAACTGAAAAGATATGAACTGATTCCAACATTTATTACAATTTCTTTTTAAATATGCAGTGCAAACAATTTCCAGTAAGAACAAATAAAATGCCCTTACCTTTCTGTAAACAAGCTCTTCTGAATTAGGTAGGTCTGGCTTATATTAACTAAATGCAAAACAATGATCACAAATGCTACATAAATTCACAATCAACTAAAACTGTCAGGACTGATAACCAGTATTTAAAATATTGCACAGTACACATTCAAGTACAAATACTTCAAACTTAACATTTTCTTCACACAGTAAAGGCTGCCAATAAGTGGCATTACAAATTAAAGTGCAGCACAAATCTTGACTCCAACCGAAGCCTTACAATCAGTGGCTGAAATTTCTTCTTCTCCCCAAGTCAACACTTGATTGAGTACAGTATTTAAACATTTTTGGTCAAAAACACTAACATGTCTACCTTTGCTGGTTTCAAACATGAGCATTAACATGTAACAATGTGTCCACCAGCACTAAAGAGTCTCTCCGATGGGGAACTTGTGGCTGGTATACATGGGTATTTGCGAGCCAGATTGCTCAGCCTTGGAAAGTTAACCCTATGTACCTTCCGCCAAGCCAAGGGATCTTGCTCTCCATCAATAGCAGGAGTCATGAGGTAGCTGTTTAGCTCAGCTTCCATTTTGTCTTCCAATTGCACAGAGGAAGCAGGGGGCACAGGGGTGCTCTTAAAGAAGCTGCCCAGTGACCGCTTGCCCTTCACTGTGGATGTTGATGGTTCTGCCTCGGCTGCACTTTGATGCACGTCACCTGTGGTGCTGAGATGAGCCCCCTTCTCCTGAAAAACAGAGAACTGTCTTTTCAATCTACTGGCAATTTGAGCAATTGGACGTTTTTATGTAAGCATTTAAAAATTGCCTGTCATTTTAAAAATCAAAATGGCTTAGATTGCATGTATTTTAATAACAAACTATTATAACATATTGTATGTAGTGTAATTTAGAGCTACTTTAATGTTGTCATCTGCTGCTATTTTAAGTTATTTTCTTTTATAGCATAAATTATCACATTCTATTGCTGTTGCATATCGACACACATAAAATCAAAACAAGGTACCTTTTGTGCCTCATGTTCCATTTCGAACTTGACTCTTGCTCTGATTTCTGGAGTATTCTTTTGTCTTATGTAGTCCATTTTGAATCGTGGATCAAGGAATGAAGCTAAATCAAGAAGCTCCTGTGTGGCTCGGTCACTATATTTGTCCTCCATATATCCAAGGACCCTTGAAATTATGGCCTTCGTTAGGTCGGTGTCATCCTGTCATCCTGTGTTAGGTCGCTGTCAAACAGCCAGGGTTGCTGTTTTCAGGAGATGCAGGACTGGCTTCAGATAGGATACGCTGACATATGATTTTCCAGAAAGTGCATGTGTGAAGTCCTGGAGAGGATGCAGGGCAGCATTGATGGACTCGAGGACCTGTGTCCTGCCAGGTTGGGACCAAGTGACGTGTCTTCCTGTCTTCAGACAGAACCTGAGACAAAGCCTGGCTCTGCTCCAAGACCCTCTCTGTCATCATCTGTCTAGAGCCCCACCTTGTTGTCTGATTTAAAGAATGCTCTGGCAGATTCAAATGTTTTTGTGCCTCACTCAGTGGATTTTTCTTTTTCCAGCTGTGTGAGGAAATGACCAACCAGCTGCTTAAAATCCTGTTTCCTGATTTATCCTTGCATCATGCTTCAAAGCATTTTCTGAAAAAAAAAAATATTGTGTACGGTACAGTTTTGCATTTTCCTGACTTGACTTCCTGAATGTATTTAACAACAATAATAATTAAAAACCTTGTATATATTTTTTTTTAACAAGAGCATTGTGCTTCACAGAAAGCAATGCATTTAACAATAAGTGAAATATAAATCATAAAGCAGGTAATTAAGTTATACAAACAATCTCAAGCAGTCTCAAAGTGATTATATTCCAACAATAACATCTAAAAGACAAAAGCAACACTTAAAAGATAATAAACAAGCATATTGCAACTAACTACACACCCATAGGGAGAGGTCTACTTACCAATGGCAAGATGCTTCCTGTGGCCAAAACACTGAAGTCTGGTCCATTCGTTTAACTCCGTTGCTTTGACAACGTTTGCTGCATTATCAGTGGTTATGCACATCTGTCCCTCCTTGTTCAAATGCCAACTGGATAAACACTCCCTTAGTCCATGGGCAATGTTCCATCCTGTGTGGTCTATAGGGAAGTATGCCGTTTGCAGACAGCGATTCTTCAGCTTGAAGTCATCATTGATAAAGTGCACAGTGAGACTAAGATACGGTTCGGTCGTCCTGCTTTCTATGTGTGTCAATTCCGTCTCCACTTTATTCCTACATTCAATGTACAGCTGTGGGATTGCAACTCTGCTAATATATGTGCAAGAGGGAATTGTATATCTCCTATCCAGCGTTCAGATGAGATTTTTAAATCCCTCTGGTCACTGCATTAAAAGACACTATGTCTTCAGCGAGGTTATGGCATTAGTTATCTCCTGGTGCCTTCGCAAGGTCTTTTTCATATGGTGTAACAGCCGCAAACATCTCTGAAATTGTAAATTGCTGTTGCTTGCTACTAGACAGAGTGTCACTGGAAGTATTTTCAGTTGACTTTTTAGCAACGCACTCCTCAAATAGGCGCCTGTGGTGTTTTTTTTTGTATTCCCACGTGTTGTGGCAACAATTCCACGACAGCTCTTGCAAATTACCTTTTTTGTTTGGTGTCTGTCACTTCGAAATCGAAATAATCCCATATTACCAAAGTGCTGTTTTTCTTTGATATTAATAAGCCTAATGATCACTCTGAGACTTCAGACGCCATAATCCCACTCCACCGCGCTTTCCTGTTTGTTTTTTAATGGTGGGCGTTTACGTAGTTGGCTAGGGCAGTGCTGATTGGGGAGAATGGAGGTGCGCTCACACAATTGGTTAGTAAGACTGCCGCACAAAGAGGGCAGTTATGCTTTTGCTCCAGACTCGCTGCATATTTTTCATATTGCAGCCTTTTGCGATTTAGCTAATCGCAACGTTTCAAATTGCGATTCGATTGCGATTAATCGTTCAGCCCTAACAATAGATATCCGATTTAATGAAGAATAACGATGTCTTATGCAACATAATGACTTGATGCGCACACAGAAATAGATGGTAAACTTTTAAATGAGCATAATAGATTTGCATATCGTGTAACGTTAAGATATTGCACCAATAATTATGGATGAAATGTCATGTGCAGGCAGATAAGATCCATGTTTAAGTCAAGCAGCATCATCGATTAAACTGTCTATTAGTGGAGTGTAAGGCGGGGCTGAGTACCGATACAGATTTCCCAAATCCGATTAACAAGCTCTCCATTCCGATTTGATATCAATTAATATGGGTAGATTTCAGTTATAATGTCACACTCTTACATATGAAATGCTGTGAATTATACAGAGGACCTTTTTATCTAGTTACAATATGAAAATATAAATTTTACTAAGTTTTTCATCATTTTGGTCACATTTTAGCATCAATTAGCAACAAATCAATGTGTATTATCAATAAATATAATATTAAATTGCATATTCTATTTTGTTTCATTTTTATTGCATAATTTGTACTATTTACAGGAATTTACATTTGATTTGTTGAAAATGTGCTTAAAACCGGTTTTATCTCTGTAAGAGGGAATACTGCTTTTATGTAAACGGTGTCTTTAAACACAATATAACGAGAGACTTCAATGGCTTTATCTCATCTGTGCTATGCCTGATAAGAATTAAATGTTTCTTTTTGATTTATGATCAGCAACTGACTGTAAATAACAAAGGATATTAGAAGAGACATTATTCAGTGACAAAAGTGTTCTCGTTTTACTTTTATGGCCAAATTATAACTTATAATTATTACAACAGTTAAAAAAAAAAATGACCACCATAACAATGAAACTTGGTCAGATGGTAGTATTATTGCTCGCTACTCAGAAACATGGTCAATAGCAGGTGCTACAGTGATCAAAAACGCGTAACTGCTCATAACTCCTTGACCGTTTGTCGTAGACGCAATCATTGGAATCCTTGGCTCAATCCAAACAAAATTTATATCTCTGATTTCATTTCCATCTATAAAAATCTTCCGCCATCTTTGATTTTTGTAAAACCTACTTTTGCGAACTAGTCCTAGGTTTTTGTCCGATCGGGATCAAACCAGTGCCAAACGATTCTATGGAGTCTCTTTATAAAAAGTTATCGAAAAAAGTTTGAAGTTGAACTTTCGACTCAAGATGGCTACGGTAAGCAAAAGCATCGGAAGTGGGTGTGGCCAATTTTACGTAAATGGCTATAACTCGAAGGAAATGAGAGATCTTCACCAAACTTGGCATGCTTATATAAGAGGATAATCTTTGGTCGCCCAGAAAAGTTGGCGCACTTTTACCACATGGAAATTGGCTGTAACTATGCAACTGTTAGTCTGATTGAATTGAAAATCGGCATGCAGTGTCTTTGTCCATGGTGCCATGACTGTCTGAGGACATTGGCCGATGGCAGCCATGTTTTTTTTTAGATAAGCCAATGAAATTTGAGCACCTATTAGACAAGGTTAACGGAGGCCAATCGGCACAACTCGGTGGGCTTGTTTGACTCCTGACCCTAGACGGTGAGAAATTTGAAAGAAATCGGAAACCAAGCGGCGCTAACAAGTTTTCGCCTCCAGTAATCACGCTGACTTTCAAACATAGACACAATATGCATATCATATCTTAGATCTCCTCATTCTGAAGAACTTTGCCTCAAGTAGCACTGCTATCAATCAAATTGTTCATTAAATATTCATGATTATTTACATCTTTATTTCAATGTGTGCTTTCTTTCCCTTTAATCTTCCATGCTCTGCTCTGTCTCTGTTTCGATGAGGTTTGTGTGATATGAGATGGTCACATTGGGTATTAATGTTGTAATGAGTAATTTCCATAACTGATGCAACAATGCATTTTCACACCCCTACTGTTAATTATACACAGGACCTCCTAACTAGGTACATTACAAAAATGTAAATTTTACTCATATATTTTATTTGTTTATCATTCTGTTCAAATTATAGCTTTTTAAAAATGAATAAATCCATGTATTCAATCAATAGATATATAATATTTTTGTTACATGTTTGTTTAATTGGATAATATGTGCTATTCACAGGTATTTACATTTGATTTGTTGAACACTTATAAAAAACATTACTTCATGTACATGTTAGTGTTAGTTCACCCAAAATTTAATATTCTCTTATTTACTCCCCCTCATGCCATCCCAGGTATGCATGACTTTCTTCATCAGAACTTTTTTTAAGAAATATATCTTTGCTCAGTTGGTCCTGAAAATAAAGTGGATGGTGATCCAACCATTGAAGTTCCAAAAAGAACAGACAGTCAGCATAAATGTCATACGACTCCACTGGATAAATGAATGTCTTCTAAAGCAAAAAGATCACTTTTGTTTCAAATAGGGTTGCAACGGTATGAGATTTTCACAGTATGATAACAGTCTCAGAAAATATCACGGTTTCACGGTATTGCACAATTATTATTAAGTTAAAATGACCCTTAAAGTAATGAAAACAAACGCTTTATTATAATTGTAACTTGAAATGTTTTAATGGATGTATGTGTAAAAAAAAAACTCTCCCTTTTGAAAATAAATAAGAAAGCTGTACAATTCCATTTGAACCAAATAAATTAGGAGAGGAAAAAAGGACAGTAAAAATAAAATAAAAATCGCTCTTTAGAAATAAATAAACAGTACTTTTCAGCAACAAATGGGAGAGAAAAAAGTGCAGGATTTTGTGTTACTATTTTTCTGAGATCAGATTATGATTACAGCATGTATTTCTTGATTTCTTTTCAGGCCAGGTTATGATGAAGAAATTTAAGCATGTTGAGATTTTCAGGGCTCAGTCTTGACCGCTGAGGTGACAAATGTGTCCACTTGTACTGAACATCCTCTCTGAAGGCACGCTTGTGGCAGGGATACAGAGATACTTCCTGGCTACATTTGCCAGGATAGGCATTTCTTCAGCATGCATTTTCCACCAAGCCAGACGGTCAGTGTCAGTGCTGATAGTAGGAAGTGACATGTACATCTCCACCTCAGACAGCACTTTTTCATGGAAGTTTTCATTTCCTGAGGTTTCCTTTTTCTGCCTGGATGAAGTGATTCGATGTAGCAACTCACAGACTTTTCTCTTTCCTCTTAGTGGTGGTGGTGGTGCTGCTGCTGCTTCCCTCTCCTGCCTCATTTTCTTCCCCTTCTGCATCTTCAACAGCATGGAGGCACTGCTGTTGCAAAATTCATGGCTTCTTCCACGCATGCCTCAACTGTGTCATCCAGGTTTTTACAGAAGCTTCCCTTAAATCGTGCATCCAGAAAGCAGAAGATGTGTAACACTCGTTCCACCTGCTCTGTGTATCTCAAGTCTAGCAAGTCTTCCCTCATTACTTGCTTCATCTGTCTGGTGAATATGTTGTCTTCAGCTTGCTTGGATTTCACTGCCAATATGCTCCAGTACTGGGGTAAATGAGGACAGTGTGACCCGTTTCTCTGAGGCCAGGGTATCAGTGAGGTTATAGAGTGGTTGCAAGAGCTGGCTGACATTCTCAAGTGTGGAAATGTCACTGTCTTTTGGCATGAGATGCCATGTACTCCTGTCATTAGCCAGTACTGCACAGACAGCCTGTTGCTGCTCCAGGAACCTGGAGATCATCTCAAAAGTTGATCCCCACCTTGTTATCACATCATTGATTAGGGCATGCTCAGGGATTTCCAGGTATGCCTGTTTGTTTGTTTGTTTGTTTTTTTTTTTTTTTTTAAATCTCTCCTTCTTCTTCCAACTCCTAGAAAATGCCTGAATTAAGTGCCGGCATGCTCTGACAGCAGATTCCACCCTTTGATTCTTCAAGACTTTGTTAATGGCTAAATTTAAATTGTGGCCGAAACAATTGAGCCAAACACAAGGGAACTCTCTAAAAAGGCCTTCTTCATATTTGTTGCATTGTCTGTGGTAATTCCACACAGACTTTCTTTTGGAATTTTCCAATCCTGGAGCATGTTTTCAAACATTTCTGAGATGTTTTCTGAGGTGTGATCTTCTGGAAAAAAAATAGTCTCCAGACAATGGCACTTAAGCTGCCAGTCTGAGGAGATGTATTGGACTGTAAAACATAAATGGTTACCTCCACCAGTACTGCTGGTCCACATGTCTGTGGTGGCTGAATACCACACCGCTTCCTTCAGCTGTTCTTCAACACTGGCTCTCACCTCTTTGTACATGGTGGAAAAGTATGTTCTTGATGGCACCTTGTACATTGGGACTGCCTTCATCAGGTGGAGAAATCCAGGTTTTTCCACTACTCTTAAGGGCATCATGTCTTTGGCAATAAAGTACGCTACAGCATGATTCAATTCTTTGGCTTGTTTGGTTGTAGGATCTAACTTAATTCCCTTTGCAAGTGACTGTGACAGTTGGTTGAGCTGGATCAGGAAGTGTCTTTCCAGAGCTAGCTTGACCCTAAAGAATTAACAGTTTTATTATAAACATAAAAAATAACATGTAACTATAACATGTTATATAACTAAATTATGGTCTGCATGTTAGCAAAGCATGTTAAATTAACTACTAAATGGAAAAATAACATCAGCTGTGTGAGCTTTTAAAATAATGTCCTATGATTATTAACATTTAATGTAGCACAGCCAGTCTGCTCCTGTCTGTACTTAGTTAACTCACACACACACTAACTTACGTCAGCCTTAACTAACTTAAAACAGTGTGTTTTATATGGGGTAAGGTGTGTGTGTGTGTGTAAGAGAGATGTTTTCGTTACACTGTTCAGCCACGCGCACTCCATGCACTGACTGAAAGTTGTGTTCATGTGCATGCGACCAATCAGGAGCACCACAAGAATGTCATCACAATAAGTCCGTGCATGGAGTGTGCGTGGCTGAACAGTGTGAAACCGGTATACCACTGCAACCCTAGTTGCAAATAAGATCAATAAGTACTTTATAAACTATAAATCGTCATTTCCGGTCAGCAGCTGTACACGCGTATGATGGAATCTCGTTGGATTGTTCATGCGAGTGCGTGTGCGACACAACGGAGTAGGAGGAACACTGTACAGAAGCTTAGTTGGTTTTGGTTTAGATCTGTATTTTTATGTTTAACTCCTAAATGGGGCATTTGTGTGCTCATCGTGGATGTCTCAACCGAAAGAATGAGATTACATCATAACATGCCAATGTGAGTTCATCATGCGAGGCCTCATGAACTCCGCCCTCTCGTGAATGCGCATATGGCTGCTGACCGGATGTGATGATTTGTACTTAAAAATTACTTAAATATTGATCTTTTTCGCAGCAAAAGCTATCATTTGGCTTTAGAATTCACCTCATCTTTGATTTATTTAGGACTTTTTTATATCTATCTATCTATCTAAAGTTTGGAATGCCCAATTCCCACTACTTAGTAGGTCCTCGTGGTGGCATAGTTACTTGCCTCAATCCGGGTGGAAGAGGACATATTAGTCCCAGTTACCTCTTCTTCTGAGACTGTCAATCTGTGCATCACATCATGTGGCTCATTGTGCATGACACTGCAGAAAATCCCAGCATGTGCATGTTCTCTACTCTCCGAGAGCAAGAACCCCTAATCGCGACCACGCGGAGGTTACCCCCTGTGAGACTACCCTCCTTGGCAACCAGCTTTAGTTGCTTGGGAGACCTGGCTGGAGTCACGTCCTGAATTTGAGCTCACGACTCCAGTAGTGGTAGTCAGCGTCAATACTCGCTGAGCTACCCAGGCCCCCTATATAAGAATTTTAAACATTTACGTTATTCAAAGTGCTTCATAGTTTTTGTGGAACAACAATAAAAGGAAAACATTCCTTTAAAACACACTTGAGAATTTCTTCACTCACTTAAATATTCATTCATCACTCTGACTTAAAAATATGAAAATATTTTAGTATAATAGAACTGTTTGTGTTGTTACAAAGGTTTTTGTTAAATGTACGAAAACAGTGTAACGGTTGGAACTCGGAATGGGAGTCAAATACACATTTGTATAATTTTATCACTGCTGAAGGCTGTGCATTGTAAAACAATGTCAACGGTTAACTGTCATAAACTAATCCCTGTCACATACTTTATCTGCTTTTCTGCTGTCATCTCTGCTTTGCTCCTACAAAATAGTTAAAGAATTAAGATTTCTTTCCAACATTACTGTTATGTTATCCACAAAAACATTTAACGGCCAGACCACTTTTTTTTTTTTTTTTTTTTTGGTAGCGCAGTTATTCTGCCTTCATCTTGAGATATGAATGTATGTTCAATAATTCAACGATCAGAGTCTGCTTATACCATGGTTACCACATGTAGTATGCAGAAAACATGGACTCTAACATGGAAACTAGTCATAAAAAGGGCATTCGCTATAAAAAGTCATGGAATACGACAAATAGCTAAAATGGATATTTTCTAGTGTGATAATTAACAAAGTCTGTTTAATTAAATGTATAATCTGCAAGTGATGTGCGCTTCAAAATGAATGTGTAAAGCTGGCCACTTGTACACTGAAAACACCTTAAGACCACCACACGCTCTCTTGTGTAAAAGTGCACATTACATGCAGGCTATGCATTTATTTATTTAAATCTGAGTTTTACAGGGATTAATAAACTCTGGGCCATGTAGTGAACTGTTTATCTGGAGGTGAGAAACATCCTTCAAAAATGCACAAAAACCAAAATAAAAGCATGACTTTAAATGGACTGTGTGTTTGCTTAAATATTACAGATGTTGGGCACGTAAAGTGTCCTGGAAGAGTGGGAACCCTGATAGTTCAGTAAATAATTTTCAATCAACAAATCATTGCCTTTGTTTATGAAATGTACAGTTTAAAAAATGTAGGCATTTTCTCAATGCAATAGCATTTTGGCTGTGTACTCACAAAACCAATGCAGAACTATTTGCAAACCAATGCATCGGCCACTACGTGGAGCCTACACCATAGGTTCGACACAAGTATAAATTGGCCTTAAAAGATTGATCTTGGGATTTATGACAGCACATTAGTCCTTAAAAAGCAGCCAGAACCATCAAGCACAGCCAAAATGTCCCAGAGAGCCAAAACTTAGTAGACACTGACATATTCTACTGCTTCTGTCGTTATTTTACATTTTATTTTTTAAAGCTGGTAAAGACTGGTTTCATGGTACATTTTAATGTGATTCATTAAGGATCTCCTGGCAGGACCATAAATGTTAGATTATTTATTTATTTATATATATATATATATATATATATACACATACACATACACATACACACACACACACACACATGTATATGTATGTATATGTGTGTGTATATATGTATATATGTGTGTGTGTATATATATATATATATATATATGTGTATGTATATATGTGTGTATGTATTTTGCAAGTTCTCCCACTTGGAAATCATGGAGGGGTGTGAAATTGTCATCGTAGGTGCATGTCCACTGTGAGAGACATAATCTAAAAAAA